>CM028347.1:9716495-10316495 GCA_016618105.1 Dendrobium huoshanense | reverse complement strand
TTGCCTAACCTATATAGGTAGATGACCCCTTAATTTGTAGTCCAAAAACTACAAATTACATCTCTTATGCAATAATATTTGGAGCACCTCAAACTTCAAATATGTCATTGCACAAATTCTTTCTAACTTGGAACCAACTTCCAAGTTCTCCCTCTTAGTTTGTTGAAGCACCTAATCAACAAACAATTCACTCATGTGTTGTATTTAGAGACTATCCAAGGCTCTAAGTGCTCCTCCTACACATGAATCTTTGTAGTTTGGAACCAAACTCTAAACTATCAACCCTTGTGTTGGAACATAGAACCAACCCATCTTTTCCTTCCCTTTGTTTGTTAAGACATACAATTGACAAATGAATGTTCCACTCCTCCATGTATGATAATTTGAAGTCTCTTCCTTGGAACGCCCAATGTCTAAGAAATCCCTTCAACATGCAATACAAAATTTGCTTGTTGCTTTTCTCTTCTACAACTTAAGAATTGTATGAAATCCCTCATTCTCTTAAGCCCAAGCTAGGAGAGTGCATTTCCTTCTTTGGACAACAAACGTTCAAAGGACTTTCATTGATTTGCAATCTCTAAAATTTGCATTTCTCCATCCCTCCAACCCAAATTGGAGGAATGAATTTCCCCTCTTTGGAGTTTGGACACCAAACGTTCAAAGGAAATCCTCCAATTTGTAATCCCTAAGTTGCATTTTGGACCATTCCTTTTCCTACAAACCCAAATTGTAGGAAACCCCCAAATTCCCCTTCATTTGCCTAGCTTCGCATTAAGCAAATGAATTTGTTTCTTTGAACATCGAAAGTTTAAGGAACATTTAAGGATTTGCAATCTCTAAGTTGCATGTTCTTTCCCTCATTTTCTACAACTCAAAAGTTGTAGGAATTCCTCTCATCCTATTGACTCAAATTGGATGGATGAATGTCCCTTTCTTTGAACACTAAATGTTCAAAGAAAATCTTCCACTTTGCAACCTTCAGGTTGCATTTCTCCCTTTCTTCTCTACAAACCAAATTTGTAGAGAAATTCCTTTTCCTTCTACAACTCAAAAGTTGTATGAAAATCTCATTTGTTCAAACTTTATTGAATGAATTAAACCTATAACAAATCGCCTATTTGTTGAATCAAAATCAACGAATAATTTAATCTAAATCATTTGTTTGTTGAACCAAATTCAACAAATAATTTCATATCAAGCAAAGGGATCAAACTTTAGTTTTCTTTCATTCTCCTAACCCAAATTAGGTGAATGAGTTCCTCTCTTTGGACACCCCAAAAGTTCAAAGAATCCTTGATGTGTAGGCCCAAATCTACACATCATCTTCTTATGTTTGCTTTATCCAAACTTAGCAAACTAAATACTCATCATTGAACATAAAAGTTCAATGATAATCCCTCTTGATTTGTAACCCCAAAGTTACAAATCTTTCTCACTTATTGAACCAAAATCAATAAGTGACTCAACTTTGTTTGTTTAATCCAAATTAAGCAAATGAAATTCACCTCCTTGAATACACAAAATTCAAGGAGACACTCTTCTGATTCGTAGCCCCAAAGCTACTAATCTCCCTCACTCCCATAGGTTCTAAAAGCCTTAGAAAATGTCATACCTTAGCCCAAAAGCTATAGGTTCTCTCTCCTTCAACTCCAAAGTTGTAGGAGATTTCTCCTCTCTTTAGCTCCAAAAGCTAGGGGGAGTTCCCCTACATTTAGCTCAAAAGCTAAATGTTGAATTTCTATGTTTCTCCTCTTAGCTCCAAAAGCTAAGGAGATTTCTCCAATATGTAGCCCAAAAGCCACATGTTGGATGCTGCTTCCTTAGACCTAAACTCTAGGAGGACTTTTAGTGTGACATACCACACAAGCCTCACACACTTAGGTGCACAGCCCCTTAGGCATGCTAGGATTAGGATTTTTTCTTTGTGTGCGCATGTGATTGATGTTGTGGATTGATTGCCCTTGGATTGTCTGCGTGTGGGCACTTGCCCTTAAGTGGTTAGTATAGAAATATAAATGCTTTTCTGTGCAGGTGGCCATATCTAAAAGGGGGGCGCTCATAAATAATAATAAAATGCTTGCATGACAAGTATCGCTTAAAACCCCCCAAAGATGTGGCCAATAGGGTAGAAGCAGGGGGCCTAGCACTTAGCGCTCTAAGTGTTTTTATAGAAGCAGGGGGCCTAGCACTTAGCACTTAGCGCTCTAAATTTTTTTTGTAAGAGTAATTTTGAAGTGCTGTTTATTTTTAAAGTTGTTTTTATGGAAATATACCGAGCGATACCGAGCATATTTTAGCTTCTCGGTGCCGCTTGGTACCATTCGGTACCCCTCCATACCGAGCAATACCGAGCGGTACCGAGTAATACCAAGTTACAGTACCGAGTGATACTGAGTTCCAATACCGAGCAGTACCGAGTTCCAATACCGAGCAGTACTGAGTTCCAATACCGCTCAGTACCGAGTAGTACCGAGCAATACCGAGTTCCAATACCGAGCGGTACCGAGTTCCAATACCGAGCAGTACCGAGTTCTAATACTGCTCGGTACCGAGTACCGAGCAATACCGAGTTCCAGTAACGTTCGGTACCAAGTTTCAATACCGAGCCTATGATTAAGAAAACGAAGAACGATGAAGAAAACGAACCTACACTGCTCACGTCGCCTTCACTGTTCGCGTTGTCAAGCCGCTTCGTCGACGAAGGATGATTCTATCGACTTTAATGCTCGCGTCGTCAAGCCTCTTTGTCGACAAAGGATGATCCTGTTTGCTTCTATTCTCGGGTCATCGAGCCGCTCCTTCAACTATAACGAAGAAGATGAACACGTGTGTGGAAACGAAAAATCTAGCTCTTTGAAATGTTTCAGCCGCATAAATGAATATGGATATTGAACGAAAACGGTGGAAAGTCGAAAAGAAAAGGGTAAATCGTGGCTCAGTGTTTTTTTAATAGGACACGCGTATTCGATACGCGTGTCCAGTCAAATTTAAATAATATTTTAATCGGACACGGCAAGGCCGTATCCGACACGTATCCGTGCTGTATCGGAGGCGCATTCGTATCCGATACGCATCCGATACAGCATGCCTCGTAAATAGGAGTATCCGTGCAACATAGGTAAGTATCTATAGGCGCGTGGAAAAACATGCAAGTTCATGTAGGTACATAAAAAGTGTACAAGGATATCGAGAAACTTGTAAGGATATTGCAAATGCATTGAAAAATGTATAAGTGCATTTTGTAGATGCATTGCAAAGTGTGCAAGTATATTTAGAAGCATGTATGGACACTATGCAAATACAACAAAAAACATAGATGTGTATAGTATTGGTGCTTCAAAAATGATGCAAGCGTATGAAAAGCATGTGAGTATACTATGCAAATCCAAATGCACTTAAAAGCGTGCATGTACATCATGTAGGTGCATTGAAAAGCGTGCATGTCATCCAAATGATACTTCAAATTGCCAAGAATAAATATCTACATATGCTTCGATGAACGTGCTAAATATTCAAGCATAAAGTTTGAGAATGTTTTGTTGGCTAAAACCAAGTTGAATTAAAATCCTCTCATTTCGAAGTGTGTTCTTGTTCTACAAAGCCTGAAAGTATTTTAAAATTTATAAACTCCTTTTCCAAAAACTCACTCATATATACTCCATTTAGATGCATCAAATCTTAATTTAACGTGTGAGAATGCTGGACATGTTAAAATAAAAGAATCACTTTGCTAATCATGTAATCCATTTTTGAAAACATGGGCAACCATTGGTGAAAATTCACTCTTTCTGCTAAGTACAAATTTAAACTCTCATTTCATATGATGTTTTCTCGAGCGGGTTGCCTTGCCCAGAGGACCGGGTTGTAAGTCCTCAGTGTTTAAAAATCTTGAAGTAATGAATCACAGGATGTATTTAATAGAACATAAAATATTCTTTTAACGAAGGCCGAATTGAATTTGTTTCATTATACAAACATCCAACTTAGGTCTATAAGATTTTATTGGACAATGCAATCCATGGATACTGACAAGGGTCCTTCGATTTTGTTGGTTTGACTACCTCTTCTGAATAAGTAGATCAAGATCTATGACAATTCCGAATAACAAAGCGTTGGGATCTTGATTGGGTTCCTTGTCATTATGCACACCATCTTCTTTGAGTTGAGGGCGATAAATTTCCAATCATAAATCAAATTATTGCTACTGTATGCTAAGTATGTATATTATAACTACTAGCCTTAATTGAAAGCTCTCCCTCATCATTGGAAAGGATAAATAATCATAAAGGTTTTACACCTATAGTAAACTAAAACTAAATTATAAAATCCCTGCAAAATGAAAGCTAAACTTTGGGTAGTGTTTTTTTTTTTTGCAATTTAATTTGCTTTCTGAAAATTTGCACCCAAAAACTGGGTGCAAATTTTCAGAGCCCACATACCCGAGGCTAATTAATTCCTGTATCTTCTTGCCTTAGCTTTCTCTTGTGATTCACAAGTATTTTGTGCGTCTCTTTCTACCTTCATACTCCCTCTATGACGCTTTTTTGTTTAGATTTTTAATTTTACGTCCATTTTTATATCCTCTTTACATTTCAAGTCGTTCCTCTATGCTTGATTCTCCCATTTTCTCAAAAATAAGTTACAAAGGTCCATAATGAGCATCACATCTATTGCCTGTTCCATCAATAATCCGTACTCTTCCTTTCTCTCTCTAGATCACTTCCCCTCTCCAGATCTTGTTGTTATGGAGGTTGGTGTGGTTGTCACCTACCTCCATGCATGAGTTTCTCTTTGGTAATGCTTGACTTAATCTTAACTCATCGATCTATTGGTTAGATTTTTGGTTCATTGCTCACAATTATGAGGATTGCCTTTTCATGGTAGGTAAATTTGAGCTAAATTGAGTTTCCTGTGCCTTTTGAATTCCGTACATTTAAGCGGCGACTCCTGTTGTCTTCAGATGAAATTAAACTGCTCCTATTTGGCTGAACAATTATTCTACCTGCTTAAATCTTGTTTCGTTAGTTTAATTTGGTTAGTTTATTTCAATTCCCCTTTATTTTAATCCTTTTTTGCTAACTTCTTTTTATTATTTACCATGATCTATTGCTGTCTAGTTCAGATAATCTCCCTTTTAAACTCATGCTCCGCACCTTTGGAACTGATGAATTTGAAATGCAAAAAGTTATCATTAGCTTCTCGAAATCTTGACATTTAAGCTGTGACTCCTGCTGGGTTATGCTGAAATCTTGCTTTATTTGATTGAGCTATGCTTTACCTGCTAAATTACCATATGTTTATTTTCAATGGTATAATCCTATTAGACTGCCCAGATTCCCTTATATTTCTCACCCCGTTTAGTTAATTTCTTGTCTTTATTTGCCTCCATGATCTATTATTGCTAGTTTAAATAATTTTCCTTTTAGGCTTAATTTTCTTGCTGACATTTAGGTAGTTGTAGCAACGATTGCTTTTGGAATGGGGATCGACAAGTCTAATGTTCGAAGAATTATTCATTATGGTTGGCCTCAGGTGTGTTACTTGACTAGATGTCTTCAAAATATTATTTGCTGTTGTGGCAGTTGCAGAAGCTTTTATTTGCCATCTAATATGTCGAAGAAAAAGCTTCCTTTGTTTGTAATAAATGGATTATTTAGCCGCTGAAAGTTTCTTGAGAAATTTCTTTACAAGCATGCAAACCTTTTCTCTTTATTTTTTTGTCATCATGAGTTTTTTTTATAGCAATTCTATTAAGTTCTATTTCAAATGAATTAATTTTTGTTTTAAATATGTTTCATGAATATTTGGTGAAATTACACAGCAGTATGCAATATTTTTGTATATTTCATTATAAAGCTTTTTTCATTTCTTGAAAAAGTATAGACGAACCTGCAGAAACGGATTTATTTCAGATTTGTCAAATCTGTTTTGGCTTGAATAAAGTTTTTTCAGCGAGTTTTTCACTTGATTTTTTGGAATAATCTTAAATTGATGTGTATAAGGCTCACATATGGATGAATCACCTATGGACACTAATATATTAATCTCTAGCAACTCCAGAAGGTCATAGTGATCCAAGGGGAAAAGCTGTAAAAATTTGTGGCTAGGAGCCCCTAGTGCATCTCAAAATTGCTGGCCCCTTAGAAATGCCTTAGGAGTTGACTATTGATTCATTTGGGATGGCTTTTTTACTGCTTCTTAAAGCAGCTTTGTAGTAAGAAAGCCGTCTGAAACGAAGCATATGTTCACCTTTTCTACTAGAAATTTTATAAAAATGTTTTATGCCATATCAACTTATCTATTTCTTTCTAACTTTTTTGTCATGACCCGACCCGAATGCTCGATTTAACGAGGCGGGAAGTAAAAGCCTGACAGTAGGATCAAAATATTTTAATTCATAAGCAAATACAACATAAATTTTATTTTATTTTTCGATTCAACTGAAGAGCCATTAAAAAAAAATTCTTTAATACTTAACATCTGTATTAATACTGAACTCTCGTTTGAATGGACCGCATGAGAAAGCCCCCCACTCGACCTGCTCTTTGTTCGAGTCCATGCGCAAGCAAAGCCAAACCTCCCGCTCGTTTCTTTCAAGAGCTTGATTCCTCTGTTTCTTGAAATCGTGAGGAAGGAGAAAGGTTTATGGTGATTATTAATAATAATAGTCATTAATAATAGTTAATAATAAACAAAATATTATTTTTATTATTATAAAAAATCGACATTGCAATAGCCAATAGGAGCTGAAGACCAATTCAAGGACCAAACAACGTCCCGAAACCCTCAGCTGTTGAACCCTATCCGGCTGGGCAGGCTAGAAAGGGCAAGTGCCTTCCCTAACCTCTCCTCATGGGGAGGGGACACCGGGAGGTTGCAGAAATTGCGACGCTATCAAATTTGCTTCAAGTGCTTGTCGAACTTCTAGGATTTATTGGAGAATAATTTATTGAATAATTGATTAATTTAAAATTTAATTAAAATTAAACTTTAATTTAATAAAATTAACATTTAATTAATGAGACATTAAATTTAAACCTTAATTTAAATTAATTTGAGCTTTCATTTAACTAGTTTAGTTTAATTAAAATAAAATATTTTAATAATTGATTTAAAACCAACATAATTAAATAACTAATTTTAAAATTAGATTTAAATTCTTCAATCTAAATGATTACTTTAAAGTGTAATAAAATCAAAACTTTAATTAAAATTAATCGAATTCATTATCTTTAAATTATCTAAAATTAATTGAGCAACCCATTTAATCTAAATAATTAAATAATTTTAAAATTCATTAACGAATTGGACAATTGATTTTAAATTTAAATTTTAACTTTAATTAAAAGTTCATTTAATTAATTAACCTAGTTATTTAGTAAATGCAATTAATTCGAAATTAATTAAAATGCATTAAAATGTAAAAATAATGTTTTCCAATTTCCAACCTAAGTACAAGCAAAACAAACTCTCAAACTAAACACCACAACACCTCTCTAGCAAGCAGCTCCCTAACAAACAGCTCTTCAAACAAAACTCTCAAGCTCTTAAACTCTCAGTAGCAGACAACTGTAGCTACTTGTGAGCTCCCCAAACTGATGCAAGTATTATGTACCTGTAGGAAAATAAACAAAACATCAATACAATAATAAAAAAAGAACAAGTGTTGGTAAACAAGCATGTACCGATAAAACAAAACTTGTACTAGAAATAACATAACTAGTTGTAAAACAAATAGATACTGAACAAACAAGTTGGTAAAACTACTACTACTGGCAAAACAAAGAGCTGAAAACAAAGTTATGAAGTTAAAACAACAATAGTTAAGTAAAAGACAAGCTACTGATATTGGTGTCAAAGCAGTGAAGGGTGCAAAGCTAAAAGTTTGGCTGCTAAAACCCCTCTAAACTAAATCCCGGATAAACTAAGTTCTACTGGAAACTTCTAATAAATGTCATAAGTTTGATTTTAGGATAAATCCTTAGATAAAATTAACCTAACCCCGCTAGGCTATATGGGCCACTTCTAAGCGAAGCCGTAAGACCTGCATGTTAGGGAAGCTTCTAAGTGAAAAACACTAAACCTCTTAAACCCACATGCTACTTCCAAAGGAAAGTAGCAAGTCCTCCAACCAAACGCTATACGGGCTACTTCTAATAGAAGCCGTAGACCCACTATACAGGCTACTTTCAATGAAAGTCGTAAGTCCCAACCTAAATCTAAATATAAGGGCTACTTCTAATAAAAGCCGAAATACCCGTTATACAGGCTACTTTCAATCTTAGTTGTAAGTCTCGACCCAAATTCAAACATACGGGCAACTCCTAAACAAATCCGCAAGACTCATTCTAAATCTAAATTATGGGAAAATCCTAACCAAAGCCCCAAGTCCCAACCCAAACCAAATAACATACTTTTAACCACTTCAGTTTACTCGGGATTCCTAGGAGGAGGTATCCCATGATTGCTAATCAGATTCCCTGGACACTACAATCAACGTTTATTAGTGTTGGTTGACTGAAACTAACAATATACTCTGGACGACAGAACCATGGGATCTTGATCAGGTTTAACTCCATCCCCCACAACCAAAATTTAAAACGGTTGCTCGTCTAAATATTAATTTATCCTTAATCGAGAGTTATCTTCTACGCGTTAGGAGGAGTAATTAACTACGAGGGTTTGCCCTTATAAGAAGTGAAATCTCAGAACTAAATAAACCTTGATGCCGTTCATCATGGGAAATATGATTAATTTAAAATCCAATCTACCTAGGGAAAAAATGGGACCTAAAGCTTGCTAAAGCGGGGTTCATGCCGTTAGCACAATATTTCATTTCTTGAGTGAATAGCTGCTACTATACATTGGTACTTAGTGTCTATCTCATAACTAGCATTAATCGAATGTTCTCTCTAGTTATCGGGAGACGTAATTAACCATAGGGGCTTGTGCTTATGGGTATCTAGAAATCAGGTTATAAAGTCCTCATAAAATGGGGGCGAAATCTCTGGGTAGTGTTTTATCTAATTTGTCTTTTGAAAATTTACCCCGTAATTTAAACTCTTTAAAACTCTTACCGTCAACAAAAGAGGCGTGGAGAGGCCTGGGCACAAATTTTCGGAGTGCACTAGAGCGCACGACGACTTCTTACTGGTGGAGAAAGCAAGAGCGCACATGAGCTCAGAGGAGTGCTTCCAGTGCCTAGGGAAGAGTGGAGTAAGTGGAGCTTGGAGAAGTCAACAACTTTTAAACATCAACACCCCTCTAGGAAATTTTTGTGACCATGTTGGGGTTGTTACTAAATTTCCTCTTATTTTTACAAGACGCTACGTATATTAGGCATTTATAGCTTGCGTTTGTTTGGTCAAATTGTGGCCCAGGGCTCTATTTCTAGCTATACCCTACGTTTCTGAGGTTGTGGACCCCACTGGCTTCTCAGCTGAATGATGTCTAATTTCTCAAAAGTAATAATCAGCGGGAGAGCAGTAAACAGCCAGATAGATACAAGTGTCTAATTTTGCATTACTTTCACCAACTTTTTTCATTTTTGTTCTTGGTTCATTCCGGCTTGTTTTTCCATCAACTTCTGATTTTGCAGCTTTGCTTCTTTTTAAATTGCTGTTACGATTTGGTAACTTGTTTATACTCCACTTAATCTGTTAATATTATGTTCTTACTTAGTGACAATGTGATGGTGTTTTTGGTAAATGCAGAGCTTGGAAGCATATTACCAGGAGGCTGGTAGAGCTGGAAGAGATGGGAAGTTATCAGATTGCAGTTAGTACATCCTTAAATTAAATGATTTCTTAATCTCAATATACTTTTTTAAGCATAAATTCCTTGTTTTCTCTTCACAAGTGAAATTTGGTGTGTATAACTATATATCATTTTTTGTTCCTACAATAGCGTAATGCATTGAAGTGCAAATCTAATCTGGTTCTTATAATGGCATTGTGATTGTTTCAATCTCTTAATTTCTTGAGTTTAACCTTGCAATAAAGCTTGTCCTTCGCTGTTGTGCTCATAATAATGTGCTCTTAGCAATTGTGTGGGGAATGCTAATTTGTTTCTGATCATAATATTCCTATGAAAGAGCTATTGATGATGCATATTTGTAGTAGTGATTGGATAGAAGTAGAGTATTTGGCTGCCTGATCATATTTACTTCTAGAAAACTTCAAAGTCAGCATTTTGTTTATGCCATAATAGGTTTTACTTGAAATCCCATTAATGTCATGTTGAATTAATTATAGGTCAACTTACCTCTAGGTCCTTAAGTTTAATCGGTTTTTTGAATGGCTATGTTGAAACAATCGAACCCGCATAATCAATCAAGGCCGACTAGATTAATTTGATCAATCAACTGGGACAAGTTGCGGGGATTGGGGGTTCAAATGTTTCCATGCCACCCTAAATATTGTTTAAGTTATTGTAACATACTTGGGGTGGTTTGGTTGGCTGCCAAGATGAGTCTCCTAGGGTCCCATTTAGCAAAAATCATCTTCGTCGAGTTGGCGAATACCAACACTAGCAAATTGACTTGTACTAGTTGGGCGATCAACACTAGCAAGGAGGTCAATGCTTTGTCGGTTGGCAAAACAATGCTGTGAACGAGAAGCAAAGCACTTCAAAAGAAGAAACATCTACATAGAAGGATGTGGAAAGGAACAGAAGTCATCGCATAGATAGGAGTTATATATACATAATTTTAATATTATTACAAATCATGACACTAAGACTGAGAATAAACAAAGAAATAACCAAGGTTGTGAAAACCAGACCGGACAACGAATCGGAAGAAGAAGAGATTCACAGTTCGACCGGTGGAATCGGGGTCAAACTGGATGACGTAATAAATAATAATATTATTAAAAATTAATAAAATTAACATAATATAATTTAAATAAATGGGCATTTAATAATATTTATAATATTTTAAAAAATATATAATAAAAATTATAAATATAAATATCATTTAAGAATAATATATTTATATATTTATAAGAATGATATTTAATATAATATAAATTTATAATATTAAAGATTTATAATCATTAATATAAATATATGAGCATTTAATAATATTTATAAAACTTAAAAAATATATAATAAAATTTATAAATATAAATATCATTTAAGAATAATATATTTATAATTAAATATGTTTATAAGAATAATATTTAATATAATATATAAATTTATAATATTAAAAATTTCTATTATTAATTCTTATAATATACATTATATCAAATTTATAGTACATATTGGTCAAATTTGTACCCTAACCTTGAGTTGTGAATCATATAATATAGTTGATATGATATAAAGTTCAGTTCAACTTATTTTGTTTTTTTTTTTTTGACAAACGTTCAACCTAAGTCTATAAGTTTCATTTGAACGATGAAACCCATGACTATTGACGAGGATTTTTTGGATAAGTTTGGTCGACTAATTCCACTGAATAAATAAATCAGTGTTCATAACTACTTGAGATGATAGAGCTATAAGATTTTAATCGGGTATTTTATTATTTCGCCTTCCATCCATTTAAATTAAAGGTGATAATTTGTTTCAATCCTAAAGCCAAAACTACTGCTATTGTTTGTTAAGCACTTAGTATTTCATGAATTGCCTTAATCAAAAGTTTTATCTCTTCATCAGGAGAGAGAATTAACCAAAGATGGTTTTGTTTATGGGAAACCTTGAACAAAGTCATGATGTCATCTCAAAATGAGGACAAAATTTTTGGGTTGTCTTATCTTCATTCTAATCTGCCTTACAAAATGTTTGAACGTAGGACCACAAGCTCACTCAGAACTGTCGGGTGCGAATTTTTTGTGCATACAAGTATTCAAAATCAAATTGACCCTAATTTTGTTTTCTTTCTTGCATACATTGAACAAATCTAAAAAATAGTGGCTTATATTTAGTATTTACAACATTATGAATGCAAATATTTTGAAAGGATGAACAATGGAATTCCCTTAAGATATCTTCAACATTGGTAATGTTGGAGCTACTCTCTAGTTTGATCTATTCTCTAAGGTGGTGAGATTTATCCCCACCACTTTAGTATTTGGAAATTAGGTCAAGTCATCTTCTTTAAAAGGGTTCGGGCATATTACTTCTCTGAACTAAGGTTTCGTTGTTGATTTGTATGGTTGAAACATGTGCTGTTTTATTGTTTTGCGTTACTTTAGCATAGTTTCCCAACTTCCATTAAATTCTTAACAAATATAGTGTTTTGGAACAGTTTTATATGCTGACTTTTGGAAATGTCCCAAGCTTCTTCCTAGCCAAAGAAGTGAAGAACGAACCAGACAGGCATACAAAATGTTATCAGACTGTTTTCGGTCATAGTTCTGAACTGACTAGCTAAAGACTAATTTTTCTGATCTATTATTTTAATTTGTTTATTTTTATAAACTTTTGTTCAGATATAGTATGGATACTGCAACTTGCCGTGCAAAAACACTTGTCAAGTATTTTGGAGAGGAGTTGAATGATGATTGTCACATGTATGCCTTTTCATCGGTGCTTTCCTTACATATCTTTTTACTTATAAGATTGTTCTCCTTGATTTAATTATCCTGGTTGAGGGCTACGTACTATTTATCAAGGGAGCAACTCCCAAGTTTTGGCATGTATATTCTGAAGTAATATAGGCCTCACCTGAGAAGCGAATTTTCTTAATTCTGATTATTCTTTGTCATGTCCTTTTTGTATGGTTGATTTAGACATCCTGCAACATTTATTGAAGCTTTGAGCTTTAATAGAGTACTCCGTTGGGAGTAGTTTCAATAGGCACAATTGGATATGGAGAATTTGGCCATGTCACGACTCGGCCCGGAGGCTTGAATTAATGAGGTGGGAACAAACAGTCAGATGATTGATTAAATTCATTTGCTAAAATTATCTCTGATAAATTGAAATAGCCACTAAAAACTTCAAAATATAAAATAAATTAAATACCTTTCTCTTGATGTGCCGTGTCTACGATATATATATTCTCTTTTCTTCTACTCATTTTAATTATATCAAATAATACATGTAAATATTTTTCGATTAAAAAGGGTGAGTCATAACATAACTCAGCATGTAAATCATACATCTTATGACTCAATATTTCATGAATCAATTATTCTAATATTCTTTTCTTACATATTTATGAAATTAATATTGATTAATAATAACATAAATTAAATAATAAATAATTTATTTAAAATTAACCTTCCCCTTTATCTTCAATTTGCTCGATGAGTCTTAGTCTTTGCTTGTGCTAGTGCTCTC
Source organism: Dendrobium huoshanense (assembly GCA_016618105.1). Lineage (NCBI taxonomy): Eukaryota > Viridiplantae > Streptophyta > Magnoliopsida > Asparagales > Orchidaceae > Dendrobium > Dendrobium huoshanense. The sequence goes on along the minus strand of CM028347.1, from coordinate 10,303,205 downwards.
GCTTGACTCTTTACTCGCTCTTGCTCAAGTTTGGTCACATGTATCTCTTTTGCTCCCGGTCCTTTACTTCCTCTCTATATTTCATTCCTTCTCTTTCTTCTTCCTCTCAGTCACGGTTTTTCTCTCAACTTGATTCCATTGGACGAATCGTAGTTATACCCCATGAGGAAGTCTGTGGGCTCCAAATTTTGCGCCCAGGCCTCCCCTTTTTCAGGAGAGTTTTAAAGATTAAGTTATGGGGTAAATTTTCAGAAGACAGATCGGGCTTGAAATAAGACACTACCCAGAGTTTTAACCCTCGTTTTGTGAGAACTTTATGATATGAGTTCTGGTTTCTTATAAGCGCAAGCCCCTATAGTTAATTACCCCTCCCGATTGTGAGAGAGAGCTTTCGATTAAGGCGAGTCGTTGATGAATATGTCGTACCCGTAGTTACATGATATTCAACATATATTAGTAAAATTGGTTTGATATTTTAAAATTTTATATTTTGAAAATTTAGAAATTTCACCATTTTGCACTTAAAACGGATGGTGGAGGGAGTGATAATGAGTCCAATTAACATCCCATGGTTCCATTGTCCCGGGCCATCGTGGTTCCTAGTCTACTGTTAGACCGATCTAGCCGGTCCATATAGGACCGGCTCACGGATAGAGGCAGAAGAGTTCCGCCTCTCCTGTACGTGTTGACTGAACCACCATTCTAATGGATCCGTTTATGAAGGTTTTTTGAGGGAGTTACGAGGAAAATTTGATGTAGGGATTGTTTAGAGATTTCCTGTTGGATTATATGCATTAAATAGTTTGTTTTCCTAGGGTTAGGACATCTTGAATTTGGCTAAAATTTGAGATCTCTTAGATTTTTTGGGCTCTAGCGGCGTCTAGAAATTTGGGAGAGATAGATCCTCCTCTCGAATAGAGGATCAATTGTATATTGTTATTTTCCTTCAGTTAGTTTGATTATTTCAATAAAAAATATTGTTTTTCCGGTTTTTCCTTTGGATTGGTTGATCGTTCTCGATTTTTTGGTCAATATCGTTAGGTTTCACTTGAGATCTTCAAGTGTTATCTAACAAATTGGTATTGGAGCGGTGTCCGGGTCTGTTTGGGCTGAGTCCTGCAACTATTTTTCTCCTTCGAACATCCGTTTTTGCTATTTTTGTAGTGGAAATCCGAATTTTTGAGCCTAAGCGCTGTCTGGGGCTATTTGGGCTGATTCTCGCAGCAGTTTGTCTCCTTTGAATTGCTGTTTTTGCTGTTTTTGTGGTTGAAATCCGAATTTTTGAGCCTAACAAAGATCCAGGGACTTATGACGGGAAGAAAAGTAGAAGTATTGGTAGGGGAGATCAGACAAATGAAATATGAAACTTCCGATCTTCAAACTTAAATTTCAGATTTAAAAATAGATATTTCAGCCATCCATGATAAGTTCAATTCGTAATTTTTCATCATGGAGGAGATGTTAAAGAAAGTGCTTGAGGGCCAAACCAAAATATCGTCTTTGTAGGTGAGGGAAGGCGCCGACAGCCAAGAAAGTGAGGAAAACCCTAAGATGATTAGACGAAGGGAAGATCAAGAGGTGGAGATTTTGGAAGGAATAAAAAAAATGCCTCCCCTAGTTCTTCCTAGGGAGGAGTCGGGTAAAAGGTATGTGGAGAGGAGTGAGGGGGTTGGGTATGAGTGGAGGGATGTTGAATTTGAAAGAAGTGAGGCTGAATTCGAAAGACAAGGACTTGATTATGATTGTAAAGGTGTTGAATTTGAAAGGACAGGGATTGAATATGATCAAACGAGTGTTGAATTTGAAGGGAGAAGGTGGGCTTGTGATGAAAGGTTTGGGTGCGAGCGGAGGAGAGATGATTGACACATTTGGGGGGAACCCCACCCCCTTGGGGAATGGAAAATTTTGGAGGAAGTAGGGTTGACAGAGATCTAAGACTGAGAAAATTGAATATACTTATTTTTAAGGGAGAGGATGCACATTGGTGGATCTACAGCGTGGAAAGGTACTTTACTGTCAACAGGTTGACGAACGAGGAGAGATTGACGACAGCTGGCCTATGTTTGGAAGGTAAGGCTTTGACTTGAGACCAGTGGAGGAAAATGTGACGACCCATACATAATTGGAGGGAGTTCATGGATTGTCTGTTAGAACGATTCCGAATCGGCAGGGGAGGAGACTTCTTCGAGCAGTTCTTGTCTTGACACAAGCTGATTCAGTGATAGAGTACCAGAAGAGGTTCGAGTATCTTGCTAGCCGATTACATCGTCATTCTGAGACCGTGCTAGAGTGGAACTTCATGAAAGGAGTGAAACCAGAGATTCAGGCCGCAGCCAGAGTGATGAGGCCTCGTGACTTAGGAGAGATTATGGAGCTAGCTTAGTTGGTAGAGGATCAGAGGCACCTAAAGAAAAAAAACAGGAGGCAGTAGCTCAGTAGGCTCGTACAGGATGACAACCAACTTATTGACATCCAAGGAGCTAACACTTGATACTTTTCGAGGTATATGAATGGAAAAGACTGTAGGATGAAGACCTGTGGACAACATTAAGAAGCTCACATAAATGAAATTACAGTAGAAGGGGGCTTAGGGGATCTGTTTCATATGCGACGAGAGGTATATACCAGGGGCATATGTGTAAGGACTGAACTCTTCAGGTTCTTACTGTTTGTGATGAAGAGGGAATTGAGGAGGGCGTAGTCTTTCTACCATGTGGATAAGATGGATCTTTGCGAGGGGGGTATTGTTAGATCGGTCCAATGGATCGGTTCAGCCGGTCCATACAGGATCGGCTTACGGATAGCGGTGGAAGAGTTCTGCCTCTCATGTCGCACTGACCGAGCTGCCATTCCAATGGAGATGTTTAGGATGGTTTTTTGAGGGGGTTAGGAGGGAAATTTGAACAATAGGGACTGTTTAGAGATTTCTTTTTTGGGTTGTATGCATTAAATAATTTGTTTCCTAGGGTTAGCGCATCTTGAATTTGTCTGAAATTTGAGATCTCTTAGATTTTTTGGGCTATAGCATTTTAAAATTTTATGGGTATTTGGAGGCATTTTAAATGCTTGTGGTCCCCTTTGGTTAAGATCTTCTGTCAACACGGGCATCATCGGGGTTTATGACCAATTTTGTTTTCTTAGTTGAAACTTGTCGACTCTGTCTTATTTTCTGACAGAGAATTGGGTTTGTTGTAGGCTTGGTGTCTTTGATTGATTATTGAGAATTATCCTCTCTGGTTGAGATTTTTTGTCAATACGACCATGATTGAAGTGTTATGGGCAATTTTATTTTATTAGTTAAACCTTATCGACTCTATCTTATTTTTCGACAGAGGATCGGGTTTGTTGTAGGTTTGGTGCCTTTGATAGATTCTTGAGAATTAACCCATCCGGTTGAGATTTACATTCAACACGACCATTATTGGGGTGACTTTGAGGTCATTTGAAAATATTTGTATTTTGTGAAAGTTTGAGGGCATTTGAAAATATATGATTCCCTCTGGTTTAGATAAATATTGAACACGACCATTATCAGGGTATCTTTGAGGTCATTTGGAGATATTAGTATTTTGTGGAAGTTTGAGAGCATTTGAAAATATATGATCCCCTCCGGCTGAGATAAACATTCAACACGGCTATCATTAGGGTATCTTTGAGGTCATTTGGAGATATTAGTATTTTGTGGAAGTTTGACGGCATTTGAAAATATATGATCCATCCGGTTGAGATAAACATTCAACATGACCAGCATTAGTGTATTTATGAGCATTTTGTTTCGTTGATTGAACCTTATCGACTCTGTCTACTTGCTGACAAAGGATCGGGTTCTTCGCAGGCATTATGCTTTTATGAGCGAATTTTCCTTATTATGGGTCTTGAAGACCTAATATGAATTATAAAAACAAATATTTCGGTCGATGTCGAGACCTTATATCTGTTTGACGGTTCATGTCGTGTCGACTCCTATCCAGTTGCATAGAAGGATCAGGCTCGAACTTCAATTCATTTCTTGACCTGCGCAACATCCTCAAACATCACGTGTGTACGTACAACACGCTTGTCGGGGCCCACGCGAGTATATGTTATTACATGTATATTGCATGATGTATTCACTTGTGTATAACACGACTTTTTGAAATGCAATTATTGCGTCAAAATGACATACTAGAGTGAAACCCTCTGCTTATTATAAATGCATGCTGGGGTATTTTTTAATGTGATTACAATGTCAAATGATATTCTTGAATGAAACCCCTTGCATCCTACCAATGCATGCTATAGGTCATTTTTGAGATGCAATAGCAATGTCAGATGACATGCCCATATAACATATTTTGTAAGTTACGACATGTGCATATGTAACATATTACCATGCAAATACAATTCATGTACAAGGGGCATTTTCTTTAAATATTTGCATGCAGTGTAAATGGGTGTTTTGCATTTTTAAATGTTGATGGCTGTATAGGAGACTATTGCTACCAAATGCAAAGGGTTTTATTTTGGGCTTTATTGGCGCCTTATTTCCGCTTGTACGGATGTTGTAGATCCGGTGACGTGGCGTCGCACTTCAGCGGCCCTTGATTTTTACTACTGATTCCTTGTGTTGGCTTATAGATGAATCGTAGCATTATCACCTGACTGTTATAAGATACTTCATTGTTATGTTGTATTCTCTTTTCTTATTCTTCGGGAGATCAGATCCACGAATCATCTAGTCCTTGCTTAGACTGGGTAAGGACATTCAAATGACCTGTGGTTGTTTTGTGATAGATGAGGTATCATAATCTGATAAGATTGAAAGCTCGGCTAATGTGCTGTTAGCTCTCCTTGTCTTGCAATTCGCCACAAGGTATTCTCGAAGCATTGTCAAGACTGCGTGCAAGGTCATCTTTGATATCTCAACAACATTCTAGTATCTGATATGCACATGATACATAGAAGCTTCTTCTACGGCTCCAGAATAATGTCCTTGAGGGGTCCATTCTATGTATTTATGAGGCATATGTAGGACACCGGGCTGTAAGCCTTGCTTTATGAATCTTCGCCCAAATAGCGCAGCATATTTTCGGGAGCCTCAATTATTTCTGAAGATATGATAGAATGAGACATCTTTTCTTCTTCAACAGCTCATTCTATGTTTCTACAGAATCACTTATAAAATTATTCAATCTTGTGTCACGGTGTTGCAGTTATGGCCTTATGCTATTAGTAGATCAGCAAGTTCATTCCAGCAGCTTGCAGACACTTGCAGTTGCCGGAAGTCTTCGGTATTTTTTAAGAGAAAACAAGATGAAACACCTCTTCAAAGATTTATTCAATTATGCATGCTTCACGCCACAATCGTTGTCATCCTTTGAGGACATATCAATGGGTTTCCTCCTTACACCAAGTCGTTTTTATACCAAACTATCATTGTTAGAGTCTTTGATCAATTAGAGGATTTTAATTTTACTCGATCAACAAAGCTCTCAGCTCCGGCAAGGTGAGCACACTTCTGTGCTTATAAGGGGCTCTACCACTGGCAACATCTCAATCATCGTTGTTGTTAGTGCCCATTCAGTGTGTTCATCTGCATGTTGTTGTTGACCACCAATGATGTGCATTTATTGTCGATTTCCCTGCACTTATTGATCGATAACATGTATCTGGTGCAATGGATCTCCTACAATCATTTGTAGGTGTTTGCATCTATTGCACGTTGTTTGCTATGATGCACCGACACTTCTCCTCAAAGAGGCGTGCAGTGTCCGACACGACACTCTCCCGACACTCCTCCGACACGTGTCGGACACACTGAAAACGTGTCCGATTAAAAAATATTAAATACAAATTGGACACGCGTATCTTAAATATTTTATGATTTTTTTTTAAATATAATTTCTTGTATTTGGCGGGATTAAAAATAAATTTTTTTATTTCCTATCCACAACACCAAATCAACGTCCGCACTTAATACCCGATCATCGAATATTCTCATTTTCTTATCTTTTTGGCAGTGAAGGTATTTTCATCTCCTCTCTCGGTGACTGATAAACGACATCGACATCTAACTCTCGACATCCTAATATTAATCATTTTAAGCACAAATTCTAGTTAGATATAGTTAAATGACTTATTATTTTCAAATTATTTTTAAAATTATACTTATTTAATTTTTATACACTATTTTTTAAATATAAAAAATATAATAACGTGTCCAACCAGTGTCCATGTCCTATATTTTCAATAACTGACGTGTCCCGTGTCCGTGTCGTGTCGTATCCGTGTCGCCGTGTCCGTGTCTGTGCATCATAGGTTGTTTGTCATCACCCATAGGTGAACTATTGTAGTTTTTTTTTGAACTATTGTATCTTGACAGGCTTCCTACAATCGTTTGCAAGTGGTGTATGTATTTATGTTCGCAGGGGATTCACTATACTTGCGATATAATTGATTTTATCTTCTTCATCTACATCTTTATTTAATCTTTCAATACATATATAAAGACCATCAACTATTTCCTTATTCTTGGTAATATTAAGATTATTGAAGAAATATTCCGAAATTAAAAAATGTGCTGCTGCATGCAGAGGTCCGTGTAATTGTACTTCACATCTTTTATCAATAATTTTAAAAATCTGATCATATTTATCAATGTTACTAAAACTAGTAGCAATTGCCTCTTATGCTCTATCCATTATTTCATATATGTAAGCAATTGGGGGCTTTTTCTCTCAATCAACTAATCTAAGAACCTTTAATAAAGACCCAACTATTTTTAAGGCACAATAGTCCTCCAAAATGATTGCTGCAAGATTGTCTATTGATTATTTTGCTTTAGTCTTTTTTGCCTATGGACCCAAAATGAACTATTCACAAGTAAACATTTTCATGTTCAATTGTTGTTGATGAAATCGTTGTAATGTCAAGAAAGCTGTTGCTAACCGAGTCTTGGCGGATTTGACAGTGCTCTTTGGTTTGTGCTCATTCTCCTTAAATCAAGTAAGCGAGGCGTAGAGTATATAAAAATTATGTATTGCCACCATTTTTTCAAAGCATTAACTGAGGTTTTGTATTTTGAAAATGCCTTCCATTATTATTATTATTATTATTATTATTTTTAAATGCCTTCCATTATTAAATCCAAACAGTGAGCAACAAAAGGATTCCAATAAATGTGAGGATATTTGTCCATTAATAATTTTTCTGTAATATCAAATCATCTTCCCGGTCCTTTATAAAAAAAAAAACATGAAATACAATGGAAATAAATGAGAAAATTCTGTCAAGCTAATTTTCATATGGTTTTTAGCTAGTCAAAACATTTTTCAAAAGAAAAGCGCATTGGAATTTATGTTAGTACAAAAAATTAATTCTTCATATTAAATAATGTAGGTTTAGGTTATGACTAATCTGCAAGAACATTTTCAGCTGGATTATCAGTAACAACTTGGATCACATTATGTGGTCCAATAATCTCAATATACTTGCAAAATAGTTCAAACATTTTTACAGCATTCTTGGAAATAGAACTAGCATCCATTGACCCTATAAATGCGAAACCTCTTAGACAATTCGCAAGAAAATTTATTAAATTTTTATCATTTCTTGATGTCCATCCATCCACGATTAGAGGACAAACATATCATGCACAATTTTTTTCATGACGTCGTAATAGTACATGTGTATGTCCAATCTCTTTCTTCAAACAAGTAACTCGTACCTTATGATAACAAGGAGGTTTCATTCCAGGTCCAAACCGTCCAAGTGCCTCGACCATAGTAGGAAAACTGTCATATCTCATTGCATTAAATGTAATACCAGCATCATACATCCATCTAGAGAAAACTTGAATAGCCCTTTCCCTCATTTCCTTCTTAGTGACATCCATTTCTTTGCTAAATTGACCTCTTCTCCGTTTCACTACATCATCAGGATTTGGTGTAAAATAAATATCTAATAGTCCTTTGGGTCTTAATGATTTGAGGATTGATGTTGATGTTGAACTCTGACTAGAAGCATTGGATTTACTTTTCCTTAATATTTTGGATGGACCAGCTTCTAGAATATTATCATATGCCATGACATCAAAGTCATCTCTTTCATCAAAGTTGACATTTGAAGTGGCATTAATATGTTCTTTCAGATCCTTGTTCTTTAACATGGATGCCTTAATCTTAGCCTTAACATGCTCGGGGAAATTAGAGCAAGGTCTAGCATTTCTGAAACCTCCAACAAAATGTTGTTTGTGGCGTGTAATCATGGTTTAAAATTGCACAATATGAGGCTCGCCTTGAGGTCCGCCTTTGCGCAATTCCAGTAAAAAACGCCTCGATGCTTACGCCTTGAGCTTTTTTATGAGGCTTGGGCCTCAACTTGGTTGAGGCCCTCCTTGAGGCCCGCCTCGCCTCATTGGCATGAGGCTTACGCCTCACGCTATAGATATTAAAACTTACATAAATCTTGAAGTAAATGCCCGACATTGGACTCTATAGGATAGGAGGAAGGGGAGAGAGCAGTTCATCATAATGATGATTCAAATGAAGAAACCCCTTAGTGATGATAGTGCTGATGACTTATGAGTTCTTATGTGATATGTCATTGTTATTTATTTTTGAAAATTGAAATTATATTTTAATGAAAAGAATACTGAGATTTGGAAAAGATAGAATTTTGAGTTGAACTATATTTCATGTTGTCTTATTATTGGGATATTTTGATTTCAATTCATATCTTATGCTTTTTTATGTTTTATATTATTCACTCATTAGTATATAAAAAAATTTATCATTTTATGTTTACACAATCTTTTGATTTTGAGACTTACGCCTCAAAACACGCCTTGAGGCTTACGCCTTGCCTTACGAATGAAAAACGCCTCAATACCCGAATACGCAATTTTAAACATTGCGTGTAATTCCTCCTTTTTTTTATTTTGCTACAAAAAATATCTGTCATAGTATTGTTATTTGCTTCATTAGTCAATACTACGTGTTTTATGCTGGATCATTTTTTAAAGATTGTATTGAATCTGACATTTTATGATGACCTATAGGCAAGTAAATTCAAAATATAGTTGGTATCAATTAAAAATGAATGCCAAATTAATTCTTTGAGCATGCTATCTACTTTTCCAAAGAATCGGAAAGGATACTCACATAATACTTAGCTTTAAAAGAGTATGTTTCAACTTAAAGATCTAAATGGCAATGAGGACCTAATACATGCCTCCAATTACTAGCTAGATCAGATCATTTACCATTAGCAATGCATATTTCAGGCTTAAATAGTTGGCCAAAATTTGATACAAAGACTCGGGGAAATCATTGCCAAATCAAATTGTCTCAGATCAAAAATAAAATTAATGACAAAAGAAGCAAGGGATCCATTATGGACATCTAGTTATAGTTGCCAAAGCACTTCAATTGAAAGAATTTTAGATGAAGACATTACATGATTGTGTTAAGATAACATATTCATGAAAATTAACACCATTACATGTGAGTTTTAGACATGTTAAGAAGCACAATAAAAACACTTATATTAATACAAATGTAACAACATTATTAGTAGTGTACATACTGAAGGAACCATGCATGCTGTTGAATACACAATATTGATAACAATCAAAGGTCATGTTAAAACTTGGCTTTGTGCTTTGAATCAAAGCATGATTTACTAAATAGTAATCCATACCATAACAAACAGAGTTGTCTCCCTTTTGCAAATTTTGCAGCCTCAGGATCTAAGATGTTTTAGGAAGAAAGAATCATACATTTTCAGTAGCTTATAATTATTGAAAAATAAGGGCATAAATTTGAGTTGCACTTGATTGACTCATGCGTAGAATTTCATATTGTAGATAGAAAATTGCATCTCAGATGATTTAATTACAAAATAATAGTGCAGAAGCTTCCAAGGAAAAGTAGAAGTGGGAGGCGGAATCAGAGCATTTTATTCGTTCGTTCCTTCGCGTGTGTGAGGGCCGCACTTCCTTTGTTCCTTCGCATATGTTGGGCACCGACAAAGGAAGGAGAGGGCAGCGGAGTCAGAGCTTTCCGTCTGTCTGTTCCTTCGCGTGTGTGAGGGCCGCACATCCTTCGTTCTCTCGCGTACGTTGGGCACCAACAAAAGGAGGGTGGCAGAATCAGAGGAAGGAGAGGGTTGTGAACTTCGTTCATTCCTTCGTTGCATAAGGGCCTTCGTTCGTTCCTTCACTGCGTGAGGGTCTTTGTTCCTTCGCCAAACATATGAATCGTGAGGGCTAGGGCTTCAAGAATCGGGATGGCTACGGGTTTGTTTAGGGTATTATAAAACATAATAAATCTTTTAATCATATTTTAAAATTAAATATTATATTAGAAAATAAAACATATAAATATTAAAAAATATTTATAATTACATTAAAATTTTTTAAATAAAATAGCGCGCTATTTTGCACCGTGTGCCATGTGCTATTGCGCACAGATTGCTCAAATAGTGCGTGTTATTTTAAATATTTGCGCCACGCCATGCCTGTACCGTCGTGGGTGCGCCGCGTCCCGCCATGCCCCATGGCGTGCACTATTGTGCACCATTGATTACTATGTATATTTCTTTTTGGAATGGACGCTAAAGAAGGCTTTTTTATAATTCTTGCCAAAATGGTTAGGATGTTGTTGATGAGAATGGTGGATGTTATCAGAAACAATATAATTGCTCTAGTTTGGTTTATCTGCGTGCTTTTAACATTTACAAAAACTTGGTAAATTAAAGCTTTCAATCTTGATTCTTGACTTTGCCATGCATATTTGAATCAAATTAGGAGTAAGCTAGCTGAACAAAATGGAGTTGCAGTATCTTATCAAGCTGCTGTTGCCATAATGTAGTTGCCAATCCACTGGCAAGAGAACCCATGGTTGTCATCACCTTTCTTGAAACTCCACCTGCTGCTGTGTGTTCTAGTACTCATAACAATGCTTGGGCATGTAGGGTTAACTCTTGACAAGTTGGCCAATATTCATTGTTAATTGCTTGGTTTTCTTGGTTCTATATTGACAGAAAAGGCTGATCTACTCTTGGCATGATTTTTTTTAATCTGACTTTGTAATTATCTTCTTTCGTTTGTACTGTTTACGTTTATTTTATTAAAGATATTTTTATGTAGATGCGATATTTGCCAAAGTGGACCTCCCCCAAAGCAAAGTTTGACAGTTGAAGTGAATGTTTTCCTGCATGCTCTCAAGGCTCAGTGTGCATACATGGTATATAACCTTCATTCCTTTGTACTACGTTTTTTATAGTTTTTGTGGGGTGATTCTTAAAGAGGCTATTCATTTCAAATGAGCATCATTTTCAAATAGACCTATTTTCTCTTGTTCTCCATGACGCAAAAATAGATAAATAGTTTATTTGACATTTGCCTCTATCTTTTAAAGTAATTGGAAATTATCATATATTATAAATTTAATTTTGATTGTAGAAACTAATTAAAATATAAAGTGTAGGTCACTACTTCTATATGGAGGCTTATTTTCACTTTGCGCAAACATTGTCATTCTATTAGCTTATTCCTAATAGTTATGTTGAAGCATGTGGTGTTGATGATGATGATGGAATGTATAATAATAAGGTGCAGTGGTTTCACATCTTGACTACAAAGGAGATGTATGCATATCATGCTTCCCATTTTAACCTCTCCTACAATCAACTTAGAGTGTAACAGAGAGGGAGAATCTGGAGAGACATATCTCTTACTAAAACCCATCTTGAAATACTTCTATTAGGATCATGTAAGTAGAAAATAGCCTATCCATACTATCCCACATATCAAGTTTTTCACTTCTTAATTGGCATCAATATTGCATAACTGGAAGCATATTTAAAACACATTAAATAAAATACAGAGCTTACTAAACTTCAATAATATTTACATACCCAAAAGTTTGCTTGTACAGCTTCTACTCTGACCTTTATGTACATCCAAAACGTATGCATATAAAACATGTAGGCAACCCTCATGCCTAGAGCCTCACTGGCTCCTATTTTTCTGCAATACAACCAATACAATTGAGCTAGAGCTCAATGAAATATACAAGCAAAGTATAAGAAATAAGAAACATTTTACAGTCAATTGAAAATCATATGGGGATTTCTATAATAATCATAAGTTGTACAAAACATCAATGTATATTTAATTTTTCACGTTTCCTTTTCTGTTTACTATTCAATATATTAGGCAATTCATATAATGACTGTAGGCTTTTGCATACTCTCAGCTCTCAAATTCAAGCTGGATTCATATTCCCAACTTTTAGTATTGAAGGCCTCTCTTCTCATTTAAGGTTGGATCCGAATTCTCAACTTCTAGAATTGAGAGAGCGAAGTGTACCTTCCATACGACTTTCCTAAAGCTTACCTTGGCAGATCGTTCGTCTTTACTTGTGCGGTCCTATCCCCCATATATGACTTATCTCATTAGCCTTTTCATATACCCTTTTAATATGTATCACATTTTCATAATAATCAAAATTGTTAGTGAAATAAATACTCAATGAACCAGTTATGAAATACATAATAAAACTAGAAATAATGCTATCGCAAACATATAAAAAAGGGGTTACAATTATAAAAAGTGTTATTATTTCCTATACCAAAGTTTTGGCATCTCACCTCGTCCTCTAGGGTAGTCGGGTGATTCTATCTGAAAACCCGGCCTCTTTTCCATTTATAAACAACCTAAACATAAACATTTTCCTTTCATATACATTCTACCACAAATTCAGGCTATATATATAAATCTTACATATTTACCTCAAAAGCACTCTTCCTCCTTCAACCCAAAGTCTTTTCTTTTTTCCTCCCTTATCACCCTCTTCTCCTTCCTTTTTCTACTAAATTCAGCAAACTGGTTTCAGCACACAAGAATTCAGCAAATAGCAGCATTCGGGCATTCAGAAATTCCTTTATTTCAGCTATTGATTACTGAATAACAGCAATTAATTTCAGCAACAGTACACACTAATTTCAGCATATTTCAGCAACAGTACACACTAATTTTAGCATATTTCAGCAACTACAGCAGAGCTAGCATCACCAGCCGCCCTAAGTAATTTCAGATTCCAGCAACCACAACGGCAGCTAGCATCATCAGCAGCATGCAGCAGCCCCAATTCCTGCTCTTTGTTCGAATGCAGAAGGAAGTTTAACGGGTGGGAGGGGAAGAAGGAAATGCTAATACCTTAACATAACTCATCTTATTATATAAGTAGTACTACCCTTCCATTATTAATATTATAATAGCATTCCTAAGTCCACTAAACATTTCAGTTGTTGCCAGCCATAGGATTCATCAGCCTTATGCATGCCGGTTTAAGTGGAATTGCTACAGCATTCACTTAATTAGTTTCTGATTCAGCTACAGTAATCAATAGTTAATAATTTATTACAGTAAACCATTTAATTGGATGTTAATTAACTATTAAATTTGTAATATACATGCTTACATCTTGGAAATTTTTGGTACTATATTGTCCTTCATATTGCCATAGGTGGAGAAAACCGTTGTTTTAATCTAGCCACTTGTTTATTTGTGGAAAAATATAATTGAACAAAACGTATAACGTGGCATAAGAAGGTCAAGGATGATGACCCGGACTAGACACAAAAGACCAGATCAAGAAAGAAGTTGCTTCTGATCAAAGACCCATTATATGGAACACAATGAAGAATTTAATTAGAATTTGCACTTTTAGATGTTGTATGCTCATTGTATAGGATTATATAATTGCAATTTTTTTTTTTAATATTTACAATTTTAAAATTTGAAATTTTGAAATAAAAAATTGAATTATTTAAGTTTGGAATTTTCAAAATGGAGGGAATGCTATTCAAGATCATTATGGAATTGATTATTTGATTTAATTTTAATCAAATATTCAATTTCCAAAACTTCTTGGTTGGCCATCACACTTTTAGATATGTAGTTATACGATGGGTAAGTACCTCCTCCATAGCTGCATGCTTGGCTGACCCACGCTTAACTGCATCTCCCTTTTCATTAATTCATTTTGGAATTATTGTAAACTATTTAAATACTTCTGTGCTGAAATTTTGTTCCGAAAGGAGGAGATTTGGTAGCCGATCTCATGCACTGAAGGAGTTTGATGATTCCTTTAAACATTACCTCTTTCTTCAGTGGTAAGCTCAAATAATTTCTATAAAACCTCTTGATTTCTTACAATAGTTTTAGTCTCAATCATTGCACCTGTCATTCCCCCATTTTGGCCCCCTCCTGTCAATCGTAAGGTATAATAGAGGCATACAATCCAATCAGATAGATTTCTCTCTAATACTCATATTAATTTTACTAATCAGTATTGGATGACTAAAAAAACATAGTCTAACTCAATCTTTACTAAATATGCATTACGTGAGTTCATTAAATTTAATGCAGAGATTTTAAATAAACTTAAAATAGAAATTCGAATGTCACATCCTGAAGTGGGATAAAGGCTTGGTGTTGTTGTTGTTGTACATCATATAGATCTTTTATGCACCCAAATTTATTCACCCAAAAAGGTATTGTATAGGGAAAAACATGTCCCCTATTTACTTCCCCACCTGCTTCATTTATTTTTTTGAAACCATAGTTATAACTTCGAATGATGTATCAGCTTAGTAGGATAAATAATTCTAATATAAAGTTTAAACACACAAGAAAATAATATAATATGATATGTGTTGACCACTGTGTAAAAGCCAAAAAAAAAAAAAAAATAAATATAAAATTCCTGCTCAAATCCTGTATCCATCCCGTATCTCTGTCGTGCCCACATCGTCGCAGCTACAGTTCCCATCTCCTGCAAACGGCGCCATCTCAGAGCAGGATACGCAGATATCATACACCCGCGTCGATCTCACTCCAGCTCCTGTCGTTAAATACCCGATCAAGAAAAGTATTCACGCACTCACTCACTCTCTGCCCTCTCCCGAATCCGTTGCTCATTCTCTCTCGATCTCTCGCCCTCTCTCGCTGCATCTCCGACTCCTGCGACGACTTTCCCTTGCGGTTGGATCGGAGTTATGACATTCCGATCGGAAGCAGGCACGGGAGCACGCTCGCTATAGAGTAACTTTCTTTGTTTCGCGCTCTCTCACGACTCCTTCGTCGCTGCTCGACTGTGCTCCACCGACGGCGTTCCCTCCTTGTCGGATCGGAACTAGGACACTTTGATCGGAAGCGGACAGGAGCTCCGCATGCTGTGAAGATCGGAAGTTGCGACATTCTGATCGGGTGCAAGAACGGGAGCTGCCGACTGTGAAGTTAACTTACGTACTCCCTTGGCACTCTTCTTCGCCTCCTTGAGGCCATCCGACCTTGCTCCCCCGACTTCTTCCCCTGCTGTAGGATCGGAAGTTTCAACATTTGATCGGAAGCAAGAGCCGGAGCTCACTTGTTGTGTAGGTAACTTTCAACCTTTCGCATGCTTCTTCGGCTAGAACCCGTAAGCCAGCCAAAGCAGAGATTAATTATAATTAATTTTAATTAGTTTTATTTAAAAATAATTTTAATTAATTATAATTATTATAATTAATCATAATTAATTTTAAGTAACTAATTATGATTAGTTTTAATCAATTATGATTAATTTTAATTAAAGTTAATTTTAATTAATTATGATTGATTATTATTTTTAAATATAAATAATTAATATTAATTATTTATAATTAATTAAAATCATTTATAACTAATTAAGGATAATAATAATTATTATTTTTAATTGATTATAATTAATTATGGTTAGTTATAATTAATAAAAAAAGAGGACCCTCTTGCCTCGATCCACGAGCCACTGCCGGACTTCAAGGTATAATTTCTGACTTAAATCTCATTCTCGACGTTTGCAGCGGATCGGAGAACCACCTATACGCGCTCTTGTAGCACGGTAAGAGAGAGCCCGGTGCGAAGCATACGACGAGGTGGGTAAGCCCTATACACGCTTTTGTAGCGTGGTGGGGACGGTCCTCGACCTCGACATCGACACCGCCGACGACTGCTACGTAAGGTATAATTTCCAACTCCAATCCCGTCCTCGACGTTTGCAGCGGACCGGAGAACCACCTATACGCGCTCTTGTAGCACGGTAGGAGGGAGCCCGGTGCGAAGCATACGGCGAGGCGGGTAAGCCCTATACACACTCTTGTAGCGTGGTGGGGAGTCACTGGTGTTCTCGTACGGGTACTGCTGAAGGCCCCATACACGCTCTTGTAGTGTGGTGGGATGAAAATTTGTACGGCCGCGGTGTCTAAGGACACCTACCATAGACGCTCGAGTAGCGTGGTGGGGAGCTGGCCCAGCTCCCCTACTTAACCCCAAACGGGGGATATGCTGGGGTGTTGCCGAAATTTTCACTGAAATGTACAAAGACTTGAACAATTTGAAGACCTTCTTGGGCAACAATGTAGAAGACCTGCACTCGAATAGAAATGCACAAAACTTGAACTAAATGAGCAGAAGACCTATACGAAGAACAATGGACTTGTGGACTAAAACTCTAAGTGATTTCTAAAGATCAAAACCAAATGAGATAAAATCAAATTGAAATCAAAATCAAGTCATTATGAACATACAATTGAACTCAAAAGATTTCAGAGGACCCTGGACAATCAATTTGAACTTGGTCTTGAAACTTGAACTCGCACTCAGGACCCAAGTTGAGTGTTGATGGCTTGAACAATTTGAACTCAAGCAAATACAAGACTTGGACTGCATGAGACACTTGAACTTGTACTTTGAGCTCGAACTATATAACATTAAGTGGGGGTTATGAACTCCTACTCAAACTCAGATTGAACCCAAATTCAAATCAATTTGAACTCAAGCAAGAACTTGAGTTGGACTTCAAGAAGACATGTACATTCTCGTTTGAATCGCTCTTTGTGGTTTTTCATTTATTGAGGTGTTCTTGCTGGTTGTTCTGTGGCATTGGGTTGTATCGATTGAATGTTTAAGATCGTTGAAGGCAAAGCTTGAAGCAGTTTTCACAGTCTTTTTAAAATGCAACCAACAAAGGAGGACCAGCCTCTTAATGTGATGCTAATCAAAGATAACATGCCTATTTGCTTCATAAGATGCAACGACGATCTTCCGTTTGAAATGAGATTCAAATAGGAGAGGTTCATCAGGAGCCTGAACCATACTTCAATACAAACAAACAACGGGGGACTCGTGGCGAACAAGATCTCGATGCATGAATTCCTACAACAATCCCTACAATTGCCTGTTGATTGAGAAGGCAACATTGGAGATCAATAGTCAAAGAGCTGCCCCTGTAAGCAAGTGCAAATACATCAATCCCACCTGAGATTGGTAAAAGGTGGATATGATTGAAGGTGACATTGGCTCTTCTACGAACATCTCTAGGAGATCGTAGCAAATACCACGGGTCCCTCCAAATAAGCATGAGCCACTTGTGGATAATAATAGTGAGTACATCGTAAGCATAGCGAACCACCGTGGACGCAAGTACGAATATTACCTACGACAGCGGTGTTCAAGATCTTCTAGTATTTCGAGTACAAGGGCAACCCGATGTACGAAAAAAGAACACTTCCCAGCAGAATGAAAGAAATGTTTGAACAAATTAGAACTAAACTTCATGGTGTTCCAAAGTTTCTTCCTAGTCTTCATAAACACCGGAAATAACGAGTCTACTACATTGAAGATCCTAAAAATTCTTTTAAAAATCAGCAGTCATTGACTCCAAAGTCCAAAAGAAAATCCTTCCCGGTGAATGAGAAAAGGGGAGACAACATCAAGATGTGAAGACGCCTCGTAGCATGAAGCTACAACGCCACCGGATCCGCAACACTCGTACTAGCGGACAGAAGGCGTGTATAAAATCTCAAATGAAAGTTGTGTACATCCAAATGACAATCACCTACATAATTACAACTATTTAAAGCTACCCCTGCACGTGCACTATAAATTGTGTACACATAGGTACACTAAAGGGGTAAATACAATCACGACCCGCATGGGCCCCAGCGAGCGTGTTATTGGTACACACATGACGCTTAGGGATGCTGCGCGGGTTGATAAGTGAATTCAAGTTCAAACCTGATCCTTCTATACGGATCAATAGAAGTCGACATGGTTTGAGCTCTCAAACAAATACACAGTTGTGGGGACCGGTGTATTTGTTTTAATACATTCAATCATTCATATCAGGCCTTCAAGGCCTATAATCAAGAGAATTCACTATCAAATGTATAAAGCCTACGAAACCCGATCCTCCTAAGCACGTAAATAGGAGTAGATAGGGTTCAAACTCTCGAATAAATATACGATCACGAGGTTGACCGGAATATTTATTTTATACATTCATATCAGACCTTCAAAGCCTTTAACAAAGAAAATTCACAAATAAAGGCACAAAGCCTACGAGAAACCCGATCCTCGGCCAACAGCTCGGCCGAGTCGACAATGTTCAATCTACGAATAAAAAAAATGACCCCAAACACTCTGATGATGGCCGTATTGAATGCATATCTCAACCGGAGGGGTTCCCAAATATTTTTAAATGTCTCCCTAATATCCAAAGTCCATAGCTTCACCTAAAATACCCATTCAAAATCCAAAATTCCAAAAAATCATCAAAGTTCCAGAAAAGTCCAAAAATATTTAAAATGAAATCAATCCATCAAGCACTTAAAGCAAAGCCCATCCACCCTCCGCAACAGTCTGCCGGGGTGGACAAATTCAAATAAACTTTAGCTCACAAAGAGTCAAATTCCTAGTCGAAAATATCACTAGGATCCATTCTCAAACAATCTCTTGCCAGTAAGAACGTGGTACGTGTCCTCTAACCGGCAGTCTCGCCGCCAAATGACACTGCAGGTAAACGGTTATGACCCGGGGCCCTCTAAATCGAGTTGTTTTGCCGCCAAATGGCACCACAGATAACGGTTATGGCCAGAGCCAATACGCTCCTTAATGGCGTTAAATCCTTGAGATATGAATCAATAGGATATGATCGATAGGGTACAAAGCCCCTTTGTTAGCTAAGGTGGATTCAATTTGTCCCCTTAGACAAACATTCACCCCAGGTCTACAAGGTCCCCTTGGACGAAGCAACCCATGGCTGCCGACAAGGATCCTTCTGTCAGGTTGGGTCGACTACCTCCTCTGACTAAGTAGACCAGGGACCACGATGACCCGGGACGACGGAACCATGGGATCTTGATCGGGTCCATCATCCATTCCCCCACCATCTGCTTTAAGTGCTAAATGGTGAAATTTTCTATTTCAAACATCAAACTTTTCAATTTTTTTTTTTAAATACCAAAATCCAAACTCTTCCCAAATTCCCAGTTTCCAATCAATTTCCAAATCCAACTCTCCAATACCAATACCCATTGCTGCTACTATATGCTAGATAACACGTATTCTCTATACGTATCTGATTGACGACTAGCCTTAATCGAAAGTTCTCTCTTGTTATCGGGAGGGGTAATTAACTATAGGGGCTTGCGCCTATAGGAAACCAGAATTCATATCATAAAGTCCTCACAAAATGAGGGCGAAATCTCTGGGTAGTGTCTTATCTACAAACCCATCTGCCTTTCAAAATTTACCTCGGAACTTATTCAGTTAAAACTCTCTCGCCGAATAAAAAGAAGAGCGAGCGGAGGCCGGGGCCGAATTTTTGGAGCCCACAATATGTTGATTTTTGACGTACATTTTCAAGTCGAGCCCAAATTGAGTCAATTCGAGCCCGACTGTGCTCGATCGACTCAATCGATTGTTGTCCAATTTACCTAAATTGGGACCTAATTAGATGAAATTAAATTTAATTTCATCAAATTAAAAGCCAATTGAACCTTAAGTCTAGGAAGCAGGGTTCATTTTGAAGCGTCATTTTTTCCTGAGCGAACTCTCTCTCTCTCTCTCTCTCTCTCTCTCTCTCTTTCTCTATATACACACACACACACATTGTTTTTTTTATAAAAGTTGGTATCTTGGGATATAATTTTGGGGAAAAAAATTTAAGTTTACCATTTTCAAAATTTTAGCGTATAATAGGAATGAGATTTCTTTTTCTCTATTTGGAGAGAGAAAGAGAAGGAAGAGAGAGATAGAGAGAGGAAATAGAGAAGAGATGGAGGAGGAGAAGGTGGGGAAGGAAGGATTAAATATGAAATGAAAAGATAGTTGGGGGAAGAGAATAGGGAAAGAGGAAGAAGTAGAAAGGGGAAGATGAAAGAGGGAGAGAGTGAGGGGTCTTGACTGCACAGACGACTGACAACTGGTGTTGATGGTGGTCGTTGTAGGTGATATGGTCGGTGGGGGAATCGACGTGTAAGGGTAGGGTAATGCAAGGTAGGGCGTGGGTCAGCTAGGTTGTGAGGGCCTGAAGTGGGTGGTGAGGTGGATTGGTCGCACACTATCAGTGACGTAGAGGGCAGCTGGAGCAGAGAGTCGCATGGCCTGGGGGTCGTTAGACTCGATCGAGAGAGGGTGCATTTTGCGAATTGTGTGTAGGCAGGGCTTAGGTATAGGTTTTAATTATTTTAATAAATTTTATGATTAATAACTTTAAAAAAAGTATTGAGTTGTCCTTTTATTTGTAGCAACATTACGAGGTACAAGTGTACCTAAGATTCCAAATTAAATTTTGTTTATTAGTATTATTTTTTCAATATTATTAATTTTAATTAAAATTTAAACTTTTATAATAAATAAATATTAATTTAAAAATATGCATGGACTTGCTCATAGTTCGCTATTTTTTTGTCTTTCAATTTAGTCATGCATGAAAGGCATTTCGTAGATAATTTCTACCTTCAGAATGCGTTGGTGCTATTAATATTGCAAGCAAACAACGTTTTTGGTGATTTTGTGTAACGTTAGGGCACATTGGACCCGCCTCATGCGATGTCGTGTAAGTGGATTGTCGATCTAGTTTTAGAGTTTAAAGAATTTGAGTGGATTTGAATTTGACAAAGAAAAAATCACGGATTGATAAATGTGATAAAAATAATCTTGTTCTACTGCAATAAAATGCCTCAGCATGAAGTTTCTTTTAATTCTTTTGGTAGATTGAGAAATCCATAGGATTGTAAAATTTCTTGTCTACCTCTTTTGCTGAAAAAAAGGTGGATAGAGGCCCCTTAATTTCTAGGTGTGAAAGAACTTGATTTAAAGGTATGACCCAGGTTATTGCATGAATGAGAAACAATGGCATTTCTACAATATCTAGCAAGATGACCTTTTTCCAAACGCCTGAAACAAGTGAGAGAAGGCAGACTAACCAAGAGCTCATAGTAGTGAAAGCTGCTCCCTAAAATGATTTACTCGCATGCCTTCCAATGGAGAAAGTAGGATTCCCTTACCTTTAGTACGTTTGAATTGTACCTCTCTCCCCTTTGCCCTCAACATAATTTCCTTTGCACTCGAAGTAACGTAAATTTTTACAGCATGTACAATTGCATGGCATGGTCCCTGCTGCGGTCACATGAGTTGTTTTTTTATAAGTGTTATGTCATCTGCGTAGGTACACCTTGTGTCTATTTTTTGTACCACTTTATGATAATTATGTTTTGTAGAAAAAGTGTAGATTTTCAATTTTGTGCTCTGGTGTCCCGCCTTGGTTGACTCTTTATGTCTTCAACTGCACTTTTGGCCATTTTTATAATATATTTTTTTCTTCATTATTCAAAGCTACGCATGCATGTTTTAAAGAGGAGTATTCAGTGAAGTTTCCGCCTTAAAATTATTAGTTCCTATAGCATTTTTTGTAACATTTTTCCAAATTGTTATCAACTTTGAAAGGTTGAATAGTGCATTTCCAAATTTATTTTATTTTGGTTTCGTAAATTATACTATAAAATTATTAACTGGTTTATAGATTTAGTTGGTTTTGTTCCATGACGAGATGCATTACTAAGGCATTGTGTGCATGCTATAACACAGCAGATTTAGATTGGTTCCATTTGTGGTAATTTAACCTGCTTTACGACATTGCAGGATGAAACAAGTTTTGTATTTGCTTCTCATAGTGGTGCGATATATGGTCAATCCAGTAGAAAGAAGTTCATAGAGAGGCCCAACCTCAGCGATGCGATCAGTAGAATAAGGGAACAGGTTGATTCTTAAACAGTAATTTCTGTACGATTTTTTTAGTGTTAAAGATATATTTTGTGTTATCTCCTTTGTTTCATTTAGCATTGTTTACTTGTGAGTCATAATGTCTTGCTGTTCATGTATTGATGCTAGCTTGGAAAATATATGGTAGCTGAGCGAATATTATTACATTTTTGCTGATTGAAAGTGGACTGATGTGCTTTATTTCATTTTGGCTCTGATAAAATTTAAGGTTTATTTGCCTTTGATTTTGAAATAAGTAGAAAAGGAGAAAGGATGGTGGAATACTTCATTGCTTTGTAATAGCGGAAAACAGGCCCTATAAATAGAGGTTTACAAAGGTGTAAAACATGAAAGAAATGAGCATATCCCAGTAACAATTGAAATCTGAATATTGCACTAGGTTTAAAAAAAAAAATCTACCAACTATAATTGCTAGAATCCTTAGAAATCAGCCACCCAATCGCACTTGATCAAGGGCTTTCATACATCCTAAAACCGCAAGGTGGAAAGACATGAATGATCTTTGGAATTCCTATTAAAGGATGGGTCGCCTGCTGTCCTTACTTTTGCCAGCAGAAATATCATATTGGGTGAAAAGTGCCAGCTCTTATCATTTAGGAAATTTCATTTAGAGGGGATCGCATGTTGTCCAAGCACATGGCAGCACTAATTTCTTGTTTGGTTATGGTAGATGACCAGCCACTTTTATTCTTGCCCATTTGATATATAGGGGTGATAGTCCTCATTTTAACACTCCCCCTCAGTTTATAATTATTATACAAGCTAAGCTTTTCAATCATATTTTTTTGAAGAGGGGTCTTATCAATCCTTCGATTAGAATGTTAACAATCTGATCATATGAGGAGATATATAATCAGAATGTCAATCTATCTCCATGTATTTGGTTTGATCATGATGGTTGGGCTTATTTGCTTTATTGATAGAAGTTTTGTTGTCATATTAAACTATTATAAGAGCTTTGATAGTTTCTGAAAGTTCTTCTAGGATTAGCTGAAGCCAGATTAATTCACTAATCTTATTGGCCAATATTTTGAGTTCTCTTTCTGTACTACTCCTTGCTACAACATTTTATTTTTTACTTCATTATAAGATTACCCAATACATTAGTGTAATACCACAATGTAAACTTTCTACCAATTACAAAACCTTCCCAATCAGCATCAGGATAGACTTCTATAATTTTAGATTCTCCTTTCTTAAAAAATAGCCCCCCCTTCTAAGTTCCCTTTTTTAGGTATTTTGGTATCCTTATAACATCATTCATGTGGTCTTTGTGAGGAGTGTGCATTAACTAGCTTACCATGATGGCAGTAAAGTTTTCGTCTAGTTTGTATGAGCCAAATAGATGAGTTTTTTCACCAACTTTCTTTATCTTCCATTATCTTGGAGAACTAGTGTTAAGATCACTCAATTTCATCTTAAGATCTGTTGGGATGCCAAAAATTTTACTTCCAGTTAATCCAATTTCATTCAGGATATCTATATTCTTTGAGAAATGATGAGTCATATTTAATTTTAGATATTTCATTTTGAGAGAATATCTGGGAGGCCCAAGATCTTTGATTTGGACTCTTCTGCAAGTTTTTCCTTCAAGGTATTAATCTCCAAATCATGTTACACTATAAAATTGCTATCATCAACATAAATAATTAGTATTGTAGGCTTACCATCTCTATGTTTGTAGAATTATGTTTGATTTGTGTCAGTTTGTTTGAATACATATTACCTTACAACTTTGGTGAACCTTTTTGAATCAAACTCGTGGTGATTGTGTAAGCACAGAAATAGATATTTAATTTTGATAGTAAGTCCTTTCCAAAGTCAATGATCCGCAAAGAAGGATAGATTTAGACTTCTTCATTCAACGAATGCCTCCTTAACATCCATTTGGTGAAGTGGTCAATTATCGTTGATTACGGTTTGAGTAGTGAATGTAGCCATATGAGCATAAGGTTTGCATAAGGTTTTAGAGTTCTTCATCACATTTTGGGTGAATCTTTTGCAACCAGTCGTGCTTTATATCTCTCAGTAGATCTATCATATTAATACTTCACAATGAGGACCCATTTATGTGCAACGCGGATGGTATCCTTGGGTGTTTGAATGATTTTTCATGTTTTTTTTTTTCAGGAACCTTCATTTCATCTTCTAGAGCCTCTCTCCATTTTGAATTATTTAGAGCCTATTTTATAGTCTTTGAGATTTCAACTTCTGCTAGGATGGGGATCCATTTTTTTTATGGAGGACAATGGTCATAGCTCACCACATTTTCTATAGGGTTATGAGTACATGTAAGAGCCTCTCTTCTTTGAGCAATGGGAAATTCTTCAGTAATATTATATGGAAGAGGACTTAGTAAATTTATCGAGTCTAGGTCAGATTCATGATCAGCTTCAGGAGGTAGTGTAGCTTCACTTCTTTATAGCTTCTTCCTTCAAGAATAAACCTGAAGTTTAGTGTGTTGTTTTGAGATCAATCTGGAACATTCAACATTCGATCAAGCACCACTAAAACTTTCAATTTTTTCAAAACTTTTCATATATATATATATATATATATATATATATATATATCAAAAGAGATTTACAAAGGTGGATTGTAAAGTCAACATGTAAAATCCACCACAAAAAACTTTAACATCAAACTAAAAACACAAAGAACCTATCATCGATAATTCTCTACGACTGTAAGTAAATCACAGTCTCTCAACCATCACTTAGCGAGATGCAAATGTGTTATGCAAACATGTTACAACATTTAAATGCATCACGAGCATAATAGGTTAATCAACAAACGGATGTTTCATACGAAGGCATAGAATGCAAATGCATTACATCATTCATGCAAGTTCATTATACTATCTAGTGAACATGCTATGACGGCTACGCAAATCCACAACGTCATTCATATAATCATGAACAACCCACAAATACATTTTGTCATGCGTACTATATCAAATACACTAATCATTCTACAAATATGAAAACCCACATGGGCCTCGACGAGCATGATGTATGTACACATGTGACGCCTGAGGATACTACGCGGGTCAAGAAATGAACTTAAATTCAAGTCCAATCCTCCTCTTTAAAAGGATAGGATTTGACACAGCTTGAGTCACCGAACCAATACATGGTCGTAGCACCGACCGGAGTATTTGTTTTATATGTTCTTATTAGGTCATCTGTCACACCTCATTTAGACCCCTACAGTCTTCCTGGAGTGTAACAGAGAAGGAAGAATCTGAATAAATGTATTTCTTACTAACACCCATTCTAGATTACTATAGCTATTTAATTTTAACAATTTATCCACAATATTTATACTTGGAAGCATATTCAATATATCACATAAAAGTTACAAAGCTTTACTAAACTTTTCAAATAAAACTTACATATCAAAAGTCTTATTGAATTTACTTTCATGCACAACTAACATTTATGAGCATGCAATGTAATCACTCTCCCTCTTAAATCCCCACTAGCTTCTTCCCTTTTCTTGCAATACAACTACTGCTAGTGAGCTACAAGCTCATTGAAATACACAATTGTAATTAAAGAAAAAAATAATAAACATGAAATTTACATTCAATTGCAAATTTTATAGAATTTTTATAATTATCATAAAATGTATAAGAGATCAATGCATATTTAACTTTTCGCTTTTTTTATCTTTATTTTTCAATACTTTAGGTAAATCATATGATGACTATAGTTTTTTGTACACCTATAGCCCTCTAATTCAAGGCTATGTCAGAACTCTCAAATTTCAAAAGTGAGAGCTCTATCTTTCAAGGCTGGGTCCGAATTTTTAACTTTTAGAAGTGAGAGTGTCGGGTACCTCTTATAAGGTGCCTTAGGCTTACCTTTTAAGATATTTCGCCTTTACTTGTGCGGACCTATTCTTCATAATATATATTTTTTTCTTTTTCCTTTTTATTACATTTCTCATTTTTAAAAGTGTGTGTATATTATATATATATATATATATATATATATATATATATATATATATATATATATGTATATATATATATATATATATATATATATATATATATATATATATATATATATATATATATATATATATATATATATATATATGATGAGGACATCATAGATCTACGGCTACGCTCGTGCCTATTTATTTTGATCTATTTTATGTATTTGATTTGTTATTGTTCTTTTTCCCTTTCTACCCTCACTTGAGGGATTTGCTTATGTATGCCCTTGGGGCAATAGTGTCTTTGTTATTTCCCCTTCATGTATTTTGGCTATTTAAAGCCACCCTCTTCCTTTGGAGAGGTTAATGAATGAATATGATGAAAAATTTCTTACACTTATGTGTTTTGAGAAGGTTTGAGAGTTCTTGGAGAGAGCTTTAGAGAAATCCCTAGGGAGGGAAATCGGATCACCCACCAACCTTGGAGACGGCCGGGTTCGTGGTTTGTTTTATCGTTCTTTCCTTTCAATTTATCTTCCTCCTAGTCGCCGGATCTCCTAGCACCCCCACCTTGCCACCGTCCAACGGCCTCCACTACCACCACCTCAAGCCACCACCCTCCTTTTCCCACTACACCCGCCGGCGTTAACCCCTCTTCCTTTCTTGGCCAAAATCCCACCACCACCATAACCTTAACGGCAACCCACCACCCAAGCCCTCACCGCCGGCCCTACTTGCACCTCCTTTTCTTTCAAACCTCCTCTAAGGAAAGGAATGAAGACTTGCCTAATCTAGATCATCTTAATTTGGAAAGATTTCAATTTTCAAATTCATCTTTCCTAAAATAAGATTAATCTAATTTGGACACTTTACAAATCCCTTGAAATCTGAATTTAATTGGAGATTCCCTTTAATTCTCTTCCCGTATTTAAATATCCTATGTTTGGAAAGAGATTTAAAGCCCAATCTATTTTCCCCCACGCATGCCCCCCTCCCCCTATCTAATTAATTCAATCAATTAATTAGATACTTGCCTATAATCCTCTTTCCTTAGTTAACATCCTATGTTTGGAAACTATTTAAATTCAAATGCCCTCATATTTAAATTTAAGGCTTCGTTTGTGATGGCTTTTTTATTGCTTTCTAAAACAAAGTTTTAGTACAAAAATAAAAAAAATTGTACTAAAACTCCGTTTTAAAAAGCAGTAAAAAAGCCGTCCCAAACGAAGCCTAAATCTCCTTCCCAAAATCAAAGAGCTATCTTTGGAAAGGGCCCACCAATCATCTCAATTAGAATCTTAATTGGGATTGGAATTAAAACCTCTTTCCTAATTTAACTTTCTAAATCTAGATCCTAATTATTACCTCATTTAATTGTCCAATCAATCCCATTAAGGGCTGCTTCCCCCTCTCTCTTTCCAATTGAGATTTTGGAAGTACCTAGCTCACCACCTAGGAAGGAAATTCCTACCAGCAGGTTGCTCCCACTGCTGTCCAATTTTCTGGATAAAAAAAACTGCTTGTCGTCAAGGGTTCCAGCCCACCCCATTGCTGCCTGGAGAAGATCAGGTGCTGTTCAGAAAATTTCAGCCCTCCCCCTTGCTGTCCAACCACTTGGAGAGGACTCCGTTGACTGCCCCAAGGCTTCCGAACCTCGAGGCTACTGTCCACTTCCCAGAAATTGTCAAAGTGCTATCCCAAGACATCTAGGAGTTAGAGTTGCTGACCACTCTTGCTCACACTTTTAAACGATCATACCGGAACCATGGTTTAAAATTGCGCAATATGAGGCTTGCCTTGAGGCCCGCCTTAGCGCAATTCCAGTAAAAATCGCCTCAATGCTTACACCTCGAGTTTTTTTTATGAGGCTTGCGCCTCAACTTGGTTGAGGTCTGCCTCGCCTCACTGGCATGAGGCTTACGCCTCACACTATATATATTAAAACTTACATAAATCTTGAAGTAAATGCCCGACATTGGACTCTATAGGAGAGGAGGAATGGGAGAGAGCAGGTCATCATAATGATGATTCAAATGAATAACCCCTTAGTGATGATAGTGCTGATGACTTGTGAGTTCTTATGTGGTATGTCATTGCTATTTATTTTTGGAAATTGGAATTATATGTTAATGAAAAGAATACTGGGATTTGGGAAAGATAGAATTTTGAGTTGAATTATATTTCATGTTGTCTTATTATTGGGATATTTTGATTTTACTTCATATCTTATGTTTTTTTATGTTTTATATTATTCACTTATTAGTATATAAAAAATTTATCATTTTATGTTTACGCAATCTTTTGATTTTGAGGCTTACGCCTCGCCTCACGAATGAAAATGCCTCAATACCCGAATACGCAATTTTAATCATTGACCGGAACTTCGTAATTCCTATTTCTTTGGTTAAACTCTTTCCTCCCACTCTTTTATCTTTTAGTCGCTCTCAATTGTAGTTCTAATTGACTCATGGAAAGTTGTGTTAATCCTTCCCGCTAAAGCTTAGTACTTATTAGGAGTTGTGTGAGAGATCTTTCATAGCACTACTCTTATTGTTAGACTAGGGATTTCTTGTTGAAACCTATCTCGTATGTAACGTCTAGAGTAATTTGTTGTTTTGTGGCTCTTACTTTTTGCAAGTGACTTGACCTAAGCTTTTGTTATCGCTCTTTGTGTTTTATTTCATTGTTTGAATAATCATAAAGTTTTAATCAATTAGCTCTTACTCAATAAGCGTGCAAAATCCTTATCTAAATCAATTTTTCATACATGTCCTACATCATTTGGTATCAGAGCATGGTAGGCATGTGCTTTAAAATCAATCCTAGGAGTCTACGTTAACTTCTCGTTAGTGGTTTGCATGCATAACATTGTTCAATTAATTTATTCCCGCTGATTTGTGCGCTGTCTAGAAAATTTCTGCATGCATTTAGAGGTTGTTAGGTTAGTTTTCTTATCAAACTAAGTGCTGCCTTTAACCCAAAACCCACCCAATCTACCTAGACTACTTGGGACTTTAGTATAACCTGCTGTCCAAACTTTTCCTGCACTTTTGGAAGCAGTTTAAGCGTGTTTAACTTAGTGTCTAGGTGCTGTCCTCTATCTAGATTCACCCCCAAGTGTCCCCTAGCATCTAGTCATGGACCCGAAACAACTTGGAAGGACTTTAGACTTGTTGGTAGGCCAAATGAACAATATTAGCCAGCAACTCAAAGAGAACCAAGCCGACCTAGCTGAGCACTGTAGGAACACCACTGAGTGATTTGACACACTTGAGCGAGCTAGAGAGCACTCTACTCCCTACACCCCATCTAGACCACCTTCTATGTATGAGGATGATACTTACCCAGATGAGAAGCAACATCGTGCCAATCATTGAGCTCTCTACCACGGACATAACCCACGTCATGATCTTGACTTGGATGAGAGGCAGCATCGTGCCAATCATCGAGCACTCTACCATGGACATGACCCACGTCATGATCCTGATATACCACTTATGAAAAATATTAAAGTCGACGCTCCTACCTTTGATGGCACACTTGATCCCAGCTTTTTCTGGACTGGGTCAAAGGAATGGACAGTTTCTTTAAGTGGTATGACATCTCCGAGCTAGGAAGGTCAGTTTTGCGGAGATGAAGCTCACGGGTAGGGCGAGTCAATTTTGGGCCAACTTAGAGAGCCTTAGGGAAGCTAGGAATGATTACCCCATTACCGATTGGTCGTCCATGAAGCGGGAACTCAAACAGAAGTACTTGCCTCCCTCGTACTTCCCCTGATTATTGGACAGATGGAATAGACTGACATAGGGAAACAAACCAGTTAAGGAGTACATCACCTCCTTCGATGACCACCTGATTCGCTGCAAAGGGGAGACCTTGATGTAGAACGGGTAGGGCTTTGCTAGGGAGAATGATCTCTCAGCAGATTTGGGGTTTTGGAAAGTCTAGAACAGCAGCTCTTCTTGTTGGAAATCCCTGGACAACAATCCAATGATGTTCAGAAAAGTCTTGACAGCAAGGGGGTTGAGTTTTGGGGCTGACCAGCCTGTGGGGAGGTGCAGAAATCAGTGGACAGCAGTCTACCAATTTTCAGAACTTCTGGACAGCCATCCCGTTAGGAAGATTTCAGGATGGGAAGGGGGTTTGGAGGATTGGCAACCCAAGGTGAGGCCTTGGGAAATTTCAGCCTGCAGCAAGTTAAAATCCAAGCTCTTCCCAAAGAGAAGCAATGGAACCTTTAGGAAATTCCAGTGGTGTAGCCAGCGGAATGTAGAGGGAAAAATAAGGAATTAGAGAAGAGAACTCTAGCACCGGTTCAAGCTTGCTATACACGTGAGAGAGAGGGAGAGGGGTGGGTTTGTTTCTTAATTCCCAAGTCAGGATTTTAGGAAAGAATTTAATATTTGGCCCTGTATAAAATTCGGCTTTTATGACTTGTAAATATTTCTACAGGAAAGAGGCTTATTTTTAGGAAAGATTGAAGAGGAATTGATTTAGGGATTTGAATGGAAATCATACATGGAAGGAAATAAAGAGGAGGGAGACAGTGCCTAATTGATATTTGATTTTAGGAAAGTAATTAATCAAATCCAAGTGAATTTAAAATTCAAATGTAATTGATTTAGAAACTTTCCAAAAATAGAATTGTAATTTATGAAAGTTTTCAAATTTCAAATTGATGAATTTGAAGTTTGAAAATCTGCCCCAAAATCCATCCATCCAAATTAGGCAAGAGTTTTAATGGAGATGAGGGAGTGATTTAATGAGAGCAAATCAAGATTCCTAATTTATGGTTTTAGATTTAGGAAAGATTTAATTTAAATCCTCTTGATTTTAAAATTCAAAATAGATCTAAATCAAATACTTTCCTAAAATAGACGAACTAAATTAGGAAAGAATTTGAAATTTGAATTTGAAAATTTCAAATTCAAATCAATCCCCAAATTAACCCAACCAAATTAAGAAATCCAAACGGGGGGTGGAGAGGGAGGTTCGGCCGGCGGCTAATGGGGGTGGAGCCGGCGGCAGGGGTTCGGGTATGGGGGATTTCGGGTGGAGATGAATCCGGTGGCCAAACGAAGATTGGGTAGGAGAAAGACGATGGAAAAACAATTAAAGAAGAGATAAAACCAAAAACAATAATAGAACGAAAGATCGAAACAAACGATAGAAAATAAAATGATAGAAACCGCGAGCCTTGGATTCTTCCGAAGACTAACGGGTGATTTGTTTGCCCTTCTCCAAGGGACTTCAATTCACTAGCCCGGACCCATCCTGCGATTGGTGACAACTTCGATTCCTTCCCATAGGAATCTCACCCAAGGTTCTTCCCAAAGAACACAAGTGCAAACAAATTTTTTTAATAATCCATCATGTTCTAATACAAGAGCAAAAGCCTCTATATATAGGCCTCTATATTTTGCCCCTTAGGCTTACATAAAACAAATCCCTTAACGATAAAAAAGAAAAAAAATGCATAATTAAATAAAAATTACAATTAATAAAATTAGATAAAATGAAGGGATCTCGGCCGTTGATCTTGGTCTCTTCCTTTGATTAATGCCCAGCGTCGGATGTCCGCATCAGACCTCTACCACCCCCGCACAGATCTTATCTATGTTTCGTATCGGGTTGCGAGAGGATCTTCGTAACGAGCTTTTTGCCCGAAACGTTACTACTCTGGAGAATGCCTTCAGCCTAGTACTTGACTTAGAGGAGACCAGTTCCCAACACCCGAGCTGTTCACATGACTCTAGGCCTTCCTTTAAAATGTCCGGTAGTTCCACTCCTCACACTCTCACTGCCCAGCCAACCCCAGGGAGCACTTCCAGGCCCTCGTCTGGTCCCCCCACTCCCCGTCCTGATATTAGAAATAAGCCTCCCACTCCGGATACCCCTCGGTCCAACCCTGAGACCAAATGCTTTAGATGTCAGGGGTATGGGCATATCGCCTCTCAGTGCTCTAGTCCCTACAAAGTCACGATTATCGAAGAGATCATTGAAGCTGAATTCAAGCCCGAAGTCGATCAGGTTCACCAAGTGGACAAAGATGGTGAATTCTTTGAGGAGGATGACGACACTACTGTCATCCATTACATTCAGAAAGTTGACACTTCTCCCACCTGCGTGGTGAGATGTGCACTGTCACAACCCATCACCTCAGATGACTGGCGTAGGACTACGATTTTTCACACCTACACCAAAATCAAGGATAAGAACTGTAAAGTCGTCGTGGATAGTGGCAATTGCATCAATGTTGTCTCCTCCAGCATGGTGTCTAAACTTGGTTTGTCTGTCGTTCCTCACCCTAACCCCTATAAGGTAGCTTGGGTCAACACCGCTACCTTGAAGGTAAAGGAACGGAGCTCCATACCTATCTCCTTCACTGACTACAAGGAGAATGTTTGGTGTGATGTGTTGATTATTAATGTTGGACAAATTCTTCTAGGTCGTCCCTGGCTATTTGATAACGATGTCCACATTTATGGTCGTTCAAACACCTGCGTGTTTGAACATAAGGGCAAAAAGATCAAGCTTTTGCCATCACATCCTCGGGTTACAGATGATCCTGAATCCAACCCTGTTAAAGCCAAGAAGGGACTGAACTTGATAGCCGCCATGACCCAGAATGCACCTTTACACACCTTAGTTGATTGTGAGGCTCCCACTGAGTCTGACAAATCCTTCCCTCTGGAGAGTCAGCCCATGCATAGTAGACTTGTTGAGGTCTTACCTGATGATCTTCCCGATCCATTAACCCAGATTAGAGGCATTTCATATGTTCTAAATCTAGTCCCTGGAGCCTCTCTATCAAAACTCCTCACAGCAGAGCTCGCCTACCTTGATTCTATGACCCGTACCACTAGTTTAAGTCCCGCCAAAGCTATTTATGGGTTCCAACCTAGGTTATCGATAGATCTCATACACGTGTCCTAGGTATAGGATTTCTGAGTCTGCATCCACATGTGCATTGCATTTGCATGATTTACATAAGGAAATTGTACGCAAAATTGAGCATAACAACATTAATTATAAGCTTCATATTGATTTTAAACAAAGATTTAAAGCTTTAGAGGTCGGTGACTCAGTGATGGTGCGGATTCGTCCGAAACGGTTTCTTTGTTAAGAAGTTACATGTCAAAAGTGTGGGACCATTCAAAATAATCAAGAGAATCAACGACAATGCTTACAGGGTGGATCTGCCTGCAAAATTCGACATTAATCTCTCCTTTAACATAGAAGATATGGTTGCCTATGAGGATCTGGAGTGTAACCCGCCAAATCCACTTTAATTTGAGCCTTGTGTGACCCCCACCTAGTGAGAACCCAAGCTTAATTCCACTTCCAAATGTTTCTAAAATACCTATAGCGGAGAAGGTTGGCATGATTTTAAGTGATGATATTATTTCTGCAAAAGAGGATGATCGAAAAAGGTATTTGATTAGGTGGAAAGGTAAACCAGAGTCAGAGGGTACATGGTCAGAGCGCGAGGAGCTACAGCGGATCGACCCAGATGCACGAGAGTTCTCAAGACACCCACTCGACGGAGTCGAGTTTTCTCCCACCTAGGGAGAAGGATGAGGACATCAGAGATCTACAGCTACGATCGTGCCTATTTATTTTGATCTATTTTATTTATCTGATTTGTTATTGTTCTTTTTCCCTTTCTACCCTCACTTGAGGGCTTTTTCTTATGTATGCCCTAGGGGCAATAGTGTCTTTGTTATTTCCCCTTCATGTATTTTGGCTATTTAAAGCCACCCTCTTCCTTTGGAGAGGTTAATGAATGAATATGATGAAAAATATCTTGCACTTGTGTGTTTTGAGAGGGTTTGAGAGTTCTTGGAGAGAGTGATGTGATACGTTAAAGAATTGCACATGAAATTCATTCAGAATCACAAAGTTTACCAACGTAAGATTAAGCTTTTCGTAAGTTAAGATTCAAGCAATTTTTTGTTAACAAAATGTTATGATAAGCTGTTACAACTAGTATTTAAGCACAATTAATGATGGATCTCAAAATTTACACAATAAAGCAAATGCGGAACATAATAGAATCCCACAGTTAATGTTTAGAAAGTTCACAACGAGTACCTTGCTCACTCACACTCAAGTCGGGTTTAGCAGGAGAAGGCCTTTAGCAAACTAAACGATGCCACAAAGATGGTGGTCACACCAATGGCCTTTAGCCACGGAGAGGTTGACGGTGACGAGGATGGCGTGAATGCTTGACTCTCGAGACTCCAGTTGTAGCTTGACAATCGTCGGTCGTAGATGCTTGCAAGGATCGGGACGACTCTCTCCAAATATTCTTCCACGGTGGTTTCGCCTTCAAATCCTACGTCGAAGCACGGAGATCGTATGATGTTAATGCTTCCGTCGGCGTTGAAAACTAATCCCCACTCAAACTCCGGATCCGCCATACATACTTGATGTTGGGGAATTCTTCCAATGGGAGGGGAGTTAGGAGGCGGTGAGGGAGAGTCCTTGAGTTGAAAGGAGGAGGAGGAGGTGGGGAGGGGAGCCGGCAGGATTTCCAAGGGGAAAAGGGGAGTTCGGCCACGGTTGGGAGAGGGGGTGGTGTATTGTGAAGAGGAATTTAGGTAGGGTGAATGGAGCAAGAGATTTACTAAAATCTGAAATTAATTTCAAGTTTTAGTAAATTTGGAGGGAATTACTTGAAGAGAATTTCAAATTTCAAAAAAAGTAATTAGGGCTTTAATGAGCCATTAATGGGGCTCATCAATGGGGGGTGGCCGGCGACTATTATAGGGAGAAAGGGGGTTTTAAAATTCTTAAAACTGAAAGTTAATTTCAGTTTTAAGTAATTTAGGAGGGAAAGATTTTGAAATCAAATTATAATTTCAAAAACGATCATGGCATTAAATACACCATTAATGGGGAATTTTTCCATGGGTGGCCGGCGGCTTGCATAGGGGGAGAGGGAGAGGAATTCAAGGGAGAAGGGTTCCAAATTAGGGTGATGATGTGGCAAGTGATCTCATAACTCCAATCCAAATTAAATTGAAATTAAATCTCCTCATGAAAACCTTCCTAAATTGGATTTCCAAATTATGATAGAATTCGAAATTTCAAATTTCAAATTTGAACTTTGTGTATGGAAGGGGTCGGGTGGATGACGGGGACATTGCCGGCAAGGTGGCCGGCCGGAGTTTGGGTGGTGGTCGGCGGCGGGTTCCTCACAGGGGCGGCGGCAATAGGGGAAGAGGGATTTCTTGTAGTGGGGAGGGAAAGGAGATGGATGGGAACACGAACGAAAAGATAGAAAATTCTAATCACGAATCGAGGACTCTTCCAACAATTGGTGGACCTTGCGATTTGCTCCCCTTGGAGCTCTCTCTCTCTCTCTTTCTTCAAGCTCTCATGCAAGAAGACAAAGAAGAACAAAGTAGATTTTCATTCCAATGATCATTAACCTCAATACAACTAGAAATGACCTATATATAGGTCCCAACCCAAAAGAAAATACAACGACTATATTGCCCTTGGGGCTACAAACATGACTCAGCTCATACTAAGGGTACAATAGGAAACTCCAAGAAATAAAAGAACAATACATAAAGAAAATACATAAATAACTAGAAATATAAACTCTGAATCGTGGCCGTCGATCTGCGCTGTCTCCGGCGATACACATGCTTGAATCTCTGATCGATGTCCGCATCATTCTCCCCGGGTAGGAGAAAGCTTGACCCCGTCGAGTAGAAATCTCTGGAGCTCTCGTACATCTCTAGGAGATCTGGATCCAAACTCTGCAGCTCCTCTCGATCTATCCACGTGTCCTCTGTCGCCGGCTTCCCTCTCCAGTGCACCAAGTACCTTTGGCGACCACCTTCCTTCGTGGAAATGATTTCATCGTCAAGTATAGCTTCGATTTTCTCCGTAGTGGGTAAATGGGGCAATTTGGGGAGTGGAGGTAGGCTGGGAATCTCACTGGGTGGGTTCTCACAAGGCTTATCATGAAGTGGATTATCAGGGTTAAACTCCGGTCCCTCGAAAGCTAGTAAATCTTCAACATTAAACGTAGGATTCATATTAAACCCTTCAGGAAGGTTTAACACATAAGCATTACTGTTACTTTTGAGATTATCTTAAAGGGGCCCGCACTTCTAGCATGTAACTTTTTAACGGCTCCTTGGGGGAACCGCTCCGGACGAATCCGTACCATAACAAAATCTCCAACTTCAAATTCTTTAAATCTCTTGTTACGATCAGCATCAATCTTATAATGAGTATTACTTTGTTGAATTCTTTTATTTATTTCTTTGTGCAATTTTTGAAGATGAGATGCGAATGCAGATGCAGACTCTGAAACTCTAACCTTAGGACTCATGGGAATCAAATCAATGGGCTGTCTAGGTAGGTAACCGTATACGACTTCTGCTGGACTTAAACCCGTAGATCGGTTTACAGAGTTGTTGTAGGCAAATTCAGCTATAGGTAGTTTAGAGTCCCAGTCCCGCACATTCTCTTCTACCAAAGTTCTTAAAAGGTTTCCTAAACTCCTGTTCACTACTTCGGTCTGACCATCCGTTTGGGGGTGAAAAACAGTGGAGAATTGTAATTTGGTCCCCATCTTGTGCCATAACGTTTTCCAGAAGTAACTAGTAAATTTCACATATCTGTCTGACATAATGGTCTTGGGTAGGCCGTGAAGTTTTACAATTTCATCAAAGTACAGTTTAGCTATCCAAGAGGCATCAAAAGTTTTGGAGCACGGGAGAAAATGGGTCATCTTATAAAATCTATCTACGACTACGCATATTGAGTCATGCTTCCTAATGGTTTTGGGCAATCCTAAGACAAAGTCCATGCTAATGTCTTGCCAAGGTTGGTTAGGCACGGGGAGGGGTGTGTAAAGGCCAGTGTTTTGCTTACGTTGTTTGGCCAATTGACAGGTGTAACATCGTCTTACTAATCTGCTGACGTCTCTCTTTAGACTCGGCCAGTAAAAACGACTTTCAACCGCGGCAATGGTCTTGGCTTGTCCAAAGTGACCTGCTAAACCTCCAGCATGTAATTCCCACACAAGAAATTTTCGAAGTGACGTATTGGGAATACAAAGTTGTTGGGACTTAAACAAGTATCCATCTTCCAACATAAAATCTCCTACAATCCGTTCATCTCCAGTGGTAAGCGCAGAGTAGGTTTCCTTAAAATCAGGGCAGTCTGGGTAGTCTTCCTTCAGCCGCTCAAAACCTATTACATAAGTAGTCATCTTCCTAGTAATCATCATCCGACGGCTTAAGGCGTCAGCAACCTTATTTTCAGATCCTGCTTTATGTCTGATGGTATACTTGTACTCTTGCAGGAATTCAACCCAACGGCCGTGCCGAGCATTGAGTTTCTTTTGAGAATTAATATACCGCAAAGCCTCATGATCCGAAAAGATAACAAATTCTTGCGGTAGAAGGTAGTGATGCCAATGCCTAAGGGATTGAATGATGGCGTAAAATTCCTTGTCGTAGGTGGATTACCTTTGCCTAGTGTCATTCAATTTTTCGCTAAAGTAAGCGACCGGGTGTCCCTCTTGCGATAGGACTCCACCTATACCAATTTCAGATGCGTCACAAGTCACCTCGAAAACTTTAGAAAAATCAGGTAATGTCATCACAGGGGCTTCCATCATTCGCTTCTTAATCTCCTCAAAAGCTCTAGTCGCAATTGTGGTCCGAAGAAACTCTCCTTTCTTAAGGCAGTCCATTATTGGCGCTACGATGGTGCTAAAATTTCAAATAAATCTCCGACAAAACGTGGTCAATCCGTGAAAACTCCTAACATCTCTAATATTTTTGGGTTCTGGCAACTCGTTTATAGCTCGCACCTTTTCGGGGTCAGCAGATATGCCTTGGGAAGATATGATAAATCCAATGAAGGTTACTTGATTTGTGAAGAAAGTGCATTTCTTAGGATTGGCATACATCTGCTCCCTTTTTAAAATCTCACAAACTTGTCTTAGATGATTCAAATGTTGTTCCACCGAATGACTGTAAATTAAGATATCATCAAAGTATACTACAACAAATTTTCCAAGGAAAGGCCTAAGGATTTGCGTCATCACTCTCATAAAAGTACTTGGGGCGTTGCTTAATCCAAAAGGCATTACAGTCCACTCGTATAACCCATCTTTGGTTTTAGATGCCGTCTTCCATTCGTCCCCGGGGCGGATTCTTATTTGGTGGTAGCCACTCTTAAGATCGATCTTAGAAAATAGCGTGGCTCCTGTCATCATGTCAAACATGTCATCTAATCGAGGAATTGGGAAACGGTACTTGACAGTGATTTTGTTGATAGCACGGCTATCAACGCACATTCTCCATGACCCATCCTTCTTGGGGGTAAGAAGGGAAGGAACCGTACACGGGCTAAGGCTTTCCTTAATGAACCCTTGTTGCAACAACTCATCCACTTGTCTCTTGAGCTCCTCATGTTCAGTAGGGTTCATTCGGTAATGGGGTAAGTTTGGTAAAGAAGCTCCAGGTACTAGGTCTATGGCATGTTGAATGTCCCTTAGAGGTGGCAGTTGGTTGGGAAAATCTTCAGGGAAGACATCAGAAAAGGTCCAATAGTGGTTTTACCTCCTCAGGGATTGGCTCTTCTTGATCTATACTTATTTCTCGGGCTACTAACGCGTACAGAGGGGCTCCTGACTCCAGTTCCATACTTAAGTCTTTAGCAGTTAATAAATTCAGGCTCGTGTTGGGTTTCAGGGAGTTGGGCTTAACTTCTTCTTTTGGTCGACTTAGGTTGAGTGGGTAGGAGTTTGATTTTCTTGCCCTCGTGTTCAAACATACAGGTGTTTGATCGGCCATAAATGTGTACATCGTTGTCGAATAACCAAGGGCGGCCAAGGATGATTTGACCCACATCCATTGTCAAGACATCGCACCAGATTTTCTCTTTGTTTCCAACGAACTCGATAGGAACGAGACTCCTATCTTTCACCTCAAAGGTGGTGGAGTTGATCCAGGTGACTTTGTAGGGGTTTGGGTGGG
The DNA here is from genome assembly GCA_016618105.1 of Dendrobium huoshanense. Taxonomy (NCBI): domain Eukaryota; kingdom Viridiplantae; phylum Streptophyta; class Magnoliopsida; order Asparagales; family Orchidaceae; genus Dendrobium; species Dendrobium huoshanense. The sequence continues at coordinate 10,264,112 of CM028347.1, read as the reverse complement.
GTGTGGTCCGTAACTGAAGCTTCGAGATCATAGCAGAAGACACAACGTTAATACAACTTCCACTGTCAATTATGACCTTACAATTCTTGTCTCCTATTTTAGTGAAAGTGTAAAAGATCGAGGTCCTTCGCCAGTCATCGCTAGGTTTAGGTTGTGAAAAGGCGCACCTAACAACTTGCAGATCCAAACGGGTCATCTTTTGGAGGCAGTGGACCACAGCAGTATCCTCCTCGTCGAAAAATTCCTCATCGTCGTCTATATGGTGGATTAAGTCAGTTTCAGGTTCACCTTCTTCCTCCGTCACTTCCTCAATTATTGTGACCTTAAACGGGCTGGAGCACTGAGAAGCAATGTGTTCGTACCCATGGCATCTAAAACACTTAGTGCCGGCAGTGGTTTTGGGTGTCTCTTGTTCTGGTGTTTTCCCTTTATAGTCTGATCGAGGTTGGGCTTGGTTAGGGGAAGGCCAACTACCAGAGGGTCCAGTGGGTTTGTTGTAAGGTTGGCTAGAGGAAGACTTGAACGGGTTGGGTCTCAAGTCTTGAGTCCTAGTGGCGTGGCTCCTAGACTCTTCCAAGTCTAGTACAAGACTACAGGCAGCTTCATACGTATTTACTCTAGCAAAGAGTTCATTTCTAAGATCTTCCCTCAATCCTGCTTTGAACATGGACAGAAGTTGTGGAGTGGTAGTCTCTTCCCCGTTACAGCGAATTAAGAAATCATCAAAAGTTGAGATGTATTCCTTAACGGGTTTACTTCCTTGAGTTAACCTATTCCAACGATCTAAGAGCCTAGGGTAGTATGAGGGAGGGAGATATTTTCTCTTCAGTTCTTGCTTCATTGCTCCCCAGTCAGCTATGGGATATTCTCCTCTAGTTTCCCTCATGTGCTCAACATTAGTCCAGTATTGGTTGGCTCTACCGGTCAACTTCATCTCAGCAAATCTAACTTTCTTTTCTTCCGAAATGGGATTCCTAGGATGCAATCTAGCAAGGAGAAAAGCATGCTAGCCATGCTCTGATACCAAATATGATGTGATACGTTCAAGAATTGCACATGAAATTTATTAAGAATCACAAAGTTTACCAACGTAAGATTAAGCTTTTCGTAAATTAAGATTCAAGCAATTTTCCGTTAACGAAATGTTACGATAAGCGGTTAAAACTAGTATTTAGGCACAATTAATGATGGATCTCAAAAGTTACACAATAAAGCAAATGCGGAACATAATAGAATCCCACGGTTAATGTTTAGAAAGTTCACAACGAGTACCTTGCTCACTCACACTCAAGTCGGGTTTAGCGGGAGAAGGCCTTTAGCAAACTCAACGATGCCACGAAGATGGTGGTCACACCAATGGCCTTTAGCCACGGAGAGGTTGACGGTGACGAGGATGGCGTGAATGCTCGACTCTCGAGACTCCAGTTGTAGCTTGACAATCGTCGGTCGTAGATGCTTGCAAGGATCGGGACGACTCTCTCCAAATATTCTTCCACGGTGGTTTCGCCTTCAAATCCTACGTCGAAGCACGGAGATCGTAGGATGTTAATGCTTCCGTCGGCGTTGAAGACTAATCCCCACTCAAACTCCGGATCCGCCATACATACTTGATGTTGGGGAATTCTTCCAATGGGAGGGGAGTTAGGAGGCGGTGAGGGAGAGTCCTTGAGTTGAAAGGAGGAGGAGGAGGTGGGGTGGGGAGCCGGCGGGATTTCCAAGGGGAAAAGGGGAGTTCGGTCACGGTTGGGAGAGGGGGTGGTGTATTGTGAAGAGGAATTTAGGTAGGGTGAATGGAGCAAGAGATTTACTAAAATCTGAAATTAATTTCAGGTTTTAGTAAATTTGGAGGGAATTACTTGAAGAGAATTTCAAATTTCAAAAAAAGTAATTAGGGCTTTAATGAGCCATTAATGGGGCTCATCAATGGGGGGTGGCCGGCGGCTATTATAGGGAGAGAGGGGGTTTTAAAATTCTTAAAACTGAAAGTTAATTTCAGTTTTAAGTAATTTAGGAGGGAAAGATTTTGAAATCAAATTATAATTTCAAAAACGATCATGACATTAAATACACCATTAATGGGGAATTTTTCCATGGGTGGCCGGCGGCTTGCATTGGGGGAGAGGGAGAGGAATTCAAAGGAGAAGAGTTCCAAATTAGGGTGATGATGTGGCAAGTTATCTCATAACTCCAATCCAAATTAAATTGAAATTAAATCTCCTCATGAAAACCTTCCTAAATTGGATTTCCAAATTAGGATAGAATTCGAAATTTCAAATTTCAAATTTGAACTTTGTGTATGGAAGGGGTCGGGTGGATGACGGGGACGTCGCCGGCAAGGTGGCCGGCCGGAGTTTGGGTGGTGGTCGGCGGCGGGTTCCTCACAGGGGCGGCGGCAATAGGGGAAGAGGGATTTCTTGTAGTGGGGAGGGAAAGGAGATGGATGGAAACACGAACGAAAAGATAGAAAATTCTAACCACGAATCGAGGACTCTTCTAACGATTGATGGGCCTTGCGATTTGCTCCCCTTGGAGCTCTCTCTCTCTCTTTCTTCAAGCTCTCATGCAAGAAGACAAAGAAGAACAAAGTAGATTTTCATTCCAATGATCATTAACCTCAATACAACTAGAAATGACCTATATATAGGTCCCAACCCAAAAGAAAATACAATGACTATATTGCCCTTGGGGCTACAAACATGACTCAGCTCATACTAAGGGTACAATAGGAAACTCCAAGAAATAAAAGAACAATGCATAAAGAAAATACATAAATAACTAGAAATATAAACTCTGAATCGTGGCCGTCGATCTGCGCTGTCTCCGGCGATACACATGCTTGAATCTCTGATCGATGTCCGCATCAGAGAGGTTTGGAGAAATCCCTAGGGAGGGAAATCGGATCACCCACCAACCTTGGAAATGGCTGGGTTCGTGGTTTGTTTTATCATTCTTTCCTTTCAATTTATCTTCCTCCTCGTCGTCGGATCTCCTAGCACCCCCACCTTGCTACCGACCAACGGCCTCCACCACCACCACCTCAAGCCACCACCCTCCTTTCCCCACTACACCCGCCGGCCTTAACCCCTCTTCCTTTCTTGGCCAAAATCCCACCACCACCATAACCTTACCGGCAGCCCACCACCCGAGCCTTCACCGGTGGCCCTACTTTCCCCTCCTTTTCCTTCAAACCTCCTCTAAGGAAAGGAATGAAGACTTGCCTAATCTAGATCATCTTAAATTTGGAAAGATTTCAATTTTCAAATTCAAATAATTTTGAATTTGAATTCTTTCCTAAAATAAGATTAATCTAATTTGGATAATTTCCAAATCCCTTGAAATCTGAATTTAATTTGAGATTTCCTTTAATCATCTTCCCTTATTTAAATGTCATATGTTTGGAAAGAGATTTAAAGCCCCAATCAATTTTCTTGTGAAGTGATGCATTGTTTCCTGTGTTGGCTCTTTGGGGCCCATGCTGGCTAGGCTTCCTGTGGCTGCTGGTTGAGTTTTCCATGGCTTCTCTCCCTGTTTTCTGTGCAGAATTTCTGCTGGTTGTTATGTGTCTTTTGGCCTTTCCTCTTCCCCTTAATAATTGGTTTCAAGTGGTTGTTTGTCTCCCCATTCTCTCCTATAAATTTGTGGTTGTTTTAGAGTTTTAGGGGATGATAAAAAATGGTATTTTTGGATAAAACCTGAGGGTTTTTGGAAAAGCTTGCGAGCTTGTTCCTCTTCTTCTTCTTCTACTATTTGGAAGGCTTGCGAGCTTCTCCTATCTTCTTCTTGGACTTCTTGCCTCCTCTCCGCAAGTACCATTTCACTTTTGTGTCGTTTGTAAGTCAAAGTTGTAAGTGTCGTTTTTAAATTAGAAAAGTGGCTTTTTGGGTATTTTTGTGTCATTTTATTATCCTAGGAAGTTTATCTTTTTGCTCGCATAAATTTGAGGCCCTTCCCAAATTTTTGCTTGCATCAAATTGACACTTATACTAGAACATTAAGCTCTACCCTTTGGATTTCTCTAATAGTAGAACATTAAGCTCTACCATTTGGGCATGTCTAATAGTATAATAGTGGCATGATACATGATGTTCATTGAAGTATTTGACTTAACATTTGTATACGCCCTTTATGACTTCTTGTTGTGAATTTTTTGATCTGGGCTATCTCGCGTATATGGGAAGGATGTATGACCCACTATTCGACTTCTTTACCTTCAAGAGATGTAAGGACGATCCTAAACTATCACCAATATGACGACTGCCTTGGACTTGGTTAACATGCATTTCGTCATATCTCAAATTAGTTCATAGCCCCCCAAGTCCCAAATACATCATTGGGTTTGGTCATTACCTCATAAGTCCCACCTACATCTCTTGGTTGGACCATAACTCCTTAAGTCATACTTTTTGTGCCACTTGATATCTACAACACCAGGATCCAAACTTCCTAATATGAAAACCTATTTGCCAAGGTAAATCTTATGCTTACCAAATCATATATGCTTTAGTATGTGCTTAAGACATTGCTTTGAAATGAGCTAGCTTAGTTTAACACATAATTCCCTACTCGAGGTAACCCATGGATACAACATCCAGCTTTAGGCTTCATGTTTAAGGGATATGCCCTTCCCTTTCAACATGCTTTCACCTTCATCTACTCGAAAAGATACCTAATAAAAGGCAACTTATAGATGCTTTTTAGACTTCCTAGATGATCTGGCATCCAATCTTGAGATTGATTATCCATACCATCTAATCTCTCTCTTATGGGGACATCAGATCGTGGAAGGTTTATCAGAGGCGTGGCCGCCGATCTACGGCCACGATTGAGTCATTGTACTTTTGATTTATGTATTTGTTTTATTTTTATGTTATTTTATTTCCCATCGTACCCTTCTAGTAAAGGGATGTCGTATGTAAGCCCCGAGAACATTTTCGTCTTTTATTTCTTGAGTCTCATGTACTAGGCTATTTATAGCCCATTATTTTATTTTCAAGGTAATGAATGATTGATTAAAATTTCTTCCTTGCATGAGTTCTTGTGAGAGCTTGAGAGTTTGATTGGAGAGAAATCCCTAAGAGAGGGAGATCGGATCACCCACCAACCTTGGAGACGGTCGGGTTCATGGTTTTCTTCCTTATCTTCTTCCTTTCCCCTTCCACTGCCACTACAGGACATCATTACTTCCAAACCATCTCCATCTCCAAGCCATCGTCTCTTCCCAACCGAGCTCCACAATTTTTCCCCCACAAGCTGCCGGCCACCTTACCCGAAACCCCCTCCACCCGCCGGCCCTTGCCTCCTTCCCCTTAGATTTCCATTGCCTAATTTGGATTGAGATAATTGGGGCAGATTTTGAATTCAAATCTAATCACTTTGAAATTTAAAATCTTTCTAAAATTATTAAATCTATTTTAGAAAAGTTTCTAAATTAACCCTATTTGAATTTCAAATTTAAATTAGAGTTAATTTAAATCCTTCCTAATTCATAAACCCAAAATAGGAAGCCCCAATTGCTTACCGCAATTCCCTCCCACCCTCATGATGTCGTCGGCCCCCCTCCAATAAATCCACTTGGATTTATTTCCAAACTCCTCCATCCTTCCGTATTTAATTCCAATTGCTTTTGGAAAGTATTTGAATTTGAAATTAAATCCAATCTAGATTTCAAATCTTTCCTATTTCCTCTTAATCCTTTTTTTGGAAGGGTCCTAATTTAATTCAATCAATCAACTCATAATAGATTGATTAAATTAAATCCCTTATTCCAAAATACTTCACTTAGACACTTGCTCCCTCCCCTTGCTTGGCCGAACCCCCTCATCCCCCACCTCTTGATTTCTTTCTTAAATTAAAGCCTCTTTCTCTTGGAATTAAAGTGGGAATAATTCCTAAATCCCTCCCATTGAGAATTTGAAATTTATTTTAGATTTTCTACTTGTGTTTCCCCACTTGATCTACTACTCCTCTCCCTCTTCCCTTGGCCGGCCACGCCTTGCTGTCCCACTACAAGTTGAAGAGAAACTTCTTTCTCTTCAACAAAGTTCGAGATCGCTAATACCCTTTGGAAGAGATCATCCTTGAGCATCCATGAATGGCGGATTCATAAACTGAATACTGCCTCTCCTACGACGAGCACGGGTTTGTGTGCATCTTATATTCAACCTCTTCGACGTGAACCCGAGGATCTATCACTCCGTGGAAGATTACATCAAACGAATCTTGGACACGTTAGTGGAAGCTATTGAAGAACAGTTAGAGATCGTCGAGTGGAGGATTGCTGCTGATCCTTGACGAAGGTTTTTTTCTACTCTTCCTCTTTATGTCTTTCTTAAGTCTAATAGTTGATTGTAGTCACGAGGGATGCCTCCATCTGCTTATGCTAAAGCTTAGTAAACGTAGGGATTTGAGTGTACTTCTTTGCTTACTAATTCTTATTGTTAGATTAGAGATTTTTATTGAAACTACTATTCCGGCATGATGTTGTTTTCTAATTTATTTTAAAGTTTCAAATCTCTGGTTATGTGACTTAGCCTAAGCTGGCGTGACCCTTCTTTCATTTTATTCCGTCGTTTTAAATGTTTGTTGTTTTCCTCATTATTCTCTAATCAAGAGTTGTGCAAGATCTTACAAATCATCGCAAGAAAATCATCGCATTCATGCGTAGTCCTACATCACTCTCTCTATATATATAGACCCAAATCAATCTTGAGCATAGTGATATTGTTAAGCAAGAGTGTTCTCGAGTTGGGTCCATTTGTAATTAACTATGGGATCTTGCACCTTTTAGAAACCTCAATCTCTCAAAATTAAATAAAATTTCTGCTAGGCTTTTATCAACTAGCTAAGGTGAAACTTTGGAAACCTATTCTAGGCACTTGATACTTCATGTTGTTCAACAGTCATTTCCTGAAAGTCTATGAGTGTGAGAAAGAAATGGATCACAATATGGACTCATTAGCATCTTTTAGATTATGGCTTAATGAGTTAGGATAAGTAAAGGAATTGATAAAAAAGTTTAGTAGAATGATATTTGATTTGTATCAATGACTATATGGCATACGACATGACTACTTGTTTCTAAAAATTTGATGAAGTCTAGGTTCTAAAAAATATGAAGGTTTATATGTAGGAAAAGTAACATTTAAAGATTTCCTAAATATTTTTACTTCGATGCTCCTTAAGGAAGACCAAACAATTGCTTTCATTTATTCTGGTAAATAAAACTTACTACAAATAATAAATCAAGCTTCAATTAAAAATGTTTAAATTTCTCGTTAAACTAGCATTCTATGAAGTATAGTTTATGTAGTCTTGTTATGGGTAGTCTTTATTTCTCTTAGTTTCTATTGCTAATTTGTTTGTTATTGAATTTTTAACAGCATCCAAAATTTGTTGCAACCGATAGAGTATGGTGGAGGGGTCTTGCACGCATACTGGAAGATATGAAATTTATTAAAGAAGCTGATGATCAGGTATCCTCATTAGCGAAATTGTTTTTATCTCACTAAATATCCTTGATCATTAGCACTTATCAAATCTCTGTTGAAGTTCAAGAGATTTTATTTCCCATCTCTCTGTTTAGCCTTAACTTACAAAATAGTAATTAATTTTCTGTTTATTTCAAAATTTACCTCATGTTTATGTGATTATTTACTAAGTTTATGTGATTATTTACTAAGTTCCACGGTGTGTTCCAAACTTAATGAATAGAAACAAATTTATAGTCACTTGACTCGCTTCACCTTGGCAAATTGGAAGTTATTATGTTTGAGCAGAGTGGGGCAGGGCAGGGCGAGTTTGGGCGTGCAAACTTGGCAGGCTTTTCAACTGCTGTGATTGTAAGGGTGATTTATTTCGCTGGGAAAAAGATGTTGAACCAACAACTAGTCAAATATTGGGGATTGCATTTTTGTAAGATTCCATAACAACAACAACATCAAGCCTTTATCCCACTACGTGGGGTCGGCTACATGAATCCTTTTTCTCCATTGTGTCCTATTAAAAGTCAAATTCTCGTTTAAATCTAATAAAGAAAGGTCATTCCTAATATTTTCTAACCAAGTCTTTTTAGGTCTACCCCTACCTTTCTTAACATAAGTCAAATCTAATACCTCTACTCTCCTAACCGGGTCATCGGAAGGCCGCCGTTTAATGTGACCAAACCATCTAAGGCGACTCTCTCTAATCTTATCTTCTACTGGAGCTACTCCAACCTTTTCACGTATATGCTCATTTCGTATCCTATCTCTAAGGGTAAAGCCACTCATCCACCTGAGCATCCTCATCTCTGCCACACTTAACTTAGTATTATGCTTCTCTTTTAATGGCCAACATTCAGCACCATAAAGCATTGCAGGCCTCACTACCATCTTATAGAATTTTCCCTTAAGTTTGAGGGGTACATTTCTATCACATAACAAGCCCGATGCATTCCTCCACTTCAACCATCCAACTTGAATTCTGCTGATAATATCCCCATCTATTTCACCATCACTCTGAACAATAGATCCAAGATATCTAAAACGTGTACTCTTATTAATGACTTGTTCGCCCAAAGTCACAATCCCCTCACTAGGTCTATTACTACTAAAATTACACTCCATATATTCCGTTTTAGATCTACTCAAGCGAAAACCTTTAGACTCTAAGGTTGACCTCCATAATTCAAGTTTACCTTCAACTCCCTCTCTAGTCTTATCAACAAGAAGAATATCATCAGCAAAAAGCATACACCAAGGTATATCCTCTTGCAAATGTCTAGTGAGAACATCCATGACTAAAGCAAAAAGATATGGGCTTAAGGCTGATCCTTGATGTAACCCAACCGAAATAGGGAAATACTTAGTCAATCCACCTTGTGTTTGAACACAAGTAATAGCTCCTGCATACATATCTTTAATGATTTGAAAATAGGTGAATGTTAAGAAAATAGGTGAATGTAAGATTCCATAGATTGGGAAAATAGGTGAATGTTAAGAACTTTTGAATGCTTGAGCTTAGTGATTTGATGGTTCATATGAATATAATTCTAAGTTTTAATTTTTTTAAATATCAATTAGGCATTTCACATTTGATTGTTCTGCATATTTATCCCTCATATTGAAATGTTCCAATTGGAGGTCAATTTTTATGCCCGTCAACAATGAGATTCAAATGGATCTTTTTCATCCATTTTTTTTCATTAGATTTCAAATTGTGATATTTTTTGTAATGGATTAATTGACATATATTGAGTAAAGTATCTCAAGGTTAATTCCCTGCATATCTTGTATTTGTAGTGTTTTCCGAGGATAAATTATTGACAAATTTCAAGTCCTTACTAATAGAATTATTTCACTAATATCACGTAAAAAATGGATGTTCCCTGTGGCATAGAGTTCCCACTAATGCTAGTGGGTTATTGTGCATGATCTTATCCTTGTATTTGTGCAGAGACTTTTCTTTGATTCTAACATGGAGTTGGGAATAAAATCATGCAACAAACACAAACACTAAAAGAGATTTGCAATGAAGAAGAAAATACCAGGATTTAATGTGAAAAAACTCAAAATCAAGAAAAACTATGGATCCACACCACATCAAGAATTCCACTATGAAAATGAGAGAAATTATATTCATCTCTTTTTCTCTCTCTCCTTGTATCTCCACAGTTCACATTGTTCTCACATCAAAACAGCAGAGACGCACTTCAATCATATGAAAGGACATAACCCTTCAAGTTAAGCATGAAAATGAGAGAAAACTACCGTGCCTGACTTTCAGCGCCACAACGCTGAGGATTGGAGTGCGACAATGCTCAACTCTCTTTCTCTTGCCTGGCTCACAGCACCGTCACGCTAGAGGTTGGAGCAGCATAGTGCTCCGCTCTCTATTTCCAGCCCGAAATTGAAGTAATACATTGTTGAAGCATATAGTGTTGCATCGTTTGTATGTGAAAAAAAAAATAATTCAGGTGCAAGGCCATTGAACCCCAAGTAGGGAGAGTACAACCCCCCAGAGAGGTCGACCGATGAGATTGAGATATGAGACAAACAATTGATCGACACAATCGAATTCCAGACAAAGCTAACAATCTACCTCTTGGAAATTAATTGTGATCAAACTTTTATCAATATGTAGTAAGGTTTTAAAAGGTGAAATTGAAAATCGTAAGCTTCAAAACGATTAAAATAAGATAATTTAAAATTACAAATAATGATAAAAAATAACAAAATATTATGTCAATTATGAATTTGAAGATTTGTTCTAAGATAATATTACTGGAATACAAGATTTAAAATAAATTCACTTAAAAATAAAACATCCCCTTAGGATCAGGACTCAATGCAGGCTCATTATCACTTTGATTGTCTTCAGAAGAATCTTCATAATTAATATCAAAGTCATCCTCAAACTCTTCGTCATCTATAATATTTTTTCATTTATCCCCTATATCAGTTAATATTTTATTAGCTCTAGAAGGAAACAATAATAACATAAAAAATAATTCATTATATTTAAGAATACTTTTGAATTTGTTTAAAGCTCCAATTTTACTTTGTTTCTTTCTTTTATATATTTGTGTAATTGCTTCATTGTCTTCATTGACATGAGTTTCTCCTTCTGCTTCAACTTCAGAAACATCAACATTCTTAGGAGTAACCCATCATTAGATTGTAAATCATCAACAAGCAAAGGGTCAATTTCATTTTCACTATTTCCTTGTTTCTGCAATTTGAGATGTTTATCTTTCAATTTTTTGTTAAACATAACATAAACTAGTTTGTTCATTCGATTTGCCGGCAATTGATTTCTTCTCTTTGTATGAATTTGATTGAAGGTGCTCCAACTACGCTCGCATGCAGAAGCCGAACATGTTAAGTTAAGAACTTTAACTGCAAAAATTTTTAATTCAGGAACATCATCTCCAAACTGAGCACAATAACGTTATACATAAAAATGAATAGTATTTTATAAATAAAGATTGGAGTAGAAGACTTAAACATAAATATTAAAATTAATATTATAAATATACAAATTATAAACATACCAGGAGATCGTGTTTTGTAGTATGCTTGTGCTACAATGTTGCTCTAAATCCAAACATTCCCTTTTTCAAATGAAAATCCTCAAGTTGATCATGTAGAAAAAGAATTCATGTAGTCAACCCCACGTAGTGAGACAAAGGATTGATGTTGTAGTAGTTGTTGTTATATATATTATGCAAGATTGCAAGAATAAAGTAAAAACTAAGAGATGATAGTCATATCATGCCAAGATGGATAGAGAGGCAAATAATCTTCAATGGAGTCCATAGAAATAAATTTCCCTTGCATAATAATGAAGTTTAAACAACGCTAATTACATCCCTAAATTATTTGCATTATACTTCCAAAGTATCTATTGCGAACAATAATGTTTGTATTATAAGACTTTTCCTTTGAATATGGAATATGAACTAAGGAACAACCCTAAAAAAGTAAATGACAATAAAAGTAAAAAAAACAAACAAGTTGTTTAAAATGAGGAGCCAGCAAAATGTCCTTAGCAATTGTTAACTAAACTATTTTAAGATTATAAATAATGAATAATGAAAACAAAGTTTGAAGAAAAAAATACTATAAAGAAAAGAGCTTGCAAGTTGCAAGAAATCTAAATTTGATAAGAAAACATGCATACATATTCTAATAAGGAGGATTATGAAAAAGAATTGGCGGTGAGATGACGGATTTACCTTAGCCAACTGTAGTTATTCAAGTTGAACCAGCAAAATGTCCTTAGCAATGTTTGAAATTGCGTATTCGGGTATTGGAGCATTTTTCATTCGTGAGGCGAGGCTTAAGCCTCAAGGCGTTTTGAGGCGTAAGCCTCAAAATCGAAAGATTGCGTAAACATAAAATGATAAATTTTTTATATATTAATGAGTGAATAATATAAAACATAAAAAACATAAGATATGAAGTGAAATCAAAATATCTCAATAATAAGACAACATGAAATATAGTTCAACTCAAAATTCTATCTTTCTCAAATCCCAGTATTTTTTTCATTAACATATAATTCTAATTTCCAAAAATAAATAGCAATGACATATCACATAAGAACTCATAAGTCATCAGCACTGTCATCACTAAGGGGTTCTTCATTTGAATCATCAATATGGTGAACTGCTCTCTCCCCTTCCTCCTTTCCTATAGAGTCCAATGTCGAGCATTTACTTCAAGATTTATATAAGTTTTAATATATATAGCGTGAGGCATAATAAGCCTCATGCCAGTGAGGCGAGGCGGGCCTCAACCAAGTTGAGGCGCAAGCCTGATAAAAAAACTTGAGGCGTAAGCATCGAGGCATTTTTTTACTGAAATTGCGCAAAGGCGTGCCTCAAGGTGAGCCTCATATTGCGCAATTTTAAACCATGGTCCTTAGCGACGAAGGAAAGAAAGTCGAACCAGGAGTTATTCAAGCTTTCGGTACTGCACATCAAAGTCGAGGGCCTCGAGGACCACAACACCGCTCACCTGCTCTTCCGACCTAACCGAGGCCTGAACGTTTCCTACACGCACAACTTCGGCTTCGTTTCCTGCTTTCGAAACCGTTATTGCTTTTGGCTTCGTTTCCTGCTCTCACAACTTCGTCTCCTGTACTCACGACTTCGTCTCCTTCCCTCACGGCTTCTCCATCAGGAATGTCGAACTCGACGGTAGTGCTTTCGCCTTTCAGTTCTCACATGAAGCCCTAATCCTATACGTGAATACGCGAACACAAATCGACTGCGTCTTATTTACATATATACCGAAGGAAAAATTTCGAGGCGGTGCCTTGTACGGCCTCGAGACGTTACGCTCTGATGTGTACACATCGTGCAAAAAAATCGTAGGCTTCGCTGGATGGTTCGAGCCGTAAGTCCCGATACGCTTGACTTCCGCCTCGACTTGAGGCGCGCCTCAATGCGGATGCCTCGTCCGCTTTTTTAATGGTTGATCTGTAGTATTCATTATAGCGGTACCCTGTAGTATGGCTCACCCCTGCCCTTAGCCTTCATGAAGACCAGCGTAGCTTCATTTTATCAATTATCATTGTCTTCATCAGCATGTCTGCAGGATTTTTTGTCATGTGCATCTTTTCCAAAGACGACTAATCATCTTTCAGAAGCGATTTAATGAAGTGATATTTAAGTTGAATATTCTTCGTCCTAACATGGAATGTAGCATTCTTGGCTAGATAAATAGCACTCATGTTGTTACTATATAACTTCTTATTATTTTGCCCTTTGTTAAGTTTTGTTATAAAACTTTGCAATGATATCATCTCCTTATTAGCATCAGTGATAACAGTACACTCGATTTTTGTTGTTGAGAGAGGAGCTATTATCTATAACTTGGAAACCTAACTCACCGCAATATTTTCAAAAGTGAAAATATAACCAGTTGTTCTCCTCCTACCATCAAGATTTCTAGTAGGATCAGAATCTGCATACTCCTGTAGATTAACTCCTACACGTCCAAAGTTGAGTACTTTAACTATACTTCTCAAATACCTAATAATCTGATAGGAAATACTTGGTTTCAAGTAGTTCCTAGCAAAAACTGAAGTTAAACAAGCAGAAAACTGCTGTTTACAGCAATGGACAACAGTTTTTCTCAAGAAAACAGTGAGAAATTGCGGGAAAACTGAGAGAAAAGTCATAGAAAAGCTTGTATTTCACTAGAAGAAGAAGAAAACAGCAAATATACAATTGATCCTCAATTCGAGAGGAGGATCGATCTCTCTTAAATCTCTAGACGCCGCTAGAGCCCAAAGAAAACCTAAATCTAAGAGATCTCAAATTTCAGCCAAATTCAAGATACTCAAATCCTAGCAAAATCAACTATTTAATGCATACAAATCAAAAGGAATTCCCTAAACAGTCCCTACATTCAAATTTCTCTCTGAAATCCCCCAAAAATCCTTTCTAAAATGCTCTGTTTGAGCTGTCGGCCCGCCCGATCTTCGCAGGAGGCGGAGATCACGCGACATTTCGCGAACTACCGGTCCCGGCGTATACCTCTCGTCACATCTGAAACAAAGCCATTTTGCCCTCTTCTTATGTAATTCTGTCTCAGTGAGCTTCTTGAAGTTATCCCCACTCCCTCCTCCTACTAGCTTCTCCCTGGAGATCTCATTATTGTTGACTGATGCAGGCCCCTTTGGTGTTAAAAGAGTGGTCGTAGTCTTGTAAGAGCCTCCTGAGCTGCTGCTCCTGGCTCCCTTCTCCAGATTATTCTGATTTTCTACCAGCTGTGCCAACTTCATTCTCCAAATCACTAGACATCAGAACTTTAACTGCCGATCGGATCTCTGCCTTCAACCCCCCTTCATGAAGTTTCCCTCCAATACACTATCTGATAATCGCTCCACCCTACTAGCCAGGTGCTCAAACCGCTCACGGTAGTCTGCTACTGATCCCTCCTGCACCAGAGCAAAGAATTGCTCATAGAAATCTCCTCCCCGGTCGGTTTGGAAACGTTCTATTATGCAGTTTTTGAATTCCCTCCAATTCCTGATAGGCTCCCTTCTGTCACGCCACTGATACCATGACAAAGCCTTTTCTTCCAGACACAATCCTGCCGCCGTCAGCTTCTCATCCTCTGTCAACCCATTGACATCAAAGTAACGCTCCACCTTGTAGATCCAACCATGACCGTCTTCCCCCTCGAAAATAAGCATCTTCAATTTCCTCACCTTGGGATCTCCCCGGTATCCTCCATAGTCTCCCATTCCCCTCAGAGGAGGCGTTCCCCAATTGTCCCGATCGTCCTTCCGACGAATATACTCTAACCCCTCTTCATACTCACCTCTCCTCCCTTCAACATCAACACCTCGACGCTGAATACCTTCAAATTCAGCACCTCGACGATGACGTTCCTCCCTCCTTCCTTCAAAATCCCCCCCCCCCCCCCCTCGACGCTGAATTCTTTCGAATTCAGCACCTCGGCGATGAGATCCCTATCTCCTCCCACCAAAATCAGCCCCCCTTCTGTCATATCCCATACTCATCTCTTCCCTCGAAAGAGGCTCTAGAGGAGGCATGTCGTTCTCTTCCTCTAGGATCTCCACCTCCGAATTTCTCCTCCCCCGCAAGGGGTTCGGATTTCCTCCCATGTCATGGCCGTCGGCGGTCTCTCTTACTTCCGATGTCGCTGGATTGGTTTTCATCTCAAGTAGTTTCTTCAACATTTCCTCCATTGCGGTAAACTTCCCATCCAACCTTTCATTGTTGGAGGTGATTTGATTTTAAAGGTTGAAGAATCTTTCCTCCAAATCGGCTTTCAATTGGCCGACTTCGCCTTCCAAGACGTCAACCTTCTTTCTGGCCATCGTTCTTCTCAAGATTCATGAAGATCTTTTTCCGGAAATGAAGCTCCCGTTGAAATTTCAGGATTTCAGCCACCAACGGTCCCAAAAACGATGCTCTGATACCAATTTGGTAGGAAATACTTGGTTTCAAGTAGTTCCTAGCAAAAACGGAAGTAGAACAAGCTAAAAACTGTTGTTTACAGCAGTGGACAGCAGTTTTTCTCAAGAAAACAGTGAGAAATGGCGGGAAAACTGAGAGAAAAGTCACATAAAAGCTTGTATTTCACTAGAAGAAGAAGAAAACAACAAATATACAATTGATCCTCAATTTGAGAGGAGGATCGATCTCTCCCAATTCTCTAGACGCCGCTAGAGCCCAAAGAAAACCTAAATCTAAGATATCTCAAATTTCAGCCAAATTCAAGATACTCAAACCCTATCAAAATCAACTATTTAATGCATACAAATCAAAAGGAATTCCCTAAACAGTCCCTACATTCAAATTTCTCTCTGAAACCCCCCAAAAATCCTTCCTAAAATGCTATGTTTGAGCTGTCGGCCCGCCCGATCTCCGCAGGAGGCGGAGATCACGCGACATTTCGCGAACGGGACTGGACCGGTCTAACATAATCCACTTAACCACCTTCCAATGAAGTTTGCATGGGTTACTCATGTATGACTACTTTCATTGTATATGTTATATTTGGTCTCATACATATTATAGCATACATCAAACTTTCAACTGTTGAAGTATACATAGTCATCTCCATTTATTCTTGCTCTGCTTTAGATCTATGGGCTCTAAAAATTCACACCCCGGCCTCTCCGCAAACCTTTCTTCTTTTTTTTTTGTCGACGATGAGAGTTTTAACCAGTTTAGGTTTTGGGGTAAATATTTCAGAAAACAGATTGGATTAGATATAACACTACTCAGAGATTTTGCTCTCATTTTGCGAGGACTTTATGATTTGAGTTTTGGTTTTCTATAGGCACAAGACCCTATAGTTAATTACCCCTTACAATAATGAGAGAACTTTCGATTAAGACTAGTCGTTGAACAGATACATAGTATCCAACATATAATGGCAGTATAATTATATATTAAAAATTTATCACCATGCACTTTAAGCGGATGGTAGGCGGAATGATGATGAACCCAATTAAGATTATATGGTTCTGTCGTCCTGGGCCATTATGGCCTCTATAGTCTACTTAGTCATAGGTGGAAATCGTCCCAAACTGACTCAAGGATCCTTGTCGGTAGTCATGGGTTGTTTCGTATAAGGGTAACTCGTAGACTTGGAGTGAATGCTTGTTTGAGACAAAATTGAGTCCACCTTAGCTTACATAGGGCTATGCCCTATCGATTATACCTTATTGATTCATTAGTAAAAAATTTAGAGTCGTTGGAGAACATATGAGCTCTGGCCATAACCGTAATTTAGTGGTACCATTTGGCGATAAAACCACCCGGTTAGAGGGCCCTCCTCATAACCATTTATTTGTATTATCATTTTGCGGCAAAACTACCGGTTAGATGACACATGCCACGTCTTTATTAGCATGAGATGATTTGAGAATATATCCTAGTAATTTTCTCGACTAAACATTCGCTCTTTATGAGCTGAATTGATTTTCAAATTTATTCACCTTGATAAACTATAGTGGAGGATAAATGAATTTTTCCTTTAAGTTATTAGGTGAATTATTTCATCTTGAATATCTGTGATTTTTGTTTATCCCCTTAATGATTTATTTTGAGATTTGGAGGCATTTAAATGGTCATCATCGAGGTTTATGGGTAATTTTCTTTCATTAGTTGAACCTTGTCAACTCTGTTTGCTTACAAATAGAGAATCGGATTCAGCTCCAAATTTTTTGAGTGATCATATGGATATCAAAATTGGGGGTATTTATTTTAATATATGAATTTTATTTATAAGTGACATTGAAGGTCTAATATGAATGTATAAAAGTAAATACTTTGATTAACTTCAACGAGTGTCGGCTGTGAGAGTTTATGTTTTTTATAGTGAACCTTTCTTATAATAAACCTTGAAGGCTTATTATGAATGTATAAAATCAAATACTCTTGTCGGCACAACAACCGTGCATTTGGTCAGTGCTTCAAGTCATGTCAAGTCCAATCCATTCAAAGAGGAGGATCAGACTTGAACTTAAGTTTACGTTTGACCTGCGCAGCATTCTCAGACGTCACGTACGTACATATATCACGCTCGTTAGGACTCTTGCGGGTATCTTAAATTTCATTTTAAATGATATTATGCATGCTAGTATATCTGTACGATATGTTTGTACACTTTTCATAACGACAGATTTACATCTAAATTATTATTTTTATTAGTCAGTGCAGTATCCTCATATGTCATGTGTATGTGTCATGCTCGTCGAGGCCCTGCGGGTATCTTAAATTTCATTTTAAGTGATCTACATGTATATGTCAATGTATTTTGCATGTTTGAAAATTCTTTCATTATTTATTTAATCCGCACAGCATCCTTAGACGTCACGTATATGTGACACTCGTCAGGGCCCATGCGGTTAACATGCTTTTGAGTGCATTTTGCATAATACATTTATGTGATGTATATGTATGTGATGCAGTAGATGTATATGACATATTTGTAAATTCACATACGCATTCACATATTCTTTTGCATGATGGCATGCTTGCATATATATTTGCATGTATACATGTGTGTTAGCATATGCATTTGCGCACTACTTAACATGTTCTTGCATGACATTTTTTTGTATGTTGCATGGTGCATGCACTTTATATTTGGTACATACATGATACATTTGTATGTTATTTGCTGTATGCATGATATATTTGCATATTGTTGGCATGCATGCATGCGTCATTTGTATGTTGCATAGTATACTTGTGTATGCATTTACACATTGTGATTTACACTTGTATGGAGCACTTCAACGAATCTCGATGCGCTTGCATGATTGTATGATCATTGGTGTATTTATAGTGTATTTGTATGATCAACGATATATGTGCTTGTTACTTAGTGTTCTCGTAAAGTCCCTTATGTGATTAGAGGTACGGATACATGCCACTTATTGTGTTTATATATGTTTGTACGTCTTTGGTACGCATGTATTATACAATAGGGGACTTGTAAACGACACCCTTTTTTGGTTATTTTACGCGTCGTGCACAGTTTAATGAGGGGTCGTACAACACGGTACACATAATAGTGTGCTATTTTATTTCTTTTTGAAGGCAAATGTTCAAGGGATGTACGTTATACAATAGGCACTTTTGCACCCGTGACTCCTCCCCTTGTCATTTTTTATTTGGAGTTTGGCTCAGCGGGTCCCACAAGGGGACCAACTTTCTATGTTATAAATAGGGAACCCAACCCTAGTTCATTTCTTTGCACATTTCAATTTACAAAGTGTGTTGCAAAGGGTTTGAGTGTGCGTTAGCTAAGAGCTAAGGTAGTGAAGCTTGGTTCATGCTTGTTGATGAGCAACTAGTTCTCCTACGAGTTTACTACAAGCTTCATTTTGTTATGCTTTGATTTTTGTTTGTTTAATTTTATTTTCAGTGTTTGAAATCTTGGATGTCGTACAATTTTTGTTGACTTAAGAGTTTGGATACATTTCCATTTTTTTTTAAATTTCTTATATGTCATGCAATTTATTATAAATTTTGACAGCACCCCGGCGTCATCCCTCCCTGCGTAGGGGGGTTGTATTGGGGACTAGCCTTCCCGCCTACCAAGAAAGTCAGTTAGGTGACACCGCAGCTGAAATTTCATTCCCCTCCAGCCAAGAAAGGCAGTCACAAGTCATCAAGTACTTGTTTATAAAGGCATAGCATTTCCTTGCCTTCTAAGAAAAGCGGTCAGGAGTACTTAGTTTCATGCAAACAAATTTTTTTATTTACTAAGAAAAGCGGTCACCGGTACTTAATTTTGTACAAGCAAATTTTTCTGCTTGCTAAGAAAAGCTATCACGGGTACTTAATTTCATGCAAACAAATTTTACACCTGCTAATAAAAGCGATCACAAGTATTTAATTTCATGCAAAAAAATTTTAAAATAGATAATGTCGAGATTAGACTTAGGTTCACGGTGACCGAGATAGTGATAAGAGACGACGGCAAAAGCGATGTACGAGACCTACAATGCATGAGGACGAGAGACTGACGGCAGCTGACCTATGTTTGGAAGGGAAGGCTTTGTCTTGGTATCAGTGGAGGGACATGCAACGAGTCATACGAAGTTGGAGAGAGTTCAAGGATTGTTTGATAGAACATTTCCGAACTAGCAGGGGATGAGACTTCTACGAGTAGTTCTTCGCCTTGACACAGGATGATTCAGAGATGGAGTATCCAGAGATATGCAAGTATCTTGCTAGCCGATTGGACAGCCTTCCTGAGACAGTGCTAGAGGAAAATTTCATGAAGGGACTGACACCAGAGATCCGGACAGCAGTTAGAGTAATTAGGCCTCCGTGACTTGGGAGAGGCTATGGAGCTAGCTCAATTGGTGGATGATCAGAGGCACTTGGAGAGAGAGATGGAAGGCAACAACTCAGGAGGTCCGAACAGGAGGACCACCACCTTTCTGGCACCCATGGATCCGACACCGGGTACTTTTTGGGAGACTTCGAAGGAGAAGACTGTATGAGTAAGACCTGGGGATAATTTCAAGAAGCTCACAAAAACAGAATTACAAGAGAAAAGGGCGAAGGGCCGCAATTTCATTAAATATAAACTGATATATATTTTTTATTAATCGTGCATCGACTTAGCCGCGATGTCATTGTCGCATTAACACAAGTTAATAACGCCTCGATCTTCACACATGAAATTTAATTTTTTTCCAATTAACAACCCCAATCAATATGGGTGTCGATTTTAGTTGTTTTTATTGCTCCGGAAAAATCGACGCTATTCGTTTTGCCAACGGAGGCCATTTCGGCGATTTAAGTTTTCAGTCGACATGTGTTGAGTGAGTTACGCAAGACTTTGAGCTCTTTCATTTTCGAAATTCACCTTGCGCGGTCGACTCAACACCGATATTAGTATTGAGGTCAATAATATCTAATTGATTGTTCCTTAGATGGTTTAAAGTGACTATCTAAGGGACTGTAAACTGGATTTGTCTCATTCATGTTGAATCTCTATAACACATTTGCAACATACTCGACCTGAGATAACTTTAGTATAACTGTACTTCTATCCATGTTGATTCTCATCTCAAGTATTTTTTTTGCTAGACCCAAATCTTTCATTTCAAACTCCCTTGATAGCTACTTCAATTCTCTTATCTTCTTCATATTTAAACCTGCAATCAACTTATCATCTACATACAAAAAAGATATATATAACAATTATCAAAATGCTTGAAACACAACATTGATCTGTCGGTACTTCGTATTTTTTTGTCTGACATAAACTTGCCAAATCTTTTGTACCATTGTTTTGGTGCTTGCTTCAGCCCATACAGGCTCTTTGTGAGCCGACACACCAAATCATTTATACCTGAGGGCTGAGGCCATATATCCCTGAGGTTGCACCATGTAACTCTTTTTCTAGTCATCATGAAGACTGTTGTCTTTACATTCATCTATTCTAGATATAAATCCTCAACTATTATTATGCTCAGCACAACTTTGAATGTAGTCATCTTTACTATTTGAGATAAAGTCTTATTCTAATTTACTCATGTTTTTTGAAAACTTTAAATATAAGCATGACCTTGTAGCTTTTGCTACCATCAAGTTCTTGTTTCAACTTGTAAACTTATTTATTCTGTTTTGTTTTCTTGAGATCTGGTAGCTCAGTCAACTCTCAAGGCCGATTCAACTTAGGTGAATACATCTCATCATATATTACTTGCTCCCACTTCTTTGAATGATCAGCTTGTATGACATCATCATTGCACAATGGTTCACTATTATCTGTCAATAATAGATAGTATAAAGAAGGAGAATACTTTTGTGTTAGTCTTGAGATTTTATTAGATCTCCTAACTTCAATAGTAGTTTTCTGAGGAATAATCTTATGGAGTCTCATCTATATCTTGTATATTTCACTTTCATTAAATGTAATATTTATACTCCTGATGAATTTTTTATTCTGATGTTCCCAAAATTTAAATTCAAATTCATCTAATGAATTTTTTATTCTAATGGATATACATTTGATAGACTTTGGATCAAACTTACTCCTAAATCCTTCATCAGCATGAACATAAGAGGAATAACCAGAGAGTTCTAGGTGAGATAAACTTATCTACTTACCATTTCGGGCTTTCTCAAGTAACCCATCATTCAGAGGAACTGATCAACCATGATTGATCAAATAACAATATTATTCATTGTCTCCGCCCAAAATTATTTCCATAAACTAGCATGTAGTGTTATGCTCCTGGGCTCAGTGATAGTTTTATTCATGCGCTCTACAACACAATTTTGTTGTGGTGTCTTCGAATAGTAAACTCATGTCTGATCTTATTCAAAGCACAATGCTCCATGAACTTCTTATCACAATACTTACTACCATTATCTGATTTAAGACACTTCAGCTTTAAACCTGTTTCATTCTCAACCATGGCCTTTCATTTCTTGAAAATAACAAACACATTTGATTTTTGCATTTAAATACACTTTTTTGCTGTGATCATCAATAAAAATAACAAAATATAATGACCCTCCTAAAGAAGAAATTAGAGCAGGACCTTATATATCCATAATTAAAGCAGGACCTTGATCTGGTCTTTGAAAAACCCATCTTATATTGCTTATCATATATATAGTCTTTATAAAAATCTAAATTTATAGATTTTAAACCTTGAAGCTTCTTTAGTAAGAAGTGAATGCATATGTTTCTTACTCATATGGCTAAGCCTACGATGCCAAAGACCATCAATATTTGAATAAACTACTCTAATAGAATCTGATCTTTTGTTAGTAGCATATAGGGTGATCTTCAATACTACCACGAGTTATTTCCATAGCTTCTTCTATCACTTTTCCCGAATTTATTATGAATGATGTCACATAGTCTAAGTGTGCAAGTTGACTTACAGAAATTAAATTCCTTTTCATACAAGGAACATGTATAACATCATTGACTCTCTAAGTTGATTAATTTGGCATTATGATATCAATATCTTACTGTCCTACAATATTATAAAGCTTGCTGTCTCTTAAATACACTTTTTCCCATATCACCTTAATTGTAGTACTTGGAAACCTCCTTGTTAGGATTTGCATGAAATGAAGCATTTGAATTTATATTCCAAGATTTAGAATTATACAGAGGCAAAATTATTGAATTACTCTGTAGTTCTTCTATAGATATATTTGCAGAGTGACTTTTATCATAACCTCCACCACTAGCCTTCTTTGGAATAATGCAATCCTTCTTAAAGTGACATTTCTTTTCATAGTTTCAACACTCAACCTTCCCACTATTGATTGATTTAAAATAAGAAAAAATGACTTATAAATTAATTGACTAATTATCGAATCACTCTGTAGTTCTTTTGCAGATATATTTCTAGGAGCAATTGGAGAGCAATATTAATTAATTAACTAATTTAACTAATTATTTAATTTAAACTTAATTTCATTTATCAATTAATTGATTAAAACATAATTAATTTAAAATAAAAATGAACAAGTTTAAAAATAATTAATTGACTAATTGAAAACATAATTTTTTTATTATAAAGTGATTAATCAACTTAAAACCAATTAATTAATTAACTAATCAACTAACTAATCAACCAAATTTAAAATTTCATTTAATTAACTGGATAATTAATTAAATTAATCAATTAATAAAATTAAAATAAATTTAAATCTTACATAATTAATTCAAAACTTGATTAATTAATTAAATTAGAACGTAAAAAAGAAAACAATAAGAACAAAGTTTATACTAAACAAACCTAAGTCCAAACTCACACCAACTAATCAAACTCCAAAAACTAAAGCACCAATCAAACTCTCAAACCCTCAAACACAAAACTCAAACAAAGGTCTTCAAAAAAACTTAACTCCTATGCAAGCTCCAAAGCTCCTGAGCATGCTCCAAAGTAGTAGGAACTCCTGTAAAGAAACGAACAAAAAAATCAGTATTGTCAACAAAACTGTCTTGCAAGAAAAGAAAAATAGAGTACTGTAAACAAAACTACATTGCTAAACTGAAATTAAAAAACACTACTAAAGTAGGCAAAGAAACTATCATAGCAGAAATACTAGTGTCGGGCTTTAAATGACAGCAGTAAGACTCACTTGTTAAATCTCAGGATATTTTCAATGAAAGCAATAAGATGCACTTTTTAAATCTCTAGCAACTTTCATTGAAAGCCGTAAATCCCAACCCAAACTCAAATCTTCAGGCTGCTTCTAAATACAAAATCCATAAGACCTGCTCAAATAATCATGCATCTTCCAAAGGAAGTTGTAAAACTTGTTATTTGAGAGACTTCTAAGAGAAGTACTAAACTCTCAATCAAACCTCCAGGCTACTTTCAATGAAAGTAGTAAGACCAATTTTTTAAATCTCGGGCTACTTTCAATGAAAGCTGTAGAACCCACTTCTTATCGGGCTACTTGTAACGGAAGTCATAAGCCCCGAACCAATTAAATTAACCTGGTAACTTCTAAATGAAGTCATATATCCCAAACTATGGGATCTTGATCGGAACCATGGGATCTTAATCGGATTTACCTCTATTTTCCCAGTAAACGTGACTAAAACACCTAAAATTGTTCATCTTTAATTGAGAGTTCTCTCTCATAGTAAGAGGGGTAATTAATTATAAGGGCTTGCGCTCGTAGGAACTAAGGATTGTGATCTAACTAGACCCTGATATTATCCTCAGGGAAAATCTGGTTAACTACAATCTATCTTAATGATAATGGAATCCTATGTCTGCAAAACAAGATTCATGCCTACGCGCCATTTTTTTTCTACCAAACACCCTCTTCATGATTTGAATTTTACCCATCCTAGATTTAGATCTTCCTCTCGGATTTCTATCTAAACCCTTTTCTCTAGTCTCAACATTCGGAGCATAATTTAAAGATTCATCATTTGCCTTCCTGTGAACATCTTCATTCAACACTAACTTTTCAATGTCCCTCAACATTTAACTTTGAACTCCTTGAATAATTACTCATAGCAATAACTAGCCCATCGTAGCTATTTGACAGTGAAGATAACAACAACAAAGCTCTCACTTTGTCATCTAATTTAATGCCAACATAGCATAATTGGCTTATCATAGTGTTTAAATCATTCAGATGTTCGGCCATTGAACTACGTCTACCACCTTCATATTGAATAACTTCATTAAAAAAAAATTTGTTTGAAGCAGATGGCTTCTCATACATCTTAGTTAATACAACCATGAGATTAACCATAGTCTTCTAATTTACAATGTTGAACGCAATAGATGAGGAAAGTGAATGTCGAATCAAATCTAGGTTTGTCTGGTCAAGAACATCCCATTCCTCCATAGATATTAGTTATGGCTTATTGGTGATTCGATCCAGTGGCAAATACAACTTTTTCTGATAGAGCATATCTTCAATTTGTAATTTTCAAAAAGTGAAGTTTGGACCATTAAACTTTTGAATCTTCTACCTCGTTTCATTTGTCATTACTCCAACTCGAACTAAAGAATGTGGTTTTGTTACCCATTGTTGGGAATAAAAATCACTCAACGAAACAAACATGAAAGAAAAAAGTGCTGCGAAGAAGAAAGAACACCAAGATTTAATATGAAAACCCCCAAAATTGAAAAAAAAAACCATGGAGACACTCCACACCAAGACATGGGACCTCCAGAATAAAATATTATTTTACCCTGGTCATTTGACATATATGCTCATGCCCAAGGTGATGGGATGACATATATTAAGATTTTGACAATTTTGAAGATTTAATGGCAAGGTTTATAAAATCTTCACTTGAAAAAAATATATTTAATTGCAATTTTTTCTCATTATTATCATTAGCTTTGTAAAACCCAAATGCCGTTTTAGACCTCGCACGCTTTTCGATGCGTCACGATGAGTTTTAAATGGAATTTTCAAGGTAGTCGAATTTCGACGGGAATCATTTTATAAAATTCTGCGCAAAATTCTAAGAAATTTGATATATATAACTCATATTTAAATTTGCTTATTTTGGAAGATAAAAATGTTTGAAGTTAAGATATACCCAATATACCCTTAGTGTTTATTTAAGCATAGATGGTTTAAGTGAGGACATTTTTGTCCTTTGGCCATCAAAGGGAATTAAAGGGACCGAATACATTCGGTCCCTCATTCTTTTGTTTGGCTAAAACCGAACCGAGCGGCCGAATAACGAGAAGGCGGACGGGATAGGTGGACAGGAGAGGAGGACGAGCGGCTCCAGTGGCGGATTCCGGCGGCCAAGCTTGGGGAAAGCGTAGAGGAGACTAAAGAAAGGCTAAGGTATCTTATAGATTTAAGAAAATTCCTCGCATTCTCTAAATTTTTGGAAGAAAATATTTCTAGGGTTTATGAAAACTTATAATCTCTTTAAGAAATTAAATAGAGGATTGTTAGGAAATATTAGGAGTAGTGTTTTGAATCTAAAAACGAAGTTTCTCCAAGAATTTTTAGGGTTTCTAAAATTAGAATTTTTCCTAAAATGTTGATTTTTTATGAAATCTCTTAACAATGTTTATTTCTAATGGTTGTAGGAGTATTCTAATAATGAAAATTTGAGATTTTTCTCAAAATTACTATTTTATAATTTTAGTTTAATTTAAATCCGAAAATTATTTTTCCAAAAATATTAATTTGATGAATGGGAAGTTTAAGCATACAAATATAACAATATTAATGAAAACGTGTTTTCCAAATTTAGGGTTTTAGGTTAAAACCTAAAATAGAAGTTAATTTTAAATTATTTTGGTTAGGGTATAGGAATTTTGGGCAAGTGTAATAACAAAGATATTATGAAAATGAGAGAGAGTGTGTGAGAGAAAGAGAAAACGTAGAGTAATTTACAATGAGAAGAAGAATCTTTAATTTAGATTTATTTTATAGATTTTAAAGGAGAAATTAACTCTTTTAGGTGTTTTGAAGAAACCTCGAAGGAAGAAGGATTAACGAGGAGAAACAATTTCAAAATTTTTGTAAGTATATATGGTTTTTTATTTCAGTAATACTTTTGTTCTCTCTCCAATTTTATGTTTTGAAAGTCCAAGCATGATTATGAAAATTTTATGACCATTTTTAGATCCTGATTATGTTATTTCATCCTATGATTGATCAAGCAACTTTTATGTTATATATATATATATATATATATATATATATATATATATATATATATATATATATATATATATATATATATATATATATATATATATATATATATATATATATATATATATATATATATAGCATTATATTATAAGTTTATATGTTGTATGAAATAAGAAGAAATAAAATGATATGAATGTTTTATTGAATGTTTGTATGTGCATGCTGAATTGATGGAGTTCAGTCCCTTATAGTACTAGCTGGGGGCACTGTACTCGTGCACGTTAAAATGATAAATGATATGAAAAAAGAAATGGTAAAGGAGTACCTTTATGGTACTAGACGGTGGCTCCTATGACAGTTGTAATATATACAAAAAGAGAAAGTTATGAATAACGATATGGATATGGAAATGAATTATGAAATGATATGATTTTATGATCCATATTTATGTTTAATATTATGTTTATATGAGGCAAATTATGTTATATTCAAATGAAATTGGCATTTAGCATATTGTTCAGTTTGTCTTGATTACTGTAGTTTAGAATCGTGTTTTATTTACTGAGCTTTGGCTTAATGCTAGTTGTTAACATTTTTCATGTAAGTTTAAATAAATCAAATTAGTAGAAGGGGTGGAAATGTTTATCGTTGGAGAGGAGCTCCTAAGGAAAGGTAATATTATGAAAATGTTTGAGTTTTATGTTTATGTGATTTCAAGTTTTAATGTTATAGTGGCTCTTTCAAATATTTTGGAGATTGATTTAGAGAATTGATAGTTTTAGGAATTATATATTTGACCTACCGTCCGACCATCCATTTCTGCCTCGCCTACGCAAGCTCACCGGGCTGGGTCGTGACAAGCTTAATCTCAATTATTGGATTTCAGCTTTATGAATATTTATTTTTCATTTGTTCATAGCGAGTGCAACATGAGGTGTTAAATATATTTTGAGCAAATATTTTTGAACTACTATCCATGTTACCTAATGTCTTCCATGTTCATTCTTAATCTTTCGACAATAATTATCTTTTTGATGTAGGCAAGGGGAGGTCAAATCAAATCCTAAATTTTGGTTTTGACTACTCTTGGGCTTGCTATTTCATTAATACTTTGAGCTGAAATTTAGCTCATTATGAGTTGTTTTTTAGTTCATTTATTAAAGTAAAAAGTTTAGCTCATTTATGTAAGTTTAGTGGAAGCTCATTATGGTGGATCTTGGCTCTTTGGTTCCCATGGCTTGGCCCTTTGGTTCCTGTGGCTGGCTGCTTGGTTCCCGTGGATGGCTGCTTGGTTCCCGTGGCTTGGCCCTTTGGTTCCCATGGTTGGTTGCTTGGTTCCTGTGGATGGCTGCTTGGTCCCCGTGGCTTCTCTTCTTTGTTTCCTGTATCGAATGAGGGCTGCTGTTTGGTGGCTATTGGGTGGGGATTTCGGTGGCTGCCTCTTTGTATTCTGTGCAGTTTTTTGCTGCAGTTTTGCTTTATTTCCTATGCAGATTTTAGGAGCTGTTTTGTTGATTTATGTGCAGTTTTTTGGGGGCTGTTAGTAGTGACTTTTGGCCATCCATTTGGTGACTTTTGTCCTTTTATATTTAATAGTTTTAGGTGGTTGTTTGTCTGCCCTTTTCTTCTATAAATAGGAGGTGTTATGGGATGTAAAAGAGATGGTTATGGTTATAATTTTTGGATAAAACCTGAGAGAATTTTTTGGAAAGGCTTGAGAGCTTTGTCCACTTCTTCTTCTTCTTCTCTATCTTGGGATAACTTGTGAGTTACTCCTATCCTTCGTCTTGGCTTCTAATCTAATTCTTCTTCCCGCAAGTATCCACCTCACTTGTATCCTTCTTCTCAACGATTGGCAAGCTCCTTTAGGTTTGTTGTGTCCAAGTTTGTAAGGTGTTTGTGTCCAAATTTGTAAGGTGTTTGTGTTCAAGAGTTGTAAGTGTCTTTATATGTTATAAAATGTATCTTTTAGTATTTTGTATCTTTTTGTAGTATTTTGTGTATCTTCTATTATCTAGGAAGAGTTTCTTTTGTTAGCAAAAATTTGGGGCCCTCTCTCAAATTTTTGCTTGCATCACTTTTTAAATGGATTCCTTTTATATGCTTTGGTGTGCATGTCCAAACCACTTCAGTTTATATTTTATTATCTTGCCTTAAATAGATATTCTCTCATCATCTCTCTATTTTATGCATTCCATAATCTCTCATTTCTTGTCGAACCTTCTTAACATTCTTAGTTTCATTATGCTCAATTTGGCTTATTAGTGACTTTTTTATTGCCCCCCAACACTTAAATTCACATAATATAGCTGGCTTAATTGTAGTAATGACACTTTAGAAAAACTTGTAGACTGAGGATGTGGTTCTATAGTCATTAGCTGCAGAGGTCCACTGGTAAAATGGAAGATCGGAAAAGCTGGACAATGGATTAAGAATTGTAATTATCATTTTCATAATCAACCTCCATACATTTGTTGGCAGGTCTCTTTTTGAACCCCCCTTTTGTGGATTCATCTTTGCTTAGAACATGTAATTGATTATTTACTGACAGTTAGATGATCATTCTGTAGACATTTATGCAATTTTCTCCGTCATAGAATTCTATCTTTTCAGGTTCGTGTCGCAATCAAATATCCACAGATAACGAAGTTGGGAATGAAGTTTCTCAACTCGCATGCAGAGGACTGTTTTTATGCTTATCCTTATGCAGACATGTTACTCTCATCTAGAAATGATAAACTATATTCTAAATTCTCTGACTGGGGGAAAGGTTGGGCTGATCCTGAAATCAGGCGCCAGCGTCTCCAAGGAACTAAACGCAGGGAAAGAAAGACCAAGACAAGAAAAACAAAAAAAACAAAGAAATCAAAGCGAAATTGCAAAGATCTAAGCACAGTAAGGAAGAGGTTAGCTGCAAAGTTATCTAAGTTCAAATAACATCAACTCTTTGCCAGAAATTTGCCAAGGTTAAGTTACAAATTTTATATAATGCAATCATATATTTTTTTCCAAAGTTAATCACAGGTCTTCTTCAGTAAGGTTATTCTTTATCTTTTTGTTAAGCAAATAGATTAAGCTTTGAACCGTTGGTTAAAAGCTGGATGTTTACGGCCATTGAGTGGTATGTTGTTTTGTTTTTCCATTGAATGGTCTGTTAAGAAACTCAATCTGTTTTTATTATTTCTTAGACCTTATGGTATCTATCTATCATTTATTTGTATAAAGTACCCTTCAAACTTAAAAGGGAAAATTTTATAAAATGGTGGTGAGATCTACAATGCGGTTGAGAATATTGGCCCTTAAAATAGAAACATAAAATTAAGTTAAGTATTGCAAAGATGAGGATGCTTAGGTGGATGAGTGGTTTTACACTTGGAGGTAGAATGTGAAATGAGTATATTTGTGAAAAGATTGGAGTAGCTCCAGTGGTAGATAAGATTATAGAGAGCCGCCTTAGATGGTTTGGTCACATAAAATTGTTGACCTTTACACTAAAAGCAAAAATAAATAATAATAATAATAATAATATTATATTACATGCTCAAATCCTCCTGAAATCCTTCTCAAATCCCGCACAAATCATATCACGCTGCCTGCTACAGTTGCTCCATGCCCTGCAGTTTGGCATTGTTTCTAAACACGCGACAGTAGCCCATCCTGTTCCTCGACTCTTCTCCCACTCATGTCGTCAAAATTAGAGCGAAGTGGAGCCCTTTGATTCTTCTTCCTTTTGCACAAGATTTCACCTGCAAGCCGTAGCTGATTCCTTGCTTTGTCTTGACCCCTCTGTAGCTAGCAAGCTCCAATATTCCTCCCTGCAGGCCGATGCCTAGACTCGACGCCTCTTCCTCCAGCTGCAAGACCAAGCTTCCCAGCTCGTCTGAACCCTTCGATAAAGCTCCACTCAACCGGCCTCTTACCTGTTCGAAAACCTTCAGCTAGATCTTGTTTTCATCTCTAAATCCCTGACTGATTCCTATTGGTCCCGCTTCCACCTGCCGCAAGTCTCCCTATTCCTCCTCAAGCCATCAACAACTTCATTGATCGAGCCTTTCTACCAGTGAAACACAGACCGAACTACCTCAATCCCATGCCAGCCCTTCGATTTCCAATCCTCCACACCACTTTAGCCTACAAGAAATCAAACCAATCAAGCCGTTGATTCCACTCCAACATCCGACCAGTTTCGTAAGCCCAACCCTCTGATCCCAAATACCAAGCCTCTCTCGATTCGCAAGCCACGACCTATTGTAGCCCCAATCCATTCCTATTCACAAGCTGCAAGATCCCGAGGCCTCTTCGATTCCGGCCTTCCAGCCGAACAAAATATCTTGTCGCCGAATACACGGTTACATTTGACCTCCATCTAGCCAACTAAACAAAATCCCATTTCCCTCTCGTTGGTTCATTAAACCAAGCTCTTCATACCTTCCTTCCTTCCTGCAAGCCAAACTCCTCACATACAGAGCCGTCGAACCCCCTCCAACCCGTTAATTGAACCAGCTCAACTAGCCCATTTCCAAAACTTAAACCCAAACTCACTACCTCAGAGAAGGGAGAAAAGTAAAAAAGAAAGAAAGGAAGATGGAAGGAGAAATTTCTATTTTTTGGGATTATTGTCTTGATCATTGTCGTCGCTCCAATCGCAAAGGTATAATGCTCTCTAAACCAAGGTTGTGATACACGAACTAGGCAATGAACCAGAAGAAGAGGTTCATGGTTCAACTAGTCGAACCGGTGTCAAACCAGATTACGTAATAAATAATAATATTATACAAATTTAATAAAATTAATATAATAATGATGCCAATTTAATCTTAAAATTTTCATAACTCTAAAAATTTTGAGACTTAAAATAAATAAAATTCATACATATATAATATATTACATAATTTTAAAATTAAATATAAATAATTATTATATTTATATTATATATTTAAATATAAATAGTTTCTAATTTTAAATTTAAATATAAATATCTTCAATCCTTAACTTTAATTTATATTTAATAAAAATTTAGTTTATATATAAATTATAAATGTATATTTAATATAAATAATTAATAATTTATGTTAAATATTTTGGTATAATTTTACATCGACAAATTATATATAAATTTCACATTATAAAACTGTATTTATAAATCATACAATATTTTTTTTTTTTTAATTTTTATTCTTTTTAATATCATTTAATTTCATATTTAGAGAGAAGTTTTATAACTTTAAAAATTATAAATAATTATTTTTATTTGAATAATTATAAATATACAAATAATTATATATTTAAAGACTTTAAAAATTATTATGATTATTTTTTATTTGAATATTATATACAAATTTTTTCCAACAAATTATCATAGAAGTATCTATTATGCACACATTTTTGAAACTAGAAAGTTTCTAATAGATTTTACTAGTTAATTAGTGTCACATCACTTGGGAACTTTTTGTTGTGTTGTTTATATACATTTACTCGTATCCATGAGTTAAGAGCCCACATGGGGTGAAACAATCATGTGGCTATGATTAACTAGTAATTAATGTATAATATTATAAATATTTTGGAATATATTATTTAAAAAATTCGGAAATATATAATATTTAAATTAATTTTAATATTTAATAAAATATTTTATATTAAATTAAATTATTTAAATATACTATTAATTGAGCTGGTCGATTCTTAAAAATCGGGCCAATTCAACGGGCGGTTCAAACCGGTTTTCACTGTTTTGATGCTAGGCTGGTTTTTCAAGATAATCGAATCGGTCATAGGATCGGTTCACGATTGAACCAGTCAAACTGGCCAGTCATGTTCGGTTTTCAAAACCATGCTCTAAACTTTAAAATCTCCCTCAAATCCCACTTTCAGCGCTCGTGGTGCGCCAGGGGACCACCCTACACGCTCTCGTAGCATGGTGGGAGGGAACCCGGTGCGACGTTTGTGCCAAGGCGGGTAGGCCTTTAAAAGCTCTCATAGCGTGACGAGGACAATCTCAAGTACTCGTGTATGAGCTACCGTGCCTGTGGGGAAAAATTGTAAGTCTTTTACACATGTACCTCGAAGACTCCTACGCGCTCTCGTAGCGTAGTAGGATTGCAGACTACGGTTGCAGTGTTACCCGACACCTATTCTACGTGCTCTTGTAGGGTGATAAGGAATGCCCAACTCTCTAAATTTCTCATGAATGGGGGATACGTCGGGAGATTGCCAAATTTTCTAGTGAACAAGAGGACCTGAATTGAACAAATGCAAAGGACTTGAACTAAATAGTAGAGAACAGAACTTGAGCAATCATAGGGAGAAGGACATTGAATTAAAAAATGCACAATCATATTAAAGAAATACAAACACTAAATGAACTTGCAATGAATATTCAAATGAACATCAATGTGCATATAAGAACTTGTAATAAACATCAATGAATTAGAAATATTTGTGATGAATATCAATGAACAAATGAGAAACTTGTGTTGAACACAAGTCCAAGCAATAAAGGAGCTCTAATGTACACAATGAGCTTGTCACACCTCATTACCCCCCTCCCCCTTACAGTCAACCTAGAGTATAACAGAGAAACAAAAATATAACAGATAAGTAAAAAGTAATCTATTTAGACTCTCATAATATATCAAGCTTTACTTTTAACAATAGAAAGCATGTAATATACATCAATTATACTTCAAATATAATCATAAGAAATACAAAGCTTTAATAAAAAAATTTAAAATTTATTTACATATCCCAAAAGTCTTTGTACAACCTTCACTTGGACATCTATGTATGCCCAAAATGTATGTATACAAAAAAAAGTCACACCTTTTTTTCTAATGTCCTACAAACTCCTTCCCTTTTCCTACAATACAACAACTGCTAATGAGCTAGGGCTCAATAAAATATACAAACAATGTATAAGAAATAATGATAACATTGTTAACAATTAATTTAGAATATATTAGAATTTCATATTAATCATAAGAAATGCATAACATTACTTATCTTGCTAACTATTCAATATCTTTAAACAAGTCATATGATGGCTATAAATTTTTACACCCTTTTAGTTTTTCAATTTAAGGTTGAGTCTGAATTATCAACTTTTAGAATTGAAGTTGATCTCTCATTCAAGGTTGGGTTCAAATTCCCAACTCTTAGAATTTCGAGATGTAGGCTTACCTCGTAAGGTCTTTCGTCTTTACTTGTGCGGGTCTATCCCCCATATTTGACTTATTTTATTTTCCCATATCATTTTTCACAATCATAAATGTAATCATTACTACTTAATGCATCAACAATAAACTGGAATAAATTGAAATAAATGTTATCATATCATAATAAATATGAATTTGCAAATATAAAAATTTACTATTTTTTATGTATCGTTTGGATATCTCATCTCACTAGAAATTCATTTTTATAGTTCTTATTTTCTTTTTCTCTTGTACACCACCTCAAAGAAGTTTCTCCTCTTTCAACAGTAATCTTTTCTTTCTTTCAAAACTTCTTCTCAACCACCATCCCTTTCCTTTTTTTTTCTTCACTTCTATTTTCTGCAAATAGCCACGTACCTTTTTTTTTCTAAATTCAGCGTACACTACATCAACTCTTATCAAAGTTCAGCAACACTACAACATTTCTTATCAAATTTCAGCAACCATACAGTAGCTCTTATCTATTTCAGCCACCTGAATTAAGCAATTTAGCAATTAAATTTCTTACATATTTTCACAAATACATATTTCTGATTTCAGCTGTTAGGGGAAATCCAAGATACATAGCATTCCCCTCCACACTACGTGATCGCTTCAAGTAGGTGTCGAATGACACCGCGGCCACATTTCTTCAATCCCCGCAATGCTATGTAAGCCCTTAAAAGTCTTCGGGTACTTGTTTAAAAGATGGCGCAATTTTTCTTTCCCTCGCTACGCTACGCTAGCGCTTAAGGGTACTTAATTTCGCCCTCGTCACGCTACGTGAGCGCTTAAAGGTCAACCCGCCTCATTGAGAGCATCGAATTGAGTTTCCTCCCACTATGCTACGTGAGCGCGTAGGGTGATCCACCGGCTCGTCGCAAGCGTCGAGAACAGAGTTTTAAGTTTAGAGATTCTACCTTTGAAAGTCTAGACATGTGACGGTGGTGTTGAAATGCATGCAACACATTTTTCCCTCTTTCTTGAACTCTTTTTTTTTTCATTTTTCATTCATTTTTTTTAATCTTTCTTTTTTGGTTTATAAATACTAGTAATAATAATAATAATAATAATAATATTAGCATTAATATTAATATTATTATTGTATTACTATTATATTATTATAACATTACTATTATATAATATTAATAATATCATTAGCAATGATAATAATAGTAATATTATTAATAATAATATAAATAGTAATATAATATCAATATTAATATTAACATTAATATCAATAATAACATCAAAATACATTAAAAAGAAAACTAGAAAGAGGGATTACCCTCTCTATTCTTTGTGTGGGATTGGAAGGGAAGTCGGTCGTGAGTATAGGAAGGGTTGTATAGGTGTTAAATGGGTTGAGTTTGGTGTGATCTTCGATCAAGACTAGGGTAGAGGCAATCGGGCAGTTGAGGCGAGTGCTGGAGAAGATCGAGTTATATTAGTCGGAGCGCTGGCGTGAAGAGGAGGCGTGTGAGGGAGTTCGGCTTTTGCGACCTGCGATTGAGAGGAGATCTAGAGGTGCGACTAGGGCTTGGAGCTCGATAAGATCTGTGAGGAGT
Source organism: Dendrobium huoshanense (assembly GCA_016618105.1). NCBI lineage: Eukaryota > Viridiplantae > Streptophyta > Magnoliopsida > Asparagales > Orchidaceae > Dendrobium > Dendrobium huoshanense. Next base: position 10,228,725 of record CM028347.1, on the reverse strand, counting down.
TCGTGAGAGCTGTGGTTGCGGATCAGGATTTGGTCAGAGGTTTGAGGAGATTTGACCGCTCCGGTTGAGGAAAGAAGCTTAGGTAAGGGCCTTTGGTGTCGATTGGCTTGCAAAGAGGAGACACTACAGGAAAACACGTTATTACCGGTGGATGAAATCCGCCGGTAACATAAAAAATTCGACGAAAAAAGGATGTATCTGTCGAATTTCCATACGACAGTAATTCGCGCGTCAGTAAAAAACTTCCGACGTAAATATTACGCTGGAAACATTTCCGACGAACTTTTCGGCACCAAACCGGCGAAAAAAAGTTTGCGGTTGCGTCGTTTCCTTCTGCCTTATTCTGGCGTCATATTTGCTAGAATTTCCGGCCTAAAATTTCACTGGTACTGCTCGCGGATAAAACGTCACTATGTACGTCGAAAAGTATACGACAAATATAACTGGTGCATTATACGCCGGAAATTCCAGCGTAAATAATGCGTCGGAAATCAATTAGAAAATATACACCTTAAATCCCTCTCTAGACTCAACAACAAGAAGAATATCATGAACAAAATGCATATATCATCGTACAAAATATTGCTAATGTCTACTGAGAAAATCCATGAAAAAAGAAAATCTTATGGTGGATTTTCATCAAAACAGCGGCGAAAGTCGGCGACTGAACCGGCAAACGTCGGCAAACTCGGTGGAAGTCCGTTGGGTGATGGGTCGGTCTCAACAGCGGCGGCTTTCGGCTGAGGAGACGGAGGCGAGATGAGCGAACGGAAACGGCGAGGAATGAAATAATAAGGCAGATGGTTTTGGGAGAGAAATAGGGTTTCGACCGGCGGATTTTCCGGCGGCTAGGACACCAGAGCCTTTTCCGTTGAACTATTCGACGGAAAGTATTCGTCGTGTTTAAATACACTAGTGTAATATCCGTCGGTGAGTATGTCAGAAAGTACCGGCGAAAAATATGATCTTTATCATCCATTAATCTTTTTTTTTTCAAATTCCTATCTCTGAGTCTCCTATTGTATATAATGTAGACTAGTGAATTCATCCTCAATGTGGACAAGCGATTTCTCCTCTTTGTATATACTTGGTTGTAGGTACTCCAATTTCTTTCACAGTCAGATGAAGAACATGTCAAGCCCAAAACTTTCACAGCAAAATGCTGCAATTCTGGAGTCACATCGCCAAATTGAATCCACCACTCAACTAATATTTATATAAGAGAGTTTAATTAGTGCGAAAAAAATAACTTTTAAATAAATGTTTAAAATATTAAATAAAATTACGTGGAGATCGTTTGGCAATTGTATCATTTGCTTGTTGTAATCCAAAGAAATCTTCTTTGTTCCTAAAAGGTTCCAATTGCATTTCAATATTTGATCTTTCAGTTGTATCACTTATTAGCCGATCCATGCAATAATACAATTCCAACTTTATTTCAGGGTTTGTAGACTTGTTCTTTGCATATTAATACTGAGGGTTTAGGTAATAACCAGCTGCATGTAAGTGCCGGTGAAGTTGTAGCTCCCACCTATCATGAATAATATTTCAAACTTCTCTAAAGCTACCATCTTCGCCTCCTAAGTTGGAGATAATCATTTCTTTGGCTTCCATCCATGACATTGTAGATGAAACTCATTGCAGGCTTCTTCTCAGCATCCATCATCCTTAAAACTTGAACCAAAAGTCTAGTGGTTGTAATGACATATAAGATACTTTGTCAAAATCTATTATTTAAAATAATCTTTCTAATCTCTTTTCTCTCAGCCTTCTTCGCCTAAGCACAACTCAATCACTGTGTAGATGTGAACATAACCTCTAAAGGTTTTCTAGCATCCAGCATGCTTTCTAAGGTCAAGTAAGCGGTGGCAAATCTTGTTACTGCTGGCCTTAAAATTTCTTTCTTTGAAAATTTCCTCATAAGAGCTAGAACCCAAGAGTGGTTGTAAATAAACTTTTTTTTTTTTTTTTTTTGCTTTAATAAGTGCATTCTTATGTTGAGGTAGTTCTCCAAGCTTCTCAAGAATCAAATCTATACAAGGCGCAGTACATGGAGTCCAGTAGAGATGTTTCCTCTTCTCCATAAGTTTGTTACCTGCAGCCTTGTAAGCATTTGCATTATATGTCACAACTTGTACAACCAAATGTTCTCCAACCTGCTTAACAATGTTATCTAATAATCCAAATATGAACTCAGCATCTTTGACCTGGTCAGATGCTTCAACTGACTTTAAAAACACAGTACCATAAGGATCATTAATTAGAATGTTGATTAGACTAATATTTTTAATATCAGATCACCCATCTGACATAATTGTTACTCTTGTTTTGGCCCAAGTCCTCTTAATTTCTTCGATGCTTTTATCAGTGCTTTCTAACTCCTTCATAATCCATATTCTCAAATCATACATGGTTGGAGGTTTGAATCCTCTCCCAAATGCTCCAACTAAACGAATCATGTTGTAATATGCAGGTGATGTTGCAACATTAAATGGAATTACATTTTCGTATAAGAATCTACTTATATCCTTACACACTCTTCTCCGCACCTCTCTTGCATTTTTTGGGGCCATCTTCGTGTAGTAAGAGGCCTATCCTCTGATTTGTCCATTATATAATGATCCATAGGCCCTCTAGTACCCTTAGATGAAATGGGCTTCATCGAAGAAGATGAATTCCTAACGCTACGCTCACTCCCTTAGTAAGAGTCAACATCAACTCTGTCCTCAAATTGCTTCTGTGCAAGATGTTTTGATGTGGTAGACTTATTCATGTATGACTTTATCTCCTCCCTTACAGTATCAGGTACTTTGGAGCATGGAGCAACATTCTTGTGAGACCCTGAAAGGTGATCCTTCATCCTAGTCACACCACAATTCACAACTTTATCACAGTAACTGCATTTTAGATAGATATATGTTTTATCACTTCCCCTTACATCCACCTGAGTGCTATGTTTTCATGCCGAATTTTTTCTATGACCTGATGCAGCTTTATCCTTACTTCTGACCATCCTTTATGAGAAGAATATATTAGTACAATATATCAAACCCCTGAACATAATGCTTCACTTATTCAACATTAAGAAAATTTATACAAAGCATGTACTCATGAAGAAACAGACTAACACTAACAATTATTACTAAAGATGATGAATACAACAATATACCGATATGCCGGGGTCCAAGGGGGTGCTGCCCCCTAGCAGGGTTCGATCTGTTCTGCTTGTTTTTAAAATACCAAGCGGTATCGAGCATGTACCGAGCATGTACCTGTTCAGTATCGAGCGGTACCGAGCATGTCGGTACTAAGCGGAACCGAGCATGTACCTAGTTGTACCAAACATTGTTGTACCGAGTAGTACCGAGCATGTACCTAGCGGTCTCAATGTGGAAGGAAGCGGACGCCAAACGAAGAGGGAAAATGGTCGTGGTAGAAGATAACTCCAACCCAACTCGCGGTAAAAGATAACTCCTAGCAATAGGCGAAGAGCAACTAAATGTGGAAGGAATCCGACGCCAAACGAAGAGGGAAAAATGTCGCTCAAAGAAGAAGGGATAAAACCTATTTTCAGGAAATGACGGAAGACCGCTCGGGGGTTGGGGGGTCCGAACCGAACAAATATATATTATGTTAGGCTTTCTTTAAATTTTTAGAGGTGTCCGCCTCTCAACCGTGAGGCGAGGTGAGCCTTGAGGCGTACACCTCAAATCCTGAACTCAATCATGCTTTGAGAATATAAGAAGAATCATGGACTCCTCTTGTTTGCATCTACATAAGTGATAGAGAGCCTCTAAAACTACTATCTTAGTTCGCGGGGGAGGACCGATAAATCATGGGAGCTATCCCTGAACTTCTCTTATGTAATAACCAAAAAAATTTATTAAACCAACTATGTCGATTTCGACGCATAATAGACGAAGATGAAAGTGGTTGCATTCCTTTAAATCAGCCAAAGGCGGATTTAGATAAACCGAGAGTGAAAATTGTAAGACATGATATGAGTGTTATCTATGCATAACATATGATTTATGATCATTTTTCTCAATCAATTTTAAATAAAGTTATTATTAAATAAAGTTACTTTATTTCATATTTTATAGCAATCATGTATACTGCTCAAAACTGTCATTTTCTTTAATTTAGAAACCAAATGTATTCACTGAGTTGTATGATAATTCATTTCTATCATTAAACAAACGTGCATAGATATATCCAAAGAAAATTTAAATGAGTGGAAGAGGAGAAAACGAGTATTGCAGATGTGACGCTCCGAGAGGTATTTATTTGAAACAGTTATAGTTTTTTTTTTCCCCCTTAAAAATATATTTGAAATTTTCATGGCTCTTTCTGCATGTTGAAAATAGTTCATCATTAGTAACGTTACATGATAGAATATCAAATAACCGTCAGACTGTCTGTTTCTACCTAATTAATTCAAGCCTTCGAACCGGGTCATGATAACTCCCTAAGTTTTTTCCTTAGGGACTCTACCCTTCTCATTCTACTTGGCATTTATGAGGAGTGCATACACACCTACACCTTCATGAAAAATCATGGAAGTTACCCCTGAACATCTCTTCGGAAGTTCTTCCTTTGACGCTTCTACCCTAACCATTCTGCTTGGAGTTTATGAGGACTTGCTTACACACCTACACCAACATGATTCTATAAGTTAAGGCTTAGATCTTTGTTGATAAAGGCATTGATCCCTATTGACAATAGTTCTCCTCAACTTCCTCTATTGGGAAGAATATACAGCAATAGCCAAGGTTCTTCATAGGAACAACAATCCCAGTCAACGTTAGAGCACAAGGTAATGATAGGATTACAACACTCTCAACACCTATTGTTCTACTGTCCTAATGTTAAGAAACAAAAACAATATTGTAACTTTCATCACTGACTTGGACCCTAAAGCATGCAATTAGTTTTAGGAGGAAATTAAAAGGCTAATTATATAAGGTTATCGTGATTTAGGATTCGTTTAGAATAGCTTTTTTACTGCTTTCTAAAGTAACTTTTTAGTACAAAATTTTTTATTTTAAAAAGTTTATTAAAAAAAAACTGTTTTAAGAAGTAATAAAAAGCCATCCCAAATCAAGCCTAAGGTTTCGTTTGGGACAATTTTCTTATTGCTTTTTAAAACAGCTTTCTAATTCAAAATTTTCTAATTAAAAAAAATTGTATAAAAAGTTGTTTTATAATGCATTAAGAAAGCATTGATTGATTCTTTCTTGGTTGACTCACTCAATAATAAAATTTTAGAAGTAAACATTTTTAATGGTATCAAGAAACATATCTTATTGAAAATTCTGCTGCATCAACTCTTCTTTCCTCAAGCCCGCTTTCCAACGAATCCAGAATGAGCCTATTCTCTATTTGTTTATGAAAAGCTTTCTCAGTTTGGCCTCCTATAAACCAACTACTATGGGCATCCAACTCACAAGAAAATAAACTTATCCCAACTAATCAATATTGAAATTATATAATTCTGGATTCCACACTGAAACTCCTCAAATAGGCTTTCTACTAACACCTCAAGCACTAAAAAACTGACATTTTCCCCTTCATCAATGCAAATCTTAGCAACCTAACCCCCCTAAACCATCCAAAAAGCAGCCAATAATATGGATTTTTTTTTTTTTAATAGCCTACTTCAGACTCATTTGATTTAGGCTTCATTTGTAACGGCTTTTTATTGCTTCTAAAAGCAGCTTTATGATATAACAAATAAAATTTTTATACTAAAAAGTTGTTTTAAGAAGCAATAAGAAAGTCGTCCCAAACGAAACCTCAATAATATGATTTGCTTTTTTTTCACGCTGATTTGTATTTTTTTCATAGGTTAACATTTTCTGGAGTGTTGGAGCAGAACTGCTGCTGAAGTGTTGAATGGTACATTACATCAGCCATATATATATATATATATTTGTTGCGCAGAAGGCGCGGTTGTAATTTTAATTTTTTTATATTACATTTATCATCTTATATCTGCAATAAGTTGTTTTCAATGTAAATGTTTTTAACATATCATTCCTGAAATATTGTAATTCTTTTAATTACAAATATTTATTGATTGTTTTCAAAATGCAATTTTGATTTTTTTTTTAACAAATTTAAATTGATTCAAAGTCTGGGTTTTTAACCAACAGGGTAACATAACCCTGAATACTTCAACCTAATGAGTGTCATTAAATTGGATTGATTAAAAAATTTATTATATTGAATGTTAGATTTGTTTTGAGATAGTGCGATATACATTTTGATCGATTTTTTTTTAGATATTGATTGACCTCAAAATAAATTTAATAATTTTAATGAATACTTTAATCAATTTTTTGATGAAAATATATTAATTTAATTTTGTACTATTTATTCACAGAAGAAATAGTAGCACTATAGCACTAATGAGTATCTAAATCTTGCGATGGTGCCAAATGGGTTTAAAATAATGAATAGGAAATTTTATTTTTCTTCTTTTCTGAAAATATAAATATATATATATATATATATATTGATTATGCATCTTTAATTTCTTGGCTTCATCATGTCTCTTATAGAGGAATAATTCTATATAATTTTACAAATTTTGGTTCATTTCCTCTATTTGAATTAAAAGACTTTTATTTTTTCTAATCATTACAATGTAATGGACCTTACTCTGATCTATCACTATCTGTATGCTCCCAATTCTGCTTATTTATAGAATTCATAAATTGATGGGCCATCACATTTAGCAAAAACTTCCCCTCATAACAACTTGACATAAATAAATATAACATGTAACAATGCACAAATAAAAGCATCACATAATGTGAGCTCAAATAAGAGAATCATCATAGAAATAACTAATTTGCAAGTAAACCACTAAAAATTATTTTCTTACCCATAAAAAGTGTTGATGAAAGTGATGAAATCTTAACTTGGTTAAATTTGTTACTTATGGCTTCATTTTTATTGTTTTTTATCACTTTTTTAATATAACTTTCTAGTATATAAAAAATTTTAATACAAAAAAGATGTTTCAAAAAGCATTAAGAAAGTTGTCTAAAATGGTGCCTTTTGTTATGCATATAGAGAGCACATGTTACTTTTCAAAATCATGCCTATAACATTTTCTTAGGCAAATAAGATTTGATCATTCAATAAAAAGAATATAGTTAAAAGTTATAGCAAAGCATTGTTAGGTAAAAAGAATTCAAAATAAAATGCAATAACAAGGCCAAAAAAGAGAAGTCTCCTCATTAACCACAGTATAATCTCTAGTGAAACACAAATCAAACATAACTTTCTGATTAATCTTGATACTTAGATGGCCATAATCATTAGGATTAACCTATCATATTATAACATGGGTTGATTAAGTGCAAAATAGCTTCATTTATTCAATTTTTATGGTTTGTGATGAATATATGTATATAAGAGTTAAATATATATTTTTTGAATCCAAAATTTGTTAATATATAAGTAAATATTATAAACCATATGTTATCATATCTAGCATGGTTAGGATAAACTCTATGTCTAAATTGGGTGGAATTATTACATGCAGTCACCAAACAACGTCCGGTGGCAAATCATAACACATAATGTCACCATTTTGTTGTGTACCGGGTGACGTGGCGCATTTTGATTCGTCTCCAAACAATTTAGTGACCACACGTAATAGTTTCTCCTAAACTTAACAAATAAATCTAATAATAAGAGCGGACAACTTATCACCAGCCAAATTTAGTGATCTTATTTGACCGTATTTGACCTTTTTACTCTTTGCACATTTGAAACAAAATCTAAGCACTTATTTTCTTTCTTTTTTTCCTCTTTTATGTTCTATGGCAATCATTAAAGTTTCTACTTGTTAATTTTCTGAAAGATTATACCTTTCAATCTTAACCCAACTAAATCTGTGGAGCAACCCCTACCATTGAACAATTAGTTGGCTTCCTAGTGTCACGAGAACCGTGCAAAATCTCTACTTTTTATAGCCCAAGATTTAGGATTTGTTCAGGATAGCTTTATAAAAATCATCTCCAATAAAATTTAAAGTTTCGTTTGAGACTGCTTTCTTATTACTTTTTAAAATAACTTTTTAGTTCAAAAATTTATAGTTAAAAAAAAATCTACTAAAAAACTACTTACTTTGTAAAATAGTAAGAAAGCTATTTAAAAAAAAAAAACTAAAAATCCTCACAAGTGGAACTCCTGGTGTTTGAGAAGAAAGCGTCGATTGATTCAAACTAACATCTCAAGCACTAAAAAACTGACATTTTCCCCTTCATCAATGCAAATCTTAGCAACCTAACCCCCCTAAACCATCCAAAAAGCAGCCAATAATATGGATTTTTTTTTTTTTAATAGCCTACTTCAGACTCATTTGATTTAGGCTTCATTTGTAACGGCTTTTTATTGCTTCTAAAAGCAGCTTTATGATATAACAAATAAAATTTTTATACTAAAAAGTTGTTTTAAGAAGCAATAAGAAAGTCGTCCCAAACGAAACCTCAATATATGATTGCTTTTTTTTCAGGCTGATTTGTATTTTTTTCATAGGTTAACATTTTCTGGAATGTTGGAGTAGAACTGCTGCTGAAGTGTTGAATGGTACGTTACCTCAGCCATATATATATATTTGCTGCGCAGAAGGCGCGGTTGTAATTTTTTTATATTACATTTATCTTCTTATATCTGCAATAAGTTGTTTTCAATGTAAATGTGTTTAACACATGATTCCTGTAATATTGCAATTTTTTTAATTACAAATATTTATTTATTGTTTTCAAAATGCAATTTTGATTTTTTTTTTTTTTACAAATTTAATTTTCTAGGCTTTAAACCAATAGGCTAACATAAGCCTGAATACTTCAACCTAATGAGACAGTCCAATATAAATTAATATTGTATTGACCTCAAAATAAATTTAATAATTTAATGAATACTTCTATCAATTTTCTGATGAAAATATATTAATTTAATTTTTTTGTGCTATTTATTCACAGAAGAAATAGTAGCACTAATGAGTATCTAAATCTTGCAATGGTGCTAAATGGGTTAAAAATTATGAATATAAAATTTTATTTTTCTTCTTTTCTAAATATATATATTATGCATCTTTAATTTCTTGTCTTCATCATTGCCTCTTATAGAGGAAAAAATCTATATAATTTTACAAATTTTGGCTCATTTCCTCTATTTGAATTAAAAGACAATTTATTTTTTCTAATCATTACAATGTTAATGGGCCTTACTCTGATATATCACTATCTTTTGCTCCTTATTTATAGAATTCATAATTTGATGGGCCAGCCCATTTAGCAAAAACTTGTCCTCAGAACAACTTGACATAAATAAATATAATATATAACAATGCACCAATAAAATCATCACATGATGTGGGCACAAATAGAGAATGATACAAATTCTTATCATTTACTCATAATAAGTGTTGATGAATGTGATGAAACTTAACTTGGTCGAGTTTGTTATTTATGATTTCGTTTGAGACTGTTTTCTTATCACTTTTTAATATAATTTTTTAGTATGAAAATTTTTTGAACTAAAAATGTCTATTAAAAAAAGATGCTTTAGAAAGCAATAAGAAAGTAGTCCAAAATGAAACCTATGTTATGCATATTTTTCTGTCATAGAGAGCACAAGTTACTTTCCAACATCATGCCTATAACATTTTCTTAAGCAAATAAGATTTGTTATCATTCAATAAAAAGAATATAATTAAAAGTTATAGCAAAGCATTGTTAGATAAAAAGAATTCAAAATAAATTGCAATAACAAGGCCAAAATAGAGAAGACTCTTCATTGACCACATTATAATCTCTTTTGAAACACATATCAAACATAAGTTTGTGATTAATCTTGATACTTACATGGCCATAATCATTAGGATTAACCTATCATCTTATAACATGGGCTGATGGAATGAGTGTGCAATCTATATTTTCACTATCATTTTATAACATGAGCTAATGTCATGACTGCCCAACCAATATTTTCATTATTGGAGATTATAAACCACTCTCACTTGTGTTTGACCTTCCTACTCTTTGCACATTTGAAACAAAATCTAAGCGCTTATTTTTCTCTCTTGTTTTCCTTTTTATGTTCTATTGCAATTATTAAAGTTTCTACTAGTTAATTATCTTCAATTGATCTTTGAATCTAGCACTAGTTGCTAGATATTGTTCCTCCTATTACAAGTGCTCCTATTTCATTGGAGTAGTCTTCTTCATTAGTTCAAAGTACACATTGGAATATATTTATGCTGCCAATCCTATCAATTTCTCTACTCTCTATGCACATTCATTACTTTGAAGGAGATGCATTGTGAATGATATTTTTGCTAGTGATATCAACGACCTGGCCTAATTAAGCTCAATTTAGGACAGGAAGTTTAAAGTTGTAGGTTTCATTTGCGACGGTTTTTTTACTGCCTCTTAAAACAACTTTCTAGTACAAAAATTAACATTTTCATAGTAAAATGTTGCTTTAAGAAGCACTAAAAAAGACATCCCAAATGAAATTGTAGTTGTCATGTGAGTAATTGTGAGGGATACAAGAACCACTCATCATACTGCAAGTGAGTACTCACCATATGAGTACTTATTACGTGCGTACTCGCCATTGGGTACCAACCAAGTGAGCACTCGCCATGTGAATACTCGTCATTAAGGACTTGTCATGTTAGTACTCAACTTGTTAATACTCATCTTGTGAGTACTCACCACGTGAATGTTGACCCATACAATAAGAAACATACGGAAAAAGATAAAATTGGCAACTTAAGCAATGCTCGGTGGGCACAACACATCACTAAAGTGGTCAAACGACCTTCGATTGCCAACCGGACTGAGTCGTTGCGACCGAAGCATCAAATTTATCTGAGAATGAGCTTTTCACGGTCAAGTCGGATGAAAATGGTCAAAATTGATAACTAACACCCAAAATTATTGCATGATATCACCCAAATGACATTTGATTGCAATACAGACTTCGTCGTTGCATTCAGAATATCTAAATTACCTAAAAATCACTATAAATTTTCCCACCGAGCATAACAGGTCCACTCATTAAGGGTTAATGACCACTAATCACTCTACGGGTGAAAACTCGTCACTCTTTAATCAGTAGGTGAAATGTAATGACCTAAAACTTTTGTAAATACTCTTAAAATAAAAAATTGGGTTGTGAAGCACTGGGAAAGCACTGTCACGATGTTGAGCTCTATGTTGTACAATAACTCTATGAGATGCATGTCATAATATAATGTCGGATTCAAAGTGCTATGACACTGGACACTAAAAAATATTTTTTTAATTATATAAATCTCCATTTCATCACCACACTATTCATCCCCCTCCCTCATTTCTTGGCTTGTTGGGTAAAGAAAAGAGAGGAAGAGAAGAGAAGGAAAGAGAGAGAAAAGCTACTTTGGGTCATTTATGTCTGTCACTCCAGTTAAGAAAAGTCTCTTGATCATGGAAGGTAACCCAAACTAAACTTCTATTTTCAATTATTTTGATTTCTCAAATTTTATCTCTTCTAAAATTAATTAAAATGTATTCTCTCATTTTAATGATTTTTCATTGTATAACTTTTAATATGTGGTATATGCCATCCTTGTAAGCAATATTTTGACTAATTGATATTGAAATTTCACCAGGTGTTTTTGGTTATATATTATTTTAATTTGATGGGTAGTATAATATTAATTATAAAAAGACCAAGAAGCAGTGTATTATATTTAGACATGAAATATACAACATATAACTTTTAATAATGAATTTTTGAAATTTAGGTATTTAATTGAATTATTAAATTGGTTAATTGAGAAGGTTTTAATGGTTTTGCTCCTAACTCATTCTAAACTTCATGAAATCACTCCCAAAGGTCAGGAATGACCCATGAGAGTGTTTTTAATTATTTTACATTTATTTAAAAGTTTCAATTATTTAATTTAATTAAATATTAATTTTCTTTAATTAAATTAAATATTAATTTTCTTAAAATTTAAATTAAGTTCAAATTAAGGGTCCAATCAAGGGGCCTTTAATTTTCTTAAGTTGGGGGTTAAATTCTCAAGTGTTAGATATATTATTTTCATTTTTTCAATTTAAATTGAATTAATTGTAATTTTTAGAATTTTTAGCCTATTTAAAGGGTTAATTTTGACTTAATTAAATTCTTGAGTTAATGACTTTTAAAATCAGTGAAATCATGACCTAATGTAGTTAATGTCACTAGGTTTAACGTTCCAAGGTTTTTCCCTATTGGATGCATACCTAATTTTCTATAATTTAATCAAATGGGCATTTTAAAATTTAAAGATCGGCTGTGTGTTTTAGATCACATTGAACTTCAGCAAGAGATACTTCGGGAGGCACACAATACTCTGTATTCAGTTCACCCTAGGAGCTCAAAAATGTATCAAGATCTTAAGAAGCTAATATGGTTGCCTAGTATGAAGAATGATGTGGCATAGTTCATAATCAAGTGCTTGACATGTCATATAGTCAAAGCAGAACATTAGAGTCCTGGTGGTATATTACAACCTCTTCTTATTCTAGAATGAAAGTGGGAGGAGATTATTTTGGAGTTTGTAGTTAGCTTTCCTAGATCAAAGTATGACCATGATGTAATTTGGGTGATAGTTGATAGACTTACCAAAACATCTCACTTTCTACCAATTTAGCAAAACAACTTAATAGAAAAGCTAGCAAGGATCTATGTTGATGATATTGTTAGACTGCATGGGATTCCTCTTATCATTTTGTCGGGTAGAGATGGGAGATTTACTTCAAGGCTTTTGAAGAAAGTGTAAGAAGCTTTTGGTACGAAGTTGGATTTCAGCACTACTTTTTATATGTATACAGAAAGTCAGTCATAGTGCACCATTCAGACATTAGAATATTTATTGAGAACCTACATCCTTGATTTTGGTGGAAGCTAGGAGGACTACATTCCACTTATGGAGTTTTCTTACAACTATAACTTTCAAGCTAGTATCGACATACACCTTATGAGGCTCTTTATGATAGAATGTGTATATCTCCTTTGTATTGGTTTGACGTCAGTGAAAGGAAGCTCTTGGGAGCTCAATTAGTTGATCAAGCACCCGATAAGATTCATCAAATTTGAGAAAGGCTTGTTCAGTTTAGGAGTGTCAATAGAGATATTTTGATCATAAGCATAGAAATATTGAATTTAAGGTTGTTGATCATGTATTCCTCAAGGTTTCACACATGTGTGGAGTTAACAGATTCGATAAAAGTGGAAAGCAAAACTAGCCGCTTCGATCCCATTCACGAACTAGTTTACCCGAACTAAGATTTCTCCCGCACTCGCAAACTAGCCGCCTCGATTCCATTCACGCATGTGAGCAAACCGCCCATGCCATACGCTCCCATTAATGCAATTTAGAGACCTAGGGCATCATTTTTACTCCTCTTTTCTCCCTCTCAGCAGCCTTCAAATTCTCATTCCTCTTCCTTCCTCATTTCTTCCTCGAAATAGCAGCTCTCGACAAGCTCTTCTCCTTGTGCAATGAGCTTTTCCTCCCTTTCCCTCTTCTTTCTTTCCTTCCCTTTGTTATTTTTCTAATAATCTATGTAACAGTTCTTTCAACTTCTGCGAGGCTAAATTTAACTTACATTACATTTTGCATCGCCTTAAGCTTCACATTAGAAATTTATATTGCCTTGGAGAAAAGGTTTATTTAAGCTTGATGTTCTCTTAATCAAACCATAGGTTATGTTTTTAGATCATGTTATTTCATAATTAATTTTGGTGTTTATGGTGTAACTTAGGTTGATTGAGATACTCTTCTTTATGCCTTGATAAACATGTTTAATATTATTTGGCTTCTCTTCTTATAGGATTGTCACTTGGTAGAGTCAAGCGAGTCACTATTGATGTTGGAGTTTGTGGCAATCGCTGTAAGTGACTACTATTTATTATTGAATAAACATAACTTTCTTTATTATGGGCAAAATCATTGTTATTTATATTAGGCTATTTGGATTATTGAATTAGATTGTTAGTCTTATCATTATTGTAAAGCTTATTGATCTTTGTCAGCACTTATAAATATCTTTTCATGTTCATAATGAAATAAGAATTTTAATAAGTAGATTATTCTTGTTTTATTGTTGCATAAACTCATGTGCATTATTTTCATGCAAGTATTTTTATTTGAATGCAATGAATGTTACAATTGCAAAGCATATCTATTTATGAAATAATATTTTTCATATTGAAACTATAAAACCTATTGAAAATTGTTTATGAAAAATTTGGAAAACTATATGCTTGGGTGCATTGATGTTTATGTCGATAAAACCTCATTGGTTATTGGGCAGTCGGGGTCTACGGGCCCCATAGTGATGACTCTGCAGGAAATCACTTGATTTCCTTGGGTTGGTGTTTATCTTCTCACTTATGGATATTTGATATACCAACAATAGTTATATGCATATAAATATCTGAACATATAATTAGATTTGAATTAAATTATTTCAATGACTTATGTTATTGTGAGGTTTACATATATCTAGTGTGGTGCATTTGCAAATATTGTAATAATTTGACATCAATAATTGATTGACATATATGCATGTATGCCAGAATATGTTTTAGAAAATATGGTATATCTTATGGTTGTTTTGATATTGAGATTATATATCACTACTCCCTTTTAATTCTTCATACTGCATGCACCGCTCTTTGCATTTTATGCTTTGATAGATAGGAGTTACTTTCTGAGTTTGATTTATCAAACTCATTCGTTGTCTTTTTCAGCAGGTCCTACAGATGTGTTTGATGTATCGCCACCTCATGAGCAGGGCTATTAGTAGTAGATTATTTTTTATATTTATTATGGTGTAGTAGTTTGTTATGTTTATAATTTCTATGGGTTGAGTAGTCTTTTCCTACTTTTCGTTCTTCTTATATTTTTTTGTTGGCTTGCATCAGAATTCTTGTTATTTGGATGCATTGGTTATTTGAACTTTTATCAATGAATTGGCTATTTATTTTACTTCCTCTTATTTTACATATATATCATGTTGTATTTCTTGAATATGTATGATTCTCTTTGTGAATATAAAACGGGTATCACTATCCCTTCATTATGTTCGGTGTAGCCAGGGTGTGCCGCCTTTTGGGACCTGAGGTGTGACATGAGCAATGATAGATACATGAAATGCAATTATAATATTATTATTACAAAATAGAAACTTTTAATATTTTTTTAATAATTATGATACTATTGTAAATTTTATCATTTTTAATTATGAAAATTTATGAAAGGTGGTGAAACAAAAACAAGAGATAAAATTATGAAATTACTTCCCTACTTTAATCAAATTTTGAGTGAAACTAACCCGGGTTCAAAAGAGTTGACGCTCGATTGCATGAAGTGGAATTTCTACAACGGGAGTTAGGGTCGGGTCTGCTCATGGTCATTCTCGGATTTTTGGGTCAAATCGAATCCAAACCAATTTTAAAATAGGTCGATTTGTTGAACATGAATCTGATCCATTTGGCAAACAGGTTAACCCTAACAAAAATTTTTTTTATAGGATTCAATTCGGATTTTTGTCAAATATTAACACCCTACTAAAAAGATATTTTAATAAAATATTTGCATTTTATACTGCTCTGACTTCGCATTTCACGGGCAGACAAATGGAGACATCCAACGGTTGAAATTCACCACGCTTTATTTGACTCTCCGATCGATCAACCAAATGGAGCAATAAATATTAAAAGGGAAAAACAACAAAATCCTTTCGAATATCTATTTTTGTTAGAAGGAAGCATCCATTTGAGTTGGGAGAAGTAAAAACAGAAGAGGTTTTGGCTGAGTAACCTGTAACCCTAGAAAGAAGTCTTCTTCTTCAGGTGCTCATTCTTCTCACTTGTTTTTATTTCCAATCCTGTAAAAATTCCATCTTTCGTCTGCTGGATCTGCGAGTAAGCTAATCTCCCTTAAAAGTTTTAAAGTCTACTGTACAAAATTCCATCTTTCTTATGTGAATGATATCAAGCTGTCGAATTTGTTTTCTTTATTGTGAATCTGTGTTTGTATATTTACTGTTCTTGCTATTATTTTTCAAATTTTTATGATTGTAATCCTAACAGGGTTGTGCAATGGAAGCCAGAAAGACAAAGGAAGATGCTGTCTTGGATGTGAAGCCTTTGAGATCCCTTGCTCCGATGTTTCCTGCTCCTTATGGATTCAACACCACATTTAGCTCTTCTGGTTCGGCCCCTCCATTCGTTTGTGTTAGTCCCTTTGGTGCCCCGTTACCTTCCGAGGACAGGTTTTCTTCTTTTTTCAATACTCCAGTTCCATCTTCACAACCGGCCAAGGATCGAGCTCCTTCTGCCAATGGCTCTTACCAAGGGGCATCCCACTCACCAGTTGCCATTGACCTTGATGAAGAAGCTGAGCAACTTATCCGCACGTCCAGTTTTGGAAGGAAAATTAAGCGCCCTGGGAAGATGGGCATAAGTCACTATCACCTTGCCGGTGGTTCTAAGGCCGAAGGCGGCGGTGATAGGAGCAGGTCGCAGCAACGAAAAAGACCTCGAAAAATAACTGATTTATCATTGATCCGTCCCACGTCTCTTGATCCTAGGGAGTCGGTTGAGGTGGTTCTAATGACGTTCGATGCACTCCGGCGGAGACTTCAGCAATTGGATGAGACAACAGATGCTAACAAACGCGCCGACCTGAAGGCCGGTTCCATAATGGCGGCCAACGATCTTCGCACTAACATGGGAAAAAGGATAGGCTCTGTTCCAGGTGTAGAAGTGGGAGATATATTTTACTTTAGAATTGAGTTATGTTTAGTTGGAATGCATGCTCCAAGCATGGCAGGCATTGATTACATGATGACTAGATATGCAGAAGTGGATGAACCGTCGGCAATCAGTATTGTCTCCGCTGGTGGTTATGAAAATGATGAGGGTGATGTTGATGTGTTGATTTACAGTGGCCAAGGGGGTGGAGGTGGCCACAAACATGCTGAGAAAAAACAGTTTGATGATCAAAAACTAGAGAGGGGTAATCTTGCTCTTGAGAAAAGTACTCATAGAGGCAATCTTGTAAGGGTGATTCGGAGTGCAAAAGATATGACTTTAGTTTCTGGCAAGATTTATATCTATGATGGGCTCTATAAGATTCATGAGTCATGGATTGAAAAGGGAAAGTCTGGTTTCAATGTTTTCAAGTACAAGCTGTTGAGGGAACCTGGACAACCGGAAGGTCTTGCCGTGTGGAAGCGAACGGCGGAATGGATATTGAATCCATCATCTAGAGGCCGAGTTATACTGCCTGACATATCGTCTGGTGTTGAAAATATGCAAGTTTGCCTTGTCAATGAGGTTGATGATGCCAAAGGTCCTAGCCATTTCACATATGCCACTAGTGTTAAGTATATCAGGCCCATCAGCTCCATGAAGCCTTTGCAAAATTGTCGTTGCCTTAGCGTCTGCCTTCCAGGCGATGCCAATTGCTCTTGCTCACAGCAGAATGATGGTAGTCTACCTTACAGCTCTAATGGATTGCTTGTGAACCGGAAATCGATCTTGTACGAGTGTAATAGTTTATGTTCTTGCTCCTTTAATTGCCGAAATAGAGTGACCCAGAAGGGTGTCAAACTTCACTTTGAAGTTTTCAGAACTAAGGACCGGGGTTGGGGTCTTCGTTCTTGGGACCCTATACGTGCAGGCACCTTCATATGTGAGTATGCCGGTGAAATTGTTGATAAGATAGAAGTTGATGATTTTGGTGAAGAAGAGCATTATAATTTTCGAGCAACTTACCTTGACGAGAAGACACAAAAATGGAATCATGGTCCTGAGTTAATAGGCGAACCGAGCGTAAATCATAGCGAGATATTTAAGCCACTGCCTATAATCATCAACGCAAAGAACTTGGGTAACGTAGCTCGTTTTATGAACCATAGCTGTTCACCTAATGTCCTTTGGCAGCCAGTTTTATATGACCATAGTGAGGAAGGATATCCACATATTATGTTCTTTGCTATTAAGCACATCCCTCCAATGACAGAACTGACATTTGACTATGGTGTTAGTGGAGAAAATGGATTGAGCTCTCTTGCTGGACTTAAGGAACCAAAGAAATGTTTATGTGGCTCACCAAAGTGTAGAGGTCTTTTTGGTTAATCTTGTGCAGAATATGCATGTAATGAAATCAAAGGTTAGAAATCATTTTGGTTATTCCTCCTTATCATTGTATCATTTGTTTCTGTCAGCTCAGACAATAAAGTTTCTTATTCGATATTCAATTACATTCTTTATAGGGATTGAGAGTAAATGGAGCAAATATGTTGGTGATCAAATGTTTGACCAAAACCTTTGAAGGTTCTTTATGTAAAGCTTGCCTGTAGAAGGTGAAGCATTATATGCAAGACATCAACAGCAAAACCATGGAAAGAAAGTTCTTGGAGTAATATCCTGTAGCTTTTTTGTATCAGAAGCGAGCTTCTACTTCTAAATTACTTAACCAGGTTAGGATTGGCCATGACTTAGGACTTTTAAATCTGTAACCTTTTTTTCTGTTTTCTACTTCTTTTTACTCAGTGTAAGATATTATAGACTATGTAACATGTAATCTTTAGCCTATTTCTTATCACTGCTGATCCATCGTCTTCTTTGTGCTTGCATGAGCTTCCTTTGGCTTCTTGTTGGCTCCTTAGCTTCTTATTGTTTGTTCGGGATAGGCATTAGTGTTCTTTTATTCTTTTGCTCTTTTGGCATATATAGAGAGAGCTTTAATAGGGAGTCTTCAATCCTAGCAGTCTTCTATTCTTTTATGAGTCCTTTTTTTAGTCATCTGGAATTTATTTTGAACTATTGGTACTCTGCCTAAATAGTCTTAGGAGTTGATTTCTTACATTTACTGCTGATTTATTATCACATTCCCTAAGATAAGAGTTTAAATAGGTCAAGTTGGGCGAAGCAAAATGAGTGGGTTCGATGGTCAATTGAAGAATTTTAAACGTGATTATTTATTTGAAATAAGTTCCAATCATTGGCTTGGTTCAATTTGATCAAATAGACGAAATGATCGAAGGGATTCAAATAAGCTAACTTGAGCTAAGTGAGCAAATCGAACTTGATTCATCTATGGATAACCTTTTAGCATTGGTATAAGCTTTAAGCTAAATCAATTTGGCTAATTTGAATGTTCATAGGTCCATTTGGGTTAAATAGATAAACTTGAGCTAATCAATGATCAAGGGTCCAATTAGATCAATCAAATTATCTATTTGGCTTAATTAGGTTATGTCTAACATGTTAGAAGCTATTGAGACTAATGTCCAATGTTCATTGGGTCCATTGGTCTAAAGTGACCAATTGGGTTCATGGGTCAAGGAGATTTAGATTTAGGTTAACGATGGGTCAAACTATGAACCTTAGTTTAAATTAGGTGATCTAAAGGTTACTTGGAATCAACTCAAATACAATCGCACCTGTTAAGAAGATAATTGAGTTCTTAAACTACCAACTAGCCTATCAGGTCTAATTAGGGTTAAGCTTAGATTAGGATTGACTTAGAGCTAACTCTGATCAATCCTAACCAGTACAACGGATCAATATCTGAGGTCTAAAAGGTTTAGGTTTAGGATTTAAGTTTCCTCGTATATGTTTATAAGCTCAATTGCATCCTATGATTAATCAAGGATTAGTCTTTAGTCAGCTCCTTTGGGATGGATTAGGATTATAGCTATGTAACCATCTTTAAATTTAAATTATGGGTTGTTCATAGTTATATATACCCTTTTTTTTTTTTGGCATATTAATTAAATTTTGGTGTGCAGGAGATGATATTTCATATATGATAGTTATATTTACGTAAAATCACTTGTTCAACTGATATCAAGTGTGACAAGCTAAGCAAAACTCAGCCCTCTTTATCTTTTGAAAATTATGGATAAATATCTATTTAATTTCAAACTTCTTTCAACATCAAATCTATTTTAAAATTTAATCTAGGAAAATTCAAAATATTGTTGTGAGAAGTATTATCTTGATTAGATCTTTTGAGACAATCTAGATTGATAGTCCACCCTATTCATAGAATTTTTATTAGGTCCGGTGCTATGATGTAGCTCTACGTTCGGACGCCAGTAAAATTGTGCCACGTGCTCTTACTCTTTACCGCGCGGCCCGACGACCTGATCCGGACCGGACCCGGGATTGCTATGTATTGGCTGATTTGTGTAGACCGAGGTATTGATAGGTATTGTTCGATATTACTCGACAATAACGAGAAATACTATTATGTCAATACCAACATCGAGCAATATCCTGGTTTTGCTAGATATTTCTCGGTATTGTTAGGTATTGGTCTTGACAGAGCGGTATTTCTCGTTATTGCCAAGCAGTACCTAGCAATACCGAGCAATACCTAGCAATACCCGAACATAGCAATACCGGGTTCCAATCCGGGTCGGGTCGTCAGGCCGCGCGGTAAAGAGTAAGAGCACGTGACAGCATGTTATTGGCCTCCGGATGTAGAGCTACGTCCGGTTTCCAGACCTAATAATTGTTCCTATTCATATGAGTTGATCCTTAGAGTCCTTATATACATAAGATTTTATATACATATTTAAAGCTTCGTTTGGGACAGCTTTTATATTGCTTCTTAAAACAACTTTTTAGTATAAAATTGAATTTTTTTACACTAGAAAGCTGCTTTAAGAAATAGTAAAGAAGCAGCCCCAAATGAAATCAAATGTTGTGGTATGCTATAGTGCCTTAACTGTTCATCTTAGAGTGGGGTGTAGCTATATTATCATTTTGCTATAGGACTTTTTTTAGCGCAAGACATGTGACTTGTTGTATAATTAGTTTGGATGCTCATTTTTTGGTACATAGTTAGTTTGATCACTTTTCTATACTATGATAGAAATATTCTTCTCAAGTGCCAGAAAATACAATTATTGTACTTTTGCTTTTAGAAGGGCTATGAAATATTGAATGTTATGTGGCTTTTATATATATATACATATTCTTTCTGATTCAGCTACTTTCCAGTACTTTTAATTATGGTAAGATGTACTTAAAGTACTCATGATCAAATAGGACTAGGGCTTCGTTTGGGATAGTTTTTTTTATTATTTTTTAAAACAGCTTTTTAGTAAAATTGTGTTTTAGAAAGTAATGTGAAAGCCGTCCCAAATGAAGCCTAAGAGTACTCATGATGATCCAAGAGTATCCAAAATTGGCCATGACCAAAAGCACCCAAAATGATCCAATAGTACCCAAGATCAGTCAATCATGTGTACCTAGCTTGAACCAAGTGATAGTGATATGGAGAAGCAATAGAATGGAGTAATTATTGTGTCCGGACATCAAATGTGTCCAAAGATCAATAACAAAGCGCCACGTCACTTGGGTGCTCGGTACCGAGCACTCGGTATTTGTCCTTTGAATAGAATGATGCCTTTGTGTGTAGCTTGTTGCTATTTTCATTTTTGTATAGATTTATGGGTTTTTGTTTTTTATGTAGAGCTTGAAGGATCTGAACTTACTATTTCAGCTTAAAGGATATTCTATTTTTTGTGTTTATTTGTTTTTATATACTGGTTGTAGGTTGCCCCTTTTTTACTCTTTATTGGTGCCTGAAAATTACATATTTGCATTAGGCTCTTAGGATAAAACATTTTTACAAATTATAATAAAATGATGACAAACTTCAAAATTAATTGTATGGCTTCATGCTAACTTGTTAAAATTAAAAAATTGTCCCTTATAGATATCTTTTAAGAGGTATATAATTGAGCTTACTAGTGATAAAAACTCCCAAGTTTTGGATGACTTTTTTAGTGCTTCTTAAAGCAATTTTTTATTATAAAAATTAATATTTTTGCATCAAAAAACTGTTTTTAGATGTGGAAAGAAAGCTAACCCAAATGAAATCTTATTCTTCGTTTGGGGCAGTTTTCGTAGTTCTTCTTAAAGCGAATTTTTAGTACAAAAATTTTGTTTTAAGTAAGAAAGTCGTCGCAAATGAAACCTTAATGATAGATAATTTGCATACATATCATATTTTGCAACTCTTATAAAGTTGTTAATGGATGGTTAAATAAATGTGCAACACTTGTTCGATTTGCCAAAAAATTACATGCACATAACTAATTCTATTTTAAAGAGTTGTGCATGGATGTGCATATCACGTAAAATTTGATTATCTTGGCAAAAAAAAAAAAAGACTTGTTTTCTTAAATATCTTCTTCTACATCACCTTCTTTTATTATTGTTAGGCTAGTAGAGTTCAAGAGTTGAAATGAGGGTTTGTATAGTACACAAAGCTTCAATTTCTATGAAATTCAACTTTTAATATGATTCTATACTTGTTTGTTTTTGGCGAGTTCTTTTTGGACTCATCAATTTATGTCACAGTTTTAGGGGTGGGCTCTTGTCATATTAAAGTTTCATTTAGACGGCTTTTTTCTTGCTTTTTAAAGTAGCATTTTAGTAAAAAAAAAATAAAATTTTTGTACTAAAAAACCGCTTTAAGAAGCAGGAAGAAAGTCGTCTCAAACGAAGCCTAAGGCTAATATTATGGCTTATTCATTAAAGCTATCCACCAACTATTGGCGCCACATTTAGAGGAAGGTATGCTACTATACCTAATGATTTATTTTAAAAATATTTAGGTATAATATGTCATCAAAAAATTGCCTTGATCAAGCACAAATCTTGATGCATATATGAATTAAGAACTTTCAAAATTAAATTCAGGACCATCCGAACTCAAATTTTAATAAACTTATAATCAAATTAAGCGTTTTAGTGAGATGAACCCAACAACCCCAAAATTGATCCAATCCGAACCTATGGACCAACATAAAAAGATAAAAAAATATTTGAAAGTTTTAAATCATTAATTGGATAATGAAATGATCTCTAAATATGACATTCTTATAATTGAATCGAGCAGTTTGACGCGACAAATCTAAGGAACCCATCCATGATCATTTAATTTGGATATTATTAAGTTAATTAAATGTCAAATGAATGCTATATGATCGTGAGAATCAATATGTGTTGTCCAATGGAGCATTTTGAATTTAGCCAAAATCTTTTTCATATTTATAGGATATGACACTCCCAAAATCTATAAATAGACCTCCTCTTTCTATGAGGGGCTTAAACCTTCGGTTAGAGACTCAAGAGAGCTCCAAGGGTTGAAAAATCTCAGAGCTTCACCCCAGCACCACCGCCACCAAACTCTCGCCACCAAGCCACCACTGCTAGACCTTTGTATGATCATCATCATCAAACTCCTAACATGTAGCAGTCATCAAACCTTCATCTGACCATCCTTGTCCCCCGATTACGATCCCTCTGACCTCCGTTGCCTATTGACTACAGCTATCATTCGACCTCCGTCACCTGCCAACTATAGTCCCTCAAACCATAATCAATGTCGACTATGGTCCCTCTGACCACTATTACCCGCCAACAATATTCCCTCGCCATCGTCAATTGGCTACGGTGTAATATCACGATCTGCTCCAGTATCGTCCAGGACGATCTGGGATCGTCCTGGGACGATCAGTGGAATTCAGCTCCAGATTCTGCCCAGAATTGCTCCAGGTGATTTCCTGTAGGGATCGTCCAGGCCGATCGAGGTATCGTCCCGGGACGATCAGTGGATGGCACAAGTCAGAGAATAGGGGTTTTTATCGCCTATGAACAGTAAGTATCGTCCTGAAAAATCGTCCCAGGACGATGGGAATTGGTCTGATCGTCCAGGACGATCGAGACGATCGGCCGGGCCGATATGAGCATTACTTAAAGGGAAATGAGTCATTTTGAGGAGAGAGAAAATTTTATAAAATATCAGATTTTGATCCGAGGAGAGAGGAAGAAAAAGAGAAAAAGAAAAAGTTGATTTCGGGAAGACGCGGAGCCGTTTTCGATCGAAGTGACTGTTGAGGAAATTGCTGTGCTCGAGGTAAGGCACATTCCGTCTTTCTCAATTTTCAGTTCCGTCGCGGTTGGCGGTATTTTCTGTCCGGATTTTGTTTTCGTTACGGTTTTTCGTCCGTATCTTTTGATTGGTTCAGTTTTTACCGCGTAAGTTTCTGTATATCGTTGCCGTGCCGGGTGTGCACGTTTTGACTATATTTTGAAGATTTTCGTCCGGGTATTTTTGATTCGGCGATGTTTTTCGTAGACTACAATTTTCTGTGAAATTGTAAATGCTCTGTGCAGTAGAATAAATGTTCTGGAATATGCTTATCTATATTCTGTGCGAATTCGGTAAATTTTCTTTGCAGGAAATTTTGTGTAAATTCTGTATACTGCCGTTGTGCTGCCCGATTTTTGGGTAATTTCTGAATTGTCTGGATTTCTTCTGAATTGAAATGCTATGTGTATAAGCTGTAAAAAGGGAGCTATAAGGGGCCTGGATCCTATGAGATTCAGTTAGTGAAACGGGAAATCTGAAATGAGCTCAAATCTGAAATCTGATATCTGTTCTGTTCCGGATCCGATGAATTCTGTTCTGGTGCTATAAGCACATCTGTTTTGGTGTCGTGAGCACAAAGGGAGACATAAGGGGCCTGGATCCTATGAGATTCAGTCAGTGTCTGGGAAGGGAGGCATAAGGGGCCGGAATCCGTAGAGATTCCGTCAGTGTCAGGGCATTTAGCTATATGTATCTGTTCTGTTTTCTGTATTTGTTCTGTTCTGTACGAAATTGTGATTCTGATATGATATGCTCCGTACGATTCTGATTTATGAATTCTGATTCTGACTCTGTTGATTTGTTCTGATATGATCTGTACGATTCCGATTCTGATTTGATATCTGTCCGTATAAGTTCTGATTTTCGATTCTGTTTCGATTTCTGATCTGACTTCTGTCTGATGAATTTGGTTTTGGTTTCTGAGAATTTAGATTGGTGGTTTGTTGCTTTGCTGAGCTGTTGAGCTCACCCTTGCTTTCTGGTGGTTTTCAGGTTCTGGGAAGGGCAAGGAGGTCCAGGATTAGTTTCAGAGTCTGATCCGATTAGGTACTTTTGTACTTTTGATTTTTGTACAGTCATGGCTTTTCTGTTCTGTCTTTCTTTCTGTTGAAAGCCATGCACTGTTCTGTAGATGATTATTTTGAGGAAATGAAAAGATAGATGTTTTGTTCCGCTGCATTTGATGTTTTTAGTAGCTCTGTTGTTCTGTGTGTTTCTGTCGAGTTAAGAATTTGGAAGATCAGTTCAGTAACCTAATCCAAAGCCAGATCCTGGATAAGCAAGGTAAGTAAGTCTCTCGTCGCGATCCGGCTCGGGCGGGATCCGTCCCCGTCGGGTCGGGTCGTGACAAGCTTTTGTGGTATCAGAGCACTGGTTTTGAAAACTGGTTGAATTGTGAAACAGAGCTCTAGGAAGTGATCAGTGAGTCTGTCTGGGAGGTAGTTTTGGGTCGTTTGGCTTTTTATTGTATTGTTTTTGTGTTGTTTTTGTGATAGTTTTCCGGATTTTCTGGATTTTTCTGTATGGATCAGCCAGACCCAGACATGACAGACGGTCAGAGTGATGATCAGGCAGCACCAGTGGGGAGTACAGCCCCAGTGGTCGGTGCTGATACGCTTTCACAGTTTGCGTCACTTGTTGCTCAGATGATGAGCGAGACTCAGAGCAGAGCTTCTACTGTGAGATCTGAGAACATTGATCGACACCTGCAGTTATTTTTGAGGTTGAAGCCTCCGAGGTTTGAGGGCGCTGTTGAGCCCAGAGCAGCCGAGGAGTGGCTGAGGAGATTAGAGAAGACTTTTGACGGGATGCAATGTCCTGCAGACAGGAAGGTTCCGTTAGCTGTTTTTCTGTTGGACGGAGAGGCTGAGCACTGGTGGGATGGCCAGCAGGCAGCCAGATTTCAGGGTAGATTGAACTCTTTGATCACTTGGGAAGAGTTCACTGAAGTATTCAGAGACTGGTTTGTTCCCCCTTCTGCACGACAGCAGATGCAGGAGAGTTTTCTGAGGCTGGTTCAGGGGAGCAAGACGGTGATGCAGTACGAGGCTGAGTTT
The DNA here is from genome assembly GCA_016618105.1 of Dendrobium huoshanense. Taxonomy (NCBI): domain Eukaryota; kingdom Viridiplantae; phylum Streptophyta; class Magnoliopsida; order Asparagales; family Orchidaceae; genus Dendrobium; species Dendrobium huoshanense. Next base: position 10,202,640 of record CM028347.1, on the reverse strand, counting down.
ACTGCATTAGCCAGGTATGCTCCGCAGCTGGTTAGCACATCTGCTGAGAGGTGCTACAGGTTTCTGAGAGGCTTACGAGACACTTTGAGGCAGCCTTTGATACCGTTCCGGATTACTGATTTCTCTGAGCTTGTGGAGCGAGCTCGTCTGATTGAGAACGACATGACGGCTACTCAGCAGCGGTGGACTGTGAGTAGGAAGAGGTTTGGAGGAGAGACTTCTGGCAGTGGTTCCTCTGGGAAGAGGAGATTTGTTCCTGGTTCTGGATCTGGAGATTCCAGAAGGAGCGGAGGATCGTCTGGTACTGTTACCAGTACGACTAGTTCTGGATCTGTCAGTTCGGCACCTGTGTGCCAGAGTTGTGGATGGCGACACCATGGCCAGTGCTACAGGATAGCTGGTCTTTGTTTCAGATGTGGTCAGCCGGGACATAGGATTGCAGAATGTCCACAGATGGGATTTGAGCAGCGATCTGAGGGCTTCGTCAGACCTGTTGGTTCAGCAGCAGGAAGACCGAGGACTGTTCCTCCACGCCTTGAGGGATTTGCTGGTAGAGGTGGTGGTTCTAGTTCTGCACCACGGAGACCACCTACGATTCAGAGGGAGCAGAGTAGTTCTGTTGCTTCAGCTCCTGTTCCAGTTCAGCCACGAGTTTACAGCTTGAGTCAGCAGGAGGCTCGAGATGCTCCGGATGTGGTGACAGGTACGGTTTACATTTCTAATCAGCCCTGTCGTGTTTTGTTTAACTCTGGAGCGAGTCATTCTTTTCTGTCCGAGCACTGTTTTGAGATTTTACATTTGGATTCGATGGTTTTACCGGTTTCTTTGTCTGTGATTTTACCGGCTGGGAATCCATTGATTGCTCGACAGTTTTGTTTGTGTGAGATCGAGATTTCTGGCAAGAAGTGGAAATCGAGTTTGATTCGATTGCCGATTTCTTCGTATGATGTGATTCTAGGCATGGATTGGCTGAGTCAGTATGAGGCTCAGATTGACTGTCTGAAGAAGCAAGTGAGTTTGCTTGTGGCTGGAGAGAGAGTTGTATTTCAGGGATTACGAGGTGTTCTCTCCAGTCTGATTTCTGCGTTAGAGGTGAGCAGAATGTGGAAGAAGGGATATCCAGTATTTTTGGCTTCGGTGCGGGATCTGAACCTGGAGGTTGGTTCTGTTTCTGAGATCCCTGTGGTACGGGAGTTTGTAGATGTTTTTCCTGAGGAGTTAGTTGGTTTGCCTCCGGATAGAGATGTGGAGTTCTCTATCGATGTTTTTCCGGGTACCGCTCCGATATCGAAAGCTCCGTACAGGATGGCACCGAAAGAACTTTCTGAGTTGAAAGTTCAGCTTCAGGAGTTGGTTGACAGAGGGTTTGTACGTCCTAGTGTTTCTCCTTGGGGAGCACCTGTTCTGTTTGTGAAGAAGAAGGACGGTACACTCCGTATGTGTATTGATTACAGAGATTTGAATAAGGCCACGATCAAGAACAAGTATCCTTTGCCTCGGATAGACGACTTGTTTGACCAGCTTTCCGGATCTTCGGTGTTTTCGAAGATTGATTTGCGATCCGGATATTATCAGGTGAAGGTGAAGGAATCTGATGTGGTGAAGACTGTTTTTAGTACTCGGTACGGGCACTACGAGTTTTTGGTTATGCCTTTTGGGGTAACCAATGCGCCCGCTATTTTCATGGATCTGATGAACCGAGTATTCAGGGAGTTCTTGGATCAGTTTGTGATCGTCTTCATCGACGATATTCTGGTATATTCTGCTTCTGAGGATGATCATGCCAGACATTTGAGGATTGTATTGGAGACTCTGAGGAGGCATCAGCTGTATGCCAAGTTCTCCAAGTGCGAATTCTGGCTGAAGAGCATTTCATTTCTGGGGCATGTGATTAGCGGAGAAGGTATTTCTGTAGATCCCCAGAAGATTCAGGCGGTTGCTGATTGGCCAAGGCCGACTACGGTATTTGAGGTACGTAGTTTCTTGGGCATGGCCGGGTATTACAGGAAGTTTGTGAAAGGATTTTCACAGATTTTGACTCCTTTGACGAGACTGACTCAGAAGTCAGTTCCTTTTGTTTGGACACCGGAGTGTGAAGCTAGTTTTCAGAGATTGAAGGATTGTTTGACTTCAGCTCCAGTGTTGGCACTTCCGTCAGGTACGGAAGGTTTTCAGGTGTTCAGTGATGCTTCACTGAAAGGACTGGGATGTGTTCTGATGCAGCATGGTCAGGTAATTGCTTATGCTTCGAGACAGTTAAAACCACATGAGAAGAATTACCCGACACATGATCTGGAGTTAGCTGCAGTTGTGTTTGCTTTGAAGATTTGGCGTCATTACCTGTATGGCGTCACATGTGAGATGTTTACTGATCATAAGAGCCTGAAGTACATTTTTACTCAGAAGGATCTGAATTTGAGGCAGAGAAGGTGGCTCGAGTTGATCAAGGACTATGACCTAACTATTCAGTATCAGCCTGGGAAGGCGAATGTGGTAGCAGATGCTTTGAGCAGGAAGTCTTCTGGATTATCAGGTTTGCAGCTTACTTGTGATGACTTTCTGATTCGTGATTTGGAAAGATTGCAATTGGAGGTGATTTCCTCCAGTGATTTGGAGTTGGCTCAGATGAGTATTCAGTCTTCTTTGGAAGCAAGGATTCAAGAAGCCCAGAAGTCAGATTCTGATTATTCGAAGTTGATAGCTCAGATTGGATCTGGTAAGACTCCTGAACTTCGAATTTCTGATTCTGGTGCTATTTTCTGTAAGAACAGGTTGTGGGTACCTGTGTTTGGAGATCTGAGGCGGGAGATTCTGTATGAATCTCATCATTCAGGCTACACTGTTCATCCAGGCAGTGGTAAGATGTACGCTGATATGAAGCTTTTGTTCTGGTGGCCTGGAATGAAGAAGGATGTGGCGGAGTTTGTGTCGAGATGCGAAGCCTGTCAGTTGGTGAAGGCAGAGCATCAGCGACCAGGTGGACTGTTGCAGTCGTTGCCTATCCCTGAGTGGAAATGGGAGGAGGTAACGATGGATTTCGCGATGGGTTTTCCTCGATCACGACAAGGACATGATGCCATTTGGGTAGTTGTGGATCGATTGACGAAGTCAGCCCATTTTCTTCCGATCAGACAGACGGATTCAGTTGAACGCTTGACACAGATATATGTGAAAGAGATAGTCAGATTGCACGGTGTGCCTCGTGTGATTGATTCTGATCGAGATGGACGCTTTACTTCCAGACTTTGGAAGGGCATTCAGCAAGGCTTGGGTACGAAACTGCATTTCAGTACAGCCTTTCATCCTCAGACAGATGGACAGTCTGAGAGGACTATTCAGGTTCTGGAAGATCTGTTGAGGCTTTGTGTTCTGGACTTTAGCGGAAGCTGGGAAGATCATATTCCGCTGATTGAGTTTGCTTATAACAACAGTTTTCAGTCCAGTATTGGTATGGCACCGTACGAGGCTTTGTATGGCAGGAAGTGTCGTACTCCTTTGACTCTGACGGAGGTCGGAGATAGACAGGCTTTGGGGGCCACTTTTGCTGATGAAACTGCTCAGAAGATCCATTTGATAAGAGAAAGATTGAAAGCCGCTCAAGATCGTCAGCAGAAATATTACAATCAGAAGCACAGATTTGTTGAGTTTCAGGTTGGTGACTTTGTGTATGTCAAAGTCAGCCCGATGAAAGGTGTGAGCAGATTTGGTCAGGTGAGCAAGCTTAGTCCAAGGTATGTTGGACCATTTGAGATTTTGGAAAGAATTGGAAAAGCTGCTTATCGCCTATTGCTTTCTGATTCTATGCCTGATGTGCATAATGTGTTTCACGTATCCACTCTGAGGAAGTGGGTATCCGACTCTGGGAAGAAGGTATCAGCTGACGAGGTTGAGATTCAGGAGAATCTGGCGTATAAGGAAGAGCTAGAGTTGATTTTGGCGTACGACGTCCGCAAGTTAAGAAATAAAGAGATTCCGATGGTTAAAGTCCAGTGGAAACACCGGACTGCACGAGAAGCAACTTGGGAAAAGGAGTCTGATATGAGACGGTCGTACCCGTACTTGTTTTGACTGAGTTTGGATTGGATAATGTCGAGGACGACATTTTTCTGAGTTGGGGAGATTGTAATATCACGATCTGCTCCAGTATCGTCCAGGACGATTTGGGATCGTCCTGGGACGATCAGTGGAATTCAGCTCCAGATTCTGCCCAGAATTGCTCCAGGTGATTTCCTGTAGGGATCGTCCAGGCCGATCGAGGTATCGTCCCGGGACGATCAGTGGATGGCACAAGTCAGAGAATAGGGGTTTTTATCGCCTATGAACAGTAAGTATCGTCCTGAAAAATCGTCCCAGGACGATGGGAATTGGTCTGATCGTCCAGGACGATCGAGACGATCGGCCGGGCCGATATGAGCATTACTTAAAGGGAAATGAGTCATTTTGAGGAGAGAGAAAATTTTATAAAATATCAGATTTTGATCCGAGGAGAGAGGAAGAAAAAGAGAAAAAGAAAAAGTTGATTTCGGGAAGACGCGGAGCCGTTTTCGATCGAAGTGACTGTTGAGGAAATTGCTGTGCTCGAGGTAAGGCACATTCCGTCTTTCTCAATTTTCAGTTCCGTCGCGGTTGGCGGTATTTTCTGTCCGGATTTTGTTTTCGTTACGGTTTTTCGTCCGTATCTTTTGATTGGTTCAGTTTTTACCGCGTAAGTTTCTGTATATCGTTGCCGTGCCGGGTGTGCACGTTTTGACTATATTTTGAAGATTTTCGTCCGGGTATTTTTGATTCGGCGATGTTTTTCGTAGACTACAATTTTCTGTGAAATTGTAAATGCTCTGTGCAGTAGAATAAATGTTCTGGAATATGCTTATCTATATTCTGTGCGAATTCGGTAAATTTTCTTTGCAGGAAATTTTGTGTAAATTCTGTATACTGCCGTTGTGCTGCCCGATTTTTGGGTAATTTCTGAATTGTCCGGATTTCTTCTGAATTGAAATGCTATGTGTATAAGCTGTAAAAAGGGAGCTATAAGGGGCCTGGATCCTATGAGATTCAGTTAGTGAAACGGGAAATCTGAAATGAGCTCAAATCTGAAATCTGATATCTGTTCTGTTCCGGATCCGATGAATTCTGTTCTGGTGCTATAAGCACATCTGTTTTGGTGCCGTGAGCACAAAGGGAGACATAAGGGGCCTGGATCCTATGAGATTCAGTCAGTGTCTGGGAAGGGAGGCATAAGGGGCCGGAATCCGTAGAGATTCCGTCAGTGTCAGGGCATTTAGCTATATGTATCTGTTCTGTTTTCTGTATCTGTTCTGTTCTGTACGAAATTGTGATTCTGATATGATATGCTCCGTACGATTCTGATTTATGAATTCTGATTCTGACTCTGTTGATTTGTTCTGATATGATCTGTACGATTCCGATTCTGATTTGATATCTGTCCGTATAAGTTCTGATTTTCGATTCTGTTTCGATTTCTGATCTGACTTCTGTCTGATGAATTTGGTTTTGGTTTCTGAGAATTTAGATTGGTGGTTTGTTGCTTTGCTGAGCTGTTGAGCTTACCCTTGCTTTCTGGTGGTTTTCAGGTTCTGGGAAGGGCAAGGAGGTCCAGGATTAGTTTCAGAGTCTGATCCGATTAGGTACTTTTGTACTTTTGATTTTTGTACAGTCATGGCTTTTCTGTTCTGTCTTTCTTTCTGTTGAAAGCCATGCACTGTTCTGTAGATGATTATTTTGAGGAAATGAAAAGATAGATGTTTTGTTCCGCTGCATTTGATGTTTTTAGTAGCTCTGTTGTTCTGTGTGTTTCTGTCGAGTTAAGAATTTGGAAGATCAGTTCAGTAACCTAATCCAAAGCCAGATCCTGGATAAGCAAGGTAAGTAAGTCTCTCGTCGCGATCCGGCTCGGGCGGGATCCGTCCCCGTCGGGTCGGGTCGTGACATACGGTCCCCTCGACTCGACCACTTGCTGACTACGGTCCCTCTGGCCTCCGTCCAATAGCCATTGTCCGACCATCATCGCCTGATGACTATGGTCCCTTTGTAACACCCAAACTCTTAACTATCGAGATATTATCCACTTTTGATTAGTTGTTTCACAATTTGTCTAGTTGATGGAACTTCCTAAGAGGTCACCCATCATAGGATTTCTCCATGATAAGCACACTAATTGTGAAGTTTCTTAATGAAATTTTAACCATTACACAAAAAATGTCTCAATATTTCAGTGATTAGCTTTTTTTGATTTAAGGTGTTTCACAATCTCCTATACTTAAGTAACTCACGTTCTAGTTAGTATCTTTATCCTAGAATCATCCACTTGGCATATAAGATTCTAGAGGCGGCCCCGATAAGTTTAAGTGGTGACTCCTGCCACATAGCATTTTATTCTATACAAAGTTCAAGAGGTGGCTCCCTTGATGTAACATTTTATCTTGTATGGTACTTAGTTCCCATATTTTTGGGTGGTGTATTGCTCTGATACCATTTATAACAGTCTAAAACTCTTGACTATCGAGATATTGTCTACTTTAGCCTTAAGGCTCATGATTTTTCCTTGTTGGCGTAACTTGCAAGGAGGTCACCATCTAAAGATTTCTCTAGGACGAGCAAGCTTAATTGTGGAGTTTCTCAATGAAATTCTAATAATTACACCAAAAAGCGTCTTGATGTTAAAAATTTAGCTTATTTTTATTTAAGGGATTTCACACCCTCAGTCCTTCTTCGCTTTTCGAATGCAATTCCTTCGACTCCATCGCATGCTAACTATAGACACTCCAACCTCTATCCCCCGTCAAATTCAGTCCCTCCATCCTCCTTCGTTCATCGGCCATGGTCCCTCCAACCTCCGTCGACTGCCGACTATGGTCCCTCTGATCTCAATCACCCGACTATAATCCCTCCGACCTCGGTTACCCGACTATAATTCCTTTGACCTTAGTCGCTCAACTATAATCCCATGGACCTCCGTCACCAAACCACAGTCTCTTCGACCTCCGTCGCTCAACTGTAGTCCTACCAATCAAACGAACATGTCAACATTCTTTTGAGAATAACTCTCATGTCACGAATTCTCCAAACTCCAACCATATAATACGCTTTATATGATGTATATTTGCTACATTTTTTTTATAAAATAACATTGAGATGATACATGATGCATATTTGCTACATTGAGCCAAGAACTTCCCTAAGAAAGGACATCATTTATAATTAATGACAAATACCGATGGATTCAATTTTAACTAGATAAGGCCGTTTCTCACTTTTTAAGAGTTTTACAAGTAAAATTTTTTATATCTCTAATGACTTTTGCCCCCCTCTTCATTTATATGTGTGCAAGATCTTTATAAAAAGTTAGAATGTTAAACCTTATATTTCTTTACCATTATAAATATTTCAAGATGCAACATGTTTAAGCAATGCTTAAATTATAAAAAAAAATTGTTTCTTTTAATAGAATTTAAGAAATAGTTTAGCAAAGAAAAAAAATCAAAAGAGGACAAAAAAGTATTTGAAATTAAATTATTTTGGCTACAAATAGGGCTGCAAACGAACCGAGCCGAGCCGAGTAAGTGAGTGTTCATGTTTGTGTTCATTTAATATCAGCTTGTTCAAATTTGTTCGAGCTTTATTGTTTGTGTTCATGTTTGGTTCATTTAAATTAATTAGTGTTCATGTTCGGTTTATGTTCAGTTCATGTTCGTTCGTTTAATGTTTATCGAGTTTGTTCACGAACATATTTAACAATTTTTTTTCTAACTATCAAACAAACACGTTCAGGAACATATTTATAAACAAACACATTTATAATAAAAGTAATTGTTTATGTAACAAAGGCAATGATTATTTATATGTATTAAGTCTATAGTCAAATATTAATTATTTGTATATCGAGCTTATTCACGAGTTCAAAATCGAACACGAATCGAGCTTAATGTCGAGCTTGTTCACGAACTTCAAATGATGTTGTTCGCGAACATAAATGAGCCGAGCACATTAGTGTTCAAGTTTGTTTATTTAAGAATCGAGTATTTAAAATATTGTTCAAGTTTGTTTGTTTAGTTAATTAAACGATCACAAACGAGCTTTAATCGAACCGAACAACGAGTAGCTCGTCAAATGTTTGGTTCGCTTGGAGCCCTAGCTACAAATTATATTATGTTATAAATAAATAAATAAATAAATATATTATATTCAGGACCAACCAGGCTAAAAATCGGGCCGAAACGCCATGGCCCGGGAACACGAAAACCCTTGGCGAGGTTCCGAGGGTTTCAAGAGCTCAAACCCGCGCGGGTGATACAGTGAGGCGCTGCAAGCAATGGCATTCTCTTTTTCTTCGTCTTCCCCGCTATTCCAAAGTTCCCAAACCCTAAACCTAACCCCAGCAGCAGCCCAGCTTTCTCCGTCTTTCTTTACACAGAACCCGCAGTTTCCTTCCTTAGCCCAGCCCCAGCCGCAACAGCAGCCGCAGCAGCAGCAGGTGTACCTCTTTACGAACGATAGGTCACCTGCGAGTTACAACACCAAATTTGAGGAACTTCATTCAGATTCCCAGAAGTTCCTTCTTCAAATCGAGTTTGTTTACTCTTCATCTTTTTCCAGTTCCTTTTTATTTCGCTGTCCTTTTTTTCGAGTTTTTCTTTGTGTCCTATGGACATCATAGCGAACATGTCATAGATTTTTGTTATACATAACAGGAATTAACGTTGTTTAGAAAGCAATAATGGAAGTTCCTTGGGAAATTGTACCGTGACACAAGTATGTAGTTCCTATTGCTTCTGTTCTGTTAGAGTAAGAATTTCCTGCCATACTTTTTTTAACTTGATAGCTGGGCGTGGCTTTTAATTGACTTCTGGATACCATTCCAATGTGTCTGAAAGAAGGTTTCTTTATTTGTATAGCCAAGATATTTCTCTTTTATCTGAAACATCTGAGTGTGTCTTAGCATTCTAAAGGTGACGACTTTTAGGTGGTTCTGCTGATAACACTTTATAAAACCTATTATATGTCCAACTCTTATAGCTATGCACTATTCTATGTGCTTCTCAACCATATGTTGGATGTTGTGAATATACGGGAAAGATGATGATCCGGAATTTGGTGGCCTTCTTCCGTTTCATATATGAGATCCAACTTTATGTGAAGGGCTGGTTTCTTTGATGCAGATTTGGATGGAATAATTATAAGGAGACTAAAAAATTTTGACAGAAGTATTTTATGTAAACTGGGCAAATCAGTTAAGATGGTTTTTATTTTGGTTTTCATGGAGGAAGCTGTAAGGGGTTTTGGTTGAGATAAGATAGGTCTTAATCTGTGGATTTAAGGACTTAAACTTTGCATTTTACTTCTAATCTAAGTCTTTGATTTAATATATTCCAAAATTAAAATATTGTTTTCAGATTTGTTTATTGCTTTGATTTTATCTACCTATTTTTGTACAACTTCTCATCTTATTTTTTTAATAGAGAAAGTGAAATAAAATTCAATCTCGTAATCTCCAATTTTTTTTCTACCTATTATATGCCCAACTCTTATAGTTATGCACTATTCTATGTGCTTCTCAATCATATGTTGTGAATATAGGAGAAAGATGGATGATCCAGAATTCGGTGGCTTTCTCCATTTCATATATGAGATCCAACTTTATGTGAAGTGCTGGTTTCTTTGATGCAGATTTGGATGGAATTATTATAAAGAGACTATAAATTTTGACTGAAGTATTTTATGTATACTGGAAAATCAATTAAGATGATTTTTTTTGGTTTTCATGGAGGAAGCTGCAAGGGTTTTTGGTTGAGATAAGAGAGGTCTTAATCTGTGCTTTTAAGGACTTAAACTTTGCATTTTACTTCTAATCTAAGTCTTTGATTTTATAAATTCCAAAATTAAAATATTGTTTTTATATTTGTTTATTGCTTTGATTTTATCTACCTATTTATGTACAACTTCTCATCTTATTTTTTTAATAGAGAATAGTAAAATAAAATTCAGTCTCATAATCTCCAATTTTTTATCTACGTATTCTATGTCCAACTCTTATAGCTGCACTATTCTATGTTCTTCTCAGTCATATGTTGTGATTATACGGGAAAGATGGATGATCTGGAATTTGGTGGCCTTCATCCGTTTCATATATGAGATCCAACTTTATGTGAAGGCCTGGTTTCTTTGATGCATATTTGGATGGAATTATTATAAGGAGACTAATAAATTTTGGCAGAAGTATTTTATGTAAACTGGGCAAATCAGTTAAGATGAATTTTTTTTTTTGGGTTTTCATGGAGGAAGCTGCAAGGGTTTTTGGTTGAGATAAGATAGGTCTTACTTTATGGATTTAAGGACTTAAACTTTGCATTTTTCTTCTAATATAAGTCTTTGATTTAATATATTCCAAAATTAAAATATTGTTTTCAGATTTTTTTATTGCTTTGATTTTATCTACCTATTTATGTACAACTTCTCATGTTATTTTTTTAATAGAGAATAGTGAAATAAAATTCAGTCTCATAATCTCCAATTTTTTACTCTTATCTTCTTAATCTAATTTTCAAGATGGTATTAGGCATTTAGGTTCCACCACCTGTAAGGTTGGAAGGTCCTTTGATATGGAGTATCTCTTTAATGTTGAGGTTTTATTCACAAACATTGAAAGCCAGTCTTCATCCAACAAGAATGGGAAAAAATACGTGAATGATCTTTTTGGAAAGAAAATTATGGCAATTGCCTCGAACAAGCCAAAGATAAAAATTTGATAACTTTACCACCGGAAATCAACTTCAAATGGAAAACCAAGATAAAAAATTTGAAAAAATCATGATGAAATGATGGTCTGGAAAATTCCAAAGAGAATTAGCTACAAAAATAAATTGCAACAGCTCTCTCCTTTTTTGTTTAAGTCATCTAGATAAGAATGTAAGACAACAAACCATTTTCCTAGTTATAGTTTCTTCTGAAAAATCAATGTAATAGAATTTGTTGCTCAAAAAGGTAATTTTTTGTTGCCCTTCTTGCAAACAAGAAGAAAATTATTATTTTGATTGTAGACTCTGGATAAAAAATGTCTTTCACAACTGCAGCACATGACATGAAAATTATAATATCTAGATTATAGATTGGTACTATTAAAAGTGGTCATAATAGGTTCTGTTATTCTCTAAAAAGGTCTGACACTTGAATTTTTTAGTAGCTAACCTAGATTGCCACTTACTATTGAACAACAAACTCACTTGATATAAAAACTGTGTTGCTAATTTCTTATATAATTTGTCACTAGGACTTGAACTCAGAGAAAATGATTTACAATGCAGAGATGTGTTTAGGACTCTACACTCTAAAGAATAATACAAGCACAAACAATGCATTATGTAATCTCTAAAAATTCAAAACTTTCTTTGAATAATATGATAGTGTTGTTTGGCTTTGGCATTATTGCTGCAAACTTTATACTACCATAAAAGATTAATTTCTTTTTTATTCACTAAAAAAAGCAAAAGATTATTAACTTGAAATTTGACACATTGCTAAGCTCAATCATAGTTCCTATCCCAGCCGAACTTATAAATTTTCCCAACATTTTTTCCTTAGTCCACAATAATTTATGGATACCATCTAGAGTAAAAAATGTTCTTGGATTTAGATGATTTATTTCCATCATTGGCGATCATACTTGTCTTACTTGGGATTATTTATGAAATAAAAAGTCAAAGTTAGATATTCAATTTTAGCCTAAAATTCAAGTCCTAAAAACCAACAATGCCAACGAGTGCTTTGAATCGATTTTATGAAATTATCTACCACTTCAAGGGTTTATCTATAAAAGCTCTTGTGCTGACAATCCTCAATAAATTGGGATTGTTGAAGGGAAAATATATACTTCTTACAGGTGGCTAGATCCTAATTCTTCATTATTTCTTTTCCATCTTCTTTTATTTCTCAAATAAGCAAGTTCTGTGCTTAATTCCATTTTATTTGGAATTAGGATTGATACGTCTCCAAAAAAATTACTTGACTGGCATGAATCTTAATGCAATATTTAATTTTAAACTTCTAGAATTAAATTTAGGATAATGTGAACCCTGATTTCAACTACTTATAGTCAAACTAAACGTATCAACGAGACAGACCAATCAACACTACTTGTTATCTGATCTGACTCCAAAGGAGCTAAAATCAAGCACATGAAACATATTTAGAAATTATTAGACATTATTGAGGGACCAAACAGTCTCTAATTTTGACGTGCTTAATGTCAAATTGAACAGCTCGGTCAAAACAATTAATATAACTATAAAATGAAGCATCAACATAAAGAAAGAGCCACTACAATCTCCAAACATAAACTTTTTCTTTTCTTTCATTCAAAAAAATCACCAATAGATGGATTTAGCATTAAGTTTACAAAAAGATACAAAAGGGGATCCACAAGTGTAACCTTTTTCTCTTACATTCCATTTCTAATCTTTCTATACAAAACATAAAAACACAAAAGAACCTGCCGCCTGTCGTCTCCCTACAACGGTAAGTTCGCGGTGGTTGGTCGGCCATTTACCCTTTTCTAGATCCTCCTGAAAAGTGTTCCCACAACGAGGGTGAGTCTTATACTCAATAGGTAAGAATGGAAATTCAAATAAACTTAGAATCAAGAGAGAAAACTATAACATGCTTTGAGTAATTTAGCAAAAGAATCATCAATCATAAAACAAGTTATGCTCAAAGAAAAACATACATTTACCTCAACTTTCAAATGCCTATTCCTTCCATAACCTTTCATTTCTTCCTTTTTAAAACATCATGCCTCAAGTGATAATCTCAAATGCATATAACATGTGTATGAAACATTCATAACAGTTTAATATATAACTATAACACCCGTCTCAGGAGTATCACTTGTACTGATCAGGTACATATAATTTGGCCATTTCTTTTTCCATTGGTTCATAGGAACCATCCTTTTCCATGGCTTATAAGAGCCTCCTTTTCCATGACTCATAAGAGCCTCTTTTTCCATGTGATACTCCCGCGTCAACATGCACATACATGTATTATTTATATAACCATAATATATGCTTGATGTAAATCATTCTTAAACTAACCATTTGTATATTTCCTTAAAGAAATGCATGCTTGATATTCTTATGTGTGCTTTTGCATGTAAGAGGAAAGACATGTATAGCATAAAAAGAGAAATGAGCATGTGATCCATTCATGAATTTTACATTTACATAAAGAAAACCTTTGCTTTTGCTTTTAATGTCTATGAACTTTTACAAAGAAGCAAGAGTCATAAAAAGATATCATAATAAGCATGAAGGAATTTATTATTTCTATGTAAATGCAATGAAAGAAATGTTAGCTATTATTTATAAATACTTCCATTCCACCTACCTCAATCCGTGCCCACCTTTCGTTTGTCCGATCAACTCTTTCCCTCCACACGATTTATATCTAAAAGAAACATTTAAAGAAAAGCATAAGTGACTAATTCCTACACAATAAACTAAACCTTAATTCTAAAGTAATAAAAGGGACCTTTCTATGTTTTATTTAAGTTCCAAAACAAACCCTTCTCATATTTCATGAAATCTCTCAACCTATTTTCTCTCATTAAAAGTTTAGGCCAAATCCTTAGATTCTAAGCATACAACACCCTTCCCTACCATCAAAACATAATTAAAATAAATTCAATTTTCGGAATTAAATAAATCAAAAATTAGAAAATATAGTTTTTTTTTTTCAAGCAAAACCCATGTATTTGCTTCTAAAATCCTCCCAACAACCTATGAAAACCATGGGGATCAAAAATATCATGATTGGGGAAAAAACTCTAAATCCCTAAACTCAAAATTTTGCTTAAACCTTACAATGTCTTCCCATAAAAACTTCCCCATACCCTTAGAAATATCTTTTGTGAAGGCATTTCCAAAGAAGATCAATTTTAAGTAAAATCCTAATTTTCAAAATTCATATTTTGATAAAAGAAAATGCACATTAGGGTTTAGAAACATCCCCCTAACCTTCCCTAAACTTTTCTCAAAAGAATCTCAAAGAAAACTTAAGTTTTCTCAAAACCCTAGTTTTCATTACTTAGGGAAAACTCAAGGGAAAGGAAAAAAAACTCTAGCAAAACACATACCTTAGCCTTCCCTTAGTCTTCCCTACAATTTCCTTAGCTTTCTTCGCCGGAAAACTCGCCGGAGCCGCCACCCGAAGAGTTCCCCTCCGCCTTGCCCGTCCGCCCTTTCCTCCCCCTTCGGTTCGGTGGCACGAAGGAATGAGGGGACCGAATAGAATCGGTCCCCTTAAGGCTTAGGAGTTAAGGGAAAGGTCTAATTACCTATTTGCCCTCACTTAAGTAACTCATACTTGAATAAACATTAAGGGTACTTTGGGTATTATGAGACTTCTCTTAATTTTAATTCCTAAATTAAGCAAAATTAAATATAAGTTCTATACATCAAATTTCTTAGAATTTTGCGTAGAATTTTTCAAAATTATTTCCATCGAAATCCGACAACCTCAAAATTTTCACTTAAAACTCGTCGCGACGCTGTCTAAAACGACGTTTTGCGGATTTTACATTAATACCGACTGGGTCTTGAAGCTATCAGTATAATCATGCCCAAAATCTTTGCAAGACGTGCAATATGAGGGTAACCATTCAAATTTCACTTTTTACCAATGGGTAAGTGAAGAAGTGCCAGTTCGTTACCTCTTAAGCTAAAGTGGCAAAATTGTCTATTTCATTAGTGTTGCTGACAATTGAGAGTCCGGTAGTTGCAACATCATCTTGCATTGGTTTGTTAAAAATTGAACCCAAAGGGCAGTGTGTGGATTGATTTATGCAGTGGACACAAAGATGAGGGAAAATAACCCATATGGGAGTAACAACGGGCTCCTTAGAAGCATCAAAATATGGAGGCCACTTCAGCATATGCATATATATGTTGTTCACATAATATGAACATTGAGAGAAATTGTTTGAATAATCTTCTTTCAGAGATATTTTGATAAGCACGTGATGCTATTCAAGAAGTTGAACAGAGAAGTCACATGGCAGATGAAGGTTAGACATGAATGTGTGAAAGCTTGGACAACTAATACAAATTTACCAACCAAAGTGTAGGAAAATGGAATTGCTAGATCATGAATCTCATCCTTAGAAAAAAATGAAAACGAGTTTACAATGAAAGCTAGCGGGTAGCTTGTATCTAATATAATTTGTGCAATGTGGACAGATTAAAGAGAAACTGATTGGCGGATTCGGTTAGAAGGAGCCCTTGCACCTACCAGTGTCACTAAAGAAAATACTCAAAATAGAGGGGGTTAGAAGACCTAGGAGGGGGAGCACCGGTATTAGGAGGGAATTGACATGAAGGAGCATGAAAACCATCAAGATCATCAAAGATGACTGGAGGATAGGATTGGGTAAAGTTAAAGCTTGAGGTGCAACCTCGATGCAGGTGCAATGAAGCATTAGCAAAGGAGATCAGGAAACATTAGGAAGCTAGGCAGAAGATGGTCTCCACAAAGGGAGATGGAGACTGAGCAACATCAAAGTCATCAATGTCAAAATAATGAGCATGAATAAGGGATAACGAGAGGACCAACATGTATGACTTGTGTGAAGCATGGTTGCTGAGGAAAATAAGTGGGGGTGGGGAGAGTCTTTGGGAATCACAAAGTGGAGTGATGAACTAGTGCGGTAGTCGTGGGTTACAAATTGAGGGTGTGAAAAAGGCTAAGCACGATGGTAGGGGTTTATAAGATTTGTGTTTGCCAGGATGGAGTAAAGTCAGAGTTTTAGTTAATTATTCATCCATATAGAGAGAGAATAAATTGAAGAGCATTGGTTTAGCGTTTGAACATAATTTAGGATTTAGAGAAGGCTTCCTTTATTGCTTAAGGCCTGAATAATTTGTCCATTCATTGTTGCTAGCTAAGTAGCCAGCCTTAGAGAAAGAGAAATGATGAGTGCTATTTGAATTAATTAGTCTTTATTGATCATACATCAATTAAAAAAGTTGCAGTAGTCCTCTATTATAGATAGAAGCATATGGAATATCAATTGTACGTGCATCAAATAACCACAAGAGTATGATAAATCAGGCAAATAGTGAATTACTAGAGATTCTAGAATTCAAGAATTCTAATTACTTGAAATAGCTTAACCAACTGCAAATGATCCAAAAAAATCTTGAATTTGAATTATAAAATTATTTCGCTGGAATGCCTTAGGATGTAGATAAAATTCCTGTATCTCTCTTCTTTTATGTACACCCATGGATGTGAAATTTTGAAAATGCTGTTGTATGGACCATGCTCCTTTTTCTTTGAGCGATTGAATGAGATGATTCAACTGATCCTTTATCATAGTCTTGTCTTATCCAAGACTCACATGTGGCCTGCCATGCTTAATGTTCAAGCCCAACTATGATCTACCAAAAACTAATCCAAAAAGAGCCAAATTGGGCCTAAATTGTTGACTCCTCAATGGTCTGTGCTTGTCCAATCAGATGAGACTGTTCATTCCTAATATACTTAGGATGTTGAAGAGCCCATATCACTCCAGTTTGATTGACTTTCTTACTTTTTATGGACTTACTGAAATGAACCTTTCATAAAATTATCTTCGGCTGATGCTTAAGGCTTTTGATCAGAAATTTAAAGTGCTTTGATTCTTCTGTCATGCAAGTTTGTTCATTTAAGTTTGAGGGTTGTGCTTCTTTTGAGAGTAGCTACGCTTAATAGTAATTATGCAAATTATTCAGAGTATGTGTAGTGAGTTCATTTGATTAATGATGGTGCCACTTTTCATGTGTTTTTGCGGGCAATGATGCCCTCCCTATATGTTAGCAGTTTGTAGTATTTTTAAGTGTAATGGCACTCCTATTTCATATTAGTTTTCTATTTTATGAAATGCATCATTAATTGTGCAAAGAAAATTTATTGCCATCGATTCTTTTTCCTTTTTTTGCGGCTCTCCTGGTCCTTTAAATTCCTTAAGATGACCTTGTCGTCTTCGTGGCTGAAGCACCTAAGATGATATCTTTCTACTTAGGTGTTTCAAGTTTTCAAGATACTTAGGAGTAAAGGAATTTTTTTAGAATATTAAGCATGCTCTAAGCATGTGAATTTTTAATTAGAACAGTGATGTAGTACACTTTATGACATGTGCTAGTCTATTGGACATGATCATATGATGTAATGGCATGTCCCGTCTTGTCCCGGAAGCTTGTAATAGCGAGGTTGAAACAGACAGTTGGGATGAAATTCTAATTACTTTTACTTCATATTTCTTATAAAATCTTCCGAATTCAATAGAGCTAACTAAATAGTAAATCTCTATTTATTAACATCTCATAATGTACGCTGTTATCTTTGATTTCTCTTAAAAAAATATATTTTCAAAAACATAAACTAATACATATAATATTTTTATAATACTTAGCTCTGTTAATATCCTCTTGTTGCGCGCGACTTCACTTCTTTCACCTATTTAGATTGAAGGAGATTTTTTCTGAAAATTTTTATCAATTAATGGGCGAGTTGAACAAATCAGCAATTAATTATATTTCTAAATCATAGTAATTCAAACATTAGAAAATAGTATGCATGCAGATCTTTATATGTAATTTATTAAACACTTCAACTTAACAAACAAAATGAAAAAATATATTTGTAACTTACACAATGGTAGAATCAAGAATTGTTAGCTTTCTTTATCATTTTAATGTCTTATGTTATAATGCATCCATCGCATGAGCATCTAAATTGTGCCCTTACAGGTTCATCATCTCATAACCTTTTTCAACCTAATCCCCCAAGCGTTGGTAATCCTTTTCCTTATCCTTTATGTGAAGGTATAATATGTCCTCAGCCATTATTATAAAGGGTGCCTCCACCATTTAGCATGCACATGCATTCACTCCTATATTATCCTCTTATCATGCATTTATTTTATATTATTTTTTTGCTTATCATATCATGAGGTAATCATTTGAGATTCAAAATATGAAAAATGCTGCTTGACATTCATTTCGATATGAGGACTTCATAGATAAAAAAAGAATAAACTTATAAGATGGAAATTTAACTCTGGTACTAATCAGAATATTTCTCAATGCATAACTCTTTCTTATCATTTCATGTATGGTTGGTCATAATTAGTTCTGCAGAAAAGCTGTAACGCTCCAGTTTATTGTCCTCTTAGTTCAACGTGATGCATAAGTGTTGTAGTTCTCTTGACTCTGGGGCTTGAATCTTATATCGAATAAACTAATGCCCACTTCCTATTTCTTTACCATTTTCTTTTTGGTTTTTTAATTACAGAGAGCGCATAATGGAGTACAAGGATGAGAGCCAAAGGCTAGAACAGAATAGTCGACTTTATGGCTCCTCAATGTCAAGTGATAGTTTTGAGCTTGATGCTAGCCATATTTTGCAGGTTTAAAGTTTTCTTTCGAATAACCTAGTTTGTTTTTGACAGCACATACATATACACCCCACTGCAACTTTAGGTCTATATTAGTTTACTTTCATTTTGAGGTTACAGGCATTTCAAGATCCTTTATATTACTTTCTAATTAAATAACCTTGCTTGTACTAATTTGTATGGTAATTATTTTTCTTTGGTATTCCTTTTGATTGTCAGTCTAATTGTTTGCTAATATGGTTTTGTTTTTCTGGTAAAATGAATTCATACTATTAGCTTGTTGTTGCGGCAAGCATTGTATACTTGATAATAAAATGTTAAGGGAAAGGAAATATTAAGGTTTCTGAATTAACTCATGCCATTATCTATATTTAGCAATAATTTTTTGACAATTTTGTTTATTTTCTTATCAGTGTAAACTCTATGTTACTTTCTTTGAGCATTCTCTGTACCTTGAACCTGAATCAATTTTGGCCCATTTTCATTCATATATATGTCATATCAACATTCAATGTTAGGGCAAAGTATCGTTGCTGGTGCTTTTTAGTTTTTTTTCAGACTTTTTTTGGTGTGTTATGATAATGTTTTCGGACTTGCTGAGAAATTTAATGAATATTTTAAACTTTGAGCGTTAACCGTAAATCCTAAATGTGTTTAAGTTCGTAACTGCTTATATTTATGCCATATTTTTGCGTCTCACCTGTATTTAGCTGCAGTCAATAGTATTTGTTTGTATTGCAATATTAAATGCAGTACATTTTTTATTTCTTAATTTCTTCTGTTATGTAGCAGCTTTGGTTATTTTTTTCCATCATCCATTTGTAGCTGTGAAAATCTGAGTCTGTTTTTACTGTTTAGGAATTAGGAGGAATCAGTGCTGCTATGGACAGGGAAAAGTTTGTAGTGCAAGAACTAATGTCTGAAGTGAAAAGCATGATGTGGAACACAGAAGTAGCTGTGCGTTCTTATATGCTTATTAGGCCAAGATTTGTTCGGCCAAATTCAGATAGTGTCCCTGCAAGTAATGCTTTGGCGGGTCCTATAAGTTCTAGCCCCAGCAATCAAGTGGCAAGTAGTTCTGTGGCACCTCTCTATGATTTCTATAGCGGGTTCCCAAAGAGACCTTCTCAGTTTATGCAGTCTTCAGTTACTCAATTTGAGAATTACCTTTCTGAGTGCCGTCAGTGGGTTGAAGAGTTAGAGCAGCTTCTACTACTAGATAGTGAAAAGAACTCTTTGAATTCAGGGTCATCATTACAGTCACTACCCAACATTATGTCAAATGTTCATGATTTCTTTGTTCATGTTGCTGCCAAGGTAATATCAGTTAATTTTGATAACATTTACATCCCTTATATTCACATTTATTCTTGTTATGATATGTACCTATATTCATAAAACACACGAATATGATTATGGCTTGCTGCATAACTGATAATTTTATTATGGATGAGTATATCATGTATGTACTACTGTTCATTTTATCATCTTTCTCCTTACACATTATTTTATAAAATATTAGATTCATCTTCCGGGAGGCCAACTCATAAACTGTTCTTTGCTTGTTCCATAGTTGTCAAAGCATGTCACAACTTTGTTGGACTATGGGTTTTATATTTTTTTTAAGCCTAAAAAAATTAATATTGGTCATAGGAAAAAAATATAATATGAAACAATTGTAGATAATTGCTAGATTAAAAAGGACAACAAATGAAGTACAGTAGCAAGGCCAAGAAGAAATAAAGCCCAGTAGAGAAGAGGTCCTATCCTAAAAATGCTCAACTTGAAGTATGGTATATTTTAGAGAGTGGTGATAGGCTTTTTTTTTTTTCTTCATCTCTTGACATATAAAATTTGATGCAGGCTAACTAGAAAGAAAAGTCAAATAGGAGAACACTTGGACAATAGAAACCAAACTCTATTCAATCTAGATTGCAAACATCTAAACAAACACCAAAGCATATGAAAAGTCGAACAAACGAAGCAAAATTATAAAATAAAAATATTATCCTCAGAACAACAGGCAAGCGGTTTCCTCACATGCAACAAAAAGTAAGAAAAATTTGATAAAGTGCTTAGGGCTTGCAAACCAAGGGTCCACCACAGCAACAAGGTCCAACGTCCAACCAAACTCCTCCGGCAAATGTCTCCAAATTAGCCAACAAACACTTCCCAATAGCTCAAGAAGAATGATACAAGTGGAGTGGAACTTGCGTAGAGAAGAAGAGATTAGAAGCCAAGAAGAAATAGAGAGGAGGAAGGGATATTTGGAACAAGCTCTCAAGCTTTTCCAAGAAAAGAAACCCTCAGGTTTTTAGCAATTTATCTCAAGTTAATCAACAACCTCTTCATGACAAAAACACCTCATATATATAGAAGAAAAAGGGGAGCCAAACAGCAAACTTCCACCTCCAACCGAACCAATCAGGTAAGGGGAAGAGGAAGACCAGCAGACAACACAAAATAGCTCCCAAAAAGACAGCACAGGAACCGAGTAGAGGCAACCACGGGAAAATAGCCAGGGAAGAAACCGAAAAGACGACCCAGAAATTGGGAAGAGGCAGCCATGGGAAAGCAGCCAGGGAGGAAACCAAAAAGGCATCCAGGGGACCGGAACCAGCACCCAACAAATGGGAGGGGAACTAGGTCATGAGAACAATACAGGGAAAAATCGAGGGGACACAAGAAGGGGAAGAGGCAAGCTCCAACTTCACATAATGAGCTAAAAAAAGAAGAATACATTTTCAAATTTATGAGCTAAAAAGTGCAATTATTCCTCCAAATAATGAGCTAAACATCAGCTCAAGTATTAATGAGCTAGCATCAAGTAGAACCTAAGTTTTCAATTCAAAACCAATGCAGCCAAAGCCCAACCTAAGAGGCAGCAAGCATCCCTAAGAACAAAAGGACCCAAGAAGCTAGCATACCCATGGCTTGCCATGCCCAAGCACATCCTACCATGATCATTGGATTTTCTCCATCATTGGATAGCATACAAAAAAAAAAAAAAAACAACTATAATATTCAAATTACATCGAAACGAAAATATGCCAAAATATAAATGCATCAAAATTTAATTTCAAGTATAACATCATCCACCTGAAGTGGTTTAAAAAAAATTGAGCCAAGAGAGCACAAATGGATTCGTTGAAATAGTGAATCTAAAGACAAGGAAAAGCAACTTGTTGAGGTGTTGGTATGATAATTACATATGTGAAATCATTAATTTAATTTCAAGTATCTATCTTATTGTTGAGGTGTTTGATCTCCTCAAGATAGCCAAACATAGGAACTATGAGAGAGTTGAACTTGTTGGGTGTGTTAGCCATCCTTCATTATTTTAAATTATTTAATTATTTAATTATTTTATTTTATTTTTTTATTTTTTAATTGAGCTAAAATAACTTCTTTACCATAGGTAGGGAAAAAAGGTAAATAATTTAAATTTTGAATATAATTAACAGAAGGTAGGGATAAGATTCCATGCATCCACTAGAAAATCTAATCCCAGTAAAATTATGTCCAACACGAATTTTTTCAACCATTTACAGGGTAAACATTTTCTTATTATTTTCTTCAAATGTTAGTCATAATATGCCATAGATGCAATAAGTTGGGGCATACATCCAATTATTTGTCTACGTTGTCAAGAGCAGAAGTTGTCGAGGAAGATTGTTTTTTTGGCAATTATCAGATTTTCTTAATCTTTCAACATCAAAATCAGAAAGTGGGGCATTTTGAAGATCTTAAATGGAATTGGAACAAATATTGGATTCTTTGTTTCGCTTTCATCATGTTGAGCTCTTTCTTAATCCATAAAAGTTCTTGACTCAATTGTGAAAAAAGGATTGTCAAACTTAGTAGCTTTACTATCAGGTTCAACAAGTGGGATTAGAGTATTGGTAGCTCTCACCCAAACAAATTTAGGTTGGTATTCATTTGTAGCTCTTATGCTTATGGAGTTGTTTCTCTCTTGAATTTGGGAGACAAATTTGTAGGGGTGTCAATATTTGATACGAAGTGAAACCTGAACTCGAATTTTCCGGGTTCGAGTCAGCTTGTTTGTCATATGGATCAGGTTCAGGTTTGAAATTTTGACCTGTTTATAAATCGGGTTAGGTTTGAGTTGACCCAGAAACCCAGCAATGTCTCGAGTTGACCCGCCATCCCGCACTCGAGAGCCTCGCATCTCGACCCGTGCTCGCTAGTCCGTCCTTGCCATCTCCATCCTGTCCCGTGCTCGCCGCTCGAGTAATCACGTCGGTCTGCCCGCTGCCAGTGTCAGAGCGCTAGAAGTCAATGATTGGTAAGCCAAATAAAATTAAAATTTGAGCTGAAACAGGTTTAGTTTCCTTTTAAGATCTTAAAGACTAGGAAAATGTTAGAAATGACTATAATAAATTAAAGGAAGAACTTATTGGCATCAAATATCTAATGTCAATTTTTTTGTTGAAGCAGACAAAAATTCCTTTTTTGTCAAAAATTGCCAATGATAGAAAGAAAAAGAAGTATATTCAATAAATTCTTATTGAGGGTGAATCCATTAATGATAAAATAGAAATGTTTGTTTCCTTTTAGCCTCAATTTATTTAAGCTTTATTCTTCTAATGATTCGTCTCTTATAAATATTGCTATCATAGGCGAGATAATTTTTCTATTAAGTTTTTTCAAGCGATGGTATTCTATTTATCCTGATTTGATAAATATGTTTGAGGATATTTTTTTTTAACAAGGCCTCTCATGTTAGTATATGTTTCATGTTAATATGAGTTTTCTATCATTTATCCAATTCCTAAAATGAGATTTGTGAAAATCCTAGAGTTTTCAGACCTAATAGTCTCCTTAATGGAACTTTCAAAATTTTTACCCAAGTATTAATAAATAGGCTTAAGGCTTATCTTCATTGTATGGCTGATCAATCCCATTGACCTTTTAGTAAAGTGATAGGAACTCTTTATTGTATTGTTGTTACCCATGAAGTCAAGCAACAACTAGAATAAAGAAAAACTATTTTCCATTGCTAATGCTTTGTGTTGTTCTCTTCAAGATTCCTTTTGAGATGTTTGTGTCTACCTCTTTGCTCGAAAGTGTTCTAAAATTAATATCTAATTATTGAAAAATAATTAGAGTAAACTTGCATCCTAGGAAGTCAACTTTCTTTCTAAAGGTGGAAGCATACTTCAATAAATTATTTTGTATCTTCTATTCATCTTTCTCATCTTTGTATGGGTGTCGAATTGTGCCATAAAAAAATTTATGATAGAAAGTTGATGTTGAAATTGAGAAAACTAGGAAGGACACACATGAACTTTTTATTGAAGATATGTGAAAAAAAAGCAATATACAATTGATCTTCAATTGGAGAGGAAGATTTAGCTCTCCCAATTCTCTAGCTGCTTGATATAGCCTTCTCCAAAAAAGACTACATCAGACTCAAATCACCTTCCTCAAAATAACAACATAGTTAGCCTTAAATAAGATCCCCCTAATTCCCTCCCAAATCAATCCCCTTTTTTTAAATAATTCCCTCTTAGATTTTGAATTCAAATTTGATCTCTTGCCCTAAATAATTATCTCCCAATTATAATTAAAACTTTCTTAAACAATCCCCCATTGGTTCCTCCTCTCTTTCCCAAAATAATTCCCTCATAGATTTTGAATTCAAATTAGTTCTTTTTCCCTAAACAATTTTCTTCTAATTGCAATTAAAATTTTCCTAAACAATTCCCCTTTGATTAAGAACCTTCATAAACAACTCCCTCTTGAGTAGGAAACTTTCTAATTTTCTCCCAATTACCCCCCCCCCCCCCCCCCAAAAAAAAAAAAAAACAAAACACACACACACACACAAAAGTGCCACTGTCCTCAAGGTGGAACGAAGGAAATTGTTGTTGAAGCACTAGACTGAAAAATGGGCTATCGTTGTGTCAAATGATCCCTGCCTCCAACATATCCTTGATCAATCTCTAGATCTCACCTTTCTAGAGTTGGGGAGAATGGTACGGACGAACATTGATATGTGAGACTTCTTCCTTAAAAAATGCTAGCATGTTCATGTTCCAGCAAAGGAGGCAACCCCTGAATTGGCTAGAACACCACTCGATACTGTTGTAGGAGCGGTTAAACCATGTTTGGTGCTCTATCTTCTTCCCTTCTTCCAAATTCCGCAGCTCCACTAAAAATCTAACTTCACCCTTTCTCCCCCTTGGAAGTGGTTCCAAAACTAGCATCTCCTCTTCCCCAAAAAATTTCACCTCCCGATTCTCTCTCATTGCCTCTATATTAGGATTTCACCCTTTTCCTTATCTGGTCAACGGTGCTCTTGCCTCCAATATTGTCGGTTTAGTTTGGCACTCGAGTAGCTTCATCATCTCCTCCATGATAACAAATTTCTCGTCGATCTTCTGGTGGACGGCTGAAATTTGAGTTAATATAAAATTTTAGATTTTAATTGTCAAATCTCCAATTCCAACATTGCTATCTTTCTTCCTGCCATTGGTACACAGATCTAGGCTTTGATATAAATTTGATAGGAAGTGGAAGTAGAAATTGAGAAAACTTGAAAGATGAACGCACATGAACTTTTTATTGAAATATATATGAAAGAAAAAGCAAGATACAATTGGATCTTCAATTGGAGAGGAAGATCCGGCTCTCCCAAATTGCTAGCTGTTGGCTAGAGCTTTCTAAAAAAAAAAGACTACAACAAACACTAATCACCTCCCTCAAAATAACAACATAGTTTGCCTTAAATAGGCTCCTCCTAATTCCCCTACCAAATCAGCTTCATTTCCCTAAATAATTCCCTCTTAGATTTTGAATTCAAATAGATCTCTTACCCTAAATAATTTTTTCCCAATTGTTATTAAAATTTTTTTAAACATTTCCCTCTTGATTCCTCCTCCCTTTCCCTGAATAATATTCTCTTAGATTTTGATTTCAAATGAGATCTCTTGCCCTAAATAATTCTCTTCTAATTGTAATTAAAATTTCCCTAATCAATTTTCCTTTGATTAAGAACCTTCCTAAATAGCCCCCTCTTGAATAGAAAACTTCATAATTTCCTCCCATTCAAATCGGTATGTCCATCAAATTACTATCATAATGAAATTGTTTTATGAAAAGTTAATGAAGAAGGCAAAGGCTTTTGCTTGATCAATTGGGAAAACATCTGCAAAAAAAAAAAGAAAAAAAAAGGGCTTGGTATTAAAGATCTATGAATCCGGAATAGTTCTCTTCTATCTTATTGAATTTGAACATCTATTCATCTTGACTTGAACTCCTAAGCCAAGTAAAATCATAAACCAGTAATATAGTAACACTCACCTGACTTGTAGTTGGGCAAAATTACGCATGATTCTCAATACATAAAAAGAGTTAGAATAGCGTCTTATCCTTTCTTCCATCTGATCTATTGGATAATTCATATTGTTGAAAAAGACTTTTTGCAATGATGTGTGGGTTTATAATCTGCCTTCAGTCAAGCTTTATCCTTATCTTTTCAAGTTGGTTTAGAATAATAACAAGTTGACAATAATTTCAATCATATTATTCAAAAGAATAACCTATTTTTATCTGTTTAATATGTCTAATTTGTTCTTGGAGTTGGATCTGATAAAGTGAGTTAAAGCTCAAATAGTCTCCCGACTATTAGTAAATATTCCAGTTTAGTTTCAAACTCTTATAATGATCCAATTTAGTCCACTAATTATTAAAAAATATTTCAATTTTGTCCTCAATGCCAAAAATAACAGTTAAAATTAATTCCAACAATTAAATACGAGGGCATATTGGGTATTATGGTGTATGTGAGATTATATTATTTGTTATTTATCATAATAAAATAAATATAAAAAACATAATAGAAGTTAACCAATTAAATAACAAAAGTGAATAACTATTAAACGTAATTTACTTTCATTATAATATTTGTGTTTATTTTAATATGATAAATATTAAAATAAATAAAAATAATAATATAATCTCACATAAAATCTAATGCCCAAAATACCCTCACAGTTAATTGCTGGGGTTAACTTTAATTGTTTCTTTTGGTCTTGGGACCAAATTGAGACATTTTTTAATAGTCAGGGCTTAATTGGGGCATTATGAAAGTTTGAAACTAAATTAGACATTTATTAATAGTCGGGGGACTATTTTGGGCTTTTACTCCGATAAAGTTGAACACAAATTGTGGTTCTCTGAAGTGGACACTCTTATAATGATTTTTTTTCAATCAAATCATTTTATTCATTTCTTATTCATTGAGGCATTTTTACATCTTATAAATGGATCTTGGAGGCCTTTGTTCCTTTGAAAATAGCTTTTTTTGTATGGACCTTTTTTTGAGAAAGATCTCAAGCAATGTGCGATTGTTTTTTGGAGGATAATACTCATATATTTTTAAATTTTAGCTTATGCTCTAACATTTGATGGTATTTCTTTTCTATCTTTGGAGTTTTTAATTACATCTTTCCCCTTGACTCGTTATTTTCTTCCTGGAGAGATTATTATATCCAAGGTCAATACATCTGAGATATTTTTCTTATTAAGCTCTTTGAAACATATGTCAATAAAGGAATAACAAATGCTTTTCAAGTTTTTGCATGGATGATAAATTAATCTAGTTCAACGAATTATCTCAAGCTTATTTTTGGATGGATTCTAGTAATTGATATAAGTACAACAAATTTTATAAGTATACATCATGGATGGATGTGGGTAAAGAAGTTAGTCCATGAAACTAAAATTAGGATAGGATCTTGGAATATAGGTACACTTACAAGTAAATTAATGAAATTAATAGATAATTAGATATTATGGTTCATAGGAAAATAAATATTCTATGCATTCAAGAAAATAATGGGTTAGAGAGAAGTCTTAGGCAATGTTTAAAATTGTGTATTCGAGTATTGAGGCATTTTTCATTCGTGATGCGAGGCGTAAGCCTCAAAATCAAAAGATTGCGTAAACATAAAATGATAAATTTTTTATATACTAATCAGTGAATAATATAAAACATAAAAAAACATAAAATATGAAGTAAAATCAAAATATCCCAATAATAAGATAACATGATATATAGTTCAACTCAAAATTCTATCTTTTCCAAATCCCAGTATTCTTTTCATTAATATATAATTCCAATTTACAAAAATAAATAGCAATGACATATCACATAATAACTCATAAGTCATCAGCACTATCATCACTAAGGGGTTCTTCATTTGAATTATCATTATGATGAACTGCTCTCTCCCCTTCCTCTCCTATAGAGTCCATTGTCAGGCATTTACTTCAAGATTTATGTACGTTTTAATATATATAGCGTGAGGCATAAGCCTTATGTCAGTGAGGCGAGGCGCCTCAAGGCGGGCCTCAATCAAGTTGAGGCGCAAGCATCAAGGCGTTTTTACTTTTTTACTGGAATTGTGTATAGGCGGGCCTCAAGGCGAGCCTCATATTACGCAATTTTAAACCATGGTTTTAAGAGATTAATAGTTTAAGATTCAAACTTTGATATTTTGGTAAGAGTCGTACTAGAAATGGTATAGGTGTGATTATAAATAAGAGTTTAAAGAATAATGTTATAAAAATTAATAGAATTGGAGATATAATTATAGCTTTAAAGATTATTGTTGATGTTAAGATTATTAATATTATAAGTGTTTATGTTTCTCAAGTATGTTTGGATATGAGTTCAAAATTAAAATTTTGGAATGACTTAGAAGAATTAATACAAAAGATACCTCTTGAAGAAAAAGTTTTTATTGAAGGAGATTTAAATGGACATGTTGATAGAGAGGTAAATGATTTTAAAAGTATTTATGGTGGCTATGAGTTTGGAGCGGCTAATGAAGATGATACGATCATATTAGATTTTTCTTTAGTTTATAATTTTATAATTGTTAATACATTTTTCTTATAAGAATGGATATAATAAAACTCAGATTGATTATTTTCTTATAGGAAAAATAGATCGTTTAGATTGCAAAGATTATAAAGTTATTTCAAGTGAAAATTTATGTACCTAACATCGCTTATTAGTTCTGGAATTTAAGATAAAGGGCAGAAAACAATAAATAAAGTAAAATATTATTCTAGGATTATATGGGGGTATTTAAAGAATATTAACAAAAATATTTTTTAGAGTAAGATATTTGATCTTAAGATTTTTTTTGTGTATAAGAAAGCTAATATTATGTGAGAAAACGTAACTAGTGATATTAAGAATGTTGCAAAATATGTGTTTGGATTATCAAAGTGATAAGAGTAGTAATGATTTAGTTCAAGTGAAGTGTATTAAGGATGAAGTTTAAAAGGTGCTTTTACTAGAAAAAGATATTCAATAAAGGTGGATGAGATACTTTTATAAACTCCTCAATGAAGATTATGATAATACGATTAACTTTAGTGACCTTAACAACCTAAGTGAAAATAAAGATTTTTGTTTTTATCGGCGTATTAGTAAAACCGAAGTTAGAGAGACTTTAAATAAAATGAAGTGTGGAAATGTTGTTGGACCTGATGATATCCCAATAGAGGTGTGGAAATGCTTAGGAGGAGAAGGAATTTCTTGGCCTACTTTAATATTATTTTGAAGACTAAAAAGATGCCAGATGAGTGAAGAATGAGTGTGATGATTCTTGTTTTTAATAATAAAGGTGATGCATAAGATTGTACGAATTATAGAGGAATTAAGTTAATGTGTAATACTTTAAAACTACGGGAGAGAGTTATGGAGCATAGGTTGCGGTGTGATACTAACGTTTCTCAAAATCAGTTTGGTTTCATGCCTCTGTGTAAGTCTACTATGGAAGCTATACATTTATTGAGAGGTTTGATGGAGAAGTATAGAGAGAATAAGAAGGATCTACATATAATATTAATTGGTTTAGAGAAAGCATATGGTAAAGTTCCAAGAGAAGTACTATGGAGTGTTCTAGGAAAGAAAGGGGTTAATAATGCTTATATTCAATTCATTAAGGATATGTATGCAGGAGCTGTTACTTATGTCCAGACACAAGGTGGTTTGACCAAGTATTTTTCTATTTCAGTTGGATTACATCAAGGATCAGCCTGAAGCCCATATTTTTTTGCTTTAGTGATAGATGTTCTCACTAGACATTTGCAAGAGGTTGTACCCTGGTGTATGCTTTTTGCTGATGATATTCTTCTTGTTGATACGACTAGAGAGGGATTTAAAGGTAAACTTGAATTACGGAGGTCAACCTTAGAGTCTAAAGGCTTTTGTTTGAGTAAATCTAAAATTGAATATATGGAATGCAATTTTAGTAATAATAGTTCTGGTGGGGGGATTGTGACTTTGGGTGATCAAGACATTAATAAGAGTACACGTTTTAGATATCTTGGGTCTATTATTCAGAGTGATGATGAAATAGATAGGGATATTATTAGTAGATTTAAAGTTGGATGGTTGAATTGGAGGAATGCATCAGGTTTGTTGTGTTATAAAAAAGTCCCTCTGAAATTTTAGGAAAAATTCTATAAGTGGTGGTTAGACTTGCAATGCTTTATGATGCAGAATGTTGGCCATTGAAAGAGAGACATAATATTAAGTGTTGCAGAGATGAGGATGCTCAGGTGGATGAGTAGCTTTACTCTTAGAGATATGATACAAAATGAGCATATATGTGAAAAGGTTGGAGTAGCTCCAGTGGAATATAAGATTAGAGAGAGTCGCCTTAGATGGTTTGGTCACATAAAACGACGGTCTTTCGATGATCTGATTAGAAAAGTGATGTATTAGATTTGACTTATGTTAAGAAGGGTAGAGGTAGACCTAAAAAGACTTGGTTAGAAAATATTAGAAATAATCTTTCTTTATTAGATTTAAATGAGAATTTAACTTTTAATATTGTGCTATGGAGAAAAAAAAATTCATGTAGTTTATCCCACATAGTGAGATAAAGGCTTTATGTTGATGTTGTTGTTGAGAAAATATTTTAATATTTTAGTCAAAGCGTTCAAAACTTTTAGAAGTTTAGTTTTCCTGTATGTTTTCAGTGTTGTTGGCAGATAAGATTAGACAGAGTCGCCTTAGATGATTTCTTTACATAAAACGACGGCCTTCCAATGACCCGATTAAGAGAGTTGGTGTAGTAGATTTAACTGATTTTAAGAAATGTGGAGATAGACATAAAAAAACTTGGTTAGAAAATATTAGAAATGACATTTTTTATTAAATTTAAATGAAAATTTGACTCTTAACAAAAAACAATGCAGAAAAAGAATTCATGTAGCCGACCCCACGTAGTGCGATAAAGGCTTGATATTATTGTTGTATTGTGAAAGAAGCAATTGGAGAATGCCAAGTCACAATGCATTGATTACTAAACTTTTTGTTTTAACAAAAGATTTGTAAGATGGCAGTGTAACTTATCTTTAAATATATATATCTATGATGCACTGACACGGACACGAGACACGACATTTTTTAAAAATATAGGACACGGGTGCGGCGTGGACACGGCATAATTATTTTTTAATATAATATATAGAAATTAAGGTGACATTATATTAAAAATGACCAGCAATAATAAATCAATTTTATGATAACTTGTTTAGCTTATAACATAAAGATGTTTAAGATGTTTAGTACAAAATGTCTAGTACAATCACAAAATAAGCAAAGAATTATTTAGCTGCCCCCTGGCGGTGTTTGACTTACCAGGGTAAGAGTAATTTTGAAGTTCTACTTGTTTTTAAAATTCGTAAGTTATTTGTATGGAAAGATATCGAGCAGTACCGAGCTTGTATCTAGCGGTACCGAGCTTGTACCTAGCAAGACCAAGTATGTACTGAGCGGTACCTAGCGGTACCGAGCATGTACCTAGCGATACCTAGTGGTACCGAGCATGTACATTAGATTTTTTTTTTGGTAAGTTTCAAAAAACAATAATTAATATTTCAGGCATCAAGAGACAAGCGTCGATGCCATTTATTAATCATCGAGAGATGAAAATACATTCACTGCCAAAAAGAAATGAAAATGAGAATATTTGATGAGTGGTTATTAAGTGCGGACGTTGATTTGATGTTGTGAATAGGAAATAAGAAATTTATTTTAAATCCCGCAAAATACAAGAAATTATATTTAAAAAAAATTCATAAAATATTAATGATACGCGTGTCCGACGCGTCGCGTGTCCAATTTGCATTTAATATTTTTAATCGGACACGTTTTCGGCGTGTCCGACACGTTTCGGACGAGTATCGTGTCAGACACGGTGTCGGACACTGCACGCCTCTTTGAGGAGAAGTGTCGGTGCATCATAGGTTGTTGCATTCCTTATATTCTTATTAATTCTGTAACTCTATAATTGTCTTATTTCTTTTCAATTTTTAACGAGAAGGGTTTCCCCATCTTTCCATTAAGAAAAAAAATACCCTATCCACCTCATGGGTTTTGTTTCTATTAAAATGTTGATTAGCTTTGTAATTATTTCATTTATGATACTATCCACATGAAATTACAAGTGTTGGACCTTTTTTTTTAAGAATATCTGATGACTTTCAATACCATGTTTCTTCATAGGTGGAGGGCCTTCATCAATACGTTGAGTCTATGAAGACAGTTTATCTTTCTGAACACCGACATCATGGTGATGGCAATGACCCATTTCTCGAAGCTGACAGACGAGAAACTGCTAAACAGGAAGCTGCTGCTAAAAGAGTTCATCCAACTTTGCATTTGCCTGCAGTTTCTTCACAGCCATCAACTCATAGTACCGGTTTGCATGCTAGTCCAGTGATTCCTGCGTCAAGTGCGCCTCAGCAAACTGTAGTGAGCTCAGGCTCTTCCGGTGGTGGATTTTCGCTATTTGGTTCTCCAGTTTCTTCTCTTGTTGTTCCAACATCTTCATATCTCTTAACCCCATCTGCATCTGCTATCGGTTCTACTAGCCTTCTTGGTTCAACTGGGTTTTCACAGCAATCAACGAGTATTGGGACTCCATCAACATCTCTTTTTGGGTCTAGTCAGATTCCCTCTCTGTTTGGAGCCAGTACGTCAACCTTGACTTCTAGTCCAGCAATTGGAAGCTCCTCACTATTTGCAACACCTTCACTTACACTAGGTATGACTGAAATCTGATTACTTTTCTAGCAATAGAATAGCTAGTTTAGGAATCATAACTAGAGGTGTAAAATGCGCTGGCTAGGTTGATTTAATGCTGGGTTTATAATAGAAACCTACCAGCAAAGGATTTACTTTTTTTATCTGATGGATGCTAGACCTTTCCAAGATTTCAGAGACAGGAAATGATAAAATATGCTTGATTGAACTTCCCTGAATTTTTAGATGGATATGTAGACTCGGCTATTTTCCATTTATTGTAGAATGTTTTTCTTTTTTCCTCGTGAAGTAAACTAAACTCTAGGAGTGTTGCAAACAAGAATTCGGTCTTTTTATTTTCTTGTAAGAGAAAAATAGTAGAGCAATTTTCTGTTTCCATTGTTGTTCTTTGAGGAAAAAATGCTTAAGCGACATGTCTCTTTTTTTTTTTTTAACATTTTTATTAAACTTGTATTTTTAGATAGATTTTTATCCTTTTAATAAAAACACCATTAAATAAATAAATAAAATTCCATCAAATGTTTGATTTTTCATCTGTCTCCTTTGAAAGCTTTCTATTTCATTTGTTTGTAGGTTCTACCACTGGTTCAGGGGCTAGCTTTGGTGCAGCATCTGTAAGTTATTCTTTTGAATTAGTCCATTATTTTTTGCATTCATACTTCTACTAAATCATAATATTAGCTCTTTTTGAGCTGCAATTTCATGTTTTGCCTGTGGATAACCATTGAATGACATCATCGGGCATCTTGTCATTGGCACTGGATTGAACAAGCGTTATTGTGTAAAATGGCTCATCTAATTTGGTGCATAGGTGGTGGTGATAAAATTAACCGAGCATAAGTTTTTGTGCATTTTTAAATATATTTTATTCAGGAGCAGTTGTTACCGTTGTTCTATTTCCAGTAAGTTATCTGAATAGCGATATGGAAGCTTTTCATAGCTTGAGGTTTTAGGTGTGTGGAACATTGATTTCTTCAAATCAGATCTCTCAAATTCTTGATTAAATTACAGCATGTTCTATCAGATATTGGGATAGTTTTTTTTCTTTGTTCAGTCACCATAATATACGCACATTTGTTTCCTAAAACAAAGATACCACCGCCTATATTCACTTATCAAAGGAGTATAAGTGATATGCGATAGAAACACAGCGAAGACAAGAATCTCTCTTGATTTTCTAGCTGTGGGTAGTGGCAGGCTTGATCATGGGACAGGAAGTCCTTGATGCTCGGCGGTGAGCAGGTGGTATGTGAAGCCTATAAAGTGTCTAGCATCACTATAAAAGGTTGGGAAGACTTCAACTTTGTAAGAGATCAAGCAGGGGATAGAGAGATCTGGTGAATGGAAGAGAAAGCAGCTGGAGGTGTTCATTAGAGCAAAGTTTGTTATCTACTCTAGGAAGTGATCGGAAAGATTATTCAAAGTCACTGAAATTGCGAGATAGTTGAATATCAATTTATTATTATTTTTTTTAAATGATTGATGATGGGTATGATGTGATTGACAATGATGTTTGCCATAATATAGGCCTTGGTCGATGGTGTCAAATATGTTATTTGTTTCTGGGTTACTTTTCTTTAGAGTTTGTTTTGGTTGATTTGTCAAGCAAATGATAGAGAAAGAGAGATAGTTGAGGGAGTATAGAAAAGAAAAGGTTTAAATAAGCAAAAGCGAGAATCAAGTCATTTTGAATTGTGAGACAAGGTGTCAGTCTTGAGGTGGATCGAGACACAAGCCTCAAAGCATTAAAATAAAAAACTCATAAAATTACAAATAATTTATAAAAATGACAAAATGAAATAAATTATCAACATATTTACTTCATTCATCATCATATAACGACATAAACCACAAATCGTAATATTAAATATTATTATTGAACGAAAATTTGAAATGAGATTCATGATAAACATTTACTTAAAACTTAAAAATATATCTTGAGGATTAGGATTCATGGTAGTTTCATCCTCACTCTTATATTTTTCATACAAGATCTCATATATAATAAATCTATCGTCCTTGTATTCTATCTTAGTCATCTTCAGAATCTTCTTCTATTACATCATTTTTTTCTCTTACTCCTTATATCAGTTATCATTGGATTTGATATAATTTAAAGTAAAATAAGAAAGTAATAATATAATAAAGTAATCAATTATACTTAGATTACCTTTTGATTTTTGAAGCTCCAACCTTGCTTTGCTTAATTTTTTGCAGTGATTGTGAAGTAGATTATGAATGCAGTAATAAGCTTATCAATATAATAAAGTAATAAGCTTATCAATTATACTTAGATTATCAATGCAATAACAAGCTTAGGTGAATCTTATTAATTACACAAATTCTCATTTTGTTTCATGGCGTTTTTTTTTACAAGCTTTATGTGGGCTATGAAAATTCACACCCCGGCCTCTCTGCGACCCTTTCTTTTTTGTTTGTCGACATGGATGGTTTTAACGAGTTTAGGTTCCGGGGTAAATTTTCAGAAGGTAGATTATGTTTTAGATAAGGCATTACTCAAATATTTCACCCTCATTTTGCGAGGACTTTATGATTTGAGTTCAGGTTTTCTATAGGCACAAGCCCCTATAGTTTATTACACCTCCCGATAACGAG
Source organism: Dendrobium huoshanense (assembly GCA_016618105.1). Lineage (NCBI taxonomy): Eukaryota > Viridiplantae > Streptophyta > Magnoliopsida > Asparagales > Orchidaceae > Dendrobium > Dendrobium huoshanense. Next base: position 10,167,484 of record CM028347.1, on the reverse strand, counting down.
AGATAACTTTCGATTAAGGCTAGTCATTAGAATATGCACTTACTACCCAATATATAGTAGCAATAATTTTAGACATTGAAAATCGAAATTTATCACCACCTACTTGAAGCAGATTGTGGGGGGAATGATGATGAACCCAATCAAGATCTCATGGTTCCGTCATCTCAGGTTATCATGGTCCTTAATCTACTTAATTAGAGGAGATAGTCGACCTAACCTGACCGAAAGATCCTTATCGGCAGTCATGGCTTGCTTTGCATAAGGGCACCTTGTAGGCTTAGGGTGAGTGTTTGCCTAAAAGAATATATTTGAGCCCACCTTAGCTAACAAAGAGTTCTATGCCCTATTGACTCATTTCTCAAGGATTTAGAGATATTAGAGAACATACGGGCTCTGCCATGACCATAATTTAGTGGTATCATTTAATGACAAAATCACTCAATCAGAGGGCCACGATCATAACCGTTTACCTGTGGTGTCATTTGATTTGACGGCGAAATCATCGGTTAGAGGACACATGCCACGTCTTTACTGAAAAAAATATTATTTAAGAATAAATACTGGTGATATTCTCGATTGGACATTCGCTCGTTTTGAGCTAAAGTGATTTCCATATTTATCTACCTCGACAACTATTGCGCTAGGTGGATGGATTTTTGCTTTAAGTTTAGGTGATTAAATTTTATTTCAAAATTCAAAATTTTGGTTATTCTTGTATTTTGGATTTTTTTTTTTATTGAAATCAAAACTCCTTAATGGTTAATCTTGATATTTGAGAGTATTTTAAAAGTTAGAGATCCTTCAGGTTGAGATCAACTTTCAACATGATCATCATTGGGGTGAAATTGTAGTAATTTGAAAATATTTGCATTTCATAAGCATTTGAAAGTGTAGAGTCCCCTTTGGTTGATATAAATATTCAATACGTGATGAGGACATCGGAGATCAACGGCTACGATCTTGAGTCTATTTATTTATGTGTTTTATTTTATTTTGTTGTTTTTCCTTTTTACCCTTATGGGTGGTCATGTAGTGTTGTAGCCCGAAGGGCATTTTAGTCTTTTATTTCTTTTCTCTTCATGTAGCCTATTTATATGCTAGTTTCTTGTAATTGAGGATGATGAATATTGATATGAAATTTTCAATTTGTGCTTATGGATCTCTTTGTGAGTTCTAAGTTCTCTCTCTTGGAATGATCTCTTAGTGAGTTTGTGAGAAGAGAGGCCCAAGTGGGGCAAAAGCAATACCCGTCAATCTTGGTGGATTCCAAGGTTCGCGGTTCTCTTATCTTCTTTTATTTTATTTTTCTTCTTGCATCGAATTCCCTCTCCATCCGTCTACGTCCATAGCTTCCACCGCCGACCATTCTCACCACCCAAATTCTCTCCTAAATTCCTCCACCTCAAGCCACTATTTTCCCCAACCCGCCGGCTGCCTTGGCCTACCCAGTCGCCGGCCACCCCTCCCAAAACCACCATCTACACCACGGCCCGTCCCCATCTCCACCCCCATGCCGCCGGCCACCTCTCCCTCTCCCATGGAATTTGAAATTCAAAATTCTAAGCCCATAAATACTTTCCTAAAATAATCCTCCCAATTAGGAAGGTTTATTAATTTGAATTCAATCCAATATTTGAATTCAAATAATTCCCTCCCTAATAAATTTCAATTAGGAAACTTCCTTAATGAAATCTGAATTAAAATTTCAGATTTGTTAAAACCTTTAGTAATTTCCGTGGGCCCCACATACTAAGAAAATAACTCCCCCTCCCCTCTCCCTACATGGCCGGCCACTTAACCTTCCCCCTCTCCTCTCTCTCTCCAATTTTCATTAATTACTCTCCATTAAGACTCTCTAATTACCTCCCATAATTCCTCACCTCCCATTAATCCTTTGATTTGAATTTGAATTCCTTCCCTCCAATTTTATTAAATCTGAGAATTAATTTCAAATTTTGTTTGACTTTTCTCTCTCCCAAGTTAATCTCATTAATTCCCCTTACAATTCTCAGCCTTAGCTGCCTCCTCCCAAACTCTTCTCATGTTTTCCTCCCTTTCCGTGAGATTTCTGCTGGCTGTCCCCATATTCCAGCCATATTGGGTTACTGTTATGCACTGCTGAAGGCCAGAGATTGCTGCCCAAAGGCTCCCAACACCCTATCAAAGCTATCCAAATTTCTGTCGAACATAAGGAGCTGCTGTCCAGATTTTCTGGTCATTGTTTGGAGGCTTTCCAAACTATTCCTTCTTGTCCCCTTGCTGTCCAGCAGAATTTCAAAGCCTGAGTTGCTGTCCAGCTGACCATAGATCTCTGCTTGCTGACCATAGATCTCTGCTTGCGGCCCAAAGAACCAGCCCAGTTTGCTGTCCAGATTCTTGGACAGGTGCCACGTGTTATCCTGAGTATTGGAGCCTTGAAAGCTGCTATCCAGAAGCCTACAAGTTGCTGTCCAGAACTTCCAAGACCCAAAACCTGCTGTCCAAATTTCCGGGGGTGCTGTCCAGAGATTTTGGCTTGCAATCCAGAACATTTCAGCAAGTATTAGGTTGTCCAGTGCACCAGAGAAGAGTCGGCTGCTATCCAACAGCAATTAAGATGTCTTTCTTGTCTTCCCATTAGGTAAACTCTCCCTCCAAATCTCTTATTTTCCTAGTCCACTTCTCTCTTATGGTTATTTTGGATCCATGAAGATCATGTTAATTATTCTCCGCTAAAAAAACTTAGTAAGCTAGAGAGTGAAGTGAGGGATCTTTGCATTGTGGCTAATCTTATTGTTAATCTAGGGATCTCTTGTTGAAAATCATCCATGTATGCAACATCAGATTAACGTGATTGTTTTATGATCTTAGCTTTTACGCGCGTGATTCGGCCTAAGCTTATTTTACCACTCATAGTGCTTTCTTTTGTCGTTAGAGCATTCATTGTGAAGATATGATTATTATGGCCTCTAACATTAAGCGTGCAAATACGTTTCACATCAATACGGCATCATCGGAGTTGATTTATGGGTATTATCATTTCATTAGTCGAACCTTGTCAACTTTGTTTGGTTGCAAATCGAGTATCAAGTTCTACTCCTAAATTTTGGAGTTATCGTGTAAATATCATAACTTGAGGTGTTCATTTTAATATATAATTTTTTTGGCAAGAGACTTAGAAGGTCTAGTATGAACGTATAAAATTATATACTTTAGTTAACTTCAACGATTGTTAGTTCTGAGAGTTTATGTTTTTGACAGCGAACTTTTTTGTATTAGACTTTGAAGGTCTAATATGAACGATAAAACCAAATACTCCTGTCGGTGCTATGATTGTGTATTTGTTTGGTGGTTCAAGTCGTGTCAACTCCAATCCATTCAAAGAGGAGGATAAAACTTGAATTTAAGTTCACTTTTGACCCTGATAGCATCATCAGACGTCACGTGTGTACATATATTGTGCTCGTTGGGGACCATGCGGATATTTTGTTTCCTTCAATATCGCATATATTTTTCTATGCATTTTGTAGGATATATTTGCAAGATGACTAATGCATTTGATATGATGTACATGAGATATATCATACTTATATCATAAAGCATTTGTATGATTGGCATGTCACGTTTATGTGATTGATACGATACATCAGCTGGATTGGCATGATGTGTTTATGTGATTGTCATATTTGCATGAATAGTGTCATGCATTTGCATAACTGTCACAATGCATTTACTGATTGACATAATGCACTTGCACGAGTGACATAAGGTATTTGCACTCTATATGTAACGCATTTATGTGAGGCATCCACATGTTGCTTAGCCCACGCATAGAACTATTTGCATGTTGCAATATGTTTACATAACGCATTTGTGTTTTGCATAGCTTGTATATATAATATATATAATGCATTTATGTGTTGCCTGTATATTTGCATACTGCATTTGTGTGGTGGTTTAATGCATTTGTGTAGCGTATAATGCATTTGCATGTCAGTATAACACGTTACTACGACACAGTGCATTTTTGCATGTTGGATGGTATGTTTACATAATACATTTGCGCATTGCAAAGTATATGTTCATAGTGTGTTTGCATGTTATATGCGTGTGTGTGTGTGTGTGTGAGAGAGAGAGAGAGAGAGAGAGAGAGAGAGAGAGAGAGAGAGAGGATCCAGTAGCGTGAAGCGTATTAGCTTCAATTGTTATGTATAGAAGGAATGTTGTTTGAAAGTTGTATTGCTCTCCATGAATCTCCTGTTATCATTTGCAAGCAAGTTGATTTGTTTGGTATGATAACTTGGCACTACAAATTCCCATGCATTTCATTTTTCCCATGCATTTTGTTTTACGTGTCATCTCAAAATATGCACTAATTTTGAGTTTTCCCTCGCCCGAAGCCCCAAGCAATATTACAGCCATTTCTATATAATTTTAACATTTCAGACATAATGGTGAAGTTCATTTCAAGAACATATATTGTTTGGGCAATGTTGCGCAACATATAGACCGTCGATTTCGATCACCTTTGCTCAATTCGACTGTGAGAGGTTCCCCTTTTGTAAATTCGATGCTCTGATTTTATCGATGCAGTTTGTTTGATGATCGGAAGTTGTTTGAGCAATTTAGTGAAGCATCATGTCCATCGTATGTTATTTCCATCATCAATTTTAATTATTTTTTCTTGCATCATTAGTGGAACTAGTACGTGGGTCAACACTTTATTATTTATCATTCTTAATAATCTTACTGATCACATGCTTCATTTTCCCCAACATGAGGTGGGTCTCACTATATTGAAATAGTCATCTAGAAGTCCAAATATCATGGGGTGGCATAATTTCTCCGGTCCCAGCTATATGTGATTGGATTAAATAGCTTAAGATTGTCTCAGATCATGAAATCCAGCTCTCATGCATTGTAAATTGATACATTTCTGCTTGCAGTTCCTGAATTTTTAGAGTCTGAACAGTCATATACAACCTTGTCTGAGGAAGATTTCAATTTCTTCTTTCTAAGTGGCACATAACCTCGCTGAATAACACTTACTGAATTCCACTCACTGATGTAAATAGAGGAAACAATATGAGAAACATATTTAGAGGTTTGAGTGTTTCAAACTCTCTAAATCACTCAACACATCTGTTTGCGACCGAGGCTTCGTTTGGGACGGCTTTTTTACCGCTTCTTAAATTAGTTTTTTAAGAAAAAAATTAAAATTTTTGTACTAAAAAACTGTTTTAAGAAGCAATAAAAAAGCCGTCTCAAACAGAACAAAGCATGAATTTGCTATTGGTTTTCTCTGTGGAAGGGTATTATCTGAACTCCTGTGTGAGGTGCATCTATTTGGTATGCCGACTTAGCAACTTTTTCATGCTCAGATGAAATCCACAATTTTATTATTATTATTATTATTATTATTTATTTTTGCTTCTGATTTCCTATATGAATCTTCATGAACTTGCAGAAATCGGCCAGGCCGAAATCAAGAACTTCAAGACGGTAGCTTCAACATATTGCTGCTGCATAAAATTGAAGCTAAATTTGGCCCAGTTTTCTTCACCTGCACTGGTTTCCCCAATACAAGAGCTTGGATGCCAGCTCTTGTTCTTTTTTGCTCCCAGCTTCTGCTTCATGTCTTATTTTCTTCAATCTTTCCTTATCTTCTTTTTATTTTTTGCTTATCCCTCTTCTTTTTCTTAATTCCATTCCATGTTTGCAGGACTTTTCCAGACTCATCTCACTGATTATTTATCTGTTTCATGATTTAGTACAATCATAAATGCTTATTTAAATATTGTGTAAATATAAATTTGAAATTGATAAAATATTAGTAATAATATTTTAGAGTCAGCTAAATTAATGAACACTAGCATATAAAAGGTGAAGTTAGCTTACATTGTTTGGCTGATGAAAAAATTTGTATCTTTTTATTTATATATTGAAAATATAAATTTTATACATTTATATGTTATTTCAATATTTAACTTAAATTTAAATGTATGAAAAAGTATGTTTTATATTAAAAAGGATTATTTTAGTAATGCTTTTTTTTTTTAAACTTTATTTAGAGATTTGTAGATTATATAAATAATAATGATAAAAAAATTAAATATTATATATATAAATAAGTTTTTTGTGAAATGTATATAAATCTCTCCAATTTTATTCTTTTAAGAAGATGTGATAATTAAAATTGGGTAGCTGAATGATGTAGACATTGGGAGCTATGATTAAACCTAGCTTTAGCTCTTAGTTAATAAAACAGCCATCATGGCCTATCTAATGGTGCTTTTATCTGTCCAATTGTAGATTTAGGCTTCATTTAGGTTGATTTCTTTATAGCCTCGTAAACTAATTTTTTAAATTCGATACAAAAATTAAGCCGTTAGAAAGTTGTGTTCTTTAGGGTATGCTTGGTTTGAAAGGATTGGTTTGATATTAAAAATTTATGAGCGGTAGAAATGTAATATTGAAATCTTAGATATTAGATATGTAAATAATATGAAATAAAGTGATATGTATGCAAATCCCCTTTATAATTTCTCATCAATTAAATAAAAAAATTTTCAGTTTTTGACTTTTTGTAGATAGAATTCATGCACTCAACAACAACATCAAGCTTTTATCCCACTACGTGAGGTTGGCTACATGAATCTTTTTTCTCCATTGTGTCCTATTAAAGGTTACAGTCTCATTCAAATCTAATAAAGAAAGATCATGTCTAATATTTTCTAACCAGATCTTTTTAAATTTGCCTCTACCTTTTTTAACATTCATGCACTCAACCCACCCACAAGAAATATTGACTCAATCGATCCTAATGAGTTGATGATACTCCCTAAAGATAAAGCTAAATCAAAAGCTAGAGTAAAGCCAAACAGAAATAAAAGTTTTTCCGTTTGGCACCAAAAATTTATATAATTACTAAGCCATAGAATGGTAGAAGACATTGCATCAAATGTTTTGAAAATCATCTCAGATATTTAGTGTTCAAAAGATCAATCATTATGTTTCTAAATATATATTTAATTTTAGATTAATTAGTCATAAGTCAAATTTTAAGAAATTTAATTTTGTAATTTTAAAATTTAGCCTATTGGATTCTTTTCAAAATTTATTGATATAGAAATATATTATTTAAATGGAGGGAACAAACGGTCAAAATCTGCACCGTCTCTTTCTCATGACTCTTTTCCCCTTCCCTCCTCTGCTTTCTCACTTGCCCCCTGCACGCCTGACACAGTCTCGAGGGAAAAGCAAAACCTAGCAACCATCCATAATTAATGGTGGCCGCACAGTACCTCCATGGGCTCGACACCGAGATGAGCCCAAACTCCCACACTCAGCAAACACCAATAAGAGGGAGATCGAGACACAGATCTCAGGTTCCGAGCCCAATGACTCATTGAAAAGGACGAGTAGTGGTTGAATGAGTGCCAGTAAGACAGACAGACAGACAGACATCAGAGAGAGAGAGAGGGGAGAGGGGAGATGGAGGAGAGGGGAATGGAGGCGGAGTTGGTGTCGATCCCGGCGACGCCGAAGGGATTATCGACGCCGGAGACGTCGGTGACGCCGAGGGGTACGGTGAGGACATCGGCGAGGGTGAAGGCGTCTTGGACGCCGACAGGGGTGACGTCGGCAATGGCGACGCCGAGGTTGCTTAGTCCAAGTGGATCAATGGGGACGCCGATGAAGAAAGTGGTGGTGAGTCTTCGAGGGTACTTGGAAGAGGTAGGTCATCTAACGCGGCTCAATCCGCAGGACGCTTGGCTTCCCATTACTGAATCGCGCAATGGCAATGCTCATTACGCGGCATTCCATAACCTCAACGCCGGCATCGGCTTCCAGGCCCTTATTCTCCCCGTCGCCTTCGCCTTCCTTGGCTGGTATTGTTCTCTTCGCCTGATCTTCCTCGTCTGGTTTTTGCTTTTTTTGGTATTCTTCAATCGCTTCTATTTTTAGCTCAATTCGAAATTACTGTTTCCGTGATTAATCTGATGGCCGGATTTGTCTGTAGTTACATCGCTTTCAATTCTTGTGACATGAAGTTGACTTGATAGAGCTTGATTGTCCTTCTCTTCCCTTTGAAAAGACTGCAACAATGAGACTTTTAAATCCCTCTTTCTCTCTCTCTCTCTCTCTCTCTCTCTCTCTCTGGCAATCTTGAGAAATACTAAGGATAAGCATTTAGTGGTTGAAAGTGGGGGGTTTCTGCAACGGATGAGTCCTCAGATGGCACTAATGGATTTTTTTTTCTAAGTAAAAGTGTACACAATATAGTTTCTTAAAACAACTGAGAAACTTTTATGAGAAAATTCTAAAAATAAGTTCTCAAGAAAATCAAATAAGATTTTGGTGATATTTGCCCTAAAAATGCGGATTTAAAGACATTTTTTTTGTGGGGGATATTTAGGTCAATTAAGATAAATTCACACGCACATTGCATACAGAAGACTCGATCCTTAGTCAAAGTTCTCAATCAACGGACCAATTTTTTTTTTTGGGTGGGGGGCATTTAGGCCAATTAAGGTAAACTCACACGCACATCGCATACAGAAGATTTAAATCTAAGACCTCTTGATTGATAGTCAAAGTTTTGAACCGACAGATCAAGATGAGCTGCATACGATACAATTTTCTATTGACTCCATTAAACTATTGCAGGAGTTGGGGGATAATATCTCTGATGATAGCCTACCTATGGCAACTATACACCCTCTGGATACTTGTTAATCTTCATGAAGCTGTCCCAGGCAGGAGATACAATAGATATGTGGAGCTTGCGCAGGCTGCTTTTGGTAACAGCACTTCAACTATTTCTATGATTGAAATTATATACATTGAATTTTTTTTTTTAAGATGAAGCATCTTACCTGCAACTATGGAGAAAGAGTATGTAAATTTATCAAAGCATTACTGATCTATTTTCATTTTCATGATACATGTTGAGCTCTTTGTAGTAATAAATTTCCTTTACATAAATACTTTCAACTCTTGTGATATTTTTTGTTGTTTTTGGATTTTCCAGATATAGCACTCTTGCAAAGTCCACTTTGCTCATCTTTGAATGCAAAATAATTACTATTTAAGTTAATTTTTTAATTTATAATCAATTTTAGCAAATTTTTAAAATAACAATTGATTTGAATTGAGCTTTTTGCAAGAGTTGTTTGAGAAGAATTCAAATGCATTTCTCATGTTCAAAACTAATTTATTCAAATTTTTAGGCTTTTAAGATGAATTTTAGGGTGTTTGAGCAAGTGAGTTGAAATTGTAAGATTTGAAAAACTCTTGGATTGACCTTCCTTGAATTTTTTCAAGTCATATTTAAGCATCTAGGAACTTCCAATCTCCCCTTACCACATTGGTTCATTAAAAGCATGAGTTGATTTCTAAGAGCCATACCTTTTAAGATTACTTGGCAAAGTTTCAGTTCCATTGCATTCTAAAAATGGATTAAAATTATAATCATGCTGAGATGCTTATGGTTCATGATGTGAAGCAGACAAGTATGATTGAATTGTTTCAAGTATCTGGAACAAAATTTACACTATTTTACATATGAAACCATGGTGAAGTTTATTCTTTCACATCTGTTGACACACTTAGGCTTTGTTTGTGACAGCTTTCTTTCTGCTTCTTAAAGCAGCTTTTTAGTACAAAAATAAAATTTTTCTACTAGAAAGTTGTTTTAAGAAGCAGTAAGAAAGCAGTCCCAAACGAAGCCTTAATTGATTTTCATTATACTTTTTATTTGCTTCAGGTGAAAAACTAGGCGTGTGGCTTGCTCTGTTCCCTACCGTTTATCTATCAGCAGGAACTGCTACTGCATTGATTCTTGTTGGTGGTGAAACCATGAAACTATTTTTCCAGATTGTCTGTGGAGCACTCTGCACCTCGAATCCATTAACAACTGTTGAGTGGTACCTGGTCTTTACTTCCTTATGCATTGTTCTCTCCCAGCTTCCAAACTTGAACTCCATTGCCGGGCTCTCTCTTATCGGCGCAATAACAGCTTTAACTTATTCGACGATAGCATGGGTCCTTTCTGTAAGCCAAGCAAGACCTGCCTCCATATCTTATGAACCCCTTAGATCGAATACCTTCACTGCATCAACTTTCTCGATATTGAATTCACTTGGCATCGTTGCGTTTGCCTTCAGAGGCCATAATCTTGCTTTAGAAATTCAGGTGAGGAATTTAGTTTTTATTCCTATAACGATGAGAACTCATAAATTTTGGAAATTTTAGTGAGAATCAATTCTGTAGTGCAGGCAACCATGCCGTCAACATTCAAGCACCCAGCTCATGTACCCATGTGGAGAGGAGCCAAAGTTGCTTATCTTCTCATTGCCATTTGTCTGTTCCCTGTTGCCATTGGAGGTTTCTGGGCATATGGGAACCTTGTAAGTTTTACTGTTTATCAATTCACAACTGCTATGATAAAATAGGACTCAGGGGCTGTTTAATATTCAATTTTAGGAAAATTTTAAGGAATATTTAGCTTAAATCCCACCAAATAGAATTTTAGGGATTTTAGATTCTATTATCTTAAGAGGTATTAGATTTGACTTATGTTAAGAAAGGTAGAGGTAGACCTAAAAAGAATTTGCTGGAAAAATTATCTTTTTTTTATTAGATTTAGACGAGAATTTGACCCTTAATTGGACAAAATGGAGAAAAAAGATTCATGTAGCTGACCCACATAGTGGGATAAAAGGCTTGATGTTGTTGTTGTAGATTCTATTATCTTAATAAATCTCATTTCATCTTCATTATTAACTAAATTTTGAATACGTTAAATCTCATCATTCACAAGATTGAATGGATTTAGGAATTCCCCTTCTCATAAAGTTCAGAACTGTCAAATAATTCTCAGATTTTAAGCCTCTCAATATTTACCATTTCTAGATTTGAAAGGCTTGAGTTAAATCTGATTTTTAGCCAAAAAGGCCTTAATAACATCAGTATATCTACTGCTGTACTAGATCTGGTTTAGTTTATCTTTTATTTGGCATGTAAATATGGTTCTAAAAGCTCCTTTTTTTTTCTTACAGATGCCTGCTGGAGGGATGCTGAGTGCACTATATGCTTTTCACAACCATGATATTCCAAGGGGTCTTCTTGCAACTACATTCCTCTTAGTTGTGTTTAATTGTCTTAGCAGTTTCCAGATATATTCCATGCCTGTATTTGACAGCTTTGAAGCAGGATATACAAGCAGAACAAACCGTCCTTGTTCGATCTGGGTACGATCCGGTTTTCGCATATTTTACGGGTTCATCTCATTCTTCATTGGTGTTGCATTCCCATTTCTTTCTAGTATTGCTGGTCTTCTTGGTGGTCTAACTCTTCCAGTAACATTTGCCTATCCATGCTTCATGTGGGTTCTTATAAAGAAACCTCAGAGGTTCAGTTTCAATTGGTATTTGAATTGGAGTCTTGGGATACTTGGAATAGCTTTTAGTCTAGCTTTTTCTGCTGGTGGTGTCTGGAGTATGATAAACAGTGGGCTCAAGCTCAAGTTCTTTAAACCTAACTGAAGTCCAGCTTTGAATCTATTCATATTGTATAAAATATCCTCCATTTAAGAAATAATGAGGGTGAATTTACTAATCTTTTCTAATTTGTGTGTAATGGAATGAACTGTAAGTGTGATTGGTAATTTAATTCTGTAATGTTTTTATTTTAGATCTTATGGTTATGAAAATCATGAAATTCATATTCATAATTTGCATGATTGATGGTGGTGCTGCATGTTTATGAAATGTTCATATGGTGAAACTAAGAAGGGTTGGTATAGCTTTTACTCTCTCTTGATTAATATATATAATTTAAGATTTTTCACCCTTCTAAAATTGAGATAATTCTTTTTGCCATATTTCTTTTAAAATTAAACAAAAAAAAAAAAAATCTGAAAATAGTCCTCAAATTTTTGGTGTATGGCTAATTTAGTTCCAAAGTATCATGTTTTCATAATTTAATCCATCTACTATATAAAATTATTCATGTTGTAATTGTGATATAAAATTGACCTTAATTTACTCTCTCAACTTTACAAAAATGATCCCAATTTAGGCTTCATTTGAGACCGACTTTCTCACAGCTTTCTAAAGTAACTTTTTAGTATAAAATTTTTTAGTTTAAGACATTTTTGTACGAAAAAGCCACTTTAGAAAGTAGTAAAAAAATGCCTCAAACGAGGCCTTAGTCTCAAAGAGACTATTTTGGATCAATTTTATATAGTCAAGATACTAAATAGAAGCAACGTTATCCTCTAGAGTTTAAATGATCACATTTGAATAGTCAGGGGACTATCTTGAGATTTAACTAATTTAAAATTTTGACTCCACCAAGGTCACACATTGATATGTCAGTCTACAATATTAAGTAGACATCATCAAATAGTAATCATGCCTTAAGACATTAACAACACACGAAATTCATTCAAGGTTATAGCTTAGAGTTTCCTCCAATTCCAAAATGAGACATCATAATTCCTTAAAAGTAGAAAAAGCATCCCCTTTAACTTAACTTTCTTCAAACCGATCAAGGGCATCAGTTTCTTAAGGAACATTTCTCAAGCCTGATGAGTTATTATAGACTTGAGATCCTTCTGTAGAAGCATTTTAAGAGATTCACTTGTTCTTCAAACAAACCCTAGAGAGAGAGAGAGAGAGAGAGAGAGAGAGAGAGAGAGAGAGACCTGATCAAAAGACCTGGGTGGTTTCCATTGATTGGAGCAAAGCCATGAGATGTTGCTGGGTGGTGAGCCTTGAGGAACACATCACAGCATCTTCCCATAAGGAAATAGGCTTTGGATTAGCTACAGAAGTACTTAACACAGTAGCAGGAGAAGCAGGAGGGCATTGGTAGATCTCTTTAACATTATCAGCATCTTCGTTCAGTTCGCTCACCTTATCCAACCACATTATTTCAATTGGATCCACCAGTAATGTGCTGTCACCGTCCTTCCAACCAATTAGCTGCACCAAATTAACTCCCCATTCTTAATTCTCTACTTTCAACTCCCCGTCTAATGATTTGGATCATTATATTTTAAGGAGAAAAAGAAGCTTGTTGATAGGTACCTTGGGTGAGGCTATGGCGTTTGTGCAGTAAAGCCTGGCGTTGTCCACGAGCTTGCAATATTTGGGAAAAGCAGCGGCGAACCTCTTGTTGGATCTGAGCTGAGGCTTCACTCGCACTGCTCGGCCCATCAGGATAGCTCTCCTGACATGAATTAGATCAGCAAAGTTAGCTTGTAGTTAAGGACTTCAGATAAATTTTTTTAACAAATATATGCTATTTGTTAATATGGAAATTCAGTTGTGTTTAATAAAGTATGCAGAACATTTTTTTTAAAGAATATGAGAAACGACAATGATGTAAATTTCATAAATCTTCAATATTGGCCGGGTCACCACGCAATGTAAAAAGGCAAAATTTGCAAGAGTTTCAAGGTGACGGTGCACAAAATTGCTCAAACAATGTCCAATCGCAAAACGGACTTCACAATTGCGCTCAAAACATTAAAATTATTCAATAAATGATCTTTCGCATCGATTTGAGCAAAGATGATTGAAATTGATAGTCTACATACACGACGTTATGCAACATTGCCAGAACAACGCTCGTTCGCAAAACGGACTTTATCGTTGTGTTCAAAACGCCGAAAATACTTAGTACGGACAATACTATTGTCATGATTATTGGACGAGCGGAAATTAAAAATTTGCGTGAATTTCGAGTTGACAACACACAAAATGAGGTGCACGAACATTAATGAATTGATTCATCTCTCTTTTTTATTCTGATTAATTTTATTAAAAAAATATATATTTAATTATAAAAATTATTGATACGTGAAATCTTTAAAGAATAAGTGTTCAGATATGAGCAAGGTCTAATACATATAAATTGTCGAGACCACATTAACTTAATAGATAGGCTAAGATTTTAGATTTGAATCATTATGTATGTACTCAAGAGGAAATTGGAGGGCCAACTTCACAAACATTAATAAACACATAAACTTCACAGGTTTTCAAAATAGGATTAGCAAATAGAAAGATACACGCAGATACAAATCTATGATTAGGTTGGGATATGGAAATAATAAATCATATATGGTACCTTATGCCTCTGACAACTGCAAGGTATGCATCACAGATAACTCCAACAAGCTCTATCCTGTAAGGCTTCCGGAATCCATCTTCTTCCACAACACTGTCATCATCTTCTTCTACTGGCTCCCAGTAGTTTTCAATGGTCGTGCCGTCCTCAGCTACGTGATAGCCGGGCCCCATCCTGTAGCGCCGGAGATGGACATCCCTCACCATGGCAATTGTTTGCTCCACAAATGGCTCCCATGAGAGAGTCCCATCCATTATGACATCTCTTCCTTCATTTAGTGCTGTTACCAGCAAGGACGATGCTGCATTCAGAGAAGATTGATGCACCTACATATGTGAAGCAACTCTCGGTGAGCCATAAGTGTACTTTTGACAAAAAAAAAAGAAGCTTTTACTATGTCATATTTATTCTTAATAATACTATGTGTAGAACACCAAGGGAGGAAGATTTCTTCAGAAATCTTCTTGCAAGATCAAGAGAGGGAGAGAGGAGGGAGAGGAGAGGGGGACCATGAGCCAACAATGAAAAATTCCTTTATGTTGACCCTCATGCTATACCCAAAGGAAAAGAAAGGAAGAAGAAAGCAAACTGAAAATCCCTTGTACATAGCTCTAACCCGTTGGATCCCTAAAATCATGCCAAAATCCCGTCGATTTGGCGTCATTCACGTCGCTTCCCCGAAATCTCTCTGGAATCCCGTAGCTCGGCGCCGAATCCGTCGCTTCTCCGCGATTCCTGCTCAAAACCTGCGACTCGCCTCGATCGAACGACCACATGCGTCGTTAAATAGAAACCGAACCCTTCTTCCATTCGCAGGTACCACGCGATCGAGCTCCAGTCGCAAGCTCCTTCCTCCGATCCTCTGCTCCAGGACGTCGGCTCCCTCTGCTTCTTCAGCCCGAGAGACAGAGAGAGAGAGAGAGAGGAAGGGAGGTGAAGCACTTACCCGTCGACTGCCCTGGAAGACTCCACATCTTCGACGACGCCTCCTGTCCGATCGAAGGTTACGACAGTTTGATCGGAAGCAAGCAGAGGAGCTCGCTTGCTGGGACGGTAACTTTCTCCCTTCCCGTCGCTTCTTCAACTCCTCGTGGCTGTTCGGCGCCGCCCCTTGTACGACTTCCCCTCTCCGATCGGAAGCAAGACAGGAGCTCGCTGTCCGCGAAGATAACTTTCTACCTAACGCGCGCTTCTTCGGCTCATTCGGGCTGTTCGACTTTGCTCCCTTTGACGACTTTCCCCTCCTCTCTGGTCGGAAGTCCGACATTTTGATCGGAACAGAACAGGAGCTCGGCGGCTGTAAAGGTAACTCTCTGCCGTTCGCCCGCTACTTCGGCCAAACCCATAAATTTGCTGAGCCAGAGAAGGTAGAGGGAGGGATTAATTTGTTTTAATTAAAATTAATTTTAATTATAATTATTTTGATTAATTATGATTAGTATAATTAATTATAATTAATTTTAATTAAGTTATTATAATTAATGTTAATTAATTATAACTAATTTAATTAAAATTAATCTTAATTAATTATAACTTTTAATTAATTATTATTAATTAGTATTAATTAATCAAGTTAATTAATATTAATTAGTTCTAATTAATTAAAGTTAAAATATGATTAATTATTCTAATTAATTATATTAAGTATAATTAATTATTTTAATTAATTATAAATAAATATAATTAATTAAAAATATTATAATTAATAATTAATTATAATTAATATTAATAAAAAAAATGCTTAATTCCCCCCACTCTCCTTCCTCGATGTCCATGTCGGACCGCCAAACCACCTAAGCACGCCTTTAGTGGCCGTGGTAGGAGGGAACCCGGTGCGACACCTACGACGAGGTAGGCGAGTGACCCCTCGATCCACGTGTCAACCACGACAACCCCGCGGAGGTACGTACTCTTCTAAACTCAAAACCTTGCTTTAATATTCGTGGCAAATTGGAGAACTGTCCTAAGCACGCCTTTATTGGCCGTGGTAGGATGGAACTCCGGTGCGTCACGTGTGGCGAAGCGGGGTCACTTTTAAGTACCCCGGGCGGGGGGAAATAAAAAATTGTCTCTTTTCAAAAAAAATACTTTTTAAAACCCCAAGCACGCCTTTAGTGCGCGTGGTGGGAGAAAAACAAAAATACAACCGCCGTGGTGTCTCACCAATACCAACCGTGCACGTCTTTATTGATGTGGCGGGTAGGCGGCCTCTTGGTTTTTTCCCCTAAACGGGGGAGACGCTAGGAGGCTGCCGAAATTTTGTCTAAAATACAGACAAGGACTTAAAGCGAATTGGATTTGTGGACTTGAATCAAATGGACTTAAATAAACTTGAATCCAAATAAAAGAAAATGTGTGCAAATGATGAAGAACATTAAGCCAATAAGGCTTGAACTTGATTGAACTCAGAACGACAGACGACTTGAAGCACGTACACAGAACATAACTTGAATCATGTTTGCAAGAAAGCTTGGTTTGAGCCAAGTAAAGGAGATAAAGAACTTAACCTTGAATCAGTCTTGAACTATAAGGAACTCAAATCAAAACTAGAACTTGAAATGAACAAAGACATGACTTGGACGTTTAAACTCAAACAAAGATTTGAGTTGAACTACAAAGACTTGAACTCATATTGAACTTGAATTCAAATCTAGATATTATAACAAATGCAAATTCAATTTGAATTTGAGTATAATCAAGGTGAACAAGTTATAAGGAATTTGAATTCAAGATGAGCTTGATTTGAGGAGCAAACTCACCATACAAGATTTGAGTCATCCTTTTATGACAATGAAAGACTTACAACAGTCAAAATGACCTAATTATGTGCAAACGATCAAATGAGCATTGATAAAGAAATTCTTGCATACTACTTGATTACAATCACACAACGACATATATTGGACAAGGAGAATTCTTTCATCCACTAGCAACAATCCAAACAAGAATACAATTCTACTACGAATAGTGACATGAGTTCTCCAGTGTACTCATGAACAATATTTATCTCCGTTATATTTGCAAAGTAGCAATAATTTCAAGAAAGGGGATATTCATGAATAACATAAGAAAAGACATGTAACAAATGCAGCAATTGTCCAATTTACATCATAGTAAGCTAATGATGATCTTTACGACAGTCATGCAGGAAGATGTAGTGACCCCTACAACATCTACTTGTAAGCATTAACAGAGGTTTGTACCAAACATAGTAGTCTACTTGTACATAACGATGGTGGATGAGATGCAAAAGCAATAATCTCCTTGCAACCAACATCAAGTGTCTTCCGACTACAAGCAGTGACAAACGAAATGTAATGATTTGCAAATCAAAACACATGAAGAGATAGTCAAATGAATGTGGTTCAACCAACAACTAATATCAAGTTACAAATAAAAATATTGGTTTGCATAATAGGCAGTAATGAATGATATGCTGTATGAATGAGGAATCCTCTATAAGCATGAACATGTAACATGTCATTTTCATATGGAGGCTGAGGGTCATAAGAAATGCTGGAAGACAATAATGATGACGAGTTCTTACGAGCTACCGTAGGAGACCTATTACACACACAGTCTACAAGTGAATACAAAAGGACTATAACAGATATCAACATCTGAAAGCACAAGGCAGGAGATTAGTTAGTGCACTACTAGCCACCTACAGAAAATCAACAAATAGTGCACGACAGTCTACCTGTAAGAAGCAACAAACAATTCTATCCAGAAGCTACTGTTTTACGCCACCGGATCTGCAACCTCCGTACAAGCAGACAGAAGGCGTCTACAATCTATAACGCAACGCCACCGGATCTGCAACTTTCGTACAAGCAGACAGAAGGCGTCTACAATTATTTCAAAGTACCCCTGCACGTGCACTAAAAATTGTATACACATAGGTACACTAAAAGGGGTAAAAATAATTATAAAACCCGCATGGGCCCCGGCAAGCGTGTTATTGGTACACACTTCACGTCTAGGGATGCTGCGCGGGTTGACAAGTGAATTCAGGTTCGAAACCGATCCTTCTATACGGGTCAATAGAAGTCGACAGGGTTCGAACCAACAAACAAATATACGGTTGTGGCGACTGTCATATTTGTCTTAATACATTCATATTAGGCCTTCAAGGCCTATAACAATAAGAATTCACTATCAAGGGCATAAAGCATACAAAACCCGATCCTCTGTCGACAGCCCGACAGAGTTGACAAGGTTCAATCCATAAAAAGAAATGACCCCCAAACACCCCGATGATGGCCGTGTTGAATGCAGATCTCAACCGGAGGGGTGATTCAAATGCTTTCAAACATCTTTCAAATTCCACCCAAATACCCAAAACTCCACAAAATTCCAAAAATCCCAGAAAAATTCCAAAATCCCAAAATATTTAAAATTTGAAATCAATCCATCAACACACTTAAAAGCAAAATCCATCCACCCTCCGCAACAGTCTGTCGGGGTGGACAAATTCAAATAAACTCTAGCTCACAAAGAGCCAAATGCCTAGTCGAAAATATCACTAGGATCCATTCTCAAACAATCTCTTGCCAGTAAGGACGTGGTACGTGTCCTCTAACCGGCAGTTTCGTCGCTGTGGGCTCCGAAAATTCGGCCTCGGCCTCCACTCGCTTTTCTTTTATTTGGCGAGAGAGTTTTAACTGAATAAGTTCCGAGGTAAATTTTGGAAGGCAGATGGGTTTGTAGATAAGACACTACCCAGAGATTTCGCCCTCATTTTGTGAGGACTTTATGATCTGAGTTCTGGTTTCCTATAGGCGCAAGCCCCCATAGTTAATTATCCCTCCCGAAAATGAGAGAGAACTTTCGATTAAGGCTAGTCGTCAATCAGATACGTAGAGTATGCGTGTTATCTGGCATATAGTAGCAGCATGGGTATAGGTATTGGAAATTGGATTTTGATTTGGGTATTTAGAAAGTTTAATATTTAAAGTAGAAATTGCACCATCGTGCACTTAAAGCGGATGATGGGGGGATGGATGATGGGCCCGATCAAGATCCCATGGTTCCATCGTCCCGGGCCATCGTGGTCCCTGGTCTACTTAGTCAGAGGAGGTAGTCGACCCAACCTGACAGAAGGATCCTTGTCGGCAGCCATGGGTTGCTTCGTCCAAGGGGACCTTGTAGACCTGGGTTGAATGTTTGTCTAAGGGGACAAATTTGAATCCACCTTAGCTAACAGAGGGCTTTGTACCCTATCGATCATATCCTATTAATTCATATCTCAATGATTTGATGCCAATAAGGAACGTATTGGCTTCGGCCATAACCGATATTTCGTGGTGCCATTTGGCGGCAAAACCACTCGGTTCAGAGGGCCCCGGGTCATAACCGTTTACCTGCAGTGCCATTTGGCGGCGAAACTGCCGGTTAGAGGACACGTACCACGTCCTTACTGGCAAGAGATTGTTTGAGAATGGATCCTAGTGATATTTTCGACTAGGCATTTCGCTCTTTGTGAGCTGAAATTGATTTGAATTTGTCCACCCCGAAAGACTGTTGCGGAGGGTGGATGGATTTTGCTTTTAAGTGTGTTGATGGATTGATTTCAAATTTTAAATATTTTGGGATTTTGGAATTTTTTTGAGATTTTTGGAATTTTGTGGAGTTTTGGGTATTTGGGTGGAATTTGAAAGATGTTTGAAAGCATTTGAATCATCCCTCCGGTTGAGATCTGCATTCAACACGGTCATCATCGGGGTGTTTGGGGGTCATTTCTTTTTATGGATTGAACCTTGTCAACTCTGTCGGACTGTCGACAGAGGATCGGGTTTTGTATGCTTCGTGCCTTTATTAGTGAATTCATATTGTTGTAGGCCTAATATGAATATTTTAAAGCAAATATACTGGTCACCACAACTTTATATTTGCTTAATGGTTCGAACCCTGTCGACTTCTATTGACCCGTATAGAAGGATCGGTTTCGAACCTGAATTCACTTGTCAACCCGCACAGCATCCCTAGACGTCACGTGTGTACCAATAACACGCTCGCCGGGGCCCATGCGGGTTTGGATTATATTTTCCCCTTTTTAGTGTGCCTATGTGTATACAAACTATTGTGCACGTGCGGGGGTATTTTTGGAATAGACGTCTTCTGTCTGCTTGTACGAATGTTGCAGATCCGGTGACGTTGAATTGTAGATCGTAGACGCCTTCTGTCTGCTTGTATATGTGTTGCAGATCCGGTGGCGTAGTGTTTTGATGTTGACTCCCCCTTTCTCAATCACCGGGGATGGCTTTCTTTTGGACTTTGAAGTCCACTGATTGCTGCTTTGCTTTGAAAAGATCTCTTTTCGAGATCTTTAGTGTAGTAGAGTTTTTTCGTACATCGGGTTGCTATTGTACCCGAAATACTTGAAGATCTTGATCACCGTTGTCGTATGTGATATTCGTACTTGTGTCCACAATGGTTCGTTATGCTTACGATGTACACACTGTTGTTATCCACAAGTCGTTTGTAGCCATTTGCAGGGGTCTGTTGTACTCACTACGACCTCCTAAAAGTGTTTGTAGAAGACCCATTGCTTCTGTATCATATCCACCCTTTCACCAATCTCGGGTGGGTATTTTGTGTTTGTACTTGTTTGTAGGGATAGATCTTCGATTGCCACATATGGGTAGGACTCGTACACCTGGCAGCTGTCTACTGCCTCTTACAGGTACGGTGCATTGACTTTGTTGGGAGTGTTGTAGGAGTCTGTGCATCGAGGTCTTGTAGTTTGAGTTTCCTCGTGTGTGATCCAAGTTTTGATCTTTGCATGTGTTTGAATCCAAGTTCAGTTTCATTCAGACTTGAATTCATCAAGTTCACAAGTCCCCACTTGATGTCGTATAGCCCGAGTTCAAATACGAGCTCAAAGCACGTGTTCAAATTGATTGTTCAGGGTCCTCTGAAATCTTTTGAGTTTAATTTCTTGTTCAAATGATTTGAATTGGGCTTCAGCTTGATTTTATTTCATTTGAATTTGGTTTTTAGAAATCATTTGAATTTTGGTTTTGATTTAGGTCCACAAGTCTTTTGTTCTTTGTACAGGTCTCTGCTCATTTTAGTTCAATTTCTGTGCTCTTCTGTTCAAGTACAGATCTTCTATATTGTTGCCCAAGAAGATTTTCAAATTGTTCAAGTCTTTGTACATTTCAGTGAAAATTTCGGCAGCACCCCGGCATATCCCCCGTTTGGGGGAAAATTGGGGAGCTGGGCCTTCCCACCACGCTACTAGAGCGTGTATGGTAGGTGTCCTTGGACACCGCGGCCGTAGTAATTTTCATCCCACCACGCTACAAGAGCGTGTATGGGGCCTTCAGCAGTACCCGTACCAGAACAGCCGTGACATACCAGAACATCAGTGACTCTCCCCACCACGCTACAAGAGCGTGTATAGGGCTTACCCGCCTCGTCGTATGCTTCGCACCGGGCTTCCTCCTACCGTGCTACAAGAGCGCGTATAGGTGGTTCCCCGGTCCGCTGCAAACGTCGAGAATGGGATTTTGGACCATCATACCTTTGCGTAGCAGTGTCGTCGGTGTCAGTATCGAGGTCGAGGCCGAGGACCGTCCCCACCACGCTACAAGAGCGTGTATAGGGCTTACCCGCCTCGTCGTATGCTTCGCACCGGGCTTCCTCCTACCGTGCTACAAGAGCGCGTATAGGTAGTTCCCCGGTCCGCTGCAAACGTCGAGAACGAGATTTAAGTTAGAAATGTATACCTTGAAGTCCCGGCAGGCTGGCAGTGTCGGCTCGAGGATCGAGGCAAGAGGGGCAAGCATGCTTCTCTTTTTTTTTCTCTTTCTTTTTTTTTTATAATTAATATTAATTAATTATAAATTAATTAATAAATTATTTTTATTTAATTATTTTAATTATAAAATTTAATTAAAATTATTAGTTATAATTAATTCATAATTAATTATAACTAATTAATTTTAGTTAATTTTAATAACTTGTAATTAATTAAAATTAATTAATAATAATTAATCTTATTATAATTAATTAAAATTAACTCTAATAAAAATTAATTATAATTAATTAAATTAATTATAATAATTTAATTAGAATTAATTATAATAAATATAATTATTTAAAAATAATAAATTTAATTAATTATATTTAATTAATTTAATTATAAAATAACAATAATAATAATAAATAAAAATTTCTCTCCCTCCCCAATCTCTCGGTTCGGCAGATTTATGGGATTTGGCCGGAGTAGCGTGCAGAAGGGAGAGAGTTACCTTCACTACCAGCGGGTTCCCGTTGTTGTTCCGATCAAAAGGGTAAGTCGTCGTCGGAACGAAATCGTTCAGCCACGAAGGTGTCGGAGAAGTCGCACGCAAGGGAGAAAGTTATTTTCACAGTGAGCGAGCGCCTGTTGTTGCTCCGATCAAATTATCGTAACTTCCGATTCGACTCGAAGGAAACGTCGTCAATGGAGCGGGGTCGAACAGCCAGGAGCCAGAGAAGCGTCCGAAAGGTAGAAAGTTATCTTCACAGCCGAGCGAGTTCCCGAGTTGCTTCCTATCAAACTGTCGTAACTTCCGATCCCGACAGAAGGGAATGTCGTGGAAGGTGCGAAGTCGAACGACGTCGGATGGGGGAGAAGCACGCAAAGGAAGAAAGTTATCTTCACAGCGAATGAGCTCCGGTTCTTGCTTCCAATCCTAATGTCGTAACTTCCGATTCGACAGAGAAAGGACGTCGTCGTGTGAGCCTTATGCGGAGATCGTGGGAAAATAAGCGACGTCGTGCTGAATTCGGTGCCGGACAGGTACGTGGATTTTAATTTATTTTATTTTATTTTTCTCTCTTTTGTTTTATATGGCAGGTCAACAGCCGCCAAATGGCACTGCAGGTAAACGGTTATGACCCGGGGCCCTCTGAACCGAGTGGTTTTGCCGCCAAATGGCACCACAGATAGCGGTTATGGCCAGAGCCAATACGTTCCTTAATGGCGTTAAATCCTTGAGATATGAATCAATAAGATATGATCGATATGGCACAAAGCTCTCTGTTAGCTAAGGTGGATTTAAATTTGTCCCCTTAGACAAGCATCCAACCCCGGTCTACAAGGTCCCCTTGGACGAAGCAACCCATGGCTGCCGACAAGGATTCTTCTGTCAGGTTGGGTCGACTACCTCCTCTGACTAAGTAGACCAGGGACCACGATGGCCTGAGACGATGGAACCATGGGATCTTGATCGGGTTTATCATCGATTCCCCCACCATTCGTTTTAAGTGCAAGATGGTGCAATTTCTATTTTAAATATAAAACTTTTCGAACCTTTCCAAATTCTCAAACTTCCAAACATTCTAAATACCAATACTCATTGCTGCTACTATATGCCAGATAACATGTATCTTTACGTATCTGATCGACGACTAGCCTTAATCGAAAGTTCTCTCTCGTGATCGAGAGAGGTAATTAACTATAGGGGCTTGCGCCTATAGGAAACCAGAACTCAGATCATAAAGTCTTCGCAAAATGAGGGCGAAATCTCTGGGTAGTGTCTTATCTACAAACCCATCTGCCTTCCAAAATTTACCTCAGAACTTAATTCGTTAAAATTCTCTCGCCGAATAAGAAAAGCGAGCGGAGGCCGGGGCGGAATTTTCGGAGCCCACACTTTATTCCATTGGCTTACCTATTACAAGCTAAAGACTCCTTTATATAGACTCCTAAAGCTATACAAAGCAACACAAATGGCTATACACTTTGCCATACAAGACACCAACACAAAAGCAAACATAAATCTAGGAACAAATATCTAACAATCTCCACCTTGGTCCTAGATTTTACAAAAACAACAAAAGATAACCACTGTTCTTTAAAGAACAGCCAAAGAATGATCCTGTCGGTCTCCTCCGCCAAAAGCGTCCACCGACATTCTAGCTCCACCTCCCGATAGATCTCCTGTCGCATTGCGTCCAATGCAGCCAATCCCCGAGCACCCCTAGCCCGGCTTCAGCGCCCTGTGCCTCCACCTGCACCCGGCGCCTCAGTGCCCGCGCCCTGCTCCTCCAGCCCGCGTCCAAACGCCACAAGCCCGCGCCTTGCACTCATGTGGTCTCTCTCAGATCCACATCATGCACGTATCCACCCATGCAGCGAGCCCTGCGCCTTCACCTGCGCTCCGCTCGTCACCAGTGCCCCACGCTCTTATGCGGACTTCTCGTGCACCGCACGACCTCGCATCTTCAAGGGCCCCACACTTTCAACCCTGCTCTCCAAGAGCAGCCGACACTACCTCAGTGTCTCCCGGACTCCACCTGAAGTCCAAAACTCCACCGCAAAGATCCAAACTGATCTTTCAACCAAAGAACAGAAAAAAAAAATCTACTTCAAGACCGATCGAAACTTGATTCAAGATCAAGCAAAAAATTTGGTCTCAATGACTTCCATGCTTCTGTTCTTGTCCGCCTTCATCAACCTCTAGCGTACCTTTCCTTGAAGCTCCTCCACCTTTCACCTTCAAACATATTGATCGCTGCTCTCTTGACCGGCTAAAGAATCGCAAGAAGGTGTCTCCCGATCAAGAAGCCTTCTCTGATTTCGCACGTCCGACTGAAGCCTCGCTCACACTGGTGCACACCGAGCGACTCTTGATCCAGCTTGCAACTGCGGCACCAGGCCGCTACTATAGCTCCGATCCGAGCTAAGCCAGGCCTTACCTGAGCTTTCGGTCCCCTCGCTCAACCGACGAACCCGGCCAAGAAGCTCACGCCGGACGTCCGGCCTCCTCCTCACACGAACCCAAAGGCAAGCCCGCCGTTCAACCCCTCACACAAGCCAAACAGCGGACATCCGCCTCCGCCAGGCAGCACACGCTGCCAACTGGCTTCGCCTTCTTGTGGCCAGAGTCCTTCTCTAGAATCGTGATCCCGCCTCCGGTAACCCGGTCAAAACCAAGCCGTCAAATCCTTCCGACTTTTGTCCGAGCGGCTTCTCGTGAACAGCCCGCACTCGTACCTCGCCTTCCTCTGCAAGCCCGAACGGAACCAACGTTGGTTTTGATTTCTACTATGTCCGTCTCTTGCTCGATCCAACCAAGCCGGTGCCTATAATTTCAGCTTCTTGCATTGCCGGCAACTTGAACACCTTCTTCCTTCGAGATTGCCACTAGGGCTCTGATACCAGATTGTAGAACACCAAAGGAGGAAGATCTTCTTGAGAAATCTTCTTGCTAGATCAAGAGAGGGAGAGAGGAGGGAGAGGAGAGGGGGACCGTGAGCCAACAATGAAAGATTTCTTTATTCCCTTGGCTTACCTATTACAAGCTAAAGACTCCTTTATATAGACTCCTAAAGCTATACAAAGCAACACAAATGGCTATACACTTTTCCATACAAAACACCAACACAAAAGCAAACATAAATCTAGGAACAAATATCTAACACTATGCTTGAGGACTTGCAGCCTCTTATTTGAGGTTGAGGGACCCTATAGTAAGAGGACTTGAATTAGGACATTATAGTCTTATTCGGCAAAGAAAACAAAATATTTCCTCTTAAAGGCCAAATTTTCAGAAGGAGCGAATTTCGTGTGGAATTTAGCAGGAGCGCGACGGGGAGAAAATTTGAGAAGCAGCCAATACGCCGTACAATTTAGCGCATTCAAAGAATGCGCTTAATGACACGGCGCATTCTTTGAATGTGCTTTACGAAATAGCGCATTATGTAGATTGCGCGGTTTGGTATGGCGTACTTCTCAGAAACTTCAACCATCCCGCTGGCAGCGACCGGAAAATGAGGGGATTTTGTTTTTTAGCGGGGGCAAGATCCGGTTTATCCGCGAAGGCCAAATTTTCAGAAGCAGCAGGTTCGAAAGTTTTCTTTATGGGAAATAGCGTGTAGCAGGAAAATTTTAAGAAAGAGCTAAGACGCCAAATAGTTTGGAGTACTCCAAAATCTGCGATTTTGTTCAGCGCATTTCAGAATGCGTGGAACTGTTCAGCGCATTCTATGAATTGTTCTTCATGTTACGATTTTGCGCAATTGGTTGTTGTGAGGTAAAATTCCGTGCATTCCTGTAATGATTGTAGAGCATTATTCGATATGATTTCACAATGTTAATTTTTTTGTTTTCAAATGGCAGCAGCTAATTGTTGGGAAATATTTTTTTAATTTTTTTATAATACAATATATTAGTTTATCATTATTATATTTTGGAATTAAAAAAAAAAAAGAAAATTCGAATTGTAATGGCATAAGTGCTATGAACCCATAATTATTTGCGAAAAGGTAAGGCCAAATTTTCATTAAATTTTATTTTCCTTTTAACTTTTAGTAAGTTATTATAGTTATTATGGTTATTAATTACGAATCAAATGTACCTTAATATCAATATACTTTAAAATAAATTTTAAAATTAGGTAAATTATGATATTTAGTTAATGAAAAATTGAGAGAAAATGGTGAAATAGTTATTAAAATAAGTTTAAAATGTTATTTTAAATATAAGGTGAATATGATTTAAAATTTAGTTTTAAAAATAGGATTAAATTATAAAATTTGTGTATTTCTATTTAAATTGTTATAAACATATTATGAATGTCAATTTAATTTTAGAAGCTATATTAAAATAAATTATATATGAAATTATGACAAAGTATTGAATATTTGGACTAATAAATATTTATTCATCATCTTCTTCTTCATAGAAAGATTGGAATGAGAATATTGCGAAAAGTAATTAACACCAATTATTAAAAATACATGATAACTTAAGTAATAGAATGAAATACATATCATTAGAATTAGAAGAAAGGTAAAGAAATTATAATTACGAGCGACTTAGTACAATGCGCATACGCGCTTGGATTTGGGTTAATGTAGGACAACATAAGAATTTTTCTGTGAACTGTTTTTGGATGAGGTGCCAATCTTTGATATTTAAGAACTCCTTTTTACCATCTATAATATTCAGCTCTTGATATTTTTCTGATAGAAATGCATCTTGATAAGTATGCCACTCTTTGTAAAGAATACAATGTTGCACATCAATTATTGGATTCTCAACATTGACCACAACTGAACAATCCTTTTCTTTTGTGATTTCACTAATTCTTGTCTTTAAAGTACTTATAGGAGCAAAATGATCATTATGATCTCTAAAACTTTGTCGTACAAATTGCCAGCCCAAATCAGTAATAGTTTCTCCATCCACATACATGGGATGACGACATTTGATAACTTCATGATCTGTATCCCATAAACTATCGTCTTCATACCATGACCATTCATGCAAACAACATCGAAAAAATTCATTTGATCTTGATTTCTCCTCCAAGAATTCATCCATGGGATACGACATACATTCTGTTAATCGAATAGTACCATCATAGATCAACTTCTTCCTTGGAATAATATGAAGGAAATCCCTTGATGGTGACCGCTTTATTGATAAGCTCCTTGATGATGATGACATTTCTAGCTGAATATTTAGCATATGCAATTTAGTTTGTCATTAGGATAATAATATTAAATGAATGATTTTAAATAAAAGATTTGAAGAACACGAGCGAAATTAATATAACAAATTACAAGTTAAGCAACAAATACGAACATGAATATTAATCATCAACATAACAACATGAAATACATTTAAAAGTTATGTTCGAACGAGAAAGTAAATAACAACATGAAATACAATTTTAAAGCACGGGGATAGGAGTAACGCTGAAGTTACAGCTTCATATTATTAAGAAGATATCGTAAACGAGTTTGGAGCTGCGTTTGTATAAGACAACATTTGAAGTCGATATGGAATTGTTATTGTAATTGCTGCCAATCTTCTCCATTAAGAAAATCCTTAGCTTTAGGGTATTTAGAAGTTTGCATCAACTGTTTATAAGAATCTAATATGTGCTTATCATGGTGAGGCGTCCATTTGGAGTATAAAATACAATTATCTATATCCATCATAGACCTTTCGAAACCGGGTTCAATGTCACCGTTTTTATCTCGACAAAGTTCTAGAATTCTACCTTTTAGGAAATCTTGTGCCACAAGGTGGTGCTTAAAAATGGGAAAGCCTTCTTGTATACATTTCCAGCCTAACTCTCGACGTGCATGGTTACCTCTATATTCCTTCTCTTTCATCGTATCATCATGTAAGTACCACAGTAAGGAATCGTCATCTTCATCCCAAGATGGATAATACACCTGAATAGTGCATTTGATGAAACTCTAGCCTCTAGGTCGTTATCGACAGGATAAGATAAGCTTTGACGCACTCGTATGGTACCCTCCGTAATCCATTCTTTGATTTCTGTAGTGCTGCTACCCTCGGAATTGTTGGAGTACATTCTTGATTACTGATGCTGAAATGAAATTTTTTAGGAATGTCCGTGAGAATTGTAGATTTCACCTTTATTATTTAATACAAAATAATGAAGAAAAAAAATTGAGTACGTGCAAAAATTTTTTTTTTAACTACTAGATATAAGTTGTCGAGCAATATAATAAGAAGATTTCATAAAATTAAAAAAAAATTTATAACAGGTAGTCATATCCCAAAGATCAGCACAACAATACATCTCAAATCTCATACTACCGATGCCTAGGCAGTGCACCACTCCCTGGAGTAAATCTATTTGGTGCCTTTCGTCTTCTCCTCTGTAATTGTGGCTCCTTTAAAACCTCAGTCTCCTCCTGCTCAACCTCGGCACGTTGGTGTGAAAGTTGTGTACCTGGTTTCGTAGGATAACCTCCCGTTAACATAATGTCCTACTGCGTTGGGGATGAAGGTAATCCAACTGATGACATCCAGGGTGGAATGGCCATTGGAAATAATGATTGCCCACTGGTTTGGTCGTATTGTTTGTCATAATAAATTTGTCCTGGCTGAGTAGACTGTCCAACGTGCGGGCTCCAATGTGGGGCTGAAGTACCTGCTCCCATGTAATCGTAGGCCATGGATGGTGTATGAACGAAATGCCGATGCGGGTCCGGCACAACATTCCGTCGGTGCCTACTTCCCATCGACCTGGAAGGAGCATCTGAAACAGATCGTCTACTGTGCTGCTAGCCATGAGAACTCTCCGCACGTTCTCTCCTTTGTTGCTCTGCCTCCGTCGATGTATCGAAGGTATTGTAGTCGATATAAACAGATTGTTGAACTCGGGCAGACAATTCAGCAACCTGATCTATAGCCATCTGCAATGAACTAGCATTTTGTCCCCCACCCCCAGCTAGTGGCTTAAGAATCGAAGATGATCGTATGTACTAATCCGCCTAACAAAAATATAATTTTTTTTAGGGTTTTGTAAAAAAATTAATACATTATAAGTAACATTTCAATACGTACCACTAATCTCTCGCCAGGTGATCGAGGAAAGAAGGTCTCCGGAGGCTCAACTTGAGGTTGTAACAGGTAGATAGAAGCCCAAGATCTATACCACTGTAGATAAGCACCAACTTCTTGGTTGCCTGTACCTGTGACTGGAATGATGGGTACCACGTAAGCCCTTCTCTCCTCCCAGATCTGGAGGTAGTCACTGTACTGTACTGTCCAATCTTGATATGCTCGACCCCTACCATCAATGCGCCTGAATGACTGATCCATGGGTTCAATTTCAGTGGTTGGTAGACCTGAAAACTGTCTTATAACCCGGTCTGGAAGGTGCCACTCTGCACGTTTTCAACTAATAAGCGGTACTCGTGCCCTCCAAATCTCTTCTCCATCATGATACTGTATTGGAAGAGCAGCTAGAACTGTATGGGTATATGGAGTCATGATAACCTAGAAATATGTGATAGAAATTTTGTTATAATTTTTGAGATAAAATATATTATTTAAATAATAAGACTTTTATTATACCTGACTCATACGCAACCCATTAAACTCATCTCTATACGTCATTGTATTGCCTGCAGGTAGCTCATGTATCCTATCTTCAGCCCACCTATATAATTGTATGAACCATTAGTAATGAAATAACAAAATATCTTTTATTGACCAAAGCTTATGAACCTGCAACCCAATGGACGGCCGGCTAAGTCAATAATCTGCAGGACTCGGAGTGTTGGTCTACCAATATACAATCGTTCCCAGGACCAAACTTGCAGGAGTGCCACACATCCCGCTATATATGTCCTTGTTGGTCTTGTTGCATAACACAGCTCCCTATAAAGATGTGCAAGAACAGCACCACCAATTGACATCTTACTGAAGCTGTCAACATCCGCTAGTAGAGGTAGCTATTGTAGCGAAACATGACTGATGTATTACGGAGTCATGTTTCGCTACAATGGCTACCTCTACTAGCGGATGTTGACAGCTTCAGTAGGATGTCAATTGGTGGTGTTATTCTTACACATCTTTATAGGGAGCTGTGTTATGCAATAAGACCAACAAGGACATATATAGCGGGATGTGTGGCACTCCTGCAAGTTTGGTCCTGGGAACGATTGTATATTGGTAGACCAACACTCCGAGTCCCGCAGATTATTGACTTAGCCGGCCGTCCATTGGGTTGCAGGTTCGTAAGCTTTGGTCAATAAAAGATATTTTGTTATTTCATTACTAATGGTTCATACAAATATATAGGTAGGTTGAAGATAGGATACGTGAGCTACCTGCAGGCAATACAATGACGTATAGAGATGAGTTTGATGGGTTGCGTATGAGTCAGGTATAATAAAAGTCTTATTATTTAAATAATATATTTTATCTCAAAAATTATAACAAAATTTCTATCACATATTTCTAAGTTATCATGACTCCATATACCCATACAGTTCTAGTTGCTCTTCCAATACAGTATCATGATGGAGAAGAGATTTGGAGGGCACGAGTACCGCTTATTAATTGGAAACGTGCAAAGTGGCACTTTTCAGACAGGGTTGTAAGACAGTTTTTAGGTCTACCAACCACTGAAATTGAACCCATGGATCAGTCATTCAGACGCATTGATTGTAGGGGTCGAGCATATCAAGATTGGACAGTACAGTACAGTGACTACCTCCAGATCTGGGAGGAGAGAAGGGCTTACGTGGTACCCATCATTCCAGTCACAGGTACAGGCAACCAAGAAGTTGGTGCTTATCTACAGTGATATAGATTTTGGGCTTCTATCTACCTGTTACAACCTCAAGTTGAGCCTCCGGAGACCTTCTTTCCTCGATCACCTGGCGAGAGATTAGTGGTACGTATTGAAATGTTACTTATAATGTATTAATTTTTTTACAAAACCCTAAAAAAAATTATATTTTTGTTAGGCGGATTACTACATACGATCATCTGCGATACTTGAGCCACTAGCCGGGGGTGGGGGACAAAATGCTAGTTCATTGCAGATGGCTATAGATCAGGTTGCTGAATTGTCTGCCCGAGTTCAGCAATCTGTTTATATCGACTACAATACCTTCGATACATCGACGGAGGCAGAGCAACAAAGGAGAGAACGTGCGGAGAGTTCTCATGGACAGCAGCACAGTAGACGATCTGTTTCAGATGCTCCTTTTAGGTCGATGGGAAGTAGGCACCGACGGAATGTTGTGCCGGACCCGCATCGGCATTCCGTTCATACACCATCCATGACCTACGATTACATTGGAGCAAGTACTTCAGCCCCACATTGGAGCCCGCACGTTGGACAGTCTACTCAGCCAGGACAAATTTATTTATGACACACAATACGACCAAACCAGTGGGCAATCATTATTTCCAATGGCCATTCCACCCTGGATGTCATCAGTTGGATTACCTTCATCCCCAACGCAGCAGGACATTATGTTAACGGGAGGTTATCCTACGGAACCAGGTACACAACTTTCACACCAACGTGCCGAGGTTGAGCAGGAGGAGACTGAGGTTTTAAAGGAGCCACAATTACAAAGGAGAAGACGAAGGGCACCAAATAGATTTACTCCAGGGAGTGGTGCACTGCCTAGGCATCGGTAGTATGAGATTTGAGATGTATTGTTGTGCTGATCTTTGGGATATGACTACCTGTTATAAATTTTTTTTTAATTTTATGAAATCTTCTTATTATATTGCTCGACAACTTATATCTAGTAGTTAAAAAAAAATTTTTGCACGTACTCAATTTTTTTCTTCATCATTTTGTATTAAATAATAAAGGTGAAATCTACAATTCTCACGGACATTCCTAAAAAATTTCATTTCAGCATCAGTAATCAAGAATGTACTCCAACAATTCCGAGGGTAGCAGCACTACAGAAATCAAAGAATGGATTACGGAGGGTACCATACGAGTGCGTCAAAGCTTATCTTATCCTGTCGATAACGACCTAGAGGCTAGAGTTTCATCAAATGCACTATTCAGATGTATTATCCATCTTGGGATGAAGATGACGATTCCTTACTGTGGTACTTACATGATGATACGATGAAAGAGAAGGAATATAGAGGTAACCATGCACGTCGAGAGTTAGGCTGGAAATGTATACAAGAAGGCTTTCCCATTTTTAAGCACCACCTTGTGGCACAAGATTTCCTAAAAGGTAGAATTCTAGAACTTTGTCGAGATAAAAACGGTGACATTGAACCCGGTTTCGAAAGGTCTATGATGGATATAGATAATTGTATTTTATACTCCAAATGGACGCCTCACCATGATAAGCACATATTAGATTCTTATAAACAGTTGATGCAAACTTCTAAATATCCTAAAGCTAAGGATTTTCTTAATGGAGAAGATTGGCAGCAATTACAATAACAATTCCATATCGACTTCAATTGTTGTCCTATACAAACGCAGCTCCAAACTCGTTTACGATATCTTCTTAATAATATGAAGCTGTAACTTCAGCGTTACTCCTATCCCCGTGCTTTAAAATTGTATTTCATGTTGTTATTTACTTTCTCGTTCGAACATAACTTTTAAATGTATTTCATGTTGTTATGTTGATGATTAATATTCATGTTCGTATTTGTTGCTTAACTTGTAATTTGTTATATTAATTTCGCTCGTGTTCTTCAAATCTTTTATTTAAAATCATTCATTTAATATTATTATCCTAATGACAAACTAAATTGCATATGCTAAATATTCAGCTAGAAATGTCATCATCATCAAGGAGCTTATCAATAAAGCGGTCACCATCAAGGGATTTCCTTCATATTATTCCAAGGAAGAAGTTGATCTATGATGGTACTATTCGATTAACAGAATGTATGTCGTATCCCATGGATGAATTCTTGGAGGAGAAATCAAGATCAAATGAATTTTTTCGATGTTGTTTGCATGAATGGTCATGGTATGAAGACGATAGTTTATGGGATACATATCATGAAGTTATCAAATGTCGTCATCCCATGTATGTGGATGGATAAACTATTACTGATTTGGGCTGGTAATTTGTACGACAAAGGTTTAGAGATCATAATGGTCATTTTGCTCCTATAAGTACTTTAAAGACAAGAATAAGTGAAATCACAAAAGAAAAGGATGGTTCTGTTATGGTCAATGTTGAGAATCCAATAACTGATGTGCAACATTGTATTCTTTACAAAGAGTGACATACTTATCAAGATGCATTTCTATCAGAAAAATATCAAGAGTTGAATATTATAGATGGTAAAAAGGAGTTCTTAAATATCAAAGATTGACACCTCATCCAAAAGCAGTTCACAGAAAAATTCTTAAGTTGTCCTACATTAACCCAAATCCAAGCGCGTATGCGCATTGTACTAAGCCGCTCGTAATTATAATTTCTTTACCTTTCTTCTAATTCTAATGATATATATTTCATTCTATTACTGAACTTATCATGTATTTTCAATAACTTGTGTTAATTATTTTTTGCAATATTCTCATTCCAATCTTTCTATGAAGAAGAAGATGATGAATAAATATTTATTAGTCCAAATTTTCAATACTTTGCCATAATTTCATATATAATTTATTTTAATATAGCTTCTAAAATTAAATTGACATTCATAGTATGTTTATAACAATTTAAATAGAAATACACAAATTTTATAATTTAATCCTATTTTTAAAACTAAATTTTAAATCATATTCACCTTATTTTTAAAATAACATTTTAAACTTATTTTAATAACTATTTCACCATTTTCTCTCAATTTTTCATTAACTAAATCTCATAATTTACCTAAATTTAAAATTTATTTTAAAGTATATTGATATTAAGGTACATTTGCTTCGTAATTAATAACCATAATAACTATATTAACTTACTAAAAGTTAAAAGGAAAATAAAATTTAATGAAAATTTGGCCTTACCTTTTCGCAAATAATTATGGGTTCATAGCACTTATGCCATTACAATTCGAATTTTCTTTTTTCTTAATTCCAAAATATAATAATGATAAACTAATATATTGTATTATAAAAAAAATTAAAAAAATATTTCCCAACAATTAGCTGCTGACATTTGAAAACCAAAAAATTAACATTGTGAAATCATATCGAATAATACTCTACAATCATTACAGGAATGCACGGAATTTCACGTCACAACAACCAATTGCGCAAAATCGTAACATGAAGAACAATTCATAGAATGCGCTGAACAGTTCCACGCATTCTGAAATGCGCTAAACAGTTCGGCGCATTCTATGAATGCGCTGAACAAAATCGTAGATTCTGGAGTACGCCAAACTATTTGGCGACTTAGCTCTTTCTTAAATTTTTCCTGCTACACGCTGTTTCCCATAAAAAAACTTTCGAACCTGCTGCTTCTGAAAATTTGGCCCCTCTTAAATTGTAAGAGTTGCAAAACATTATTGTCGACTTTACAAAACAAAGAACTAGATATTTATAAATAACTATTTATAACAATATATAAATATTGGCTTAAGAAGTTTGGGAAAAAAAGGTCTAGCAACAAGGAACCCGATAGTCAGAAAATCTTTAAGCAGAGTATGCACAAATATATATTGAAAGAAGGATACTGTTAGGCCGGTTAAGGCTGAACTGGCCTAACACCAAGGGCCGGTTCTCTGCTACAGGAGACGGAACCTTGAGGGGGGAAATCTGCCGCCCAAACCTAGGGGCCCACTAGGCATGCCAATAGGGAAAGAAATAAGGGGCAGCTAGGAGAGGGAGGGAAAATTTGAATTCATGATTTGAAATTAGGGAAGTTTTTGTATTAAATAGGAGGAGTCGTCTAGAGTTAGAGTTATGCATGATTATTGTTTCTCTTGGAGTTCTCTTTGAGGTTTTGGGCTCTAGATTGTTGACTGTAACTATCACACACGACTGGCTCCACATCGGACGAAATCACTCCCGACCAAAATCACCGACTTACCTACGATCGGACACGACGCTTCACCCACCGACATACTCACGATACAAAAATAAAACCTCCTCTCATTCAAACGGTTACGCATACTCACGCACAAAAATCGCAAGGAAGAGAAAGGATTCGCGACTGACCTCTTGTACCGACGCCAATCCCGCGAGCTCTCTGCCCTAGCCGACTTCTGTCTTCCTTCCGAACTTGCCGCCGACGCCAAACTCGCCACTCGCCGCCGACGCCGGACCTCCCTACCTCCGGCCAGACAAGCCTCCGCCGACGCCGAACTCCATTCTCCGCTTCAAGCCTCCAGCCGACCCAACTCCGGCCGACACTGCCGCCTCCGCCTGCCTCCGGCCAGACCAGCCTCCGCCTCCGCTTTCGCCGTGCGTGCCTCCGATCCCGCCTCCCTGTCTCCGATCGGGCTCTGCCCTAGCCCGAGCCTTCTCCCTCTCTCTATTATATGTTATAATATATAATATATAATATATAATATGTTATATTCATATAATATATAATATTATGTTATATTATATGTTGTATTATAATATTATAATATATATTATATTATAATATATTATAATATATGTTTTATATTATAATATATATATATATATATATTATTTTTTTAAAACATAATAACATAAAAAAAAAGAGAAGAAGGATTTTTCAACAGGTGTCGAAGACCCCGGTCGTCGTACCTTAAGTCCGACCGGGATGATTTCAAATTGAAGACCATACGCCGTCGATCTTTGATTCGGGAATGATGGTTTAAAAATTGAAGACCCTACGCAGTCGATCTTTGATCCTGGTATGATGGTTTAAAATTGAAGATCTCGCGCCGTCGATCTTTGATCCGGTCGGGAAGAACTACAGCAGTGCCGTCCCGATTTCTCCCTCGGTGGGGAGGAGACGCCGGGAGGCTGCCGAAATTTTCAATGAACAACAAAGGACTTGGACTAAAAATTTGAAAATTGATTTGAACATAATTCTAAATATAAAATCAAATTTTAATTAAATTTGACCAAATAATATTTTACTTACCTCGAAATGAACTCAAAATCAATTTAATTTGAGATCGACTTAATATGTGATGCTTTTAAATAGAGATTTTTGTCATTGTCTTACACTCAAAGAAATGGCAATATTATTTGAGCCCTTACTAAATCAATCAATTTGGAAACCAAAATGGTTGTTGAGCAGTCATATCATAAACCTATCATATTGGAAGGGATTAATAATATTACTAGATATCAATGGGTACACAACAAATTGAAAAGCAATTAGTGTTTAATTTGTCTCATATGATTGAGTCTTTTTAAAGTGAATAATTTTTATATGAATAGGTTGAATCAATTTTCATGAAAAATATATAATAATATAGCATTTAACATTTAACTGTTGGTTGATGTCTTGCAATAAAGAACTTCTCTAGATTCCCTTATAAAAGTTCTTTGGAAACCCTTTTCTATGTGGAGATCGGCATGTATCAAGACTTAGCATCACTCAAGATCTTTATAGAACTGAACGATGCACACTACAATTTACTTGTGAATAGGAGTTAGAGAATTTGTAGTGTGCTCTATGATTTATGCTACAAGCATACGAGAAGCTCTAACAAAATAAACTAGTCTATCTAGAATAGAAGTGGGGAACTTCTAATTCTTATTATCATTCACTTATAAGCAAGAATATGGACCATAATGCCCACAACAACTAGCCTACAAGCAAGGACAAGGAATTTGTATCAAATAAATCAGTCTACCTATGTGAGAGAATAGAGGAATTTATAGCAAATAATATAATTCTCCTACGAACACTAGCACGATCTTCTAATGCCTATTGAACAAGCATTCCCTATAAGCTATGTTGAGTGTGATATTAATAACAAAGAGATATCTTATATGTGCTATAAATGAAACCTAAATTAGAATAACGTCACCGGATCCGCAACATGTGTGCAAGCGGACAGAAGGCGTTCGTAAACCCCTTAAACGAAATTTTGGGCATTTCCTAAATAAATCCACTCGCAAATGGATCATATTTAAATATTTTAAAATACTCCCCTTATGTGTTAAATATGATCCATAATACTAAATACATCCCTGCATGTGCTCCGACATAACTATTAAAGTTACAAACTCAAATCGTCGAGAATGCTGCGCAGGGTCAAATGCTACAACCCGCATATGCTCCGATCGTAATATCTATATCTCGAATCCAATGATCCGAGAATGCTGCGCGGGTTAAATATTCAAGTTTCATCCTCCTCCTTGAGAGGACTGGAGTCGACACGACTTGAATTGCAAATATCTCCCAAAATCCTACGAAAATACAAATAATTTTAAAATCACCCCGATGATGGCCGCGTTGACAGAAAACCTCAACCGGAGGGGTCAAATTTCAAATTTCAAATGTCAAATCTCAAATCTTAAATCAAACAAGAGCCCAAATTCTTGAAATCAAATCTATCATCTAAAAACTCAAAACTAAAAAATCATCTACCTCCCGCAACCGTTTGTCGGGGGTGATAAATTTGAAATTAACCTCAGCTCACAAAGAGCGAATGCATGTCGGGTGTATCACTACGATTCATCCTCAAACAATCTCTTGCCAACAGGGACGTGGAACGTGCCCTCTGATCGGGTGGTTTTGCCGCAAAATGACACCATTATATTACGATCACGGTCAAAGCCCGTATGTTCCCTAAAGGCGTCAAACCCTTGAGCGATGGATCACATGGTATATCTAATAGGCATAAAGCCCTCTGTTAGCTAAGGTGGATTCAGATATACCCCCTTAGACAAATACCAACTCAGGTCTACAAGGTATTCTTGGACGAAGCAACCCATGGCTGCCAACAAGGTGCCTTCTGATGGCTGCCAACAAGGTGCCTTCTGTCAGGTTGGGTCGACTACCTTCTCTGACTAAGTAGACCAGGGATCATGACGGCCCGGGACGACGGAACCATGGGATCTTGATCGGGCTCGTCTTCATTCCCCCCACATCAGTTTTAAGTTAATGGTGATAAACTCTAAATTTCGAAATTCAAAATCATAAGATCAAAATTTAAACCTTAAAATTATTGCTATTATACGATAGGTTCATAACCTATGTGATATCCTTAACGACTAGCCTTAATCGAAAGTTCTCTCTCGTCATCGGGAGGGGTAATTAACTATAGGGGCTTGCGCCTATAGGAAACCAGAACTCATATCAAAAAGTCCTCACCAAATGAGGGCGAAATCTCTGGGTAGTGTCTTATCTCAAACTCAATCTGCCTTCTGAAAATTCCCCCGGGATCAAACATACCTAAATTGGAATTTTCGGAGCCCACATAGATTCATCATCTAGAGATTGGGAGAGAACGATCCTCCTCTCGAATTGAGGATTGATTGTATCTTTACTTGTTCTTGCTTTTGATTTGATTCCTATAATACAATCTAGTTTTTTTGGATCGTTTTCAATGGAAATCTCGAAGTTTTCTCGCTGTTTTCATCAATTATTGCTAGGGTTGCTTGCAAACTCAAGTATCCCATTAGGGTTACTTGCGAACTCAAGTATTTCCTATCGGATAGCACAACGAAATAAAAACATATATATATATATATATATAATAAGACGAGAAGCAAAAGGGTGTAAAGGATGTATTGGTCTTACCAACTCAGCTGTCTGAACAATGTCATGATGATGACCACGAGAGCTGATGGCACGATAGATTACATCAGTCTCTTTGAATGCATCCGCTTCTACTATTACTGCATTTGCTGCTGCTTTTGACCAAAATGCTTCGTTAAGTAATTTGTGTTGAAGTACAGTGCTTTTTCCCGCACCCATCCCTCCACCCATCAAAAGGAGAACAGGGCTCCTATCACAGTGGGCCGCTGGAATCATCACTTCCTTATGGCCAACATTCTCTTGAAGTCCAATTCTGATGGCTTTCATCTCATCCACCAACGTGGAGAACAACCTTGTCATCTTCAAGTTCCTTGTTACATTTTCAAATCTCTGCTTTCTGCGTCCACCAAGAGGAGAAAGCACTTTTTAGCAAAACCAAAGTCTACATAAGATACAATTCAAACAAAATAAATGGACTTCTCCCATCCAAGGATAAGAACATGACACACCAACCCAAGCCACCATGAAAACTTTGGTTAAATAATTTGCAAGGAAATTTATGATGCCTTATTAATAAAAACATTTATGTTGCATGCAATTCTATATATTCCTATAGCATGTTCCTATTTCTATTCATTAAGGCAAAGTGAAGATAGAGGTACACACCTAGTAGCCTCCAAAATCATGTTCTTTAGTTTTCCAACAGGCTTGGTATCAGCATCAAGAATCTAGCAAAAAGGATAGCACAAATAGAGTAATTAATCATGTAAATAAGCAAACTAAACAATGTGCGTATAGCTAATTATTTCCAGTTTTGACCTGGCTAATCAGAAATGTTGCATGTCTCCAGTGAAAAGCAAAATACCCAAGAATGCATCTGTCTAGTTCGTCCATGAGCTGCACACATAAAGCCGCAGGATCTGGCTCGTTGGAGAAGAAGGAAAATATTTGTTCCTCATATCCCGTCGTCTTTCTCACATAGGCATAGGCTAATTTACCTAGCTGAGGACACAGACTAATGTCTTCAAAACCAATTTGCCTGGCTGAAACAACATGGAAGCAAGAACCATCAACACCATAGCCGGAACCGGCCTTAGTTTTTAGGAGGGACAAATTTATAAAAAATAAAAATATATAAGATAAAATTCAAGACAAAATCTTATATTGCAAAGCCTTTGATTGTGCTAATTGGGATTCATTATTACTCTCGCTTGCCTTTCATATATTCCCTTCCATTTTTATGAGTTTATCAAGTGAATTAATACCTACATTTGCCGAACAATTATTACGTCCTCCGACCGGACGTAGAGGAACGTCCGGGCGGAGGCCAAATCGTGCCAAAAAACGAGAAATACCGAGCAAATACCGAGCAATACCAAACAATAACGAGGAATACCATCACGTGAAGACCCAATACCGAGCAATACAGAGTTATAAAAAAGTTGTACCGAGGTTTTCCTAGAAAAAACTCGGTACAACTCGGTATTGCTCGGTATAGCTCGGTATAACTCGGTATTGGTCTTCACAGAGCGGTATTCCTCGTTATTATCAAATAATACCTAGCAATACCGAGCAAATACCGAGTTTTTTTGTGGGATTTTGCCTCCGACCGGACGTTCCTCTACGTGCTTACACTGGACCTAATAAAAGTTCACATTTGCCTTATTCCTTTTTATGAGTTTAATCAAGGAATGCTATCTAAAAAATTCTCTAATCTACTATGCATAACAGTGTACCTTATAAAAGCAAGTTTTTAACTCTATTTCAATCATGATATACTTCTTGAAGAATTATAAACTTTCAGATTTGCCAACTACTTTGGAAAAGAATGTAGCTTGGTGTGCTTCCCTTGTCAGATTCTTATCTAAACCTGCCATTACAAGTCCCTGGAACTCTACCCATTACTTTTAACTTAATGGGTTATTTTCTTTTTAGTAAAGATGAAGGGTTTAACAGATTTGCTCTATTCGTTTTCTTTTTGGCTCCTTTCTCTGTTCTATTTTCAATATTAGTTCCGCAAATGCACTTAACATTCCCATGAAAGAAACAAAATACCATTTGGAAGCGTCAATGTAACCTAACCTGATAGAGAACCATCAGTATGACAAGTATGATGCCGATGGTCATTGCGCCGCCATAGTAGAAGGTAATGGACTCGCTCAGAGAATCAGCATAATGGAATCTTACGCCAGTGGCCAGAAGGGCACATCCCGATCCCAAAAGATACATTCTTGCGAATGGGAGATGAGAAGGAAAAATCCCCAATTTAAAATTGAAAAGAGAGCTCATAATTGAAAAAAGGGGTTTTTACATACATAACACTTAAAACTATCATAATTATTTATTTAACACCTAAACATTACTATTTACATACATACCACCTAAATTCCATCATTCTCCTAAAAAATACCACTCCGTTAACTCCGTGCCAAATCAATGAAATCAATGGCAAATCGCCGGCCTTTGACGTGCTTGGTCTCGTCGTCTCGGCTTGTTCTTCATCCGCCTGACCTCGTCCAATGGGTTCCTAGAGAAGGCGGCTTCGTTCACTCCAAGCTCAGAATTGCAAACCAAGGGTCCGATGGCTTAGGCAGTTATGTGTATCCTCCCTCAGCGAAATCCCTGCAGGAGAAGACCTCACCACCCTTCCCAGCCATATCCCGTTGCGATTCCAGCGTTCTGACGAACCTGACGACGAGCGTGATTCCGTCTTGAATCAACTAAGTGGGAAAATTTCAGGTAATGGTTATTGCAGATGTAATGCTTCCTTTTGTCATTTTGCTGGCAATGCATGCATTTTCTTTATGTCAACTGTTAACTGATTTTGTGATCTTACTGGCTTAACTAATGCTCTTATTCCGGAAATGATGCCATAAGAAGTTATTTGCAACTTTTGTTCTGAAGCTCACAGTGCAGGAAAGCTTTCGGCATAGTCATGCTCTGAACATTAACGAGGCCGGAGAAGTCCGGCAGAGGTCCGGAGAAGGAGTTGGAGTGTAGCCAGAGCTCTTCCAAACCAGTCATGCTCTGAACAAACGCGATGCCACCGGAGAGGGAAGCGA
This sequence comes from Dendrobium huoshanense, assembly GCA_016618105.1. Taxonomy (NCBI): domain Eukaryota; kingdom Viridiplantae; phylum Streptophyta; class Magnoliopsida; order Asparagales; family Orchidaceae; genus Dendrobium; species Dendrobium huoshanense. Next base: position 10,125,434 of record CM028347.1, on the reverse strand, counting down.
GGGAGGAGAGGGAAGGAAGATCGCCGGATATCTCATTAAACTGAAGCTCCAGGCGAGTGAGGGCGGTGAGGTTAGCGATGTCTTTGGGGATGGTGCCGGCGAGATTCTGGTTTCCGATCTGGATGGTGACGATGCGGCATCGCGTTGCGTTGCGGCGACATACATCGCCGACGTCAGTTTGCGCCGCCGAAGGCAGGAGAATTGTTCGCACGGAGTTAACGGAGTGGTATTTCTAGGAGAGTAATTGAATTTAGGTGGTATGTATGTAAATAGTAATGTTTAGGTGTTAGATAAGTAATTAGGATAGTTTTAAGTGTTATGTATGTAAAAATCCCTTGAAAAAAATACCGATGGAAGTATAGTTCGATCGTCTAAATTGCGTTGGGACACCAAATTCTGGGTATAAGGAGGTTTGTTTATTTAAAATTAAGTTTAATGTGTTAGGAATTCAATTTGCATATTAAGTATGAATTATATGTTAATTTTAATTTTTATTAATAAGTTATAATGATAAATAATATAATTAAAAATTAAATTTATTATCAGATAATTTAATTATTAATTATTATAATATTTATCAAATTATTTATTTAAGTGTTAATTTTATAAGTATTTGATATCTAATTATATTGATAATTATCTAATTAATTTGTTAAGTATTTTTTGAAATAACTAATTATTTAAGTAATAATCTTACTAATGAATTCATTAATTTTTAAGTATTATTTAATTAGTTTTAATTATTAACGATATTATAAATTATCTTATTAATCGCTTATTTCTATTTCAAATTATATTAATTAAATAATTTATATTAATCTTTTAATTGCTAATTATACAAATAGTTATTTAGTTAAGCTAAATTAGATTATTCAATTAATCTAATTAATTTTTAATACTTAAAATCATTTAAATTATGCGATTAATTTCTAATTTAGATGGAGACGTCTAGAGTTTGGAACTTTTATTCAGTCCGGTGAACGTACGCTCCTCTACGTTCGGCCATCAATGTTTTAGCGCCACGTAGCATATAGAAAAGTTGTCGACCCGACACGTTGTTTTTTGGGTTCTCGCATGTGCGTTTTTTTAAATCCTTGACGAGCCGAACAACATCCCATCACCTTTTGGATATATTTCAAATACCTAGCAATACCGACCAAATACTGAGTTGTACCTAGTTTTTTCTAGCAATACCGAGCAAATACCTAGCAATACCGAGCAAATCCCTAGCAATACCGAGCAAATCTTGAGCAAATACTGAGTTGTACCGAGTTTTTTCTAGCAATACCGAGCAAATACCTAGCAATACCGAGCAAATCCCTAGCAATACCGAACAAATCCTGAGCAAATACTGAGTTGTACCGAGTTGTAAAAAAACTCGGTACAACTCGGTATTTGCATGGTATTGGTCTTCACAGAGCGGTATTTCTCATTTTTGCAAAGCAATACCTAGCAAATATTGAGCAAATACCGAGCAATACCGAGAAAATCGCGAACATAGCATTCCCGGGTCCGCTCCGGGTCAAGTCGTCGGGCCGCGCGGTAAAGAGTAAGAGCACGTGGCGACATGTTATTGGCGGCCGAACGTAGCTCTACGTCCTGTCAGAGGACGTAATAATTGTTCCTAGAGTTTGTGTTTCATTTCCTCCATTTCTCGTTTCCTCGTCGTCATTTCTACGTTGATGCTTCAGCCTTACGTGCTTCAGGTGAGTAGTGTGTGGAAAGAGTTGCTAAGAAGCTTCTTCACTTCCTTCGACAACATCAGATCGGAAGTCACAACGGGAAGGTAATCATGTTTATCTCTTTTACGCGCCTCTTTGGCCAAATTTGTCAAATTTCAGGATTTAGTAAATCTGGGATTTAGACCAAAAATCAGCTAACAGTGGATTTTTCTTGCCATGAGATTTTCAAGACTCTCAAATCCTGTTTGGCAAGATTTATACTAAATCCTATTCAAAACTCTCGAGAAAGAAAAAAAAAAGTCAGCGGAGAGACTAGGGCGCGAATTTCCGGAGCCCACAATTTATTAAATATTTGGTTATTCAAAACTCATTCTATGCTGATTCCAAATCCGGACAGAGGTAGATTTATAGAAAAAGAAAAAGAAAAAAGGAAAAGCTCTGTACAAAATATACAGAGCTCAGATTATGTACATCAAAATCTCCCGAGAGCCCACATTTGAGTGGCTTCATGGCTTAGTCATGCTCGTTTTTGCACTGAAGACATAAATTTATTAATTTTTCTTTGTTTTTATTTTTTTTTAGTTTTTCATTGAAGATTAAATGTGCCCTATTTTCCCATTAAATTTTTTGCTCATTTTTCTCTATTACTATGGGTGTCAGAGTTCATTAACGCATTACGGAGCCTATCTCATTGTGATTTTAAGGGGCTCTTATGCAGCAGGATTTAGGTCAGATTTGAGGCAGATTTAAGCGAAATCTAACCAAACACCCTAAAATGCAAAATCAAATCTCACGTCAAATGAAAGCCACCATAGAAGAAAAATTTTCCCTTTTCATGTTAAATCCCGGATTTTCGAAATCCTCTTTTTTGCCGGATTTAAGGTTTTATGAGCGCGAGAGGAGAGTCCGCTCGTTAAATACATTCTATAGCCAAACAGTCACACTAGATTTAATACGCTCTATACCAAACAGTTTTCAAGATTTAGGCTCCCCCGGATTTACAAAATCCGGATTTAGAGGATTTACGAAATCCTACTTAAATCAAATCCTATGTGATACCAAACAGCCCCTAAAGGAAAGATTTCCATGTCAAAATAATCCAAGCATTGATTTGCCTAACAATTTAGGTAAAATGGGACGAAAATAAGATTTTAAGAAAGATAGATTTATTTGGCTCAAAAATTTTATCGGCAAGATTTACTTAAATCCTGCAACCTAACCTCCCAAAATAAGCGAAAACAAAATTATGACTGTAAATAAGCGACCGGCAGGACCGAAGGCGGCAAAGAGCACCACCACCGACGGCGCCTTGACAGGAGGATTCTAGCGGGTTTGCATGTAAATCGTAAAGTTTTAAGGCAAGCAGCAAAACAGTCCAAAAGTCGCAGAAAATATCATTAAGCAGGGAAAAGGCCAGGCAAATCAAAGCTTGATCGATCGATAAACCAAAGATTACCAACGTATTGACAGAAGCGCTCTAAGTACTCCACACGGTCGGATTCAGCCATTCTGAGCCTTGGAATCTGCCAAGCATCGCCGGTGAGCTTCCGCTGCCCTTGCTGCACTGCCGTTGCAGCGATGGCGGCATCAGCTGCGCTGGATGTGGAAGGGGCGGCCATGGCGAACCGACGAAATCCTATTGCGATGAAAGCAATTTATTCGAGATTTCTTTCGCGGTTTGTTAAACGAAGAGAGCTCAGTATGACTGTTCTTACCCGCTATTATTTAAATATATAATAAACAATAAAATAATAAGAAGTGGATGCGGTCCATGCGGATCTGCGCCAGCGGTAGTCTGATGTCTCTCTTATACGCCTAATTATTACATCCAGATATAAAATGAACGTATGCCGGTCAATATCGAGTGTTCAATACCAAATTTCAGGTGACGTGGGGCGTGATTATGAGTCTCTGGACGCGTCAGGTGATCTGACGTAATAATTGCTCCTCTCATACGAGTCTCTCTCATACGGTTTTATTTGACAAAATTCATCTTCCTTTTTAATTATTTCTAATGTGCCAATTTAGGGTGGAGGTGAGCCGAGTTGGCTTGTGAGCCGATTCGAACTTGATTCGATAACGAGCTTTTTAGTCGAGCTTATCGAGCTACGAGCTCCAACTTGAGCTCGTATGCTAAACGAGTTCGAGTTGGAGCTTGATGAGACTTGGCTTGTCGGCTGCTGAGCTCAGCTCGTTTAATCTAATTTTTTTTTAAAATTTGTTCTATTAAAAATTTTTTTTTTTTTGTTGCTTCTAATGCACTCAAACTACATCATTAATAACAATTAATGTTATTAAAGCAAACTGCACTACCACAGCTCTTTTTTATGGAAAGCTACCGGTGGGTGGGTTTACTTATTTAAAAAATAATAATTAATTGTATTTTTAAAATGCCTGCTCCTCTCTTCTCCTAATAAAAAAAGCACATTCTTTCATCTTCAATATCTTCTTCTCCAATGGCAGAGCTCATCCATGGATCCCAAGTTTGACTCCCAATCTTTCCGGTGAACCAAGGCCACTGTAACTCCGACGATTTGACAACTTCTTCTACCAGGCAAGCTCACGAGTTGAGCTCGAGCCTGAGGCAACTTAAGCGCGCCAAATTCGAGCTCATCATATGAGCTCGATTCAAGCTTGTCTTTGAGTTGACAAACCGAGCTTGAACTAGCCCAAACTCGAGCTCGACTCTACTCGTTTACAATCCTAGCGCAGACTCATAGGTGGTCAAAAATCATTTTAATGGGACATGAATTTGAGGCATATTTGAATTAATAAAAAAATTCAAATCAAAATTGGGATTATATGAATTCTAATTTCAGCAAATTTATATATGAACTAAATATTTTGACGAGACAAGCCCAACGACACAGAAAACAATATGATTTGAGCCCTACCGAACCCAGATCAAAGAAATGAAGCATTGTTAAAAAAAGTTATCTGGGGAATCAACGTGTCGTTAGATAGAATTCTCCGTCCGAATTTGCTCTCGATTTTTTCTCATATTTGCTGGAAATGATACTCCAAAAAATTTATAAATAGATATCTTCTCCCTACATGAGAGTAATCTTTTGGCAAGAGGTTCAAGAGAACTCTTAGGCTTGAAAAATCTAAGAGCTCCACCCAAAATAATACCATCAACAACCCTTCGCCAGCCGATCAGCGTCGCCAAATCTCCAGCAACTGTCTTTGCCAAACTATTATTAGCCAGTGATAGTCAAACATCTGCCTAGCCACCAGTACATAACTTTTGCATAATTGACCGTTCCATGACATCTACCCCCGATTGTCAATCGTCAGATCACCACCAGACCATCGCCATCGAACCTTCACTAGACCGACCACCACTAAACCTCTTCTTGAACACCACTATTATCACAACGCAACCTGGAGGCTCGAATTAACAAGACAAGAACAGACGATCAAACAATTAATACTCTTTTTTCAACAACATAAAACGGTTAACAAACGAAAATTCCACATATAACGGAAGAGCCACTAAAACATTTTTTTTCAAATTTAACATATACATAAACCAATTCTTACATATTTTCATTTGATCTATTTATATGTAGACGAATTCTTGAATTTTAGCCATTATTTCTCAGAATATTTACCTGAAATTTTAGTTTAACTGTTTGAGTTTACATAGTAAATTCAATAGATTACGCTTGTAGTATAACAGTTAAACATACATAAAAAAAATTATGTTCATTTGTCTTTCTTGTATAGTTAACATTTAAATAACATTAATATATTGTAAATTCTTATTATGTCTTTCAAATAAATTATTTCTTTTCTATTTCATTCATTTATTTCCCTTTTCATTTAGTACATGAATGCCGTCTGAAATTTTGTACCAATGAGAGCGTGAACTCCTATATTTGCATGCACGCACATTTTTCCATCTTTTATTTTTCTTCTTTTAATACTTTCATTTATATTTTTATATTTCATTTTTCATTACTTACATATTAATCTTTATATACATTAGTTTGATTCATCTTATACATTTACATTCAATCTACATATATGTTACAATATTAAATAATTGCAATAACTAAATAACTGCAATAATATAACATAAAATTGTAAGTACTATACAATAATAGTATTTACCCACTTTGATTATTTTTATGTTCAAATACTTTTCAAATCCTCAATCTTTGAGATAATCATGCTTAATACAACAATTAACATCCTTCAAGAACCTTTGTAGGCTTTCACTACTGTCCAAAATAACATTAAATATCACTAAATATAACATTGAACACTTCTCTTTTTCGATTCAAAATTCAAACTCCTTCAAAATAATCAAACATTATATTTAAATAGTTTCGTAATTTACCTGAAAAGTTATTTTTTCTTTGATAAGTCAAGGTTTTTCCCCAAGCGAACTTTCTTTCTACTGAATACTCATATGATTATTTAGTAGAAAGAAAGTTCATTGGTGAAAATCTTAGTGGCGTATCACTTAGCGAAGTTACTTTAATCTTTCTTTTTAGTGAATGGAATTGTCCTTTGTGAGGAGTCCCCTATTTTCAAAACACGATCACATTGGTTCATTCAATTGCTCGCAAGCTCGTCAGTGTGCTCGGTCACTCGTTCGCCAATGTTCCAAGTCGCCCGTATGATTCTGCTCACCTGCTTTTTTAATGAGGGTCAATTCGATTGAATCGACCAATCCGATTCTTACAATTGTGTTTTAGCTCGACCAACTGCCAGCAAACCTCCACCCAATCACCGACCATCGTACATCTGCCTAGTCATTGACATTGATTTTGCAGCTAATCGACCATCATCAAACTTTCAGTCATCAATCTTTCATCAACCAGCTACCACCTAAATCATCATTGTTTAAACTATTCTCAACTGAAATCCCAACGAGACTGTACTAATATTTCCACCTATTCTCTAAATTATTATAATTTCACCACACCAAGATAGGGGGCAAACCTTATAATTCATATATACAGATCATAATCTCTTCAATAAAGGTTCAGATTTTATATATATATAATTTATGGTGTTCACATGCTCTCATTTATTTATTTGTGTACTAAATTTATGGTGTTCACATGCTCTCATTTATTTATTATTTATTTGTGTACTAAAATATTCATACAAAGTTAGGATATAATTTATAAAACATTGTTCACATGCTCTCATTTATTTATTATTTATTTGTGTACTAAATTATTTTGTATTATACAAAAAAAAGTTGCATAAAGCAGATCTGAATCTTGTTGCTGAATACAAAGCTTCAGCAACAGAAAATACTGCCAAATCTGAATATAGATTGGGTCAGTTTTCACCAGATAAAGAGAAGGAATAAATTCTCAAACCTGTAGGAAATAGGCGCAATGGAAAAAGCTGCATTTCCAGACGCCAGAAAATTATAATTGCTCAATTAAACACTATAATGAGAAGACTTTCAGGTTTTGCTAAGAAAATATTCAGCTCCAGGCAACTCTCCAGTTGGTCTTCCAACATTAGTACAAGAATGCCTGCATGTTCTATATAAGATTTTGTCCTAGCTATTTAAGAAGGATTGCATAAAAGCTTGCTTCAGTGCTTCCTGCGACCTCACAAATGCTGCCCTAACGAAGCCGGATCCTGAAAAAGGTCAAATGCTTGCCGCCATCCTTATCAGAACAGTCCCTGGTTGTTCAACTGCTGTAAACATGAAACATAAATCAACCCAGAGAAATAATTCAAACCGGACAGAGAGAAACATCTGGATTTCTCTCTATCTACAGTAAAAGCGCAGTTACAATAGCAACTATGCTTTGACTACACTTTGACTACGCTTTTCCTATAGATAAAAAAATCTGAATGATTCTCTCTGTCCGATATCCGCACCTAATAATTTGCCATAATCCAGAGGTTTTACCATCAACATTTTACGAAGGTATACTCATTTACATAGAAAGCTAACCATTAGGCAACTAGTTCTAATGAACAGTCAAATCTCTTAGAGCACCTATTATGACCTAATTTTCTACTAAAAATCTTGCATAGGTCAACAAATAGTGGATAAGATTAAAATAGATTACACCCTAACGTGACTATCAAGTTCTTTCTAGCAAGGGTCAACAAATTTGAGGCGGTTCGTTCAAAATGCAAGGGTTTTATATTTTCGGTTGTTTGGTTGAATGTAAAAGAAATGTAAATTATTTTTTAAAAGAGTTTTGAATACCTCACGTAGTTCATTTTGAGAGTATTTGAAGCTTGCCCAAATCAGGTAAATTCCAAATACATCATGCGCAACCTCATTGATTCATGACACCCCATCAAAAACTCTCATCGCGACCTCCCTTCAAGATTTCGTCGATGCATGACATAACGAGCTCCAATCGTGATCCATCCGATGCCTCGTCAAAGCTCACAACCCACGACCGTGACCTCTTCAAGCAAAGCTCGCCAAGCCCGATATGCTTCGATCATTGACGTTGTGAGCCATTGACTCCACTTCGAGTATCCACATTCCACACATATGCCATTGTCGCGAAGCCCACTTTCATTATCATCCCGTAACCGAAGTTATTTTTTTATTTTTAACTTTATGTTTCTTTGTTCCAACCAAATATAGAAAAATATCTACTAAATTTCTAATGGAATGCATTTAATTTACGATGCATCTTGATTAAACCAAATTTTAAAATACTTGCAGCCAAACCCCTAATAGAAAGAACAAGAAATTATTAACGGAAAATAAACATAGAGAAAATATAACAGGAACAAAATAAACATATGCAGTGTACATAAAATGAGATAAAATTGTCCACACCTCAGCAGATCTGAATGTAGCAGATCCATTTCACCTTTTACATGACTTGGCTATCTTCTACAAAAGGGAAAATCTCAAACAAAATAACCAGTAAGGAAAGAAAGGAATTCAGTATTAAGTGGTTCTCCTGGTCACCTTGGCTTTTCAGATTTTGTTAAATGTTTGGACATAATTGAAGCCTACAACAGAAAATATATCAAGAATTATTTACCCATCTAATCAAATATAACGTAAGAGAGTTCCACATAGATAAGAAAAAAAAAAAAAAGTATCAAATAGACTCATTCAAGATCTGAAGATCGCTATTTCATAGCTACTCAAACGTAAGGGAGACTCATTATTATTTTGATTGGTCTCACCATTAGGATAATGATCTGCCACTATTATTTATACCATCATCATCATCATAATCCATCATTAGCAACCAAAAAAAAATTGTAAAACGAAATTTGTGCAAATCAAAGTGCAACACCTATTGTTGCAAACAGAAATGAACTGTGGAGAAGGATTCATAAAACCAAACCATGTCGATGGATAATGATTCATCATTCATAAAGCTTACCCGAATGGTTTGGACAAAGGCTAATGATAATGATGACAACAATGGTTTAGGTAGTGGACCATTGCAGTAACTGCCATGATATAAAGTTAAATCAACACAAAAGGCAAATCCAAGTAAAACGATAAGTGCAGCATGGGAAGTTCTTATTCCCTCACCAATTAAATATGAATAAACCATAAGTTAGCCTGACTCAGCTTTATGCACAGTTGGCCATGATTTTCGATTGAGTTGGCTTGAAATGCAAGCACAAATCCATATTGGCAATGACAACCAACCCAAATAATAAGTTGAGACTCAAAATTAGGTACTCCATATCCTCACACCAATTACAAACTATGATGCCAAATAATAACAAGAAATAAAGCGAGCCGCATACTAGCCTTATTAATTAAATTACCATAGAATTGATAAAGGTGGAACAAAATGCATTGAAAAGTGGACAAAAATATTAAACAAAAATTTAATGTTATACAACTTAGCACCTTTAAAATATGTCACAAAATCATGGGTTCAACAAAAAATCACATAAAAAGAGAAATGTAGAAGAAAAAAAATAGTAAAAGGTCTTCAACATAAAATGCACTTGCCTAATGATGTGTTGCGATCTATCAATGCAAACATCATTTCTCATTCTAAGAAGAAAGAAGAACCCTCATTGTGGGCTCTGAAAATTCGTACCATGGCCTCTTCGCACCCTCTTTTATTGACGAGAAGTGTTCTAACGGATTTAGATTCCAAGACAAATTTTTAAAAGTCAGATTAATTTTTAGATATAAAACACTGCCCATAGATTTCGCCCTCATTTTACGAGAACTTTATGATATGAGTTATAGTTTCCCATAGGTGAAAAAGAGAACTTTTGAAAAAAACTAGTAGTTAAATAGGTTGCAATAATTAACTAACGTATAATAGCAACAATTTTAGAGTTTGAATTTGGTTTTGAATTTTAGAATTTAATATTTCAAATTTATCACCATATAATTAAAGCAAATGATAGGGTAATGATGACGGGCTGATCAAGATCCCATAGTTCTGCCATCTCAAACTTTCATGGCCCCTAGTCTACTTAGTCAGAGATAGTCGACCCAACCTGACAGAAGAAACATTGTCAAAAATCATGGGTTGCTTCGTCCAAGAATATCTTGTAGACTTATGGTGAATGTTTATCTGAGGTGATGAATTTAAGTCAACCTTAGCTAATAGAGAGTTTTATATCTTATAGAGTGTTATAATTCATTACTCAATGGGCTTTTAACCACTAGGGAATATATAAGCTTTGACCATGACTATAATATAGTAGTACCATTTTGCAGCAAAATCATTAGGTTAGAGAGCACGTGTCACGTCCTTACTGGCCATGAATCAACTGAGAATGAATTGTAGTAATAAATCCACAATACATATGCACTTTGTGAGTTGAAGTTATTCTTCAATTCATCATCCTCATAAAACCGTTGTGAAGTGTGAATGGATTTTAGAGTGTTATAATTCATTACCCAATGGGCTTTTAACCATTAGGGAATATATAAGCTTTGACCATGACTATAATATAGTAGTGCCATTTTGCAGCAAAACCATAAGGTTAGAGAGCACGTGTGCTGGCCATGAATCAACTAAGAATGAATTGTAGTAATAAATTCCACAATACATCTGCACTTTGTGAGTTGAAATTATTCTTCAATTCATCATCCTCATCAAACCGTTGTGAAGTGTGAATGGATTTTAGTTTAAATTTTTGTAATTAAATTTTCATTTAAATATTTAGAATTTGATAGATATTAGATTTCTAAAATTTAATAGGCTTTGAGAATTGACCCCACTATTTGATATTCACTTTAAACACAATCATCATTTGGGTGATTTTGCAATCATTTTCAATATATTTGTATTTTCATAAGAATTTTGAGAGCATTTAAAAGTATGAGGTTCCCGCCAATTGATTTATGTCAAAACAGTAGGGTGACATCATAGTAATTTGAAAATGTTTGTATTTCATAAGAATTTGGAGGTATTTGAAATAATAGTCCCTTCTAGTTAAGAAAAACTTTCAACACGACCATCATCAAGGTGTTAAAACACATTTAACAAATCTGCAATGTATTCTCAGATCTTGTATTTAGGAGTTTGGCGTAAAGATCGAAGCACATGAGAAATTGTTAATTGCTTACATTCCTCCTTGTCCTCATTTGTGTGGTATTCTTAGTGTCTATTCTTCGTTGCATTTTATGTAGCTTCAAGTGGTGTGTCCACAAGACCTGGATTGCTTTATATGTTAAATTAAATCAATAAGTAATCTGATGTGCCCAATCCATTATTTCATTGACCTCATTTTTTTCCCTAGGCTTCATGATTGAAAAACCTTCTAGATCCTTAATGATGTAGGCAAAGGGGGGGTCAAAATAATTTGAGTAAAATTTTGGGCCGATTTTCTTTATCTTCTACTAAGGTCAGCTCATTAGTGTGGAGCTGCTGCTTTTTCAGCTCATAATTTGGTTTAAATAGGTTCATTCCCTCCTTTGTGCCCCTTCGGTTTTCCCCTCATTGGCTCCTTTCTGTGGCTGGTCCTTCTCTCTTTCTTTGTGGCCTTTCGGTTCCCTTCCTGGCTATCAATCCCGGTTCCCAGGCTGCTGGTTCCAATTCCCTATGCTGCCCCTTCAGTTCCTCCCCTGGTTGCCTGTCCCGTGGCTGCTTTTCTCGGTTTTCTATGCGGCCTTTTTGGGGGCCGTTATGGAATAAATTCTGTCCTTCCATTTCCCCTATTCTAAGTGGTTTAACTAGAGAAATTAAGGGTTGTTTGGCTGCCTCTTTTCTCCTATAAATATAAGGTGTTTTTGTGAATAAGAGAGAATGTTATGGTGATAATTTTTGAAAGAAAACCTGTGGGTTTTGTTTGATAGCTTGCGAGCTATGTATTCCCTTCTCCTCTCCTTCTAGGAAATCTTGCTAGCATGTCCTCTCCTTCGTCTCGGCTTCTAAACTCTTTCTTCACTCCGCAAGTTCCATGCCATTTTTATCCTTCTTCTGAATGATTGCAAGCAAGTTTAGGACTTTTATTTCAAAAGTTGTAAGTGTCTTATATCAAAGGTCTATTTGTGAGTATTTCGTGTATTTTCTTTATCCTAGGAAGAGTTACTTTTTGCTTGCAAAAATTTGGAGTTTTTCCTAATTTTTTGCTTGCATCACTTAACCTCCCAAAACATAAATAAAAGTGACTACATATTCTTCTTGGTGTTAGAAGAAACAATAAATAATTGACTCTTGTGATGGGAGAGACTTATTTAAAAGGAAAATAATGATCATTGAAGATAATGTCTTGCCTTGCTTATTGTAACGTGTTTTGAAGGAATTCACCTAACTTCCTTTAATCAATCAATTTTTTTTTATCACGGCCTTGATTCTTTTAAATGGATGTGGAACCTGAAGCATTAGCTTAAACTCAAATTGATGTTGAATGCCATTTCTTTTTTCAAAGTCATTATGCTTCTCAGTCTTTCACCTTTTGTCATATTGAGTCATCATTTTACCATTCTTGTCCTATTCAAAAACCTAGAAATATTGTATCTTGAAAGGATACACAAGTTTTAAGGATATAGTATCTTTTCAATCTCATTAATTTGAATTACTAATTTAAATGTGCCATTTTTTTTTAATATCTCTCTTCTTTAAAATCATTTAAAATGACAAAATTTTATCTGAAATTAATTGTGGGGGTTCTTTGTCGTTCAAAATTTCGGTAGCCTCCAAGCATCCCCTCCCCATGGAGGGAGGTTGGGACGACACTTGCCGATGATCTTCCCGCACAGATCAAAGATAAAACGGTGCGAGGACTTCAAATCAAATATTCCTACTTAGATCAAATATTCCCGATTATTATTTATTGAACATTTTCTAAAAAATTTGGTAATCTCTCGACATTTCTTTCCAGCAAAGGGAGGTTGGGACGACACTAGCAGTTGTTCTTCCTACCCGGATCAAAGATGCGATGACGTGAGGGCTTCGAATCAAGCATTCCCATCTGGATCAAATATACAACGACACATATCTTCAATTTCTTCAGTACCTATCTTTTTCTCTCTCTCTTTTTTTTTTTACTACATTCTTCCTAACAAATTTGTACAAAAGTTGCCCAACAATGGACTTACGGGTTGATCAGAATTGAGGGCTGATTGACGGGAAAGAGCGTAAGTGCAGAAGATGGGGTGCTCGGGGTCGGACATTAGATAGGGTAAGTAGAGGAAGTCATTAATGTTGCTAGACTGTGGGTCGAGTGGATGACATGAAAGTGGGTTGCGTTCACATGACCGTGTGGGTTGGTAGCCTTAGGCGGATAGATCGATACGGTGAATGCATAGTTGAAGTCGAGGTACGGGCGCATGACAGGCCGAAGACGGGAAATTGGGGTTATGTGCGGGATACAATGGGGAGAGCGGATTGCGACTGAGTCCTGTTTGCAGAGTCGCGCGAATAGGAGGGAGCGAACGAGAGGGAGAGAGGGCCCACGGCTGGGGCTTCTAAGTACATCCAAGAGCGAACGAGAGAGGAAGTGGGCATCTCTATGTACAAATCAATTGAATGGGGGTTTATGTGCGTGGTTTTGTGAAAATGAGCCGAGGCATTAGTTTATTTGCGTCATTTGGGGAGCGAAACGATGTGAGATGGAGTCAATCGGGCTATTCAGTGGTTAACACTCATGACCGATTTTCTCAAGCAATTTAGGAGAAAAAGAAGCCTCCATTGCCAAAACTAACAAGCCTTCCTTATTGCTTAGGCATAAAGAGAGCATCTTAATTATGTTTGATTCATATTTCTTTATATCATTGTTTACTTTATGTCGATGCTATTTTGTGTCTCTATTTGCATAACTTGTAACCCTATTGTATTCTATTAATATAAGAGTATGATAATCCTTCCTTAATTCTAAGCATAAAGAGAGCATCTTGATCATGTTTGATTCATATTTGCTTTTTGTCAATGTTTATTTTGTGTCTCTATTTACATAGCGTGTAACCCTACTTATGTCATGGTATGTGTTAGATATTATACTAGTTTATGCTGGTAGTTTTAGTCCCCATATAAAGGAACTTAACCCTCCAGCCCTTCATAGTTGATGACAGAATGATCATGACCATCTAGTCCCCATTAGTCATACATGTAATCATTAGATCAACGTTACATGAATTCCAGACAAATCTGATAGCACCGAATTTGGTTGCCTTCCCACTCAATAAGACTAATTTGATTGTTAAGTAGGAGGGCCCATTATGTATAATAGGGAAATTGAATCCAATGTCCTGAAGGACAATAAAATAAACATAGTTAACCAGCCATAAAAGAAAGCTTCACTAAAATAATATACTAATGCTAACACTTTCCCTAAATTTGCAGCATATAAATATGGAAAACTGCAGGGGACCAAAAGCTTTGGTAAATATATATGGTTGTTCTAAACTAATGATAAGTAAAGATCTTCTTTGATAGCACCACATCCCAAATTAAGTACCATAAACTATAATTTATTTCATTCTTTCTGAAAGATGGCATTACTAGAAATGTAGATAGCAACAAGGTTTTCATAGATTAAAATCATAGGTTGTGCAATTGAAAAACTACAAATCCCCTGAGTCTTAACTTGCAACATATCACGCATAGAGTGTCATGGCTCTATTCTGCCAAAAAGTTTCGTATAGCCACTGCTATTTGTTTACAACTCTCCCATATGACTAAGTTACCATTAAAAAAATATTTATATATAATATGAATATGTAAATTTGTTATCATTAATTGATCTAGAATAAACAGTATCATTAAAAGCTTTCACATTAAGGTGTTCATTTTAGTGTATGATGTTTATTTCCTTAGTGACTATATAAAATACCAAGGGATTTGTAAAATAAATCCCCATTATTTTTTGATGTAGGACTACAATGCAAAAAGTAACTTGATAAGAACGTGCACGACTTGTTAATTAGAATAATAATGGTTAAAGCTATTAGCAAATAAAACGACAAAATAAAACGTAAGAGCGGTCACTTCCGTTTAGGCTAAGTTGCACAATAAGAGCTTTGAATCATCAAAATAACATAGGAAATCAACAACATGCAAATATAATAGCTTTCAAAGAAAGTCCCTAATCTAACAATGATATCAGAAACAAATGAAGTTGATGCGGACATCAATACGAAGATTTGGCGCATCTATCACAGGCGGCGTCGTAAATCGACGGCTATTATTTAAATTTTCATTTATGTATTATTTTCTGAATTTTAGCTCTTGTTTTATGTATTTCCTATTTTACCCCTAGGATAGTTTATGTGAGTGTTTTGGCCCAAGGGGCATTTTTGTAATTTTCTAATTTTTCTCATGTTATGGCCTATAAATAAGGGTCTTAAGCTATTGTAAGAGATGGTGAATTAATATGAAAAATTGTTTTCCACACTTGTGTTCTTCTTGTGAGAGAGCGTTAGTGGAATTCCTATGAGAGGAATCAAATTCTTCACCAGCCGCAGGATGGGTCCGGGCTCGTGATTTGAGTCCCTTGGAGAAGGGCAATCGTATCACCCACCAACCTTGGAGACGGCCGGGTTCGTGGTTTTATTCTTTTCGTTATCTTTTAATTTTCTCCTTGTCGACATCCCCATCTCCTCCTTCTACCGCCACCGGCCCCTTCCTCCTTCCCTTTGAACCGCCAGTTTTAACAACCCCTCCATCACCCCAACCGAGAACCCCCACCTTCGCTCCAATTATTAATTGCCTTTCCTAAATTGGAGGGATTAAGTTAATGAAGGATTTGAATTCAAAATTCAAATTTATTTATTGCTTAATTCATTCTTAATAATTAGGCATTTAATGATGTCATTAATTCTGAAATAAAATCTCAGAATTTTGAATTCCAAAAAAATCCCGCCGGCTTCCCTAAATCCTTCCCTTGTAATCAATTAGTTTCCAATTAGGGAAGAGCTCTTCATTAATGAAAATTTGAATTCCAAAATTTGAATTCGAATTAGCATTATTCACACCATTAATCTCTCCCACCATTTAAGCCAATCGTCATTAATTCTCAAATATGAATTTAAATTCAGATTTAAGACATTAATTTCCTCAAATCACTCTCCAAATTAAATCACCTCCACCTTGGCTTCACTCACACTTATTACCTTTTTTCCCTTCTTTGCTCCAGCCGAAATTCTCTTCTCCAAATCCCTTTATTCTTTCTTATTCCACTTCTCTGTTTTGGAAAGAATTTTCCTAGCCCGTTTTTCTTTGCCGCTGCCCAAGCCTTCACGTGCTCTCTCTTCCTTCCAAACCATCTTCCCCCCCTCATTTAGCCTTCTCTTGAATTACCTGTACGAGCTCTCCTCCAAAGATTTCTAATGTTTAATTAGAGAAATCTGGACTTTCTCTAAAGTTAGCAATAAAATCTGAAATCTTTTTTTTTTTTTTTTTTTTTTTTTTTATGTGGGAAGAACAAGATTTATTTCAGTTTTGCAAGGAACAATTTTAGATTTCGGAGAGGAGGTCCTCTCCGTAGCAAAGCCGGCATTTTCGTTCTACATCAGAAGTGCACTCAATCTCTACGTTTACTAAGCTCGGCAGAGTTAGGCGAAAACGATCTTAATGACTAAAATCAAATCACAAGAAAGATAGTTAGACTAAAGAATTACAAGAAGAGGAAGATTGGAAGACCTTCGTCAATGATCGGATGTAATACTCCACTGTACGGTACCAAGTTGCTCTTCAATAGCCTCGACCAAGGTGTCCAAGATGCGCTCTATGTACTCTTCTAGGGTGTGGTCGATGCGCGGGTTGACGTCAAAGAATATGATGCGTTCCGCCCCCGATCAACAGAGGGGGGACCGACGACCACCACGCGAGCGGAATCGGCGGGGGAAGGAGCCGCGACGTTCGGCCAGCCGAAGGGAAGCACGGGGCGAGGCGGAGCGAGCGGGGGGTTTCGGCCTTGAGCGGAACCGGTCCAATCCTGGACCGGTTTGGCTCGGGTCAGCCCTGAGCTGGGCGGTTCAGTTTGGGCAGCCCACTAGTGGGTTTGGTTGGGTCTTTTGCTTGCTTTAAGTAAGGAATAGAGGGAGATTTCTAGGGTTATGCAAGATTTGAGTTTTCTCTTAGCCTCCTTAGTTTCTTTCTCTTGTTTTTCTAGGGTTTGTAGTGGGAGACCTTGTCCTTCTCGAAGTGGACAAATTATATCTTGTTTCTCTTGGATTTTGAATGCAAAGGTTCTTGTTCTTCCTCTCATTCCTCTAGTGTTGATTTTTTCTTGGATTTGGAGGAGAAATTTCATCTTTGGGAGAGCATTAGGGCAAACCATAACTTGGGAACCCTAGGGCGTATCAAGTTGGTATCAGAGCTCTCGATCCTAGACGGCATGGCATCAAAGAAGATAGAAGTTTTGGAGGGAGAGATGAGCCAATTGAAGGAGGAAGTGGGAGAGAAGCTTTCGTCGTTGGAAGGAAAATTCTCGTCCCTAGAGGAGAGATTTGGGGGAATGGAAGAGATGATCCGTAAATTGGTAGACGCCCAAGTTGCTCAATCAAATCCTAAGGAAAAAGGGGAAATCGCTGATGTCAAACCCTAACCCTAATTTCTCAATTAGGGAAGATGGAGCAAGCCAACCGGGGGAAGCCATGCAAGCACCACCTCACATCTCGCACCAAGAGCCTTGGTCAAGGGAAGGGTGGGAGGCATCCGGCGTGGGTGGTGCCCCGTGGGAGGGGGCCGCCGGCCAAGGGGGAGGAGCCGTACGTGACCCTCACGGTCCGTATGGAGGGTGGCCAATGAGGCCGGGAGGAGTGCAAGAGATGGGTCGCACCACTTGGGAGCCACAAGGAGGGTGGCCGAGAGGTCCAGGAGGGCCGCCGGAGTTGGGCCGAGCCATAGGAGAGGTTGGGGGTGGTTGGCCGAGACAACCGAGAGGTACACACGAGGGGGGCCGAGCCCCTTGGGAGCCACCAAGAAGGGGGGTGCAGACCCCGTATCCAGGGGAGTGGAGGGGAAGACCTCAGTGGGAGGGATTTCAGCATGGGCCATGGGAGGATGGGAGGAATCCTCCTCGGACAGATACACGGATGAGGAAGTTGAAGGTCCCCGTATTCGAAGGGGAAGATGCGTACGGATGGGTCTACCGGGTGGAGCGATATTTCGCCGTTAACGGCGTCACGGAGGAGGAAAAGCTGATGGCTGTCCCGATTTGCTTGGAGGGGAAATCATTGGCTTGGTTCCAATGGATTGAGGGGCGACAACCTATACGGAGTTGGGAAGAGTTCAAGGACCTATTACTGCACAGGTTCAGAGTGTCCAGTGAGGGCACCCATTATGAACAGTTCATGTCTCTTGATAAGGAAGACACCGTAGCAGAGTACCGGGAGCGCTTTGAGCTTCTATCCGGGCGATTGAGGGGAATGCCCGATGACGCCATGGAGGGGAATTTCATGAAAGGGTTGAAACCCTACATTAGAGCCGCCATCAGGGTGGTCAACCCACGAGGGATAGTAGGAATTATGGAGACAGCTCAGCTTGTTGAGGACAAGCAGAAGGCGGATCAGACACGGAAATCAGGGGGGTTTCACCCCACATATCGCTCACCACTCGTGCTCGAAGGACTTAAGGTGACGGCCACTACTCACCCCGAGGAGGTAAAACAGGAGAAAGCCACCACTGTAGTGAACCAAGGAGGGTTCAAGAGACTGACTGACTCCGAATTGAAGGAGAAGAGGATCAAGGGCCTCTGCTACCGTTGCGACGAGAAATTTGCACCTGGGCATAGGTGTAAGGAAAAGACCCTGCACGTGATAGTGGTGGGGGATTCAGATGAGGACACAGATGAAGGGGCAACAAGGGAAAGGTTAGGTGAGGTAGAGCATCCTCACCTAGATATGATAGAAGTGAGTCTGAATTCGATGGAAGGTTTGCCATTCCATCCCACCATGAAGATGGAGGGGGAAATTGAAGGGTGCAAGGTGAGAGTTTTGTTTGACAGTGGAGCCACTCACAACTCCTTGGCCTATCGAGTGGCGGAACAGTTGAGTCTTGAGGTGATAGCAAGTAAAGAGGTAGAGGTGACCATATGCACAGGACAGAAGGCCCGTATTCATGGGAAATGCAAGAGAGTCACTATTATCTTGCAAGGGGAGGTAGTTACTCAAGATTTTTTGCTGATTGATCTGGAAAACGCCGACGTCATCTTGGGTATGCAGTGGCTTCAGTCCTTAGGAGACATGGAGGTCAATTGGGAGAAGTTGTTGGTTAAATACAACAGTAATGGTCGGAGGGTGGTACTACAGGGTGACCCTAGCCTATGTGGGTTTCCGACCACCGAGGAATCTACATTCTTTAACCTTGAGGATAAGGTTAATTTTAAAGGAGGGAGTATTGATGCGTTCCGCCCCCGATCAACAGAGGGGGGGCCGACGACCACCACGCGAGCGGAATTGGCGGGGGAGGGAGCCGCGATGTTCGGCCAGCCGAAGGGAAGAACGGGTCGAGGCGGAGCGAGCGGGGGGTTTCGGCCTTGAGCGGAACCGGTCCAATCCTGGACCGGTTTGGCTCGGGTCAGCCCTGAGCTGGGCGGTTCAGTTTGGGCAGCCCACTAGTGGGTTTGGTTGGGTCTTTTGCTTGCTTTAAGTAAGGAATAGAGGGAGATTTCTAGGGTTATGCAAGATTTGAGTTTTCTCTTAGCCTCCTTAGTTTCTTTCTCTTGTTTTTCTAGGGTTTGTAGTGGGAGACCTTGTCCTTCTCGAAGTGGACAAATTGCATCTTGTTTCTCTTGGATTTTGAATGCAAAGGTTCTTGTTCTTCCTCTCATTCCTCTTGTGTTGATTTTTTCTTGGATTTGGAGGAGAAATTTCATCTTTGGGAGAGCATTAGGGCAAACCATAACTTGGGAACCCTAGGGCGTATCAGAATATTGAATGCAGGATGCAAACAAATCCTTGCTCGTCGTAGGAGAGGCCGTAATCAAGTTCTGAATCGGCCATGCATGTCTTTGATATTAAGATGTTGACGACTATCATTGAGACTTTCCTTGGAGACTCCTCTTGAGATGGATGAGATAAGTTAGAGAACTCAAGAGGGAAAAGGAGAATGGGTGGCCGACCAAGCAACTTTTATTTGGTCCGGTGAATGTACGCTCCTCTACGTTCGGCCACCAATGTTTTAGCGCCACGTAGCATCAAGAAAAGTCGTCGACCCGACCCGCTGTTTTTTGGGTTCTCGCACGCGCATTTTTTTAAATCCTTTACGAGCCGCTAACCAAATACTGAGTTGTACCGAGTACCGAGTACCGAGTTTTTTCTTGCAATACCGAGTACCGAGTTTTTCTAGCAATACCGAGTACCGAGTTTTTTCTAGCAATACCGAGCAAATCCTGAACAAATACTGAGTTGTACCGAGTACCGAGTACCGAGTTTTTTCTAGCAATACCGAGCAAATACTGAACAAATACTGAGTTGTACCGAGTACCGAGTTTTTTCTAGCAATACCGAGCAAATCCTGAGCAAATACCGAGTTGTAGAAAAACTCGGTACAACTAGGTACTTGCATGATTTTGGTCTCCACAGAGCGGTATTTTTCGTTTTTGCAAAGCAATACCTACCAAATACTGATCAATACCGAGAAAATCGCGAACTTTCGGGTTCCGCTACGGGTCAAGTCGTCGGGCCGCGTGGTAAAGAGTAAGAACACGTGGCGACATGTTATTGGCGGCCGAAGGTAGCTCTACGTCCGGTCAGAGGACGTAATAATTGTTCCCGACCAAGGGTGAGGGCTAGTGTGAGGGATTTGCTTCAGATTTTGGAGGGAGAGATGAGGGGAAATTTTAATTCAAACTTCCTAAATATTCTCTTGAGTGAGAATAATTAAAGGAAGAGAGAAAAGCAAGAGGGGGGGGGGGGGGCGGCGGCAAGGGGGGATTGGGAGGGGTTTAATTTAATTCCATAAGGAGAAGCTCCCTTTTGGAAAGAAATTAAGTGTATGGGATCATGGGGATTTCGGCCAAGAGAGGTAGTGGGGATTTGGAATTATTTCCAAGAGAGGGTGGAGGGATTAGGAAATAAATCCCGAGGGGTTTAATGAGGGGGACCGGCGGCATCAAGGGCTAGGGAGGATTAATGGGGGAGATTTGAGATTGCTATTTTGGGGTGTGGTGATTAGGAAAGTGTTGAAAGAATTCCAATTAACTTGAAATTCAAATTGGGCTCAATTTAGGAAACTTTCCTAAAATAGATTTAGTAATTTAGGAAAGATTTTAAATTTCAAATTGAATGAATTTGAATTCAAAATCTGCCCAAATTATTTCAATACAAAATAGGCAATGGAAATCAAAGGGGAGAGGGGATCTAGGGCCAGCAGGTTGATTGGGTTCGGGTATGGGGGCCGGCGGCAAGGTGGGGTGTATGTGGAGCTCGATCAAGTAAGGGGAAAGAGCTTGTGGAGGGAAGGATGTCTTGGGTGTGAGCGTGGTCGGTTGGGGTGATGATGGCCGGTGGTGGTGGTGGGAGGAAGAACGGAAGAGATATGAAATAGAACCACGAACCCGACTCGTCTAAGTTGGTGGGTGATGTGCAATCCTCCCTCTCCTAGGGATCTCTCTCCGATTTTTTAAGCTCTCACAAGAACTCATGCAAATAGAAGAATTATTTTAATCAATCATTCATTCATTAACTTGAAAAGAAGAACACTAGGGCTATAAAAAGTCTCTTACAAAGACTCAAAAAATAAAATGACGACAATGCCCCTAGGGCTTACATACGACCTCCCTTAATAAAAGGGTATAACGGAAAACTAATAAAGCAAATACAATATGACATCATAAATAAGAAAATACATAAAACAACTCAGAAATACAATGACTCAATCATGGTCGTAGATCGACGGCCACGTCTTTGATAGACTTAAAACGATTTGTTGCCCCCATCATTTTTATTTGAGAATTTGCATTTGTTGACTCATAACTTTCACAACAAAATTAACGTCTGGTCTAGTTATAGTAAGATTGTTGCATGCCAAAACATTTGTTGCGGTAGATAGTTAAAGAGTTTATTGTCTTCGTATTTATACGAAGATCCAACAAACACATAGATAAAAGTGGATTGCAAGAATTGAAAGAGACACAAGAGTTTTACAAGAAAAGAAATAATCATAGGGCCTGACCCAATTAAAATGATTCCATTAGAGTTTGTTATCAATTACAATGGATGCCTTTACTCTAGGGAAGCATCAATTCAATAAAGAAAACATACAATGTATATAACATATTATGCGATTGAAGTTGGAAGAGCCCTATTCCATAGGAGCTAATTTTTTAAGAAGTTTCCCTGTTTATTTGGTCGTATCCCTTTGAGGAGAAGAGGCCAAAGACCAAAAAGTCTAACATAAATTCTCATACTAATGTCAGGAGTCGAAGTTGATGTCGATGACATGCATGGATCATATACACGACATGAGATATTACTAGCGATGGTAGATGCATAATATCAGCGTAGCCAAGCGACGATGGTCAAAAGATTGTATAGCAACTAACCTACAGTAAACTAAGGTGAGTGCCGCAACAATTATAGTTCGTTTCTTAGTAAATGGTGGTAAGCAAATAGATTGAGGGTGTGCTTAGGGCAACTTTTTTCACCCTTTTACTTCATAAACTTTGTCGATTGTTTGGCTTCAACTTTTTTTATTCTTTGCAAAAAAATTTATGGTATGATGAAGTTTTTACAACCAGCTTTGTTAAAGCATGGTGGATGTAAGAAAGTTGCCCCTTTTTTTACGGAAAAAAATTATAATACCCCAACGCAATTTTAAGAAGCTATGATACTATATAATTGTTTCACAACTAATTTTAAAGATAGGTGTAGTCGTCTCAAAAAGATCATAAATCTCCAAGTTCAAATAAAAAATCACTTATTTATATGCAATCATGATCAATGATTGTCATTCCTCTTAGAGGTAACAAACTCAGAGCTTTGTCAAACTTGACAAATCTGTATATGTAAATTTTTTTTATCATTCTCACCAAAATTTTGCTATCCCGAAACATGGCATAGACTCCAAAGTAATATATCTTGAAAACAATTCATGTTTGCAGCAAGAAAAGATTTGGTAAGATAAAAGTTATATTTTGGCTCCATTTCAGTAGCAATCGACATTGTTGCAAGAGGGTAACAATCACCTGCTCTTGAATGATACTTCTAGCTTCAACAAGTTGAGCTTCAAGCTCAAGCTCCCGTTCTGTGGCTTCTGAAGAGACTTCAGCTCCCTTCTGAGCATCTTGAAGTTGAACCATCCTAGCCTTTTGAATCAAGTTTAATAATGTAAGTTCAGAAAAAGAACAAAGAACATCACATGTGAGCGGAAACATAAGAAATGAGCAATTCTTCATGTGCAAATGTCCAGCAAAAAGCAAAATAAACCTTTATTGAGGCCATTTTAGTTCGCAAGCTCTCTTCAATTTGATCCTTAGCTATATGGAAAGGCAGATCAAAGACATCCTGTATTTGTTGAATGGGAAAAAGGTTATCTTATGAGCATCATCTTTATTTTACTCCGTTAAACATACTATGATAGCCACGGAGGCATGGATTGCATACAAACATGTTTAAGCTAAAACAATAAAGAAAACTCTGAAGTTTTCGATGGGAATGGAAACCCAGATTGCATTTTTCAAATAAAAACTATCTACATACTGTCCTGCCACCCAATGGAGACTGTCGTTCTGCATCTTGCTTGTCCTTGGCCGATACATTTTGTAGTGATTCTCCATTTGGAGCATTTAAGAAATCCCGCATATCCATCTACATGTAAATTGGTAAAATAATTTTTCCATATCACCAATGATACCAGCTCGTTTAATAAGGATTTCAGAAGTAATATCAGCAACGGATGAATAAATATTTGCATAGTAAAACTGATATTAAAAGTGGATTGAAATATAATATTCCACAAAAAATTAAGAACACATCTTCATTTACCCTTAAATCAAGCAGTCGTACCCATTCTCAAGAAAAATCACAACACCAGATGAGTATGTGGCAAGTGAATAAAGAGAGACCCACTTTTAACAAGAAAAAAATGTTTTTTGCTCGTACTAAGAATGTAACTGGTTAATGACAAAAATCAATCATTTGAAGAAACTGAGTATACAAATAAACAATTGCATCAAACCAGGGAGAGGAAAAGAGAAAAAAACAGTAAGTCTAAAAAGGACGAGCTTTAATGCACCAAAGTATGCCATCTTCAAGAAGGAGAAAAAAAATGAAACAGCTCACAAACTAAACACAACCTAAGTAATAAATCAATTGCAACTCCACAAACAGCTTAAATTAAATAAATAAACTAGGTTTTCACATCACTTTATTCGTTACCAATTGATTGAAAAGTCAAATTAATGATGCTATACAAAATAAGACAAAGGTGGGAAGGAAACTCTAATGGGCAACATAACCAAAGGAAGCTAATCTTTAAACAAATAGAAAAATTTATAAACATTTTCCTGCAGGAATTTGCAATCTAGAACACTTGACGGTGTCCAAAATGCAGTAATTCAGATAAGTATCATCATGTGACCCTACAGGAAAGCCCAATTAACACGCCATGGAAGTCTTACAAATCTAGTTACCGAGCAGTGAAATGAAAGAAAAAGATGTCAGCCCAACTGGTATCATTTTAACTATATAACCCAACATCCAAACAATAAAAGTTTATTAAGTTAACTGTAATTGTGATCCAAATAAGGAGGATAATAGGGTAGTCAAAATAAGATTAGATAAGTATAAAATACATGTCCACTAGCCTCTAAGTACACCAAACAGATTTGCCCTAGCAAAAAAGATAAATTTAAGAAATGAGGTGTTCAATTTATCAAGAAGATACCAAACAAAGTATTAGGTTTCGGTGACTTAAGGTGTATAGAAGACATTGATATATGGAATAAAAAGGTTTAAAGCAAGTTTATGCAGCGATTCATGAAGGTACATTACACATTACAACTTAAGTTTTAGTTGAAGCTGTTGACCCTTATGTTATACACAAAGGGACCAAAGGAAGAAGAAAACAAAGTAAGAAATCTAACGTACAAAACTCATACCCGTCGGATCCTCAAAACCATGCCGAAATCCCGCCGATTCGGCGCCGTTCACGTCGCTTCCCCGCAAATCCCGTAACGACGGCCTCGATAACTGGTTTTTGACGCCTTTAAAAGCCAACCGAGAGGAACCCCTTTGCCCCTACTTCCACGAGCTCTTCTCTCGTTCCACTCTCCACGATCGAACTCCCTCTTCTCTCACGAAACTCTGACCTGCTCCGACCTCCTCCCATTCCCGACCGAACCTCTCTCCCGACCTCAAGCCGACGTCGAAGCCCCACCTCTCCACCGATCTCCTTCCCAAGCGCCTGCTCCACTCCGACCGAACCTTGCCTGTGCCGACCTCTCAACCTTTCGGCCGTGAGAGAGAGAGAGAGAGAGAGAGAGAGAGAGAGAGAGAGAGAGAGAGAGAGAGAGAGTTTCTTCCTCATACCTCCTCTCCACGCCGAACTCCAGCCCGATCTCCCTGATCCCTCTCCTCTATCCAGTTCACGTGCTTCTTTGGCCCATCCTTGGCCGAACTAGAGAGTGAGAGAGAGGTTTATTTTGTTTTTTATTTATTATTATTATTATTATTATTATTATTATTATTATTATTATTATTATTATTATCATTTTTTGATAATAATGACAATATTAGTACTAATAATAATTTTTAGTATTATTATTATTTTGTTTTTTCATTAATTATAATTAATTAATTAATATTAATTAATTACTAATTGTAATTTATCATTAATTAGTTATAATTATCAATTATAACTAATTATTGAGTAATTATAATTCTAATAAATTAATCTTAATTAATTAGTTATTAACTATAATTAGTTAAATAATTATGAGTAATTATTTATAATTAATTAATTTAGATTATAATTAATTAATTATAGTTAATGTGAATAATTATAGCTATTTGATTTTGCCTTGATCCTTGTGCCGACATCTACAATTTTGCAAAGGTATAATTTTTGGAACTTAGTCTCTCTCTTACCTCGACCTGCATGTCGAGTCGGTGGTCTGCCCATCCACGCTTTTCTCTAGCGTGGTGGGAGGGGCAACTGGCGCGACACCAACGACAAGGTAGGCGAGTGACACTCGGTTCCAAATCCTATTCTCGGCGTTAGTGTCGAACCGGAAAACCAACTCATGCACGCTTTTCTCTAGCGTGGTGGGAAGGGAACCCGGTGCGGTGCCAACGACGAGACCGGGATACCCATAAGTACCCGCTTGCGGGGAAACGACTGCTTCTCTTTTGCAACAGGTACCGAAGACCCATGCACGTCTTTCTCTGGCGTGGTGGGGGAACAAATAAATTACGGCCGCGGTGTCCTCGTCCAAGGGCACCTACCGTGCACGCTTTTCTCTAGCGTGGCGGGAGGCCCAGTTTTCCGTAGTTTTCCCCTAAACATGGGAGACGCCGGAAGGCTGCCAAAATTTCGGGTAAACATAATGTCATACTTGGGACAATATGGAGCTTTATTTGAACATTATTTGGACGTTGTCTGGACACTAAATGATTTATAAGATACTTGAGCAAAAAAAAAGTGAGCTTGCTAGTGAACTTGATTGAACTCCAATGGACTTGGTGCAAAGGACAAGAACTTGAACCAAACAAGGCTACAGAGGACTTGAATTGAACTTGCACATTGATTTGAACATTGAATGAACAGTATAAACTTATAAACTTGAGTTTGAATTGTATGACAAAGGCTTGCATACTTAAGTAAATTAAAAAGAGTTTATTTGAATTAAACAAGACATTGAACTTGAGCCATGCCACATCAAGTGAATATGACTTGAACTTACAAAATAAGCAAGGACATGAAGGGGACTTTGATTTGGGCTCGAATGGTAGAACAAAGAGCTTGGACTCAAATGAGCTACTAAAGAGGTTCATGAACCTAAACTTGAAACAAGTGAACTTAACTCGAAATTGGATTTGAACTAAAGTGCAAAGGATTTTGAATTGACTTGAACAACATGAACTATAAAGAAAGCGGATGGAATACACAAGAATTGAGCTCTAGATGAATTAGCAAATCAAAGTCCAAATGCATCATATTCATCCAGGTGAACAACAAGTACTCAATTACCATGATGACTTCCATCAATTAACCATGTATAGTCTAGTTGCAAATGGAGGCATAACGATATTTCAATGAACCTTGCAATGCATGTGCAAGATGAGTCATTCACAATTGAAGATGAAAACCAAATAATTATCAACAAGAAGAAGGGATAACTTGTTTGAGAACACACAACTATTCACTAGTCGTTGTAAAGGCTCTCAAATAGTATAACATGCTCCCAACCAACGTCAGGTAGTTAACAAATGAAAACTGCAAGGTCCGATAAATAAAAGTTATACAAGCACTGATGAAGAATGTAGCTCGACCAATGGCATATTAATGTGTGGAATGTGTAAATTCTACAAATCTTAGCAAGCGACGATGATGAGAAAATTAACTACAAATGTAATAAATCTTACTAAGAGCGAATGCCATCTATCTTAAGGTCCCCACAAGTGCTGCAAGATATTGAGGCGCTATAAGTATGGTGAATTTTAGTGGGTATGACTCAGTCAGCTATCAACATCAAAATTCAAGCACACAAATCGACCTTCATGCAATCAAGAATAAAAGATTTGCAACACATATCAGCTCTCTACGAAGACAAATGTATGTGTCAAATGCCACTTTGGGTAGATGCAGAAAGACTTCAGTAAATGCAGTATCCCGAAGTCAATTTCAGTCTGTGAAGGAATACATCTACCTGTCCACTCATAACAATGACGGATGTACTACATGAGCCAAACAACTACAACGAATACAAGCATCTACGAACCAAAGCAGAAGACTCGTTAATGCACTATGATCCACATACAGAAAACAACAACTAGTGCACGACAGTCTACCTGTACGAAGCAGTGAACAATTATATTCAGAAGCTGCTACGTCACGCCACCGGATCTGCAACATCAGTACAAGCAGACATAAGGCGTCTACAAATGATTTCAAATTACCCCCGCACGTACACAGTAATTTGTATACACATAGGTACACTAAAAGGGGTAAAAGCAATCACAAAACCCGCATGGGCCCCAATGAGCGTGTTATTGGTACACACGTGACGTCTAGGGATGCTGCGCGGGTCAACAAGTGAATTCAGATTCGAACCCGATCCTCTTATGCGGATCAATAGGAGTCGACAAGGTTCAAACCTTCAAATAAATACACGGTTGTGTCAACTGGTGTATTTATTTTAATCCATTTATATTAGGCCTTCAAGGCCTATAATCAAGAGAATTCACTGATAAAGGCACGAAGCCTATAAGAAACCCGATCCTCTGTCGACGGCTCGACAGAGTTGACAAGGTTCATCCATAAACTGAAAATATTTTCAAATGATCCCTGACACCCCGATGATGGCCGTGTTGAATGCAGATCTCAACCGGAGGGGTTCCCAAATATTTTCAGATGTCCCCCAAATATCCAAATGTCTTCCAAACGCCACCCACAATGCCAAAATCCAACAAAATCCCAAAAGTCCAAAAATATTTAAAATTGAAATAAATCCATCAAGCACTTAAAGTAAAGTCCATCCACCCTCCACAACAGTCTGTCAGGGTGGACAAATTCAAATAAACTTTAGCTCACAAAGAGCCAAATGCCTAGTCGAAAATATCACTAGGATCCATCCTCAAACAATCTCTTGCCAGTAAGGACGTGGTACGTGTCCTTTAACCGGCAGTTTCGCCGCCAAATGGCACTGCAGGTAAACGGTTATGACCCGGGGCCCTCTGAACCGAGTGGTTTTGCCGCCAAATGACACCACAGATAGCGGTTATGGCCAGAGCCAATACGCTCCTTAATGGCGAAAAATCCTTAAGATATGAATCAATAGGATATGATCGATAGGGCACAAAGCCCTCTGTTAGCTAAGGTGGATTCAAATTTGTCCCCTTAGACAAACATTCAACCCCGGTCTACAAGGTCCCCTTGGACGAAGCAACCCATGGCTGGCGACAAGGATCCTTCTGTCAGGTTGGGTCAACTACCTCCTCTGACTAAGTAGATCAGGGACCACGATGGTCTGGGACGATGGAACCATGAGATCTTGATCGGGTCTATCATCCATTCCCCCACCATCCACTTTAGGTGCAAGATGGTTTCTATTTTAAATATTAAATTTTTTTCAATTTCCAAACATCCAAACTTTCCAAATTCCCAAATTCTCCAACTATTTCCAAACCCAATTTCCAAATTTCCAAATGCAAACCATTGCTGCTACTATATGCCAGATAACACGTATTTCTACGTATCTGATTGACGACTAGCCTTAATCGAAAGTTCTCTCTCGTGATCGGTGTTGACCCGTAACTGTATACAAAAAGAAAAAAAAAAAGAGAGTTAACGTACCTGTTCGGCGCCGAACTCCGCACGTCGCGCACGATCGATGTCGCATCCACCATTTCACGCAGGATCTCACTTTGGCATCATTAAAGGGCTGAAGAGAAGAGGCCTTTGGCCTCTCTTGACAACCCACTCTCGCTCTCACTCTCTCCCTCTCCGGTCCTCCAGTGCTGTGCGACTTCGTTCCTTCGACGACAGTCGATCGGAAGCAACAACGAGCTCGCCGGCTGTGAAGATAATTTTCTCCCTTCCACGCGGCTTCTCCGACTCCTTAGTGGCTGTTCGACGAAGCTCCTTTGACGACGTTCCCTTTAGGTCGAATCGGAAGCTACGACATTTGATCGGAGCAGCAACAGGGAGCCTGCTTGTCGTGAGGGTAACCTTCTCCCATTCGCGCCCTTCTTCGGCCCCTGGTAGCTGTCGGAATTCGCTTCTTCCACGACTTTCCTTCCTGTCTGATTCGAAAGTTACGACATTTTGATCGGAAGTAGCTACGGGAGCCCGCTTGCCGTGAGGGAGCACGCCGCTAGTGAGGGTAACTTTCTCCCTTTGCACACGCTTCTCGGCCAAATCCCGTTAATCCACCGTGCCAAAAAAAATTTATTTTTATTATAATTGTTTTAATTAATTCTAATTAATTAATTAATTATTATAATTAATTATATTTAATTTTAATTAAAATTATTATAATTAATCAACTTAATTATAATTAATTTTAATTAAAATTACTTTATAATTAATCATAATTTAAAAGATTAATTATTATTAATTATTATTATTTAATTATAATTTATTTAAATTAATTAGTTTTAATTAGTTATAATTAATTATAGATTAATTATAACTAATAATTTTAGTTAATTTTAATAAAATTTAATTAATTATATTAATTAATTATAATTAGTTATAAATAATTAATTAAAAATGATTTATTAATTAATTTTAATTCATTAATATTAATTATAATTAAAAAATAAAGAAAAGAAAAGAAGGCCGTTTCTCTTGCCTCGACTCCTCCCACGAGCCGACACTGCCAGTACGCTGGGCCCTAAGGTACACATTTCTAACTCTAATCCCGTCCTCGACGTTTGCAGCGGACCGGCGAACCACCTATACGCGCTCTTGTAGCACGGTGGGAGAGAGCCCGGTGCGAAGCATACTGTAAAACCCAAAATTCGTCAATTGAGTGCGTCGCACACATATCGATGCGCCGCGACGAACTTAAGTGAATTTTTGATGTCGTCGGAATTTGACGAAATAAATTTCATTAGATTCGCCTCGAAATTTCGAGCAAAATGGTATAAAGAACTTATATTAAATTTCGTGCGGATTTGGAATTAAAATTCGCCGAAGTACTTTAAGTAACTTTTGGCTAGACTTTCCATTTTTACCCCTAAGCCCTCTTAAGGGAGATGAGTTTGGCAAGGGCACATACATAAAATGGCATTTTTATTTCTCTAAAACCCCTCATAAGCCCAAAGGGACCGAAACATTTTGGTCCCTTGTTTTTGTTCGGCCGAACGTGAGAGAGGGCGACGGGAGAGAGGAGGCGGCAGAAGCTTCTTCCCGAACGGCGGCCGGCGAGATTCCGGCGAGGGATCTTTAAGAAAAGCGTAGGGAAAACCTTGAGGTAAGTTTTTCTTAAAAGAAATGAAAGATTTCTTGAGTTTTCATTGAAGCAAAATTTTAGGGTTTATGTTTTTTTTTTTAGAAATTTCTTTAGGAAAGCTTTAGAGATTGCTTTGATCTATGTTTTCCCTACCTTACATGTCAAAATTTTAAGCAAATCATGAAATCCAAATTTTAGGGTTTCTCCTTTTGATGAAATTGTTATAGGGATAGGTAGAAGAGGTTAAGGGAAATCTTTTGGCATACAAATTTTAATTTTTCATTAAGCAAGTTTGTGTTTAAAAATTGTTGGAAGCTTAGGTCGTTTTTCTAAGTTAGGGATTTTTAGGGTGCATGTTTAGGAAAGTTATTTTATATGATTTTGAGAAGTCTCTAAAGTATAGAAACTTTATTTTTGAGCACAAGAATAATTTTGCTAATTATTTGATGCATAATTCCGAAAATAAAAAGAATTTATATATAACTAAAAGAAAGATGGATGTTTTAGAAGGATTTAGGCTAAATTAGATGACTTTTGAAGTTCCTATCATTGCTATTTAATTAGATCCGAAAATTGGGTGATGTTTTTTTTTTGGCATAAGGTTAAGCAAAATTATAGGAAACCTAGAAAAGCAATGTTGGAACATAAGGTTAAATGAATTCTTTGTCTTTGTCTTTAGGTAGTAGAAAAGAATAAAGAAAGCGAAAGCGAAGAAGAAGGTTGTGGAGGTAGGAATTCTTTTCCTTACATGTTCAATTGCTATTTCATGTTTATATCATGTTGTATTGTAAAGCCTTTTATAGAAATAGAATATTTATTTTGTTTCTTTCATGCTTCAAATTCATGTGTAAAGCTTTATGTCAAACATTTGTAAGGAACGAAAGATTATATGGTCATGTGAAATAAATATCGAATTGATTGTGCATGATTGAATACGGAGTACCAAAGACGGTGCCAAAGGCACATATGGCCCTTGGGGCAATTGAGTAAAAATAATGGCCAAAAGATGTGTACCTGATCAGTACAAGACCGTACTCCGGGA
The DNA here is from genome assembly GCA_016618105.1 of Dendrobium huoshanense. NCBI lineage: Eukaryota > Viridiplantae > Streptophyta > Magnoliopsida > Asparagales > Orchidaceae > Dendrobium > Dendrobium huoshanense. The sequence goes on along the minus strand of CM028347.1, from coordinate 10,093,256 downwards.
CGGTTGAATATATTTAATAAGTAAAAGAAGATGCATTAGATATAGCTATGACATATGCATATGACATTTACATACCTTTCATGAGGACATAATTGAGACATTAAACACATATTCCCCTTTCTTCTTAAAGCATGTAAATCAATATTTTTATGTCAACTGAGCATGTTTAGGATTAGAACTTTCTGCTGAGCGTAGCTCATTCCCTAGTTTTGGGAAATTTTTCAGGAGACCCGACTCTTAGGTGATGGCTGATCACCCGAGGTTTACTTACAGACGACGCTTACCGGGTGACAGGTTCCTTTACTGTCTTTAGTAATAGTAGATGTTGTAGTTATTTTTTTTATTATTTTGGATGGCATGCAGAAATTATGTAGAAAACATTTTATATGGCCATCTTATACATTTTGATAGACTTGTGTTATGATAATGTTGTAGAGGTGCTTTATTTATTTTGATTAGCTAAAATTGAATGGAATTGTTGATGAGAAATAAATTTCGCGTCCGATCTCGTTCCCGCCTCGTATCTACGAGCTAACCGGGCCGGATCGTGACACATACGATGAGGCGAGTAAGCCCTATACACGCTCTTGTAGCATGGTGGGGACGGTTCTCGACCTCGACCTCGACACCGACACCGCCGATGACTGCTACGCAAAGGTATGATGTTTCAAATCCCATTCTCGACGTTTGCAGCGGACCGGGGAACCACCTATACGCGCTCTTGTAGCACGGTAGGAGGAAGACCAGTGCGAAGCATACGAAGAGGTGGGGAAGCCTTATACACGCTCTTGTAGTGTGGTGGGGAGAGTCACTGCTGTTCTGGTACGTCACTGCTGTTCAAGTACGGATACTGCTGAAGGCCCCATACACGCTCGAGTAGCGTGGTGGGATGAAAATTACTACGGCCGCGGTGTCTACGGACACCTACCATACACGCTCTAGTAGCGTGGTGGGAAGGCCCAGCTCCCCTATTTTCCCCCAAACGGGGGATATGCCGGGGTGCTGCCAAAATTTTCACTGAAATGTACAAAGACTTGAACAATTTGAAGACCTTCTTGGGCAACAATATAGAGGACCTGTACTCGAACAAAAATATATAAAACTTGAACTAAAATGAGCAGAAGACCTATACGAAAAATAGTGGACTTGTGGATTAAAACTCTAAGTGATTTTTAAAGGTCAAAATCAAATTGGAGCTGGATTCAAATCAATTTGAACATGAAAATGAACCTGCAAAGACTCCAGAAAACCTTGAACCAAAAGTGAACATGAAATTGAACTCAAAGAACTGCAGGGGACTCGTGGCGAACAGGACCTCGATGCATACAAACAATGAACAGTAATCTATTCACAGTATTTGAACAGTTACAAACAAATCTCAATTATCAAAACTTATGAATGCATGAGACAAAATACATGGGGGATCATGATGAATGCAACAGACTCTTACAACGATCCCTACGAGGTCAAACAAGTACAATCAAACCACCCGAGATTGGTGAAAGGATGGATATGATGCAGAAGCAATGGGTCTTCTACAAACATTTTCAGGAGGTCGTAGTAGATGCAGCAATCCCCTGCAAATGGATACTTGTGGATAACAACAGTGTATTCAAAGTACAATGAATCACTGTGGACACAAGTACGAATATCACCTACGACAGTGGTGATCAAAAGCTTCAAGTATGTCGAGTACAAAGGCAGCCCGATGTACGAAAAGGACACCCACTGACAGAAAGGAGGGAAATGTTTGAACAAATTAGAACCAAACTTCTTGGTGTTCCAAAGTCTCTTCTTAGTTATATACTCGAGAAGAAAACAGTTCTGATGTCTACAAATACCGAAAATGACGGTCTACTACACCAAAGATCCTTAAGGGAGTTCTCCCCAAATCAACAGTCTTTGACTCTCGAATCCAGAAAATCCTTCCCCGGTGATTGAGAAAGGGGAGTCAACATCAAAACGCCAGGCCACCGGATCTGCAACACTCCTACTAGCAGACATAAGGCGTCTACAATCCACAAATTATAACGCCCCGCCACCGGATCCGCAACTCTCGTACTAGCGGACAGAAGGCGTGTATAAGCTCTGAAATCAAATGTTGTGTATTCAAATGTCAATTATCTACACAACCACAAATAATTTCAAAGTACCCCTACACGTGCACTATAAATTGTATACAATAGGTACACTAAAGGGGGTAAAAATAATTTTAAAACCCGCATGGGCCCCGGCGAGCGTGTTATTGATACACACGTGACGTCTAGGGATGCTGTGCGGGTTGACAAGCGAATTCAGGTTTGAAACCGATCCTTCTATACGGTCAATAGAAGTCGACAGGGTTCGAACCATTAAGCAAATATAAAGTTGTGGCGACTGGTATATTTGATTTAAAATATTCATATTAGGCCTTCAAGGCCTACAACAATATGAATTCACTAATAAGGGCATAAAGCCTACGAAACCCGATCCTCTGTCGACAGCCCGACAGAGTTGACAAGGTTCAATCCATAAAAAGAAATGACCCCAAAACACCCCGATGATGGCTGTGTTGAATGCAGATCTCAACCGGAGGGGTTCCCCAAAAAAATTTTCAAATATCTCCCAAATATCCAAAGTTTTATTTCAAATATTCCAAAGCTCCACCCAAAATTCCAAATATTCCAAAGCTCCATCCAAATATCCACAAAAATCCAAAAATCCCCAAAATCCAAAGCTCCACAAAAAGCCCAAATTCCATATATTTAAAAATGAAATCAATCCATCAACACACTTAAAGCAAAATCCATCCACCCTCCGCAACAGTCTGCCGAGGTGGACAAATTCAAATAAACTCTAGCTCACAAAGAGCCAAATGCCTAGTCGAAAATATCACTAGAATCCATTCTCAAACAATCTCTTGCTAGTAATGACGTGGTACGTGTCCTCTAACCGGTAGTTTCGCCGCCAAATGGCACTGCAGGTAAACGGTTATGACCCGGGGCCCTCTGAACCGAGTGATTTTGCCGCCAAATTGCACCACGAAATATCGGTTATGGCCAGAGCCAGTATGCTCCTTATTGGCATCAAATCCTTGAGATATGAATCAATAGGATATGATCGATAGGGCACAAAGCCCTCTGTTAGCTAAGGTGAATTCAAATTTGTCCCCTTAGACAAACATCCAACCCAGGTCTACAAGGTCCCCTTTGACGAAGCAACTCATGGCTGCCGACAAGGATCCTTCTGTCAGGTTGGGTCGACTACCTCCTCTGACTAAGTAGACCAGGGACCATGATGGCTCGGGACGACAGAACCATGAGATCTTGATCGGGCCCATCATCCATTCCCCCACCATCCGCTTTAAGTGCTAGATGGTGCAATTTCTATTTTAAATATCAAACTCTCCAAATTCTCAAATCCAAATCCAGTTTTCAAATCAAGACCTATTGCTGCTACTATATGTCAGATACACGTATTTCTATACGAATTTTGATTGATGACTAGCCTTAATCGAAAGTTCTCTCTCGTGATCGGGAGGGGTAATAAATTATAGGGGCTTGCGCCTATAGGAAACCAGAACTCAGATCATAAAGTCCTCGCAAAATGAGGGCGAAATCTCTGGGTAGTGTCTTATCTACAAACACATCTGCCTTCCAAAATTTAACTCGGAACTTATTTTGTTAAAACTCCCCCTCGCTTGGATAGAAAAGAAGAAGCAGCGGCGGGGAGGCCGGGGCCAAATTTTCGGAGCCCACAATCGGGAGGGGTAATTAACTATAGGGGCTTGCGCCTATAGGAAACCAAAACCCAGATCATAAAGTCCTAGCAAAATGAGAGCGAAATCTCTGGGTAGTGTCTTATCTACAAACCCATCTGCCTTCCAAAATTTACCTCAGAACTTAATGAGTTAAAACTCCCTCGCCGAATAAAAAGAAAACAAAAGCGAGCGGAGGCCGGGGCCGAATTTTCGGAGCCCACAGAAGCAACTTGATTTTGCAATAGCTTATGATATTGCAATAACAAACACATACTTCAAGCAATAAGTATAGCACTTGGCTATCTAAAAAAATAAAGTCACCAAATCAAATATATAAGAGTATAATAATCTCATTAGCTCCATGCCTTAAACGAATGTACCAACGCTCAGATAGCTCGATAATACTTGTCGGGCTCTCACACGCTTCACCCCCATAGCATCATCATGTTTTGTTTACCCCGCCGCACTTGGATCCTTTCTATGTGCATCCACACGCTTGGTTAGTTGTAACCTGACACGCTCTTAAGCGGCATTGCACTTGATGGCTATTAGCTAACTTCCTAGAGCAATGGCCACGCACACCACCCTCACTAACAACTCTTTTCCCTTCCGAGCGGCTTTCTAACCCCGTTTCAGATCCTCGTTGCACGAAGATAATTATCAGATAGCACTTGTCATATCTCCCTCTCCTTGATTCCAATTTATTTGAAGTATCATCCCTTGAATGTTCTTGGGCTTCATGGTGATTGCTCCAATTCAGCCATTATCTCTGCTTCTTGAATTGATGGCTTCTACTATCTTTAAGGCTCCTTCTATTACTTACATTTCATTGAATGTTGTACCTCCTAAGACTCGTAATTTTTTATTTTTTTTTTGCAAAAGTTGTGGGTGGATTATCAGACTTAAAATTGCATGCCTCTCCTTCCGTCCATTTTCCTTCCTCATTTTCATTAAGAATAGAATCTGTCGCAAGCAACTACCTTCATATCAAGTAAAACCTACTCTCTTTTTCTTAAAAAATGAGATCTCTGAGCCTGCTAAACCGCTCTCTGTCTATTGTAGGAAATTTCTTCTTGGGTGATCTCAATGTGGATGTTATTACAAATTCATGTCAACTTTACACCTAGTTGTTAACTATTGATACCTTCTATGTCACCTCGAATTTGCAAGGAAGTGCTATTATATCTAACGTATGACACATGCTAACAAGTTATTTAAGGAATCTGCACTTTTTTTTAGCATTATATTTTTTCATTATTGAAGATATTCTCCTTATTGTATTTTTCTTTATTATTATCGTCTCTTGCTTATATATATAAACACATGCTAGTACAAGAATGATAATTCAATTTTGTAATTTTCTCTCCCTCCTAACAATTGTGATCTTAAAGCTATAAAGAAATTATGATATTTACTAGAAACAATTAAAGGAACAGGCCAATAATTGCATACCTGCATTGATCGTAACGAAGCCCGCAAATCAGCATTCTCTGCCATAAGTTCTTGCTTCTTCACTTCATATGCATCAGCCTGTTAATGGACAAAGGCATAATGACAGTACCTAAAACATATGTTAAAAAAATTGTTTGACATACAATCATCTTATAGAAGTCGCCATCAGCCTTCTTTCCATTCCATGTACCACGCTGACGTCCTTCTTTCTGTTAAGAGCAACATGGAAACAAGAATATGTACAATCATAGCTACTTGAAGCTGCAAAGGATCCAGGAGGGTAGAAAATCCAATGAACTCAAGCGATATTACGAACCTCAACAAGGAATATGGTTAGCCTTTAAGGTTAGAGGAAACACAGAAATGAATTTGCTGCAACGTACCTGAAGTAAGTTCATAATTTCCATGCCAGAACGGGATTCTTTCTTCTTCTCCATCAAAACTTGGTTTAGCCTCTCCTACAAATCGAAAATTGAAAATTGTTTTCTTCTTCAATTCATCAGAATTTAGCATAATTCTTGAGTGGTTTTGCCATAACGATTTGAACACAATCAATTGTATGGACAAAAACAGTCTAAACTATCTCCAATGCAAAGAAAACTACCTGCAGCTTAATGTAATCCTTTTCTTTCTTCTTCATTTCATGAACTTGTTGCGTGCGAGCTTGCTTAATAATTAAGCAGACTAAATGAGTAATTCAGCAGACAGTGTGGAAACAATTTTAAAAGTTGTAAAGAAGTGGATGAATTATTTGACCAGTTGGGAAAGACATCAAGCAATAAGACAGAGATTCTTCACCTGGTGTCCAATAACCATTTTTTGAAATTCATCTCGTTCTTGTTGTAGCTTTTCAATCTGTGCTTTGAAAGCTGCAGAAGCTTTAGCCTCCTAATTATGACAATTTATAAAACATTGACAACTATTAGCCATAAAGACAACTATCTTAGCCTATAATCTAAATATTCTATCTAAATCTGGAAATGCCAGACAAACCGTTCTGGCTAATGTAGCAAGCTCTCGGTCTTTGGAAACTAATTGTGCATCAAGCCTTTCAACCTTGGCCTCTAATTTAGACATGTCCGACTGTAACCTGTAATTGCAATTAATTTTATAGCATGCCGTAGCAGAACTGCATAAAAAAGTGTTAAGAAGACTTCAAAAAAATCAAGCAAGGATATCCAATAAAACTACCACAATAAATACGAATTAAAGAGAAGTAACTGATGCAAAGCCATTAGGCTGATTGCAGGGTTCAGATATTTGAAATTGCTATGCATCACAACTCCAAGAGTGGCAAAAAGTACCTTCAACGCCAATTCAATAGTTTAAAAAGTTTATTTCTTTTTATTGTAAATGTAATTGCACTAAACTCCGATTCATATTATATTTTTGAGTTCATGCAGCTAAAAGTGCCACCTGCATATATTTAGTTATGAGGCTATTAGTATAAATAGCATTCTTTATGCTGTTTGGTCGCAATTTGTTGATTGATATAATTCTTTCACAACCAACCCCTTTTCCCTTCCTAACACAATACAATCTCATGTAAAACCTTTTGTACCATTCAATTTCCCCTTCGATAACTTGCCAGCATCAATTGGCATTGAGTGCATTTTCTCCAATTTTCAAATGTCATGTAGCAAAAATAACCTCACAATGCAATATTGTTTCATATTTTCGATAAATTTTGGCAGCAATTGAAGATGGTTCATTATTTATCACCCAACATATCAGTCACACCTCCACCAGCCCTCGCTGTTACATTCTAGCCATCCTACAACATTCATAAGTCCAACTTCCATCCTAACTTCTCCAATAAAACTTTAACAAACTCCATCAATATCAACTTGACATATCCAAAATTAATTCTAACTTTATCCTAATTCTAAAATCTAAACCCACCTTTATACACGCCTAAAAAGCCTAAAAGCCAATTCTAGACTTCTTATAACAAACTCCATCAAAATCTCTTAAACCAATCCAAAATCAAACCTAACTTTATCCTTACTACCAATCACCATACAAGCCATAACAAACTATTTTCAACAGAATTTTGTAATTTCTGAGTGGAGTTAAAATTTTATTATTTACTACGCTTGCTATTAATTCAGTCAAAACAGCAAATAACATTATTACATTGCAAATACGAATATCCTATTAGTCGCATCACTCATAGCATCCATGTTTCTATGCTTGTGTGTTATTTAATGTTTGTCTATTATCCTAGCTGCATGCAATTACGTTTGTAATAATCATTTATTATGACTTATTAACTTCGGGTTGTTCAAGATAAGCAATGCGACACATCAATATCAGGATAAACATCATTGGTATGACAATGCTTACATCAATATTAAGATGTTGAATACTCTAATACCTTCCATACAAATAAAAATGATGTTTATCATTACAGGATTACATGCTTATGTACTTGCTTTGCCTATTAGTATCATTATGAAGCCTATTTTCATTACGGATGGCTTGTTGCGACATCAAAGTTAGAGCCTCTATTACTACTTGCAGACCATTCATAAATGTGTTTTCTAAATCTTTGCCAGTAATTTATATACCAACCTTTCCATTCGTTCTTAGATATATGCTTAATTATGGTTGGATCTTCTACCGCACAGGCAAGCTTAGTTCAATGGCAAGTTGGAACACCATCAAATGACTTCTTCACTGCACATTATGAACTTCAGTATTTGTCTACCAGCTTGCACGACAACTGCAATGACTAAACACGCTTTGAAGAAAAGTTCTGCTCACCCAACAGAATTCATGTAAGGCCATTAGGCTGATTTTAGGATTTCAAGCATTGGCTAGTGTTATCTAACTAGATTTCAATATCCACTAAAAGGACCCTAAGAACCAAATCAGTAGTTCAAAGAGTTTATTTGTTCCTCTATGTAATGCATTTAATTCATATTTCCATTGTTTTCTTATTTTTAAGTAAAAATACCAAGTTATAGAGGTATTATATTAGTAAGTAGTTGGGCTATTAATATAAGTAACCATCATTCAATATTTGGAAGCAATTTATTAATGAATACAAGTTTTGGCTGCCCTTTTGAGGATTGGGTGAAGCTTTAGTCATGCTACGTTGTGTACAGAAAAGTCCCTTTGTATGGAGCAAGGTCTACATCATGCGAAGTAGTGTGCATTCAAGCGATTCAAGTAATTCATGATCCTATATTATTTTATTTGATCTCTCCGCTTCTACACAAAACCCCTCCCCACGATCAACCCACAGAATAAATAAGAAAAATCACCCAGTTGACGAAGATCTAGGGAACTGCCCAATTGAAAAGAACACTGAAAAACAAACCTCTGCCTTTGTTCACTCGATGACTCCCGAAACTCTACATCTCGCTGCCTCAGCTGGAGCAGAGCATATATGCAATTACAAGTTCTTGCGACCGAAACCTGAAACCAAAAAAAAACACAAAATTGTCTTCATAAAATAATAAAAAACAAATCGCAAGATAGATCTGCAATACTCACTGGATCGGTAGAGAAAAGATCAAGCGAGGCAGGAAATCCGAAGGTCACCAACGTCTGATTTAGATACTTGGCGCAGTGTTCCAGGTTTCCAGCCTCAGCAAAGTTGTACTCCCTGCAACATCGAATCAGAAAACTTCTAAACACCTACCCAAAAACGGAGAAATAACTCGCCAATGGTTCAAGATCAATAGATCTCCTCACCCCATTCCGAGAGCCGGCGGCCCCGACGCCTGCATTGTTGTTTCCCGAACCAGTCAGACAAAAGTAGAAAACGAGGATAGCGAGAGAAAGACAGAGAGAAGGCAGAGAACCCCCAGATCAAAGTCGGAATAAGTCGAGTGCATCTCGAACCAGGAACTGCTCCTCTCCCGACTCAGTACCGAAAACTCTGGGGAGACTCGCCGGCGAACTTCTGGACCTGTCAGAAATTTGAACTAAAGCGAACGCGAAAGATCGACGGGGAAATTGAAATTAAAGGAAGAAATTTTGCGTCATCGAATAATTTACGATTTTTCGCAATAATAATTAATTAATTAATTTTTATTTTTAAACAAAATATTTTATTTATTTTTATAATTTTTTTAAGTGTATTGATTTTCTAATTTCTTTCATAGATTATCTCTTTAGAGTCTTATTTCTTCTTATTTAACTTTTGAAAGTGGTATGACAAATAAATATATATTTAAAAATAGGGGGGGCGTATTTAGTATTTAAATAATTTTAAGAGACATGCCCTATAAATTTAGTCAGAATCTGATACATACCATCAAACAACAACGCATATTGATTCCATGATTTAAAGATATCTCTTTTCAACATTTTGTGCTTTTCAACATTTTGTGCATTGATAATGTCATAATTAGATGATTTTGAACTCATTAGATTCATTTTATAAAGAAGCTCGATTTGACTGTAAGCATGAGAGATTCGAGATCATTTAGCTTTTTAAGTAATGTGTTGAAATTTTCTATTGCAATTTCAAGTACTTTGTATGAGCTCATTAGGCTCGAATTGGATCATTTTTGGAGTCCATGAATTTGTCTTGTCGAGACTTTAAGTTTGACGATAAGTTTGTGTAGGTCAGAGGTTGGATGATCTTGGATTGAATTTAAAAAATTTATAATTCAAATATGCATCGAGATTCATGCATAATCTAGTTGATTTTCAAAGACAAAGAGTTTTGTGAAATGTTACTATTACGAGCTACATCTTTTTTTCCTTGAAATCAAAATTGTTCTTCAAATATGTGATATAAAATGAGCAGAAACTAATTAATTGCGGCTTTTTTTTAAATTTTATTTTATTTTTTATTAATTAATTAATTGCAGCTTAAACAAGGAAAAATAGGAAGAAATGAAGGACAGAAATACTTCAAAAGTAGGATGAAGCATCTAAAATGAATGCAAATTATGGATGAAAAAAAGAGATAAAATTCAAGCGATTTGATGTTTTTGACCTATATCTACATTGCAAATGTGAGGCTTTTTTTCTAACCGGAGTTGTTAGGTTGGCTTAAAAAAGAATGTAATGTAAAATAATTGAATAAATATTTTGAAATTGTTTGAATGAATGCATGATATTTATTTATTTTTTTTTAAGTAAAATGAATACAATGTAAAATTTAAAGAAAAGTGATGACTAGTGATTGATATTAGCCGTGGTGGTGGTCAATAGTTGGTCACTGGAGGTGGGCAACGATGGTGGTGGCCAGTGATGACAGCAATAGCGGCCAACGATAGCAGCAGTGGTGGTCGGAGCAGGCAGAGGCTAATCTTAGGTGATAGCCAACGGCGAGTAGCAATGGTGGTTGGCAAGGAGGGGCGGCGGTCCCCAGATGGTGGGTTGCGACAAAGGTTAGTTAATTTCAATGAAGAAGGTTTTTGCTAAAAAATGGACGAGTTTACGTTATCTTAAAAACAAACTAGAATACTTCAAGTAGCATTTAGTTTACTTTACATCACAATCCTTTTTCATCTAATAAAACATTAATATTTTCAAAACCGTAAAAGAAATACTCTACACCCACTAACAAGCCAAATACTTTTGTTGTGAAATTGGATGTCCTTCGACTCATTTACACCTCAAAGAATTTGAAGACTGACATATACAGAAATCTCACCTAAAGCACTGAACATTTGAAGTATTAGCAACTAAACATAATAATATTGCAAGATGAATAGTACCAATGCCTAATATATTCGTGGGGTCGCGGGATGCCTAGACGCGGAGCGCGGGAGTGCGGGACGCCGATCAGGCTGGACGCGGAGCGCGGGACGCCAGTCAGGCTGGACGCGGATCGCGGGAACTGACGCCGACTGCCGAGTGCGGGCTGGTCCGACTTGAGTGTTGGACGGCGGACGCGGGATCCGCTGCTCCGCGGACGCGAAACGGGTCAATTCGGATTGACCCGCGGGTTGTCGGGTCAACCCGAACCCGACCCATTTTTCAAACGGGTCAAAAATCCGAACCCGGACCCGACCCATTTCGCAAACGGGTTGACCCAAACCCGGATTTTTTCGGATTGGATCCTGGTCGGGTCGAAAGTTGACACCCCTATGCTCATATAAATAACAAGCGAGTCAATTTGAGTTCAGACCTTTAGAGAACATAGCAACAAAGGTAAATGCTTGAAATGATCCTCCCAAAATATGACAAGCAAAAAAGATTCTTTTGCTTGTTGGCTAAATATCGAGGGCTTAATCCTAAAATAGTATTATTTTTTTCTTTCATGGCACATAAATTGGGATGGTTGGGTTGATTGGCTTATGTTGAGTGGCAAATTGAGTAATATTGAGAGTTTTTTGAACAGAGATGTATTAGGAAATGTGGCCAAGTAAAAAACTCATTAAGCTTCTTCACAAAATGATTCATTAGATATTCAAAGAGAGTTCAAAGGCAGACAGAGACAGAGGAAAGTTTTGAGGGATTTTGATAGAGAGAGCAAGCAATGAGGATCGACTAGGGAGAAAATGTAATGAAAAGAAAGTAGGGGAGGGGGTTACTGAGGGAGAATAAGAGAAGTTTTTGTTGAGTTATTAAAAGAAGGGGGTAGGTAGCCAACCAACATGGAGAGGGTGCAAGAGAGATTCAATGAGATAGCTAAGAATTGAGAGAAGAGGATTGAGATGTAGATAGAGAAACTAGGACGCAAGACCAAGATTAAGATCTTGAGAGGCAAGGACTTGAGAGATAGGATACATAAATTAGAGAAGAAAAGAAAGATTGTTATGGTGGAGGGAGGCTATACCCCAAGTAAAGAGAAATAAGTAGCTCATCGCTTATTACATAACTTAGAACCACTATTTGTTGTAGTTAACAATGGTGAACTAGTATTTAACATAAAGTTATAACAATTAACACGAATACAAAAAAGGTACATTACAGTCAACATAAATAAAGATAATGCGATAAAAATCATAATTGATTGACAAGATAAAGTCCATCATGTAATCAAATGATGATAACAAATTAACTATCCTAACAGTGAAACCAGAGAGTGCAACAAATGTTGAACAAGAATCAGATGGCTTATACTCTATTGCTGAGCTAATGAGGCAAATCTGCTTCAGCTGATGAGGCAATTAAGTATTCTTATAGAATCCAATTTGAGGATGATGAATCTGCTGCTGAAATATATGTGCAATCTTATGAAAGTTGAATGATTTCACAGAATTTGCAAGCAGCATTTACTTATAGTTCAAGAGATGTCAACATAATAATTGATGAGTTGTTACAAGAACTTGCTAAACTGCAAATGAAATCATCTCATCTCTATTACTTTAAGCAGAATTGTTACAACTTAATATTGAATTTTTGTTGGTTGCCTTGAGTTACATTATTGATAATATTAGAATCACTTATTTTTTCTATTTTGTTAAGCAAGCGAGAAGATATATAAATAGAAATAGGATTAAACCAGGTTATAAGCTCGAAAAGAGTCTATTTTGTTAATCAAAGATATTTCAACATTTGTTGAACTCTTTGGTTAATGAATTCATCACATGAAAAACTCATCATAAGAAGATATTTTGTTTGTTGAATGATATGGACCCTTTGACATTGCTTAACAAAACGTTGAACAAGAATCAGATATCTTTGATTAACAAAATAGACCATTTCTGAACCTATAGTCTGATTTAATCCTATTTCTGTCTATATATCTTCTTGCTTGCTTAACAAAATAGAAAAGATAAGGGATTCTAATATTATCAATAATGTAACTCAAGGCTATTTGCGGAAATTCAATATTAAGTTGCAGCAATTCTGCTTTAAGTAGTATAGATGAGATGATTTTATCTATAGTTTAGCAAGTTCTTGCAACAACTCATGAATTCTAATATTAACATCTCTTGGACTATAAGTAAATCATGCTGGCAAATTCTCTTCACAAGGCTGCACATCCATTTCAGCAGCATATTCATCCTCATCGAACTGGATTCTGTAAGAATACTTAATTTCCTCATCAGCTGAAGCAAGCATGAGTTGATCACTAGCTTCTTCCCATTCATCATCATCTTCTAAATTTCCAAACAACTTCTTTGCAAAAGTCTTCCTTCCAATCCCCTGCTCTTTTTCTTCCCTGTAGATTTCTATTTGGTGTTTGAGAAGGAATTGGAATCTGATTCCTGGCTTCTTTCTGTCTTCTAAATTTCAACCACCTTGACCCTATGCTTCTTTCTCTTCTTTTTAATACTCCTAAACTTTTCTGTATCTGCTCCGAGCTTTCCACCATCATCGTGCATGGTATTTCCAAGTTTGTTGGAAACTAAATTATCTAAGAATTCATTGCCGGAGCAAGCAGCTGACCGAGTCACTATCCAAATTATGGATACATAAACAGAAGTGTTCCATCCGCTCTTAATTGGGCAAAACCATTACCTGAAACGCACACTTCCACCGGCACTTCGTCACTTGAACTGTAGCTGCTCCAGTATGGCCTGCATCCCTCTTCGAAGAGGTTCTTCATTTTTAGGCTTTAGGGCTGGATGAACGTAGGAGCGCCGACCTGCGGGAGTTCCATTATTTCTCCGACCAACAGATCACCGTTCTCCGGGGCCTCTGAGGCCTTTTCTCCTCAACGACTTCCACCTTTGGCACATCGCTGGATGTCAATAGCTCGCAATGAAGAAGACCCGAGACGTCGACGACAGCCCTAATATTCCGGGCTGCATTGTTTTTCTGAAGAATCAGCAGTGCTACTTCGGATGGGAAGGCCAGCAACTGCGTTGTCATGGAAGAGGCAGTTTGATCAGGACTTCAAATGGGACTCTCCGAGCTGATTTTCGCCTCCTCAAACACCGAAACAGAAATCTCTTATTTCTACTGTTTCTAGAGGGATTCCGCCGGCTACTCGCTCCGGCCATGAATTTTTAGCGTGCATGGTTCCTCGTCTAGAAAAGGAGTCAAGGATTAAAAAAAATAGAAAGAAAAAAGCAAGAGGAAATTGAGAAAATAGAAAGGAAGGCTAAAAGATGCAGATTCGCCGCAGAAATAAATTCTGACATTTTGGTCGGGACGGACTCCTTCTGCGTGATCTCCTTCAATTCGTCCATCCAGATCCTTCGAGCCACTGAAGTCGAGCCTTTCGGGTAAAGATTTTGCCCCATTGCTCCGCAGATGGAACTTCTGTGTTTTTTATCCCTAATTTTAGACCTGTTTCGGTAAACCCTAAGGGCATCTCCAACCCAAACTCTCATTTTTTTTTCACTGCAAAATACAGTAAAAACAGTGGAATGTCATTTTACTTCAAAATCATCGTCGTTTCTTTCACGTCTTTCTCAGACGAAGTTTGCTAGAGAGAAAGAAATGATGAAAGTGAACAGTGCGACGCCAATATAGACGTCGCACTGTTCATCAGCGACTAAATGTCGGCAAAAATGGAGTTCGGTTGGCATGTCTGAGGCTCTTCATTCGCTTGTTTGCCGAACGGCTGGAGAAGGCCTAAGCGGCTGTTTGGTATCGGACTTAAAGCGGGATTTAAATCCACTTTACGATAAATCCAGCTAAACGATTTTATGAGGTTGCGTGAATCCGACGCGTGTAAATTCATGATTTATAAATTTCCGTCATAAATCTAAGTAAATTTGTCTAAATCTAAATCCCGTCGTTCTGGATTTCGCCAAAGAAGAATGCCAAAGAAAAAAAGATGGCTACCTTTGCAACGAGCAAGAGCAAGCTCGTGTAGCGTGGTTACTTCCGATCCAAAAGAGAATATCAAGGAGGTGTGGTTTTAGATCCGATATGAAGGGAACATCATCGACGGAGCGAAGTCGAACATCAATGAAGGAGCCGAAGAAGTGATTCGGGCAATCTCTACATTGCGAAGCAACGAAGCCGAACATCAATGACGAAATAAAGAAGATAAAAAAACAAACCCTAGAGGTCTCAAAGCTACTTTAGATTCACTTAATTAATATAATTTAAAATATTAATAATTAAGTAAATAATTAGTAGCTTAATTAATGCATTTAATAACATATCTCATTTATTTTAATTAAATATTTAAAAGTATAACTAATAATTAAAAATAATATAATTAGCTTAATTAATATAATTTAAAATACAAATTATTAAATATACAATTAATAGCATAAATAATACTTAAATAATTAATCAATTTATTAGTAGAAATATTATTTAAATAATTAGTTATTAGTTGTATATTTATCATTAAATTAATTATTATATTATTTAGGTGCTAATTATTAAATTATTTATTATATTATTAATTATCTAATTATCAAACAATCATTCATATTATATTAAAACAAATTAATAATTAAAACTAATTTAAGTGATTAAATTCATATTTAAATCTCTAACACCTTAAATCCAAAGATGAAGGTGTTAATATCCATATGCATCAGGCATCACTATATTGTTTTTATATAATAATTATTGCATCCAAACAAATTATATATGTGATCCTAAATATTTAAAAGGTAATAATTTATTTAATAAATAATTGAACGTGTAAATTAGTATATCCATACTACAATAAAACTAACTTCATCTATATAGATAAATTCAAAAAATTAATAGCTACAACAATTAATAATTATAATTACTTAAAATGATAAATTTACTTTTTTTTTTAATTTTTAACAATATTAATATAATTTAAATATTTATAATAATTTTTTTTAATTTTTTATTTACGTGTACGTGCACTAAGACTAGTACTAAAAAGTTACATTTAATTTCCTGGAAGAACATGTGCAAACCATAGTCTAATGGAGGCCTTGGTATTCCTACTCTTAGGCTTCGTTTGGGAGAATATTTTTATTGCTTCTGAAAACTCTAAGAAGCAGTAAGAAAGTCATCCCAAACGAAGTCTTAATGATTTAGTTTTTTTCTTTCCAGGTAGTTGGTCCTGGAGAATGTCTCTTTTTTTAATGTAGTTTCTCTTTATAGATTCAGTGTAAGGATTATGCCTATTATGTCTTCATTCCTCTTGATACCAAATAATATTCAAGCTCTGGGCTATATTGAAGATTTTTTTCCCCTCTCTAGTGATGATTAGAATGGTTATCTTCTTGACTATTCATTATTGTAAGTAGACATGTAGATCAATCCACTACTTGTTCTAAAGAATCATCCTCATATTCCAAAGCTTTTTACTAATCTTATGTGCATTTAGAAACCCACTCATTATATATATAGCCAGATTATTTTTTCACACTTGCTATAAATTTCAAGCTCTATAAACAACAACAACAATAATAACAATAACAAAAAGTCTTTATCCTACTATGTGAGGCCGGCTACATGAACCTTTTTCTCTATTTTGTCATATTAAGAGTTAAATTCTCATATAAATCTAATAAAGAAATATCATTTCTAATATTTTATAACCAATTCTTTTTAGGCATACCTCTACCTTTTTTAACATAAGTCAAATCTAATGCATCTACTTTCCTAACCGAGTCATCGAAAAGCCGCCATTTTATGTGACCAAACCATCTAAGGTGGCTCTCTCTTAATATTATCTTCCACTGGAGCTACTCCACCCTTTTTACGTATATGCTTATTTTGTATCCTATCTCTAAGAATAAAGCCACTCATCCACTTGAGCATCCTCATCTCTGCAACACTTAACTTAATATTATGCTTCCCTTTTAATGGCCAACATTATGCACCATAAAGCATTGCAGGTCTCACTACCATCATATAGAATTTTCCCTTAAGTTTGAGAGGGACTTTTATATCACATAACAAGCCTTATGCATTCCTCCACTTCAACCATCCAACTTGAATTCTACTAATAATATCCTCATCTATTTCACCATCACTCTGAACAATAGACCCAAAATATCTAAAATGTGTACTCTTATTAATGAATTGATCATCCAAAGTCACAATCCCCCCACTAGATCTATTAATATTAAAATTACACTCCATATATTCAGTTTTAGATCTACTCAAACAAAAGCATTTAGTCTCTAAGGTTAACCTCCATAATTCAAGTTTAACTTCAACTCCCTCTCTAGTCTTATCAACAAGAAGAATATCATCTGTAAAAATCATACACCAGGGTACAACCTCTTGCAAATGTCTAGTGAGAACATCCATAACTAAAGCAAAAATATATAGGCTGAAGGCTAATCCTTGATGTAGTTCAACTGAGATAGGAAAATACTTGGTTAAACCACCATGTGTTTGAACACAAGTAACAACTCTTGCATACATATCCTTAATGACTTGAATATAAGCATTATTAACCCCTTTCCTATATAGAACTCTTCATAGAACATCTCTTGGAACTTCATATGCTTTCTATAATCAATAAAAAACATATGTAGATCTTCCTTATTCTCTCTATACTTCTCCATCAAATCTCTCAATAAATGTATAACTTCCATAGTAGGCCTACCTGGCATGAATCCAAATTGATTTTGAGAAACATTAGTGTCACGCAGCAACCTATACTCCATAACTCTCTCCCATAGTTTTAAAGTTGACCCATTGATCTTGTGCATCATATTTATTCTTAAAAATATGAATCAAGGTCTAGAAACCAGGGAGAAATTAAACTTGTTAAGGAAAATGTTGGATTTTACTTGAAAGATCAACTAAGTTAAAGAGTGTCAAGAATGATCTACATTTATCTATCCTTTCCTACTCAAATATAAACATAATTTGGCTTTATCATCATTGTGCTGGCCAATTGTCATTTGGAATTTTAAAAGCCTTGTTTTCTTTTTAAAGGAATTGATGGAAAAATCTTCCATAGTGATGTTTGTGAATTTGTTAAGCACAAATATGCATCTTTGCCAGCTTATAATGAAAAAATATATATATTCCTGTTTAATTAATTGATAGTGACATATGATGTTCCTCTACTATTCCTAACATAACATGCATCAGGTGGTTTGTTTCTTTTATTGACAGTTGCACTAAATTTTGTTGGATTTTTCTACTAAGAACGAAATTTAATGTTAGTAATGTATTTCCTACTTTTCATAATATGACCTAGCACTAGGTTAGGATAACGATTAAAAAGTTATAATTTAACAATGCCGAGGACTATTTTGACCAAGTCTTGTCCATGTATTTTCAAAAGAAAAGAATAATTCATGAGTCTTCATTTATTAACATTACTCAATAGGACTGCAGAAAGTAAAAATGGCCTGTTACTAGCCATAATTGGAGGCTTGTTATTCTAAGTTCTAACACAATGTTCTAAAATTATATTGAGAGATAATCATACAACTATTCACGTCATAAACAAGCTACATTTAATAGTTCTTGAATTCAAAACATCAAGGCAAGTACTCTATAATTTTTGTCCCAATTTCAATACAACAAACAATTTTACTCCATGAATTTTTGGTTATTTTGTCTTCCGCATGTCCATAGAAATGATAAAGGGCTTATTGGCTAATGTGACCTATAGGAAATTATGGTATATTGGATATTCAAATCTAATATGAGGGGGTTATGCAACACCATTAGGATTTGATGAGTACATACAAGTAGCGTTTAACTAATGTGCAATTTGCCTTGATTAGACATCCATGGCATTAACTCATAACTATAAATTTGAGATGATGATCAACACAAAAAGAAGCAATGAGTTGATATATGAAGATGATAGGAAGTATTTCCTAATCACGTTGGCAACAAATCTCACAGCAGGAAAACAGCCAAAAACAGTAGGAAAACAGAGGAAATACTGCAGGAAAACGGAGAAAAGACTTGTATTTTACTAATAGATGCAAGGAAAATAGCAAAGATACAAGGATCCTCTATTCGAGAGGAGGATCTCACTCTCCCAATCTCTAGAATTCGATCTAGAGCCCTAGCCACCAAAGAAGAACAAGAAAACTCCAAGCAAATTTCACATAACCCTAAACCTCCTCATTACTCCATACTTAATGCATACAATTCAAAATAGATACAAAAGGACCTAATTGCCCTCACTTTCCCTCATTTTGGCTCCAAGAAACAACTTGAATTTCAAGTGGACCCCACCTCTAGCCCTCCTGCGGCTTCCGCCTGATGTCCGCCCCGCCCCCTTCTTCGGTAGAATCGAACCGGCCCACTGGATTGGGCCGGCTGGATCGGTCCAGGGAGGACCGGTCTAACATTACCGCCCTCCCAAAGAACCACCTTGTCCTCAAGGTGGAAGTCAGGAAACTGTTGCTTCATCCGCTCGTATGGCTCCCACGTGTCCTCGTAGTCTGGGAGATTCTTCCATTTGATCAGGACTTCTGTGGTTCCATCTGCTTTTTGGCGAACCTCCATGAGCTCCAAAGGTTCCAATATCATTTCCATCTCCTCTGTTAATGTTCTTGGTAACTCAGAATTGGTAGCATAATTTCCAATGGCTCTCCTTAGCTGGGATACATGGAAAACTGGATGGATCGTCGCTGTTGGTGGTAACTTAAGACGATATGCCACAGCTCCAATTTTCTCCAGTACTTCATAAGGACCGAAGTACCTTGGAGCAAGCTTCTCATTCCTCCGATTGGCGATCGTTTTCTGTCGATATGGGCGGAGTTTCAAAAATACCTTCTCGCCCACCTCAAACTGAATATCCTTCCGATGCTCATCAGCTTGTTTCTTCATAATCTGTTGAGCCTTCAACAGATGTCTTTTTAACTCTTCCAGTGTCTTATCCCTCTCTGCCAAATACTCCTCTACTGAAGACACGGGTGTGCTGCTACTCCCAAAATGCACCAAGTGGGGTGGATCCCTTCCGTACAACACCTTAAATGGAGTCATCTGAGAGGCTGAATGAAAAGAGGTGTTGTACCAGTACTCGGCCCATGATAGCCATTTAGCCCATAGCTTGGGTGTTTCTGATGCGAAGCATCTCAGATAAGTTTCCAAGCTCCTGTTGACTACTTCTGTTTGGCCATCCGTCTGTGGGTGGTACGCCGTACTTCTCTTCAGCATTGTCCCCCATTTCCTCCTCCTGTTGCTTTTTCTTTTGGAACTTCTTTCATCCCTCCTGTGGAAGCTCCCTTGGTGGATAGGTGGGTAGTTGTCCACCTATAGGTGCCTCCTGAGCTACTACTACTCCTTGCTCCCTTTTCCATATTTATTTGATTTTCGACCAACTGTGCAAGCTTCATGGCCTCCCCTAGGTCCCTGGGCATCAGGACCTTCACCGCTGCTCGCACCTCGGCCTTTAACCCCTTCATAAA
The DNA here is from genome assembly GCA_016618105.1 of Dendrobium huoshanense. Taxonomy (NCBI): domain Eukaryota; kingdom Viridiplantae; phylum Streptophyta; class Magnoliopsida; order Asparagales; family Orchidaceae; genus Dendrobium; species Dendrobium huoshanense. The sequence continues at coordinate 10,072,913 of CM028347.1, read as the reverse complement.
ATTGCCCTCCAGCACCGTTTCGGACAAGCGCTCCACTCTGCTGGCCAGATGCTCAAACTTCTCTCGATAGTCTGCCACAGACCCCTCCTGAACTAGGGCAAAGAACTGCTCGTAGAAGTCTCATCCCCGATCGGTTTGGAAACGCTCTAACAAACTGTCCTTGAATTCTCCGCAGCTCCTGATAGGTCTCCTCTGATCTCTCCACTGGTACCAAGAGAGTGCCTTCCCTTCCAGACACAAACCCGCTGCTTACAACTTCTCCTCCTCTGTCAATCCGTTAACAGCAAAGTACCTCTCCACTTTGTAGATCCACCCATAGGCATCCTCCCCTTCAAAAATTGGCATTTTCAATTTTCTCACCTTCCGATCCCCGCCATTCCCCCTTAATCCTCCATAGTTTCCCCTCTCCCATGTGATTGTACCCCCCCACGTATCCCGATCTTCCCTTGCTCTGCCCTGTCCCAATCCCTCTTCAAAATCTCATCTCCGATCTTCAAAAATTGCTTCCCGGCGCCCCTGAAATCCCCCCCGATGTTCCCAACCAGCCCCTCTGGGTTCTCCACCTCCATAGCCTTGTCTTTCCACATACCTTCCTCCTCTCTCCTCTCTCTGGAAAGGCTCCAGATGAGGTCTTCCCCTACTTCCTTCCACGATTTCCACTTCCTCTTCCTCCCGATGGATTTCAGAGTTGGTGTTCTTCGCTGCGGGCCCTTTTGCATCAGACGCCGCCGATTGGGTTTGAAACTCCAACATCTTTTTCATCATATCCCGTAGATCAGCCACTTATCCTTCCATGGAGGACATTCTTTCTTCTACGGTATCCTTGATTTGATTTATCTCCCCTTCAATCCTCTCCTCCAAAGCATCCACCTTCTTAGCCGCCATCTCCTATGGCTTGCAATTTAGGAGAAGATCTCAAGAATTGGAAAAAAATTTCAGCGATTTTTTTCCCTTTTTGGAGCAATTTCAGCCGCTAAAATTTATCAAAACAGCCCACGATTTGTCCCAAGACTTCACGTTGGCAACAAATCTCACAGCAAACTGCTGTCCACAGCAGGAAAACAGCCAAAAACAGTAGGAAAACAGAGGAAATACTGCAAGAAAACGGAGAAAAGACTTGTAATTTACTAATAGATGCAAGGAAAATAGCAAAGATACAAGGATCCTCTATTCGAGAGGAGGATCTCACTCTCCCAATCTCTAGAATTCGATCTAGAGCCCTAGCCACCAAAGAAGAACAAGAAAACTCCAAGCAAATTTCACATAACCCTAAACCTCCTCATTACTCCCTACTTAATGCATACAATTCAAAATAGATACAAAAGGACCTAATTGCCCTCACTTCCCCTCATTTTGGCTCCAAGAAACAACTTGAATTTCAAGTGGACCCCACCTCTAGCCCTCCTGCGGCTTCCGCCTGATGTCCGCCCCGCCCCCTTCTTCGGTAGAATCGAACCGGCCCACTGGATTGGGCCGGCTGGACCGGTCCAGGGAGGACCGGTCTAACAGAAGATTGGCTAAAATCAGATCAATTTGAATTTGTTAAATTCACCCAAATATTTTTAGCTCGTCTTTGATAAGGCTTAGCCATTGGAACCCTTTAACACCAATGATAGAGTATTCTTCAGTGGAGATGGTCAATATCCATTAGCAACCAAGACATTGGAAAAGGTTGATAATCCAATTTAGTAAATAAAATGGGATTAGAGTGCTTTCCACTATACTCACATTAAGAACCACCATCGGAATGGTCTTTATTGATCCTAAAAGTCCCCAAATAATCCACAATAGCAATAATAGGTAATCCAAAGTGGTGAACAATCTCTTATGTCAATAATTAGTTTCTATCACAAATAATCAAATAAGAGTATGAAATTTATCCAGCATGACTATTGGCCCAAGCTAATGGAGACACAAAGCCTGAGACATCTAAAATCCACCCCATGCCTTCCTAGAATTAGCAATCTTGTGTTCATGCCTCTGCCAAATTTGGGACCAATATGTGAGTCACAAGTTAAGAGAAACAATGATGTTGCCTCTAGGGGTATTTCACACCTACGGCTCACATAGATGATCTCAGATGTCCAAAACCAATGTTCCTAAGCCCCTTGGGTGGTGGTGGGTTATATCACGCTAAGATCTAGGGTTCTAGGTCAACGAAGATTAACACCAATTAAGTTAAGCGAATGGCGATGTAGGCAATCACCATCACCATTGGACATCAAAGTTATGCACTATGCTAAGGCAATCATAGATGCAATAGGAAGGCTTGCACTGCAACGGTCTAGAATGACCCAATGTGATTGATTCAAACTTGGCTCATTTTTTACATTTCACATGAAATGGAATTTCTTAGCACTCCGGGTTGGTTTTCCTTGAGCTAAGTCATCCAAATACTTTTACAATACACATAAAATATAGCCTTCATTAGGAATGATGTACTATGCATATATTTGAAAAAAAAAAATGCCTAAATTGCATGATTTATATAGATCATAAAAAAAAAAATCAGAAATTTGAGTGTGATAAAATTATGGCAATGAATCAACTAACAAATCTATGAGAACGAATGTGCAGAACAAAAAAATAATAATAACTGTTGCAGCAATCATTGTAGGCACGTACTAAATTGTTGACTTCTGGTCTTCCATCAGGCTCAAAACGAATGCATTATCATTTGTAGGCATCCGATCAAACAGTTGGTAGGCACGAACCAAGTTCCTTACCTTTTTTCTTCAGCCTAGGCCGGGGATTCACCATCTTTAAGTGGCATGCCTGGAAGGCAACCATGGCCCTGAGAATAGCAAGCAGCATCCCCTCGATTTCCTCTCCTTTGCCCTCGGGCTCCAGCACACGGAGGGCCCTCGCAACGGCCTCGATGGTGCTTAAGCAACCCTTCCACGGCTCCTTCCTCAATACAAGGCCGGATTCGTAAGTGCTTGGGCCCTCCGATCTCGTGTCGCAGCCACCGCCGATCTGAACTTGCACGGCGAAGCGCGAGAGGAAGGGGATGCTGGCGGTGGCCATCTCCTTGGCGTGTCTCCAAGTTGCGTCAAAGACTATCAGGATGGGCTCGGCGCGAGAATCGGGTGGCGTATCGGCAGCCCAGCGTTCGAGGTCGAGTGCGGGTTTGGAGGAGTCGAAGGTGGGGAAGAGAAAGAGGACAGGGGATGAGGGGGAGGTAGAGAGGCAGTCGAGGAGCGGAGAAGAACCGGGTCGAATGCGACGGCCGGGGACGGGGTGGCAGCGGATTAGTGAGCGACAGAGGGCGGGTAGTGTAGAGAGCTTGTTTGCGCGGAGCTCGTGGGGGTGGTGGAGGACGATGAGATGAGTGGAGGTGGGAATCGGAGAAGAGGGGAGGAAAGGGCAGATGCACGTGATATTCGGCCGCCCGCAGCCACTCCAGCACATGGCCCTACGCCGCCCTCGCCGCCGACTGTGTTCATCTTCCTCCTGCCTCCTCAATTCCCCATCTTCGCTGCTGGAAGGCTCAGAATTCTCGAACAACGATGGTTCGGGAAGAGGAGCCGCCTCTTCTTCCATGTTTTTCAGGCCATAGCCATAAAAAATCTTAAATTTATGTGGGTGTTTCTGAAGTTTATTTTAAAGGTCAAGAATTATGTTTATATTAAATTTGTCTTGATATTCAGTATTTTTTAAAATAATAAAAAAATTACTTATAAAGAATTTCTAAATTTAATATAAAGATTTTTTTTTTTTTTTTTTTTGAAAAATTAGGACAATCATGCCCAATTTTTTATTAATCAATGAAAAAATTACATAGATAAAAATACAAAAACACGCAGCATAAGACATAATCCATAATGCCCTAATGAAAATAAAATGTTTTAATCTTTCTCCATATTTGATGCATAAATAAAATCTAAAACTTGGAGAAATACAGGACTAAGAATAAAGTGGTGTAAACTTGATACCAAAGAAGATATAATGGAGAAGGAGAAGTCACACTCAAAGATTATGTGATTATGGTTCTTCTCACCATTTGAACATAAAACATATGTAAGAGGTACATTTAAATTTTGTTTGGAAAGAATGTCGGTAGTTTTTAAGCCTTTCACCAAAGCTGACCAAGCAGAACAAGAAAAACTCAAAGCAAAACTCTTATGCTAGATAAAAGAGCATCATTTCTCCTGAGTTAAACCATCATAAAAAACAACATAGAAAGTTTTAGAAGGTGGAAGAAGCACCCCACCCAATGTGGAAATATTAGAGACGACCAAGGAAACATAGAATGAAAAAGTATCTAACAGATTCCAGCAGCCCGATGATATCAAATCACCCACATAGGTAAATTAAAGAGGAGCAGACATTGGGATCAAGCATCTCATGTAAAGCCATGTTCTACACTAAGGATGTGAAACCTCTTAAGTAAAAAGAAGCAAAATTCTTAAATATCGAGACGTGTTTTGTGAGTAATAGTTATAATTTCATTTAAGCAATTTCGTACTTAAGCGTGCTCATCTTAGAGAAATATGAGGATGGGTGACCTCATGAGAAGTTATATTAACAAGACAAAACCGTGAGGCCCTTAGGCCAAAGAGAAAAATATATCGATAGTTAATAGTTTGGGCTATTAAAAAGAATCCCAAAAAAGAGAAAGGGAGCTATTGTAATTAATAATGAAAGAGATCGTGTTTTTTTGTACTCCTTGCAATTGAACATATAAATTTTCAAAAAGTAGAAGCTTTTTGAGGAGGTCTCCAAAGTGAGCTAAATTTGTGTTCAACCCAAATGGACAACATGCATTGACCTTTAATGATACACCATATAAGCATGGTATACTGAGCAACAATTGAAAATTCATGTATGTTATAGAAAGCCAAATCAAATTTCTCACAAGTTTTATACTAAACAAACTATTCAATTCACACCATAAGTTCTTTAAAAATAGTAAAATATAAGAGGAAAATTTTATGTACTCCATTTAAATGTTTTAAATGAATTAAACTCCATATGTCATGATTCACATAAGTCATGCACTAATTCTTGTTTAGTATAACTTCTATTGTAAATTATATGCATATTAAATATGATAAATTTGTTGAGTCATCATAAGTTCAATCAATTAATAAATTTTTTTAATAATGTATTAATTATGCTAGTTGTACGTTGAAATATACCTGGAAGAATAGATAAAATTAGTGTGTTAGATGTGACACTATAAGTTGTATCATGTAAGGTATTATTCACTCTAGTCAAAACCATCACATACTAGCAGGAGTGTCAAAACAGATCAACGAGTCGAATTTGGATCCGATCTGAAATTGAATGGACTCGAATATAATACACCCAAATCCGACCCATTTAATAAGCGGGTTACAAAATTGAACTTGAACATGACCTGACCGAACATGATCTGAAAACCCTTTTTAATTAAAAAAATAAATTTTGACTTGCTTATTAATTATAGACTTTAGGTTAATTCATTAAAAATAAGAAGATCATACCAATGCTCTATATCTTACTAGCAATATATTGTCCACTTTGACCTAAATTATTCAATTTTATCTTCTTTCATGTATTCTCATGAGATCACATGATATTTGCCTACTTTTTAATATATATATATATATATATATATATATATATATATATATATATATATATATATATATATATATATATATATATATATATATATATATATATATATATATATATATATATATATATATATATATATATATATGATACAGCATCAGAAAATTACCTTGATCTGGCGCGAATCTCGATGCAAAAAGCTGGTTGGAAACTTCAAGAATCAAATTCGGAAGCATTAGAACTCCGATTTCAGCGAGCCTACAGTCAAACTGAGCGTCTCGGAAATACGAACCCAACGACACCAAGTTCAACCCAATCCGAGCCCAAATGAGTCCGGATCAAGGACCCAAAGCGCTGTTGGAAGGTTCAAACCGCAATTTGAGTTACCAAACGATTTCTGATTTTAACGAGCTTATACTCAAATCGAGAGGCTCGACGAGACGAATCCAACGAGCCTAAGATCACCGAATTCCGACATCATTAAGGCCTTCAAATGTCCAACAAATGATGCATGATCAAAGGATTCGATATCGGCCGTCCATTCAAACCACTCCCAATTCGCCCCTGATCTCACGTCTATTTACGGACTATGTCACTACATAAAAAATATAAATAGAGCCCTCATTCTACACAAAGGGGACTCAAGTGAAGAGAGAGAAGAAGAAGAGAAGAAGGAGAAGAAGGAAGAAGCTCTTCCTCGACCACCGCCGGAGCTCTTCCTGTCGCCTGAAGACGCCGGAACTCTGCTGAATTTTCGGGAAACACTGAGAATTTGCATAACTTTGAAACTTTGTGAGAAGTTGATTGTAAACTGATCGTCTTGATTTATAAGACGGATCAACCTTTGTACTTCATACAAACACTAGTTGAACTTTACAACTGGGCGAGACCCCGTGGTTTTTTGCCTTTTTGGGTTTTCCACGTAAAAACTCTGGTGTTCATTTATCTTTTCTGTTTGTGTGCGGAATACTCGTGCAACACTAAGACGAATATTTTCTAACTCTACTGCCGCGTATATTCTAGCACGCAACAAAATATATATATATATATATATATATATATATATATATATATATATATATATATATATATATATATATATATATATATATATATATATATATATATATATATATATCCCAACATATGTGGAGAAGAACATGACACCAAGCCATGAAAAGGTGGAATTCTGCCCTTCATCTTTCTGGTAGAGTGCAGAAGAAACTTTCAAAAGAATGATTCTTTTTAGCTTAAAATTCTCAGGAAAAGGAAGAACATTTGGAAGGTACAGTGAATGAAGATAACTTCCCCATAAAAAAGTTGGATTCCATCTTATTAACTCAACTAGTTGTCTCACACCAACACTCAAGCTTCCATTAATGATATGCTTTGTTGTCTTAGATGCTTGCTTTACCAAATATATTCTTTATTCTTCTACAATGATCAATCTTTTGATTCTCCATGTTTCATAATGAGCAGGATAATATTGTTGATCATTGCTTGACTTCTACTGTTTCGAGTCAATACATCTAATATCAGCCAACTTTTAATACTTATTAGTCATCAATGCCTGACACCCATCTTATTGATTGTTTGATCTCACTCTTATGAAGAGAATGATGAAACTGATTATCCATCATGACCAAATAATGACTCAAATATGACCTGAAAACTCATACTATCATTAGGGGTGTTAAAACTGGTTTACGGTTAGGTTCTGGTTGAACCCGAGTTGATCCGGATCTAAAGAATATATTTAAAAACATGTAAGGATAACCAACTCGAATTCGACCCGCGCGGGTTTTCGGGTTGACTTGACCCGACCCACAACTTGTTTGTAAATATAAGCTAAAACGTCGAAATGGAGATGCTAAGAACTTGGACAGCAACGTCGCTTAATGGTGCCTCACTTTGCCTTCAGAAGGAACGGCGAGAACACTAGCCCGCCGGCACCATTTATCCCCGCCTTGAGGACGCCGATAGAGATAAGTAACGATCGCGGGTTTGTCGGAGAACACCATCCCTTTGATGCCATTTTTCCCCGACTTACCTCCGGAGTTTCTCACCTATGGTCGCCGAAGATTTGCAATTCGACGCGGGAGATGCTACTGCCAAGACGGATCGTTCTGGGAGGGAGCTTGGTCCAACTTCCATACTAGCATACACGAGTCAATGCGGGTTTGTCGGACACCCTAAGCGGACATGAGACGGGTTAAATCAGGTTGCTTTCATGTTACCGGGTCAATCCGAACCCGACCTGATTAATAAACAGGTCAAAATTTCGAAGCCAAACCCAACCCGTATGTCAAATGGGTTGACCCTAACCGGAATTTTCCAGATTGGGGTCTGGTCATGTTTCAGATCGTCTCAGATTTTGACACCCCTGCTATCACCCGGCCCTATTATGCTATCAATGTTTGCCATCCATCTTATTGATCGCTTGATCCCTCTATTATCAATATAATGATCAAACCAATTATCCGTCATTACAAATATAATAATAAATATGACAATCAACTTTCCTTCCTCATGTTAACACAGATCTTTGTTCAAAGCTACTATTTTTTTAGAATAAATGCAAAGAGGATAAAATCTCTTTTTTATGGGTACAAATATTCCATCATCTAACATTTAATAATATCTTATTACTTATATTATCTCATTGCTAACTAATTTTTAATATCAATAGAAGTAAAATTTTTATTCGTAGAAATGAATAGTTATCCAAAAGAAGACACGTACAGCCATGCATGGCGCCTATAAATAGAGGCAGAGGCTCTCTTCACTCACAGCCTTCTTCTCCTCAGCTAGCTCTCATCCATGTCTGAAAGAAAGATGGGCTTCCGGTTCCAAGCCCAAACCCATTGCCCGCCGGCCACAGGCCAGGTCGGGCAGCAGAAGCCCGAACTTGAGCCCGTTAAAAAACCGGCCAGCTCGCATGAACACTCCACCATCAACGGTGGCGGGCGACGGTTTGGCTTTCCGAGCTCCATGTTCCAAAGAGGTGACAAAAATACTGCTTGGCCCGACCCGACTGTGATCTCTGAAGGGGGTTGGGTCCGGCCCAGCTCGACCGGTTGGACTTTGCCACCGGATCAACCGCTTGAGCCGGCGCCTGTTACGAACGCATATACTTCAGCTAATAATATCAGACGATCTCCGGCGGTCCCCGCCGGGCGTGGCAGCATGTTTGGTCGGGGTTCAGGCCAAGCTGCCTTTTCAGCGATGAAGAAGGCAATGGGCTCGGAGAACATAGATAGTACCGAAGCAGCTAAGAAGTATGGTGGAAGGTTTATGTTGTAAGTCGTAGCATTTCAATGGTGGATGTAGATGTTATGTAGCTTTTGAATAAGGATGTATCATCCTTTGTTACCAAATAACTCTTAGTCTTAGTGGTGTGTTCTAGAATGTTCTATAGTCTTTGTGGTGTGTTCTAGAATGTTCTATAGCTTTAGAGTAGAGTGGGATATGTGTCTTTTTAAAAATTAGTGTTTAGCAAGTATCATCACTTGTATTGTCTAAGTATATGTTGAATGAAACTAATTAAGAGAGGATGGTGTGACTTATTTTGTGAATGTTTCTTCGATATAAAAGTAAAATAAATAAATAGAAGAATAACTTAGGCTTCGTTTGGGACGACTTTCTTATTATATTTTTAAAGCGGCTTTATATTACAAAATTTAATTTTTTTGACTGAAAAGTTGTTCTAAGAACTAGTTAAAAAGCCGTTAGGCTTCATTTGAGACGACTTTCTTACTGCTTACTAAAACAACTTTATTTTAATTTTTTATTAATTTTGAGAAAAAATATAATTGTTATTTAAAAGTTGGAGAAATAACATATATAACACTTAAAACTAAATGATTTATCAAATCAAAATTGCATTATTTTATAGAATTAACAAATTTATGAATTTATGCATGTCATGATTAAATCATTAAGAATTAAGAAATTTTAAAAAATATGGGTTTAGGTGATATTTTTAAAAATAGATATATGAGAGTACTATTTTTGTAAATAATTAAGATTTGGATGACATGATAATGATTTCTTTAATAAAAAAAATCAGATTTTTCTTAAAGCAAAATTAATAAAAATAGCATAAATAATTATTAAATAATAAAAAAAATACAAAAATCAGGTTAATTTACATACATACCACTTAATACTATGCTATTTACATATTTAACATCTAAAATTTTAATATTACATACATGCCACTCATAGTTCATTTTCATACCAAATATGAGTGGTAGAAATAAAATATATGAGTGGTATAAATGAAATGTAAGTGATATATTTGATATTAAAATAATATAGGATGGTATTCATGTAATATTAAAGTTTTAGGTGTTAGATATATAAATATAATGTTATAAAGTGGTATGTATGTAAATTTTTTTACCCCTTTCTTTCCGTCCTTTTTCTTGCTGGTGGAGGACTGAAAGCTTGCTTGGAGCTCCGGTGAGGGCTGCCTTCCTCTTTTCTAGTCCTTATTTTCCACTTGTTTGAATCTGTTTTACCGATTTGCATTTCCGATCTGATACTTTCTTGCGTTGATTATATTCCTGTGATGTTCATGTTTTGTGCCCAGTTTAATAATCAGCCTTTGTTTCTTTTCATTTCGAAGGACTCGTCCTTGATCGAGTTGCTTTGGCAGACCAATCGCAGTTTTGATTTCTGTTTGAAGTGGAGAAAGTGGTTTCAGATCGATTTATGCGTGGCTTGAGCTGAGCATTTTGGTCTCCTTTCCTTGCTAATTGTTTACATATTGGGAAATCGATGTTCAATCATTCGTCTTTAGGTTATGTGTTAGGCTTATTTTTTTTTTTTTTTGCTGAATGGTTTAGAAGAACTATTCTGTAGAGATTATTGATTTTAGGTCCATTTCCCTTTTGCAAGATTTGATTGTTCTGACATTTCCTATTCAGTTAGGTTTCGTTGGTAATTGTATTGCCATTTAATTTTCTTGAAGTGATTGTGAATTTCATTATAAAATGTGAAATTTGTAAAGGTCTTGAGGCTTCTTAAATATTTTGAAAACTTGAAGTATGATATGTCAGTGGGTGTTTATGTTTTGCATATGTAGGCATGTATAAGAACCAGTTGCAGGAATTAGCTCAAAGGAGTTGTTTCAACTTACCCTCTTATGCTTGCATTCGAGAAGGGCCGGATCATGCCCCGAGGTTCAAATCAACAGTTAATTTTAATGGCGAGGCATTTGAAAGTCCTACTTTCTGCACAACATCTTAAGACAGGCATGAATGCCAGTGCTGCAGCTGAACGTAGCTTGTAGATAGCACATCTCAAATGAGGGGACCTTCTCGATCCTTAGCTGCAAAAGTTCTGGTACTTCCTGTACTATGCTTCATTGTTATTCAATTTCAGAAGTAGTTTTTCTTTATTTACTTTATTATATTAGGAATTTTGTATACATAACTCTAAAGTAAAATATTTAGAAAATTACTATTATTTACCCACAAAAACCATACTGTCTTGAATGAAGAGTTGAAGCCCAAGTAAGATATGTTTCATCTTTAAGACCTTTTGGTTTTGCTTTAAATGTGAAAATGTTGAAATGCCTACAAGTTTAGTTTTCTATGCTTCATCATCATGAAGGCATAATTAACTGATTTAAAGAGGTTTTGAGCAATAATTAGACTCTTTGAGAAGTTCAACCAGAAAAAGGTTTTCCCTGCATGAAATAAATGTTAATACCTTCTGAAATGTTAAGGCCTTTTTTATGATAAATTGATCTGATAGTAAGTTAGTGATTCCACTTGCAGGATGAAACTGGTGTTTACAAGAATCTGCTTCAAGAAACAGCCATAGAGCTGGTATGAAGTTGCCTGTTTATACCACAGTTAGATCTGGCCCTGGCCATACACCAATCTTCTCATGTTCTGTTGAACTGGCTGGTATGAGCTTCAGTGGGGAGCCTGCCAAAACCAAGAAGCAGGCTCAGAAAAATGCTGCCATGGCTGCCTGGAGTGCATTGAAGCAATGTGAGCATATACTTCTATACATCTCCAATCTAGACGTCTAAGGTGGTAGAGTTACAAAGCATAGTGGGATCTCGGTAAATTTTTTTAATTGCAATTAGCGAGAACAAGTTCAACTTCTTTGTCCCTAAGAACTGCTGTAAGCGCCTGGAAATTACCTTTTTAAGATTCATTTGGAACATGAAACAAGCAAAATAATGAAATATGTTTTTTTGAAGGATAAGAATACTTGGGAACAATTCATGCTTCATGTAATTTCTTTCACTTTTCCTTATTCTTTGCTTTATCTTTTTTTCTTAAATTTTTTGGCCCATCATTTATTTCTCATTCTGTTGACACTTGTTCATTAGGCTATTGTTTTTCTTATATTAATTTAGGGGTTATTTGGTTTGATGAATTTTGGGTACAAAGCATTCCATCTATACATGATTTTAAGCTGTTTGGTTTGTATGAAAAATAAATTTGATGTAAAATTTTGAATATGTAGAACTCATTTAGAGGTGAATTCCAAATACATTGTAAGAGTGAAGCTTCGCCTAATGTGGCCGCCATCTGCTTCCACCATCACTGTTAGCCACTTGCTCCCCCTACTAGCCGTTGCCTGCCAACCAACTACCTTCTGTCCTCATTGCTAGCTACTGGTTGTTGTTGTTGCTGCCACCCACTAGACGCCTCTAACCACCACTGCCAAGCTTGAATAAATTCATTTTATTTTTAAACCCAATACAAAAAGTTATCTTTTGTATTTATTTTACGCCCGACTAAATAGTTCTAAACATTTCAAATACTACATTTCTTTTACTTCTTATACTTCTTTTTTTTTTCCAGTAAACCAAGTAGTCCCTTAATAATAGTTGAATTTGAATGCAAAATTCTCATCCCACAATTGGTGATAAATTTCTGATGGATTATTCATTGTTAATGATTTTGGATATGTATAGTTGTTTTTTTTTTCATGATTTTTTTCATTATTGTTAGTTGGTTATGTGTGGTTGATACTTGCATCCTTTATTTAGAATGAGTACTCAGAAATACTTCAAAATGTCCTCTTAATGTTTTCCTTCACATGTAAGAAATTAAACATAAGATTTGAGGCTTTGCTAGGGTTAAGAAAAAGAAAGTTATCTGATCCTTCGTTTGAATGTTTCTACTTCTACATCTGCTAAATAACTGAAGACTTCATCATGCTGAACTTTTCATCCTATCATGCAGTGCCCAATTTGGATTTTTCGTCATCTTCTTCTTCTTCATCTATAGCATCGTCGTCATCGTCACCATCAACATCATCAACATCTTCCGGCATTCATGAAAGCAACAGAAATGATGAGCAAGAACAGGTTGTGATTGCTCGCACTCTCACGAGCTTGCATCAGCCCTCAAAAGGAAACAAATATACTCAAAATGATCGACAACATGGTCGGCAAAGGCCGAATACAACCCGACGAGAGCTTGGCTCATCTACCAATCCATCTCACTACATGCCATGTCAAAGCTGGGCGCACCGCAGTTTCTCAACTGAAGCTGCAATTTACCAAATGTGGCACCCATTCCACAACTCCATGTTCCATCCAGCACAAAGCCAGCTCTTTCCTGTATTGAGTCAAGAGCCAATTACCACATTACCAATGCTTCCCAACTCAAGTTCTTCCCGTTTACTTTCTAGATTATGATTATTCTTTACCTGTTCCTCCCAGAACTCAATCTCAAGTAAAAATTCAGGAGATCAATGATGAGAAAAGCCAAGGGGAAGAAAATGAACGGTTGTATAATCCAATTCCTGATGCTGTAGATGACAGTTCAAGATCTTTGGATCAAAATGGTGGTGAATTAGAGGAAGAAGATGTAGCCGTCAGTATCGAACAACAGACGGACCTACAGTCAGAAAGAAGTCACAGGAAAAAACCATTTGGTTGGGGATCGAGAGCTTCGATGAGGCCCGGTTATTTGCCAAACATGAAAAGTTTCAAGCTTATGCCTCCAGATCATCCTCTATATCGTCCCCGGTTTGACTACATTCAACCCCGTCGGGGAGGAGCAAACCGACCGCCATCGGTGGGCTGTTCATCGAGGTCTAGAGTTAAACCAAATCAAGCTCTGTCAATGGCCGCGCCAGTAACAATCAGAACTGCTGTTCCAGTATTTTCTGCAAGACCTCTGGCTGAAAGTTCAAGTCCACTGGTATTGTCGGATGGAATTAGAGCATTGGATTCTGAATTTGATAAGTTTCAGATATAAAAAATAAGTTTAGATTTGTATATTATGAAGCTATTTATGCCTTCTATTAGATTTGTATGTCACAATTCCAAGCTATGAAAATTGTTATGGTTCTTCCTATCTGTTCTCTCATTATGAACTTGGTAGGATTGATGATAGTTCAGAATGTAAAGTATTGTTTAAGTTCTTAGTAGAGGGTTATCGGTTATGGTGTTCTTATTGTAAGTTTATTTTAAAATATTTATATGATTCTAATTGAGTTATTGTACAGCTTTAGGGTTTTAAAAACGCAAAACCCTAGCTTATGCAATGTGGTGAATTTGTTTATTCAGCAAATTGAAAAATTCATGGTGATTTTGTTATTTTAATTTATGAATATTTCTCTTATAAACCTTAGGCTTTCTCATAACTTAACTGTACAATATATAAGTTACTCTTTATCCTACAGTTGTTTATTTTTCTAAATTAAGCTTGAGAATTTCCTATATCAAAATCTTACATGGGGTCTTCATTGGGTATTATTGGATACCCATGCTATGCACGGACAGGCTTTCATCGACCCATGATGACTTTTGAGATGTCATACTCATCTATATCCGCCCACTTTTCCATGCTTTTTGAACACAATCTGCCACAAACTGATAGCATTGAGGCTTATTGTACTTTACTATGATTGCAAAGTTTCAAGCCGCATATTATAATTTACTGTGATCTCAGCTCGATTCAATGTTGCACATTACATAGTGAAGATTATGTAATATAAGACATGGTGATTAACAATATATATTGATTTATCCCCAGTATTAAGTACCCACTCACGAGGACATGAACGTACCCATATCCATTGAGTACTATTGGTGGGTACATGGGTGGACATCGGTGTGGTATAAATACCCAATGCAAGGCTCTATTTTGTATTGACCATTTAATACTTTTTAATATCAAAAATAAAAAGAAAATAAAAGCAATGTTGTTAATACTTACCATTTTAGTGATTATTTGTTAATTATTTTAAAATAAACATAATTAATATTACAACTCAACTTTGTTAGAATTTCGAATAATGTAAATTTCAAATATATCCCGAGAATATTGATCTATTAGTCTATTAAACAGAGAATGATGAAAGAGAAATTTTATTATAATTTCGAGGAATTAGAAGCAGAGATCATGGCCCAGATATTTCCAGCACTTTTTTTCTTTCTGGTTTATATAAAAAAACATTAATACTCACAAGTTGCAATCTAAAGGAAACAGAGTTCTTACTTGACCATTGAAACATCTAACAAAACATATTAGATCAAATACATCAAGATAAAGCCTCTTATGTTTATGTAAAAAACATCTGACATATTTGGAAGAACATAGAAAATAAATGTAGATCTTAATAGAAACATATATTATTGAGAAAGCAAAAAATTCTATGAAATTAAACAGTTTAAAATATGATGCATGAATCCTAAGATTATTCAAGAATATTTAGATTTATTCAAAAAATCAAATGAAAGATTCTGGTTAAAAAATCCTCATCAAGGTGAACATATCAACATCCATATGATATATGATTCGAAGTTGAATGAAGATGAACATATCAACACCAATATGATATGTGACTCGAAGCCGAATGAGTTTATACAATTCAAATTAAACTAGACCGACCTATAAGACCAACTAGAATTGACCCAATAGTCCTCCTTCACGCACAATTGATGACAAATCAAACATGAAGGAGGCGGTTGCTCATCTAGCCACCACCCCTTCAGGTGAGATTTGAACATCATGACATGCATGAAGGAGGTGGTTGCTCATCTGGCTACTACCCTTCCAATTGAGAATTGAACATCATGACAAAAACAAAAACTAAAAAATTGCCAAAATTCCAAGTTTTCTATAATTGTGCTCAACCTATCATCTAACATCAAAGAATGGAAAGCAGGAGCAAATATTAGAACTAAAATCCAATAGTTGGATAAATCATGTTCTCAAGTACCAAGAACTTTTGAAGATTAATGCATGTCATAAAAGTAACCATGACCATTACATAATAGAACATGCAAACTATTGAATATTTAAAGCATGGCAATGTTAGGAAATACTAGAGAAATCCAAATCCCTAACAAAAGAGAAAACAGCAAACAAACAAGATTCGGATGGGAAAATTCAACAAAAACAGCATCTTTTGATTGACGGAAATCAAATAAACGATGAAACAAACAAGATACAATAGATCCTCAATTTGAGAGAGAAGACCTTTGGGCCAGTTAGGCCGGTTCAGGGAGGGAGAACCGACCTAACAGGCAACAAGTAAGCTTACAACGAAGTGAATAAATTTAACATAAAGCATAATAAAATTAATGATAAAACAGAAGAATTCTACCAATATATCAGGAATATTAAATAATCTAAGACAGAATACTCACAGTTTGCATTTATCCTTGTTCAATCATTACAAGTTTCTAGTGAATAGGTGAGGCATCGGAGGAACACTCCAGGAATGAAGTGCTCTGAGAACAGATACCATTTATTCAGTAAGCTATAAATTTGAAGGTTTGCAGCAATAAAAAAAACTTCTACAAGTTCGTCTTTGGCTTCCCTGCAGCAACACGCCGAGTCAAAGTCCTCATTGTGACAAACTCCTCAGCAGCTGAAGGATGGATGCCGACCTGCAGCAATTTGAAAAAATTCTTAGATCCAACTAATTGGTAAAATGGAGCATTTTTGGTTTATTATAATAAAATGAGAACAAAACTTCCACTGATAAGATTGAATGATAAGAATGAATTGTATCAGAAGAATTGTGTGATAAGATGATATTATGGAGTTAGACTTTCTAAAACCGATAATATTGAATGGAACTGAATTTATTAGCAATGATAAAATATTAAAATCCATGGTATCATTGGCAATGCAGCCAACTCAAAGACTATCGATTAGGAAGCATAAGGGGATTTGTAACCTCTCTTGATTTTTAAAAATAATTAGAAATGGGTTAAAGAGGAGAAGCAGCTCACAGTGCTATCGAATTGTGCTTTAGTGGCTCCAGCTTTGACAGCAACAGCTAGACCCTGAAGATAGAAATGAAATAATGTTAAAGAACACAAATTCAAGCATAAACGAACTCGCAGCAAATAAAAAATCTTGGAAAGCCATAATATCATCTAATGGAAGAGAATAACTGTTGGAAAAAAATAAATCCAAGTATATGCCCCTAATAATGAACATGATTATCCAAAATTTCAAATATGATGCCGAAGATCACAGAACCATGTAGTTTGCTTTAAATGCATAGTATAAACTGAAATCTTGAATTTATATTCCATCGGAGGGAGAGAGATTTTTTACTCTTCAAAAGTATAGAGTAAGAAAAGGGACTCATCTTAAAATGTACTCTAAAAATTAAATTTTAAAGTTTTCTCTCTTTATATATATACAAAGAGAGGAAGAGGAATAGGATTTTTTTTCTCCTAAAAGCATGAAATAAGAAGAGAGGGCTTCATTTTGAAATGTTGCTCTCAAAATTAAAATTTTTGTTATGCTCTCTCTCTCTCTCTCATACTCTCTTTCTATCTCTCTTATGGAAGGGAAGAGGGAAACTCCATCGACGCAATTTGGAGAAACGAGAAAGAGGGAGGACAAATTTGTACACAAATTAGATCTAGAGACTCCTTCATTGGCCTTGCAATTTTCTTTCATCTCACAATATCTTTAATAATCAATTACAAGCCATAAACCTTCATTTATAAAAATAGGATACCAAAAATAAGAGCGCTAATATTTGAATTTAAATTTAGTATATTCCCATCAAACTTGAAATTCAAACTTAACATTATAAAAAAAATAATTAATTTTAATAAAATAAATAAAAGAATTTTGGTCAAAAAATAAGATCGATGGGATGAAAAAGGCCGCACAAC
Organism: Dendrobium huoshanense; assembly: GCA_016618105.1. Lineage (NCBI taxonomy): Eukaryota > Viridiplantae > Streptophyta > Magnoliopsida > Asparagales > Orchidaceae > Dendrobium > Dendrobium huoshanense. Next base: position 10,055,221 of record CM028347.1, on the reverse strand, counting down.
TACTCCAGTTTGTTCTCAAGTGGTTATTTTTGTGGGGCTTTATTCATCCTGAGGACCTGAAGTGATTATTTTTATATTACCGAACCAAAGGCACATGAAATGTTAAGAGGACTTGGATCAAAAATCAAAAGATGAACGGTACTGTATAATATTGTTCAGAAGCACCTTGACATTTTTAGTCTTCAAGAAACTTAAGATGAATAACCCAACCACTCGTATTCTCAGATCTATCGCACGTGACAAATAGTAAACTTTTAATGCTAATGGACAGATGATTCGTACTGTTTCTGGCTGGAGTTTTGGTTCTCTCCATATTCTTAATTTTTGCATTAATTCTTGCTCCATTTTTATTCACTTTAATTTCAAAAGTTCTCAATAGTACTTTTATGACTATTGTTTATGCACCTAGTGAGTTGAAGCATAAATCTAATTTCTGGGTGAACTTTAAGAAAAACTCAACCCCATCCCTAAAGCCTCCTCGATGTGATGTGAAAACTCTTTAGTCATCTTTTCTTGAGATAGATTAATTTTATTTTAACTAATTTTCATTGAGGGAATTTGCTGAGAGCTCAACAACTAATATTGCCTTTCACAACACAGTAACAAACAAACTTAGTCATGATCTTTTAAATATTTATCTTCAAATATTTATGTACAAGATATTAAAATGCACTCAATCTTCAAGAAGATAATTAGAAACACAGAAATTATGTTGAGTAATAATTACGCCTTGAATTCCCACACAACATCAACATCTTAAATTTATCCTGCCATTTGGGGTCGGCCTAAATTATGTAGCACACCATTCATTGAGGTATTTAAATGAAACAATATCATCAAGATTGTATTAGATTTACCGTGCCCTAAATCCTTATAAAACATTAGGATAAATACCGTCCAACAACAAAAATATAAAAAGGATGACTGAGAAATAAATAACTTAATCCATTATTAAAATTGTGGAAAATGAATGAAATAAAATATTAACTTCATGGATTCCAAAAGGGATGTTCAATCTCCATAAGAATCAATGAAGAAGAGGTCCGAAGAAAATACCTGCAAAATCTCAGGTGCATCTGGACCGCACATTGATGCCCCAAGAACTTTATCAGTCTCGGAATCAACAATCAGCTTCATAACAGTTTTTTCTTGCCTTCTGAAAAAACATGAATAGAGGCTAAACGAAGGAAAAGAGCAAAACTATGAAATAAAGATGTAAAAAATAATGTTTCGTAACTGCTTCACAAACACATAATTTTTATCTATTATGCAATACAAAGAATTTAACTTTTAATTATTTATATAATAGATTTTTTTTGTGTATAATAAATTAGATACTAGAACGAAAACTATATGAATAAGTTAACCAAGTAAATAAATATGAGAAATAAGGATTTAGTTTAAGTAAAATGCATTCAGGATGAAGATTAAAAAGTACTTTTATTAAAACAATATATTCAACAAAGATGGATGAGATATTTTGATAAGCTTTTTAATGAAGATTGTGAGAATATGACTGACTTTAATAATATTAGCATCTTAAATGAAAATAGAGATTTTGATTTTTATCGGCGTATTAATAAAATCAAAGTAAATAGAGATTTTAAAGAAAATGAAATGTGAGAAAACTGTTGGACCAGATGATATTCCAATAGAGGTGTGGAAATGCTTTGGAGATAAAGGAATTTCTTGGCTTTTGAAACTTTTCAATATTATTTTGAAAAATAAAAATATGTCAACTGAGTGGAGAAAGAGTATTGATTTATATTTTAAAAAATAAAGGTGATGCACAAAAAAGTACAAATTATAGAGAAATAAATTTGATGTGTCAAACTTGAAAACTATTGGAGAGAGTTATTAAGCATAGATTATGACATGATACTGATATTTTCCAAAATAAATTTGGAATCATGTCGAGCAAGTATACTATAGAAGCTATATATTTATTGGGAAGTTTGAAGGAGAAGTATAGAGAGAATAAGGAGGAGCTACATATGATATTTATTGAATTAGAGAAAGCATATGAAAAAATTCAAAGAGAAGTGTTATGAAGAGTCCTAGAAAAGAAAAGGGGCTAATAATGTTTATATTCAAGTCATTAAGGATATGTACGTAGGAGCTGTTGTGTTCAAACACAAGGTGATTTGACTAAGTATTTTCTTATTTCAGTTAAATTACATCAAGGATCATCTTTAAGCCATATCTATTTTGCTTAGTCATGGGTGTTCTCACTAGACATTCGCAAGAGGATGTACCCTAGTATATTCTTTTTTACTGATTATATTCTTCTTTTTTATAAGACTAGAGAGGAAGATAAACTTGAATTATGAAGGTCAACCTTAAAAGTTTAAAGGTTTTCGTTTGAACAGATCTAAAACCGAATACATAGCATAATTTTAGTAGTAATAGATCTAGTGGGAGGATTGTGATTTTGGGCGATCAACTTATTAATAAGAGTATATGTTTTAGATATCTCGGATCTAAAGTGATGGTGAAATAGAGGGAGATATTTTTAGTGGAATTCAAGTTGGATTGTTGAGGTGGAGGAATGCATCAGGCCTATTGTGTGATAGAAAAGTACCCCTCAAACTTAAGGGAAAATTCTATAAGATGGTGGTGAGACCTGCAATAATTTATGGCACATAATGTTGGCCATTAAAAAAGAAGTATAATATTAAGTTAAGTGTTGTAGAGATGAAGGTTCTCAAGTGGATGAGTGGCTTCAGTCTTAGAGATAGAGTGTGAAACGAGAATTATGTGAAAAGGTTGAAGTAGATCCAATGGCAGATAAGATTAGAGAGAGCCATCTTAGATGATTTGGTCACATAAAACATTGACTTTTTGATGACCTAATTAGAAGAGTAGATGTATTATATTTGGCCTATGTTAAGAAAGATAAATATAGATTTAAAAGGACTTAGTTAGACAATATTGGAAATGGTCTTTTTTTATTAGATTTAAATGAGAATTTAACTCTTAACAGAACAACGGAGAAAAATGATTCATGTAGCCGACCCCATGTAATGAGATAAAGGCTTGATGTTCTTATCTTTGTTGTATGAGTAAATAGTGCCAACATCTTCAGCCTTCTATGTAGTTGATACACAATACTTTATAAAAGGATGGCAAAGTTTCCATTAAAGCACATCACACTTCCCCTTCAGTCAACCACTCAACCTTTTTTATGCCTCTTATACTTATTTCTATTTACGTTGTTCAAGAGGGTTCTGCATAAGACAACTCAAAATAGTGGGGATAACACCAACGATGATGAAGTGAATTCTATGCTATGATGCACGGGTATTTCTTCTCAAAGAGGTATGTAATGTCCAACATGCATCAACACGACACATGTTTGACACACCTTTAACATATGTCAAATTAAAAATATATATATTAAAAATAAATTAGACACAATTCTTAAATATTTTAAGATTTTTTTAAATATAATTTCTTATATTTCATTTTTATTAAAAAAAATAAAAATTAAATTTTGTATTTCCTCTCCACAACCTCAAATCAATCGCTCGCACACAACATCCCAATTCCCCGAACATTTCCATTTTCATTTTTATCTGGTCGGTCACGGCTAGGGTTTCACGATAACGCTTGATGTCATCTTAACATTGACATATGATGCCATCCAACATCAATGTTTCAAAATCATCTCAACATCAAAGTTTAACGAGGTCTTGACATTGATGCTCAACACTAATAATTTCCACACTCACAATCACGCCCCCTCGTTGTCTCGATATTGTTACGGGATTAGCACACTTGGGCCCACCCCCTTTGAAATATGAAAAGTCATCCTCGAGACATGAAAAGCCACCCTTAGGATAAGAAAAGCCATCCTCAGAATATGAAAATTAACCCTTGGGATATGAAAAGTCACCCTTGGAACATGAAAAATCACACTTGGGACCATCCAAACCTTTAATTACCTACCATAGAAGGATGTGCTGAGTGGGGTATAATATGGCTATTTTCTTTAAGTCATGTATGTGTGATTGCTATTTTTGGAGAGGAGTTTGTGTATTCTGGGTTCCTAGCTGCACCTAGGTGTGGGAGAGCCGATCTATCTCTCCAATTATGTGCTCGGGTTTGGGTGTATTGGGTGAAGCGTTATTTTGCTATCAATGGCTGACGGAAAGGGAGAAGCTCATAGCGCGCTATGTTTGGAGGGAAAAGCCCTAGTTTAGTTTCAGTGGAGCGAGGCTAGGTATCCGATCTATTCATGGGGGGAATTTAAGGATTGTTTGTTAGAATGTCGGGTAGGCTAAGGGGGATTTTCGAGGAAGGGTTGGAAGGAAATTTCATGAAGGACCTTAAGGAAGAGATACGAGTAGAGCTCATGGTGTTGAGACCTAGAGGGTTGAGGGAAACGATGGAGCTAGCTCAGAGGGTGAAAGAAAAATATCAAAGGGAGAAGGCCAGCCGGCCAGCCGGAGCAACACCACAAGAGGGCCTCACAAGAGTATCTCTACGACCTTGGCGCTAAGACCCAGACGACGTCATTCCAGAGGGAAGCGCCGAAGGGAGCTTCCCTCTGAAAGGCATTGGAGTTCGTCCTGGAAGTAATTTCAAGCGCCTCACAAACGCGGAGTTGCAGGATAAGCAGGCAAAAGGGTTATGCTTTGGGACCTTTAGGATTTTAATGCTATGATGCACAGAAGTGGATTCTGATGCTATGATGCACAAACACTTCTTCTCAAAGAAGTATGCAACGTCCGATATGTATCAGACATGACACACGCCTGACACGTGTCGGACACGTCAAATTAAAAATAAATTAAATACTCATGTATTAAATATTTTATGATTTTGTTTAAATATAATTTCTTATATTCCATATTTTTTATTAAAACAATAAAAATTAAATTTATTATTTCCTCTCCACAATCCTAAATTAATCGCCCGCACTTAACATCCCAATTCCTCGAATATTTCCATTTTCATTTTTATCTAACATTGGTGCTCGACGCTAACAATTTTTACACACACAATCATGCCCTTATGTCATCTCGACATCTTATCTTTATCCAACATCGATGACCGATGTTGTCACGACATCGACGACTGACACAATCTCAACAGCAAGGCCTGACTATCAACAACATAGTTATCTCCCATCTCAATATTTACACAAGACATCGACACCCAACTCTCAACATCCTAACATTAATCATTGTAAGCACAAACACTAATTAAATGATTTATTATTTCTCAGTTATTCTTAATAATCTGCTCATTATATATATATATATATATATATAATACCATATCCAACCCTCATATATGTCTTCTATATTTTCAATAATTGACATGTCTCATGTTCATATTGTGTCCATATCTGTGCACATCATAGATTTTATATCTTCAACCTTCCTCCAATTAATTCACCCATTTAAATTTGGTGAATGGGGTGGCATTAAGAACATATAAAGGAGAGGGTCATTGCCTTGTTTCAAAGAGTTGCACTTTGAAACCTTTAGGATTTTAGACCGTCCTCTAAATATCACATTACTTAAATAATTTAAAATGAATTACAACACTTTAGTCTACCACTTCAACACCATACGGGCTCACGCTGATCACAAATTAGATAATGTACAACACTCAAACTCAATTCTATATTGAAATATGCTAAGTCTACAGTCGAACACAATCATCCTCTTCGCCAGTTTCTTATAATATTAATGTCACGTGCCATATACATAGAAGCGAGATCATATAACTCAATTTATTTTTTAGTATGTATCATACTTCTTTAAGTTGCAAAACAAATAATTATAGTAAATTGAAATAAATATATGATTTTAAAGAAAATGAAATGAAATGGATAGTTTACAAATCTAGATGCATAAATAAATGTAGTACATGAATCAAATCTATAAAATTATAATGCGTAATCTAGCCCATCTATCTCTCCTCGACAACCCTCAATATCCCCATCACCACAATCCTCTCTCTCTCTCTCTCTCTCTCTCTCTCTCTCTCTCTCTCTCTCTCTCTCTCTCTCTCTCTCTCTCTCTCTCCATTCCACCCTCCGACTCTCCCCTCTCATCGAGTTCCCCACTTCTTTTCATGCATCTTCCCCCACCAAACCCTAAAACTCTCCCATTCTCTCTCACCCCCTTTTCTAACCCCCTCCCAAACTCCTCCCGTATCCCTATCTTGGTGAAGAGAAAGTAACAATAACAAACTAAATATATTTAAACATTTCATTAAAAATAGTAATATAAATAATGATATTAATTATAATTAAATTAAAATAAATTAATGAAAACAAATTAAATTATCATAAATATATATCTTAACAATTGACAAGGTTGGAGTAGTTTCATTGACACATAAGTTTAGGGAGAGTCGTCTTAGATCGTTTGGTCACATAAAACGTCGGCCTTTAGATGACTCGGTTAGGAAAATTGATATATTAGATTCGGCTTATATTAAGAAAAGTAGATGTAGACCTAAAAAACATGGTTAAAAGGTATTAGAAATGACTTTTTTATTAGATTTAAATAAGAATTTGCCTCTTAATAAGGCACAATAGAAAAAAGCGACTCATATAGTTGATCCCATGAAGTGGGAAAAATGCTTGATGTTGTTTATATATATATATACTTATCCTAAAAGACACATGACCCCACAAAAGTCGATCGAATAATCAAAGCCTACAACTCTATTTAAGAGAGTGAGAGAAACGGAGTGAGTATGAGATAGAGAGAAATAAAGTGAGAAATACAAGAATAAGAGAGGCAAAACAAAGATTGAGTGAGCGCAAGCGGCCAAGGAAGCACGAAAGCAACCAAGCGTGAGCGGGAGCAAAGGCGAGCGAGGGAATGCTCGTGTGGGAGTTGAGGCCGTGTGTACAAGCAAGTTGGATCATCTAGTCGAGCAACTGAGAAGACTTCGACGATGTTAGAAGGAGAAAATTTCGACAAAGAACACTAAGATTTTTCTTTCTTATCCTTCCTCAGGTAAGAGAAACGTTTTCTTTCTCACTATGTGTTTTCTAAATCACGTTTTGAAACCAAAATAAGCTTTTAGGGTTTTTTTAGAAGAAGAAGACGAAGAAAAAGATGGAGGAGTAAGGAGAATAGTATATATATATATATATATATATATATATATATATATATATATATATATATATATATATATATATATATATATATATATATATATATATATAAAAGGTCATTCTTAATGTTTAAGATGTAATGGAGACAGTTTAACAAATCCAAAAATGTTGGAAGTTGATAATGTCATTAGAATATTTTAGGAATATCAAATTGAAATTCATGTTATATAACTAGTTAAGATATTGTAATTTTAAACGAACTAAAATATAGAATATTTAATAATAAATAACAAATAAAAATTAAATTAAAGATGTTATAGAGCGAGGATTATATTAAAAGGAATGTTTATTATATATATATATATATATATATATATATATATATATATATATATATATATATATATATATATATGAATAATAAGGGTAAATATTTGAATATTAATTCAACAGTAATAATTTAATACACATTAAATTATATATTTAAATAAAAATAAAGATAAGAGAAAATTAGATGAAATGAATGCATTTCAAAATATTTTATTACATTATTTATAAACAAAATTAAATAAGATTAGCATTTTTTCAATTAGAACAAATTATCATATAATAAAATAAGATTTTAAATTTATAAAATGTTTGAAGTCAAAATAGGTAAGAAATATGGTAAAGAGAAACGTATAATTAAGAAAAATAAATAAAGAAATCATTATAAAAAAATGATTATAGATACAAAACGAGAGGAGGGGGGGGGGGATTTAGGGATTAATAGGGCTAAAGCAACTCATTTAAAGTAAGTTGAGTATTAATTTTTCTACTTTATAGTGATGAATTATATTTCTTCTTAATCAATACATTGCTTTTTATGATTTATTATACGCATTAAAAAATATTCTTATTTTTAGCAAGGCTACCATTGAAATGAATGTAATCAATAATTTTTAACAATTTGAATCTCAAATGATTTCTTTATGGCATAATAGGCAAAATATAGTATTTAAATCCGTGATGAGAAGAATGAAAGAGTATATTATATAAGAGTGAAGATATGGACATGTTAAAAAATAATGCTCACTCTCTTATAGTATTGGCAAACGAACGCAATTTGCCCACACGTGTAAAAGAAAAGAAAATATTTATCTACCCTCGGGTATTAAATTTGGAAAATGTTATGAAATGAATGTCCGTTTAATGGCATAATTTAGACGGTGACTCTTGTGACAAGTGCATTATAAGATAAGATTTTAAAATGATAAAGAAACTTAACAATTTCCCTTGCACCATTGTTGAGACAGTTCCGAATGCATCTTTCTGTACTGTCCATGAAAGTTAAAAAATCATTTTCCCACTGATCCTAAAAAAATTGTTTTATGAGTTAATTGCATTGAATTACATGCATACTGTCTTTTAATTTTTTAATTAATATGATTTAGAAATAAATTAACCACTAAGTTGTTCAAGTCATCATCTAGTTGGAAACTATTTTAAGAAAAAAATCTCCTAAATTATTTTCAAATAAAAATGGATAAAAGACGAGAGTCCGTGTACAACATAAGGATAACTTTTAGAGTATGATATTGTAAAAATCATATGTATTAGTTCTTAAATTTTTGAAAATATGTATCTCTATGAAAATGAGAAAGAAAAATGGTGTACTAAATAAACTGTTCATAAATAAAAAATTATGGTTTAATTAGATCTTCTCAATCAGGAAAATTTACTTTCAAGAATGTTTAAAATTCTATCCGACTGTTTCTTCCCACCTTGATACTCCGACATCTTGGGCTGGATCGTGAAATTTACCATCATACATCAAGCCCAACCCAAAATTTTCCCCTTTTACAAATTTTTATCATGTGTGAGAAATAGTTTTGGAAGTTTTGAGTTAATAGGAACAAAGATTACAATAATAAACATAAACATAAACATAAAGTAGAGTGATATGAATAATATAACTTGAGGAAACTAAAAGGAGGCAGATTGGTGAATAAAGATACCAAATAATCAAGTAGCACAAGTAAATCTTTAAATCCAAATTTAAAATCTTTCTTTCAGAAATCCCTATTTCTCTTCCCATCCCTCCTATATTTTGTCTCTACCTTTTTTAGTTATGCAAATTTAGGTTACTATCTCCCTCTCAATCTGTTTGTTTTTACCATATTTTCTTTATTTGAACTACGTGAAAGGGTTAAGCTTGAAATTGCCAGAACAAAGATTATTAACAAAACCATAAATCCAAGGTACAAATACCTCGTTGCCCCGCTGCCCTGCTGCCCCGCGCACTGCGCCTGCTACTCCGCTGCCCTGCGCCCGCTACCCCGCTGTCAGGCGCACCGCGCCCGCTACCCCGCGCCCGCTATCTGCCTACCCCGCGCCAACTCCCCTGCTGCTCCGCGCATTGCCGGCACTACTCCGCTACCTCTTCCCCACTGGCCGCCGGCATCGCTGCACTACCTAATGTGTTGTCCGGCTGTCCCAACACCTTAAACGGGTCAGGTCGGGTTGACCCGAACCCGAATAGTGCTGGGTCAGTTCTGGGTTCGACCCGTGACCCGAAATTGACACCTCTACATATTACCTTTGATCTACCACTTCCTACTCTTCATCCTTCCTCAACAGTTATGTGCATAATAATAGTAGTCTTGTACCCTATGATGTACGTGCCCAATAATCCAAATTTATTTTACAAATATTATTTTCAATATCTCTACAATATAATCATTATTTCCTTGCAATCTAAATATAATTCTAAATTAAAGATATATTTTAGCAGAAAAATTGAGTCATGTGGCCAACTACTCACCCAGAAATTGAATTCTTCATTGGATTAAATGTAGAAGTAAAAACCAAAATATCACTCTTGCCTTGGTCTACAGCCTGCTGCTCACTGAGACCAACAACCGAAAGAGGTGGTATGCTGCAAAAATGAGAACATAAATACTTAAGAAAACAACAAGATATGCAAATTGAAAAGAAGGGCTGAGATTATCTGATCTTAATCTAGTTTATATTTAAGTGGACGCCACCAACAAATTGGATGAGCTTTAAGCAAGGTTTATGCTTCACAACATCGCACAAACCTTAGCATTTGTTCCCAGACCTAGGGTGGCAAGAACGATATGCTAAATCTACATCATTATACTTCTAAAAATATGTTTTTTAACAAAAAGCACACGGCATTATTGCTTAAATCCAGATAGCAAAACCAAAACAAACACACCAAAGCAAGCAGACAAAAAACACAATCAGAAACAAGTAAAAAGAGAACCAGAAATGCATAATCAAGCCATACAAAAGATTCCCATAGGGTAACAAATGAACGCATTCAAGCACAATTTAAGAAAAATACCCACATAAAGTCATAAATAAGCATAAATGTGCATGATCTCTCCCATGCATTAAAACACATAACCAAACATAAATTAAATTTGATTTTAGTTCAAAGAACGAGATGCTACATAGAGATATTAGGGCAATGAGCTACATTTAGTTTTTTAGTTTCCAAGTGGAGTTTCCAAGATACAATAATGAAATGGTTGATCGCCCCTTGGTATTCTTGTGTTGTTGTCTTTTTCCCTCTCGTAATGCTTTTTTTTTTACAGATTTTTAGAGTTTGGTTATGCATAATGCTTTTAAATATGAAGAAGTTGTCGTGTAAGGATGCTTTTAATAAATCAAAATTATATTTGGGCAAGTCATTCTTCTTATTTGGGAAAGGATTAGTGGCTTATCCTTGTTCTTCTATTTAAGTTCTACACTATCATCACTTATTCTATCCAACTTATATAAGTTCTACAAAATCTTTCTCAATCCAACTACCCTTCCTATCGATAGTTTCACACATCAAATCTGTCACACAACCATCCTAAACAACTATTGTATCCTTTCCCCCTCATATAAGCTAACCATAGAACACCTACATGCATCATATTTCCCTACATAACCTCCCCTTAGCTTACAACAACAATAACAGCAATCCTTTATCCCACTATGTGTGGTCGGCTACATGAACCTTTGTTCTCTATTATGTCCTATTAAATGCCAAATTCTCATTTAAATCTAATAAAAATGTTTTTTTTTATACTTTCTAATCAAGTCTTTTTAGGTTTACATCAACATGTCTTATTTGGGAAAGGATTAGTGGCTTATCCTTGTTCTTCTATTTAAGTTCTACACTACCATCATTTGTTCTATCCAACTTCAATAAGTTCTACAAAATCTTTCTCAATCAAGCTACTCTTCATATCGACAGTTCCACACACCAAATATGTCACAAAACCACCCTAAACAACTATTGTATCCTTTACCTTTCATATAAGCTAACAATAGAACACCTACATGCATCATATTTCCCTAAATAACCTCCCCTTAGTTTACAACAACAATAACAACAAGCCTTTATCCCACTATGTGTGGTCGGCTACATGAACCTTTGTACTCTATTATGTCCTATTAAATGTCAAATTCTCATTTAAGTTTAATAAAAATATTTTTTTATACTTTATAATCAAGTCTTTTTAGGTTTACATCAACCTGTATTATTTGGGAAAGGATTACGGGCTTATCATTGTTCTTCTATTTAAGTTCTACACTACCATCACTTGTTCTATCCACCAACTTCAATAAGTTCTACAAAATCTTTCTCAATCCAGCTACTCTTCCTATCGACAGTTCCACACATCATTTCTGTCACACAACCACCCTAAACAACTATTGTATCCTTTCCCCCAAGGTTTAAAATTGCGTAACTGCGCCTCGAGGCGGTTTTCGTCCGTGAGGCGAGGCGTAAGCCTCGAGGCGGTCTGAGGCGTAAGCCTCACGAACACAGAATTGCGTAAATGAAAAATTAAGGGTTTTAGCAGGAAAATAATAGCAATAGTGGAAAATAAGAAAGTAGATGCAATAAAATCAAGTCCCAAAGTACAAAATCACAAAATATTAGTTTAACAAAACTCCCAAAATACAAAAAACATATAAAATGAAATCATATCCCATCACTAAATGGGTCTTCAAGTGAATCTTCTTCGCCAATTGTATCTATGAATGCCATGTCATCATCATCATCATCAATATGACTCACTTTTCTCTTCCCTGTTCAATAAAAGAAAAGATCATTAGCATATTAATTGGATGAACCACTCATTATCAGGCAGACTGGCAGAGAACATATACCTTTACTTGCAGAGCTAGTAGATGTGTGTGGTGTGGTACTAGTGGATGTACCCGTTTGATCTGCTTCGCCCCTCAATACATCCACATTTAGATCTTCTACCTGTAAGTCTGATAATGGCAAATCTACCTCATCATCTATGAACCACTCATTTCTCTTAAACTTGCAAAATATATCCCTAAACTTAATAAAAATACCTAAAATCCAATGTGGAGTACTCCTAGAGGGTGGCCGGAAGTTTGCACTTCGCCGGAGAGGGGCGGCGCCGGCGGGAGGAGCGGCGGGAAGCAAGGCCGACGGCTGTTTTCGCGACTTGGAGCGTGCGGGAGGGAGAAAAAATCGGGTTTGGCTGAAGGAGACGGGTGAAAGAGATAAAAAGACCTCATTTTAAGTGAGTGGACCCTACCCAGAATTGCGTACGCCTCACAAGGAATTGCGCAATTGCGCCTCTGAGGCGCGCCTCAGCCCCTGTGAGGTGTACGCCTCTTGCAAGACCAGAATTGCGTAGGCTATGAGGCGTTTTTGGGAGGAATTGCGCAAAGGCGCGCCTCAAGGCGCGCCTCTCATTGCGCAATTTTAAACAGAGCTTTCCCCCACATATAAGCTAACCATAGAACACCTACATGCATCGTATTTCCCTACATAACCTCCCCTTAGCTTACAACAACAATAACAACAAGCCTTTATCCCACTATGTGTGGTCGGCTACATGAACCTTTGTTCTCTATTATGTCCTATTAAATGTCAAATTCTCATTTAAATCTAATAAAAATATTATTTTTATACTTTCTAATCAAGTATTTTTAGGTTTACATCAACCTTTCTTAACATATATCGAATCAAGTACATCTACTCTCCTATTAGAGTCATAAGAAGGCTGACATTTTATATGACCAAACCATCTAAGATGACTCTGTCTAAACTTATCTGCCACTGTAGCTACTTCAACATTTTTCACGTATATACTCATTTCATATTCTATCTCTAAGTGTAAGCCACTCATTCACCTGAACATCCTCATGTCTACAACTGTACAACACTTAAATTTGTGCTTCTCTTTTAGTGGCCAACATTATGTGCCATAAAGCATTGCAAGTCTCACCACCATCTTATAAAATTTTCCCTTGAGGGGTACTTTTTTGTTAGACAACAAGTTTTTTGCATTCCTCCACTTTAACCATCCAACTTGAATTATGCTAATAATATCCCCATCTATTCATCATTTTGAACAATAGACCCGACTCATCTAAAATAAGCACTTTTTTAATGACTTGATTATTCAATATCAGAATTCCACCAGTAAATCTATTACTATAAAAATTACACTTCATGTATTCAATTTTAGATAATAACCCCCCACCTTAGCACTTAATGTATTTAGATAATAAACATCCCCCCCTTCATGTATTTAGATAATAAACATCCCCCCCCCCCCCCCCCCCCACCACAAAAGCATCCACAAACAGAATCGACAATCTAAATCAGCCCAAACCCCATTCCCTAATAGTACCTCTAGATCACCTTTGGAAAGCAAGCTTCCCAAAGTCCTCCAAACCACAGATATTTTCCATTGGGTCCACCTACATCCCCTTGCACAAAAAAAAAAATCACTTAAACCCTCCCCGTTAAAGCCAACCATAGTCTCTTTCATCAAGCCTACCTATAGATACTATAAGGACAATTGCACTAGGAAACTTAATCAAGTGGATATATATATCTACTTATGATAACAGACATACATATTGTTTCTCAAGTCCTTTAAGTTACAATATCTTAGAGCAATGATATAACCACTAATTAAATTAAAAATTTGATTACCAAAATACGGCAGAAGGAACATTACTATGGTCAGGTTTGGTTGGCTGCCCGCCAAAAACAGTTTTCTGCAACCAAGTTGAAATAAAATGTATTAAAAAGTAGAAATGTAATTAATAATGGTTAACTATAAATAACTCGTACATTTCAGATTATAACAAAAACTAATACTATCAAAAGTGAACATACTGAGAAGCAAGTCCCCTCCAATAAAGCCACAGGAGTCAAATTCAGCCGGTTCGTAACATCTCCAACAGCCCATATGCTTGGGATAGTAGTGCGAGAATACTCATCCACCTGACAAAAGATTGGCATTAAAAAAGTTAGCCAATCCATATGGTACGGTCAATGCGTGACAAAAATATCTCAAACATAGTAACCTCTACATAAAAAGCTTAACTAGATCTTATGTCTCAATGGTGCATTGGAAAGTCAAGTATTGAAGAACATTTGTGTTTGAGAACTGTCCTGTTCAAACTGATAAACTAAGCTCAAGGAATTAAGGTGAGGGTGTAGGGTGTGTTGGGGGATTGGAATGTTACGGTTTTTGACCTGAATCACTTGTTATAAACACAACAAAAAGATAAACGAACCTTGATAGCTCCAGCTTTATCCAACTCAACACCAACAGCTTGAAGATTCAATCTTTTTGTGTTTGGGGCCCTACCTGTCAATGCCGCAAAGATGAAAAGGAATAAATAAAGAGTGACATACTCCTTCAGAAAGAAATTCAGGAAGAATTGCAAATTAATTGATTGCAATATAGCTTTCTTCTCAAAGATATAGTGTTCTACTTAACTGACAAATGCGGAAAAAAAAAATCCTAAAAATAAATATCTCAAAGTAAACTTAAGATCAGAGGAGCAGAAGAAATTGTGGACCAGTTTAGCTGCATACCATGCTTGAAAGCATTGAAAGCTTTATTAGTGATGTTTTGTGATGGGTCTTTGAAGAACTTCATTTACAAAGCCTAATCATATAGTCTTCTTTTTAAGGAGATCTACAGAAATCCCCTTGCTTTAAAGATCAAGCCTAATCCAAATTGAAGCATTCGTAGATCTTTCAATGCTTTTCAAATAATACTCTATTTAATTTGGAGAATCTTACTTGATCAGCATGTGTGATGTACTTTTAGAAGTTCACCACTCCTATCAGGGTCATTTTGTTGACTCAATTTTTTAATTGAGTGGACTCATATTAATTAAAATCAACTTGTAACAAAATATCCGAAATGATTCAATAATATGATAATATGTCAGTGTATTGATTACACCTCAATGAATCATCTACGGTTTAACTCTTCTAACCCACTTTTTATAATCTTCATTTTGATTTTATTTATGAAAATTTTACTTATCTGTTATTTTGCATGATTGGTATATCTGAGATGGATCATGCTCCATTGAAACTCTATATAGACCATGGATTAGTGGTTGCTGAATTAAAAACTTCTTAAAATGTAATTTTACCCATAAATTATAACGAAAATTATAATGAAAATTATAACTGCATTTTTCTTATTTGAAACTACGTGTAGATTGATCCCTAATGGTTGGAGTACGCAAGTAGTTGGAAGTTGCTTCAACTATTGGGCTAGAAACATTTTTTCAATTCTCACCTAGAACATTTGCTCCAACATTTCCAGTGGAAAAGAGAAATTGTTCCCAGCCATTTCACTCGATCCACCTCTACTTGCCACTCCCACCCCCTCAATGTTGGGTATATATATAAGGGATGGAATTTTCTCCTCCTTGAAGGAGAATCATCTAACACCTTCCAATTAGATTTTTTATAATATTATAACTTTCTGATGCATGATCAAAATCATTCATTCTCTTTAGCAACAAATAATCCAAAGCCACATAAAATTTCAAGAATATTCAAAATGCTTTGACAATCAATCAAGATGATCAAAACTTTCTCAATGAAACGTATTGATTGCATGAGAAAAAAAGAGGCATTCTTAATGCATAAAGTGACCAAATAGAATGGAATTAAATAGATAAGTCATTTTTAATATTTATGAAGCATTTGATTGTTTTCATTAGAGAAATATATGAGCTAAACTAGACACTCAAGTGGGGTTCTATATATCATTTGGACCTATCTTGTTTCTTTCAGTTGACATGATGAATAATTGAAGTATTATAAAAAGATGATTAAACTGGATCTATTAGTAAACTTCATATTATAGATTAGAATTCATAATGTAATCTTGAATTTGAAGACCTGATAAAGATTTAGATGCAATGAAATGAAATTTGAAGAAAATCATCATTCTCCTTCTAGGGAGAATAAAGCCAATCTTATATATGAGCGTGGACAAACGCAATGTATTGCCACATATTCGCTTTAATATTTCTTTAGACAAATTTGTACAACTAACATTAACTACATCGAAAGATAGACTACTGTCACACTATTGACTTGACAAGAGAAATAATTTATTTTCATAAACAAACTAAGCATAGGGAATGTAGAATTCATCTCGAACGATAAAATATACATTCACCTATCATTTTCATTATGAAATTAACCAAGGAATAAGATTTAGTCTGCTTCCAAAGATTTTTCCCCTACTTTAGAAAATTAAATTAGAGTTTATTTTATACCGGGTTCTAAAATCCCAATAGAGGCAAGCCTCTATAATTAATTACATCTCTGAATGTGAGAAATAGACTAATTAAATATATTAAAATTTAATTAAAATTTTGAGTTTAAAAGCTTCAAGATTGATTTATCATTTTAGAAGAAATTATAAATTTAGAATTTATTTAAGATTAAGAAAAGACACATTGAGAGGTGTACAATATAGATTTATATTTATATGGAGTGGACAACCAGCTAACATCCTTATAATCAATCAAAGTTTTATTCATGCAAGATAGGATGGCTCTATCCTGACAAGTCAATAATTTTAATTAAGAAATTTAAATCTGGACTATACAAAATATGCAAATGAATCTAGCTAATGTTGTGTATAATGTATGAAACAAATGTATAAATAAAAAAAAATTATTCATTTCCTTGAAACATAAATACATCCCAGGGTGTTACTGAAAAAATAAGATGGTCAAGCTTCACCACAATATGCTTGGATTTCAACACCTATAAATGAACTAGGTTTAAATTTGATTACTTAATATCTTCTAGCTCCAAATCTCCTATTAGATTTCAAAAGAACACATCTTCCAAAGGAGAGGGGATTATCTTTTGGAACCATATATATATATAAACAATCACATTTAACTTTTTACAACTTTTTGAATTTGTACAACTTAATCAAACTATACAATCTAGACACTTTATATTTACATTTAATCATTTGATATATATTTGTATCTAGATAAATTCTACTTTGCTTTTTTACTTTTACAAACAAGTCTAAATACATTTTACATTGTTTTTCTTTTTACAACAAAAATGTCATAAATATAAATGCAATGCATGTATGAATATATTACAGGTATATACAAACTAATAAACTAAAGTGCACCAACAAAAAACTAATCACAAATGTCATGACATCTAGAGTGCATGAAAGTAAACAAACATATCAAGGATATCCTCCAGGCAATGGTACCCGCATCACATCAAACACATATGGCCTAGCCTAAGACTAGAGTCAGTGTCCCTAACAAACAAGTTCTAGTATGTGAAAAATGTTATGTAATTTCAATATGTCTTAAAAGGTTTGATGTTTAAGATATTTAGATTTGAAATTATATTTTGGTTATAAGAAAAAAAAATTTAATTTAAGTTTAAATTTTAATATTTTAAAATTATATAAATTGAATTTTAATTTGTTTTATTTGTTTGAATTATTTTACTTTAGAGTTTGAAGAACCATGTTAATTAGTGGTTTAAGCATTCACAAGCCACTAACCTAAGTCTTAAGGCTCAAAATAATAATGCTACAATTCCCCCATAAATGATATGATTGATTACATGTAGTCTTTTATTTTGAATTTTTGATGAAGCATTTTAGTCCTTAAACTTTCAATCCAATATCTCTTTACCTTCCTAAAAAGGGTCAAACAAATAGTATAAAAACTACAATGTCTAATTGTATTATTACTGACTTCTCAATGATTTTTTAAGTATAATAGTAATTGTTTTTATTAAACCAAAGCTACAAGGTCTATTTCATTCTCTTTGGAGATAGCTAGTAGACTTGTAATCTCAGGTTACTAGAAAATATATCACATTATCATATTTCTAATTTTATATTTATTAAAATTATTAAAAACTTATGAAGCTTATGCACTTATACCTTCTAAAATGGAGACAAGCATAGTACATAAAAGCTCAATAAATTATTTAAAGACCCTCCAATCAAATGCATAAGTATTTTTAAGTAATTGTATATAATACAAAAGAGTATTTAATTATTTAAGATGGATTAAGGAGTCTTAAAATCCAATGCTATTAATAATTTAATATTTAATTAATAATTTTTTTTAATAAAATCAAGTTCAATTAAATTAATTACAAAATTTTATTAATTTGAGTTAATAAAAATTTATTTGCCATACAATAATTTTTTATTTGAATTATTTAAATTTTTAATGATTTTTTAACTCAATAGCCACTAGTGAGTAAAACTTTACTCATTATTGCCAAGTTTAAGGATGCGCAGTATCGGTTTATCACCCATATTTAGCATTTTCTTCTTTTTATTTTCCTAAATCATAATGCATATAATTCTATATAAATAAAATAAAAATAATAAATTATTAAAAATAAATAAATTAATCAAATATAAATAAATTAAACTAATCAAGATTAAATAAATATATGACATTAATGAATCTAAATTAAATAAGTTAAAAATTAAATCAAAGTAACTTGAAATTAACACTAAAAATCAAAATTAAAAAAAAAATCCAAAATAAAATTCAATATTTAAACTTAAATAATCATTCCACATTAATTAAAAACTTAAATAAATCATTAAAATTTTAAATAAATCAAATAAAAATTTATTGAATAACAAATAAATTTTAATTAACTCAAACTAATAATATTTGATAATTAATTCAATTAAACTTCATTTAATTAAATATATTTATTAATTAAATGTTAAATCATTAAATAATTGACCATTCTATTTAATGTTTAAATATTTTAGAGAGCATAATAGCATTGGATTTTAAAAGTATTTAATCAATTTTAAACAATATAAATCTTTATGCATTATATCCAACTCCTAGAAATTATATGTGCATTGGATTGAATGGTCTTTAAATAATTAATTAGACTTTTATGTATTATATTTATCTATATTTTGAAAGACATAAACGCATGGAATCATAAATATTTAATGATTTTAACAAATGTAAAATTTAAAATATAACAATGTGGTATATTATTAGGTAACACATGCTCACAAAGCTACTAGTTAGCCCTAATGAAAGTGAAATAAACCTCATAGCCCTAATTTAACAAAAAAACTATTATTCTACTTAAAAAAGCTATTGTAAAATCTATAAGAAAATACTTAGGCATTGAAGCTTTCATGTTATTTACTTGACTCCCATTAGAAAGGAAAAAATATATTGGATTGAAAGCTTAAGGACTAAAACACTTAATCAAAATAAAAGACTTTATGCAACCAATCCTATCCTTTATGAGTAAAAGATAACATTACAATTATGAGTCTTAGGACTTGGGCTAGTGGCATGTACACTTTGAAGCCACTAACTAATATGATTCTTAAAATTTAAAATAAAATAACTCAAATAAATAAAACATATTAAAATTCAATTAATAAAATTTTAAAGTATTAAAACTTAAACTAAAATCAAAATTCCCACTAACATATAACCCACAAACAACTTCAAATTTAAATAGCTTAAAAATTAAATTTTTAAGGACATCAAAATTACACAATCTTTTTCACACACTAGAACTTGTTTACTAGGGTCACTGACTCTAATATTAGGCCAGGTCGTAGTGTGTTTGGTGTGACGTAAGTACCTTTGCCTGGAGGGTATCCTTGATATGTTTGTTTACTATCATGCATTCTATGACATGCATAATTATTTTTTTGTTGGTGCACTTTAGTTTATTAAATTATATACACCTGCACTACATTCATACAAGCATTATATTTATGTTTATGACACATTTTATTTATTGCAAAAGGAAAAATAAAGTTGAATATATCAAGGTTTATTTTAAAAAATAAAAAGTAATGTACAAAATATCTAGGTACATATATATATATATATATATATATATATATATATGCAAATAATCAAATATAAATGTAGAGTGTCTAGATTGTATATTTAAATTTAAGTATAAATTTAAAGAATTGTAAAATGTTAAATATGATTGTTTATACATACATATATGACTAAAAAAAAAACTCTCCTCTCCTTTGGAAGGTGTTTTATTTTAGAATCTTATAGGAGATTTATAGTTAGAAGATAATAAGCAATCACATTTAAACCTAATTCATTTATAGTTGTAGAAACTTAAGCATATTATGGTGGAGCTTGATCACCTTATTTTTATAACAAGTTTCTGGGATGTATTTATATTTCAGGTACATGACTAAAAAATTTTATTTATGCTTTTGTTTCATACAACATACATGGCGTGAGCTAGATTCATTTGCATATTTTATATAGCCTAGATTTAAATTCCTGAATTAAAATTCTTGACTCGTTAGGATAAAGTCATCATGCATTGCATGCATAAGGCATTGATTGATTTCTAGGATGTTAGCTGGCTATCCACTCCAGGCAAATATAAGTCCAGATTGTATACCCCTTAGTATGTATTCTCTAAATCCTAAATAAATTTGTAATTTATAATTTTCTTCTAAAATGATAAATCAATTTCAAGCCTCTAAACTCAATTTTTAATTAAATTTTCATATATTTAAATAGTCTAATCCTCATTTTAATCAAGAGTGTTATTTTTGGAGATGTAATTAACTAGATAGAAAGTCTATAACCCGGTATAAATAAACCCTATAAGAAACAATTTTGGGTAGACTAAATCTTATTCCTTGGTTAATTTCAAAATTAAAACAATAGGCGAATGTAAATTTTATCTTTCGGGATAAATTTCACATTCCCTATGTTGAGTTTGATTATGAAAATAAATAGTTTCTTTTTTTCAAGTCGATAATGTGGCATTAATGTATCTTTTGAGATAGTTAATGTTAGCTGCAAGGCTTTTAAAACCGGACCGGTCAATGAACCGGAAGGAAAAGGGGTTAGAGGTTTGATGGTTCGACCGGGGTCGAACCGGGGTCGAACCGGATGACGTAATAAATATATATTATATTTAAACATTATAATAATGACACAAATATTTATAAATATGTAGTAAAATTTGAAGAAAATTATAATACTTTTACTTATCTAAGACACAATCAATCATAAATAGTGAAAAATCAGCAACCAAAATCGTGCCTAAACCGTGAACGGCATTGGAGCCACGTCGGTGGATGAACGGGATTGGATTAAATTGCAATAGATATAGTTAAAACTTAAAACCTTTCACGATTTCCACTGGCAACCAAAATCGTGGATGAATCGTGAATAGCTTTGGACGAACGTCGGTGGATGAACGGCATTGGACAAAAGTTTTAAAAAGTGATTTGGAAAATTAAAAGTGCAAATTTTTTTTTTCACATTTTGTTGTAGATTCCACTAATCCCAGCTCCCACAAAATCATAAGTAGTATGCTTAAAAATCAAAATAGATGGCAAAAGGAAAACAGGTCGGCGGCAATCGGGAGTCGTCGGCGCAAGGAGAAGGAGAAGCGGGTGAAGAACTTACAGTGGGTTGGAGAAGAGAATCGGAATCCCTGATCGGCGAAAGAAATGAACGACGAACGAGAACGACGCCGGTCGTGAAAGGGGAGCGAGTAGACGCACGACGGAAAGGCCGAACGAATGAAATAGCGACTATGTGAACAGTAGGATTTTTTGTTTTGTATCAGCTTTCTATCATATTAACCGTAGGATCAGATCCAACGGCTCAGATTATAATTTGCCCGAACCGCCCGGTTATCCAAAACCGGAGCCGGTTTTCCGGTTAACCGGTCGGACCGGCGGTCCGAACGGTCTAACACCGGTTCGAGGCGAAAGCGGTTCTCAAGCGAACCGTAACCGGCCGGTCCGGTCCGATTTTAAAAGCATTGGTTAGCTATATAGATTTGTCTGCAGAAACATTAAAGCGAATCAGCGGCAATACATTTATTTTGTCCAAAATGGGCACCTCTTCCAACTTATTGGTTATCTACACTTCAATCCAAAGGTTATTTCAATTTTTTTAAAGAAAAAACCCTACTCAAATAATATAAGAAATTAAAATTCTTCATACATGGAAACATATTCACCAATTGGCGCCTTTTGTGAGAGCTCTAAAAAACACAAAAAGGATTCTAATAATATTTGTTGAAAGTGCAATTGCTTCACCCATAGCTGAAATCATGTTGAAAATAGATTTAGGGAGAGAAAAGTGCTAGACAAAAGATGGCATCGTAAAAGTTGTGCAAAAAGATTTGCCCAATTAACACCTCAAGTATAACTCCACAGATATTTATGCGATTTATTTATTTGTAAAATAATATTTCCTATCATTCATGCAATGATAAGTCCTCGTATCATTGTGAAACAGCAGCTTCTGGCACACATGTCAGAAACCTCAAAGAAATAGCTAAAGAATATACCGTATTATTTATAGAGAATGCAGAGTAAGAATATATTTGCAGGCATATCATTTCAAGATTTAAAAAAATGAATACAAAAAGTTAAACAATTACAATCACTGAATATATTATTAAAGGATTTTCCATCTTGTTAACACAGAATAAAAGACCGGTGATGATCGAATTCTAACATGGCTATAAAAAAAATGAAAAAAAGATTACCCTGTCGTTCTAAAGGTTAAGTATTTCAAGGAATTGTATATTGAAACGTAAATAGAATTGAATCTCAAACAAAAAATAACATTCTACCTGTAGCAAACAAGACAGTATCAGCCACAATCACATCTCCGTGGTCCGTCAAAACTCTGATGCCCTCTTCTGTTTTACTTAACTGAAGCAGCTTAGAAATTTTAGAAAGGGAATGCCCGATATTGAGAAAGAAATCAGCAGGAAAATATAATATTTTGATTAAAACATCCTTTTAGGAAATAATTCACCTCTTGTATATTCTTTCCAGGGTGTAATCTAATTCCCCTTCCTTCAAGATTTTTGGCAACCACTGCTCTCATTTCATCATCAAAACCCCTACGCAAGTTAAATAAAACATACAAAACAAAGAGATCAATAAGTAATGCTTGGATCACTTAACAAGAATATGAACAAAATGAAACCCACTCAAGATAAGATAATGAGTAGATAAATCTAGCAGGAAACTCCAAAATCTTGTTGTAGTTCATTGCATGCTTCGTTGGGACAGCGTCCCCCCCCACACAGTCACAAGCATCTCACATCCGCTGGCATCCTCGGGGGAATCCCAACACAGCTTAGCAGTGTCCTTGCTCTCCCTTGCAGGCTTCTTGAGCTTGTTTGAGTGCGCATTGGACCACGCCTATGCTTGCTCAAAACCGTTCACTAGCTTGCGCTGCTTCCACTTGCCTGCAACACATCATCTAAGTCATTCCACTCGACCTATCGTCTCTAGTGTGTCCATCTCACCAATTCATCACAGGCCACTTTGACTGTCCTTAGTTCTCATTCATGAGTTCTAGGTAACTTCGATGGTGACTTGCTCCAGCTTCCTTAATGTAGCCGTTCTTCCATCTCACTTCATAAGATTACTTTTCCTTTTTTATCGGTGCTTCCCAATGGTGACATCATGGCTCCAACACGTTCTTCATCTTTACTAAATCCTATTCGTCAAACGTCATCAAGTGATCCAACAATTTATCCATGGATCTACATCAACCAATCCACATTATATTCTTTGAGAATATTTTTTAGCAAACCGATACAAGGGGGTGCTACTACTGCCAAACTCTTTTAATTGTCTCTGGCCTGTGTTCTTGTTAAGATTCGCTAAAGATGTATGAATTAGCACTTCTTCTTATGCTTATTAACAAAAAGTGAAGTTTGAAGATTAGCCCTCATTAGCAAAATCTGAAAAATGTTTTAATATGCCTTTGTTTATTGATTAAGGCCTAGAATTAAAGAAATCATCCTCCAGAGTTTCTTTTGTTAGGGTTGGCTCTTTTGATCATATTATAGACATGCATGTAAGTTCTCAATCGCACTCGGATCTATTGAGAAAGTTTATTCTTGTCGAATTTTCAAAAAACATTGAATTATAGATAAGACACTACTCCGAGAATTTAACCACATTTTGATAGAACTTTATAATCTTATTTTAGATTTCCCATAAGCGCAACCTCTTATGATTAATTAATCCTCTTAGGGGCTGTTTGGTTGCCTGAATTAGGAGGGTAAAGTAAATTAGATACATGTATTTATTAAATTCTGTTGTTTGGTTAATTTTGAACTGAGCAAAAATAAACCCTCTGAAGTATTAGGAGTGTATTAGAGGAGCCGGATCCCATGACTTCCAAAGCCGCTCAAAATGAGCGGGTTTGAAATTCTTCGCTCGACCTGCGAAGAGCGAAGTCGAACAGCCAAGAGGGAGCCGAAGTCGAATAGCAACGAAGGAAAGGAATGAGCGATCTGTCGCTCTCGCGCGAATGAATGAAGTCGAACGACGAAACCGGCAACTTCGGCACTCACCGCCGGGCCGCGCGCAAGGCTTTCCCCCGAAGAATTACAGCCACTGCTCGCTATACAGGTCACTCTGTTTCCAAACTACGGCCTTTGCCTCGCCCTCGCCGTGCATCACGTGCCGCCCGATGTGACCACCACCCGGCGAGCGCCCCCATCACGTGCCGCCCGAAGCACGTTGAGCGTGCCCTTCACCGCGGGTTCAAGCAGCTGGGCTTCAGGATCGTGAACGCGATCAACGATGCATGGAGATGCTAGATGGAAGACACCAGTAGCACCGCGGAGGGCGGCGACTATCGAGGCAGGGTCGAGGAGATTGAGCTGGAATAAGCGGAGTCGCTCCGGAGCGCCTTCTAGGGCTTCGAGGTGCTTTGTCTCGGCATCATCCTCTACAACGAGAAATCATCAGCTCAGTGAGACACTATTTAGGTGTTCTGTTTTAACAGAGGAAAGCGGGAGAAGAGACGGTACGGAGGTTTTGGACAGTGGCATGGACAGTGTAACCACGATCCAGGAGAAGACGGACGAGCCAGGATCCGATGAAGCCACTCCCGCCGGTGACGCAGACGGTTTCATTTATGGCTGACATCTTGTGGCCGGCCGAGAACGATGACGAGAGTACTAGTGAGTGGATGACAACAGTGACAGAGCTTTGATTCTATATATATATACTGTTTTTATAAATATATTAGTTTTAATGTCAAAATAAATTATTAAAAAAATATTTTTACTTTACTATGAATATACCTAACCAAACAAAGGAAACAATTCTCCTGCGTTTATTTTACAGACAGCCAAACAAGCTCAATGTATTCGAAATGCACTACATTTATTTTACATTACATTTACTTTACATTGCAATTCTTTTTCAGGCAACCAAACAGCCCCTTAATGATGATTGAGAACTTTTGAATAAGGTCAATCTATAGATGCAAAGTGCTTAGAATATAGTAGGAAAATACATCATCGTTATTTTAAGGTGGATGTAAGGGAAAAGATGACGAGCAAGATTAACATCACGTGATTCCATCATTACGGGTTGTGATGAACCTTAATCTACTAAGTGGATATAAGAGATGCATCCTGAAGGATCTTCATCGTCAACCATGGACTATGTCAATTAATAGGACCTTGTAAATCTAAGGTGCATGCTTGTCAAAGAAATAACTTTACCTCAAACTTAGCTAACGCCTCTTTGTGCTTAATCAAGTGCACCTTATGATTCACAACTCAAATGGCTAAGATATTTAGGAACATCTGGGTTGCACCCTTGATCGTCATTTAATGATGTCATTTTACAATGAAATCATTATATCAAAGGGAGATCAACCATTATTCATTAATGGTGCAATTTGGAGTCAAAATCACCTTAAATAGAAGGCATGTCACGTGTTCAAACTGGCAAAAGATCTTTTCAAGATGATCATAGTGATACACTCAACATGACGTTAGCTTTTTATTAATCAATATTAACGTAAATATATCACCCTCATTGAATTGATGTGGAGAATGAATGGATATTTGGTTTAAGTTTTGGAGGTAAATTTTAGTTGAATATTTTATATTTTTCTTGTAGATATCTCGGGTCAATTGTTCTAAGTGATGGCGAAATAGATCGGGATAATAATAGCAAAATTCAAGTTGAATAGTTAAAGTGGAGAAATGCAACATGCATGTTGTGTGACAGAAACGTATCCCTCAAACTTATGGGAAAATTTTATAAGATGGTCCTATAATGTTTAATGGAGTAGAGTGTTGGCCATTAAAAGAGAAGCATAAAATTAAGTGTTGCAAAGATGAGGATGCTCAAGTGGATGAGCGGTTTCACTCTTACGCGACAGAATGTGAAACAAGTATATACGTGAAAAGGCTGGAGTAGCTAAAATGGAAAATAAGAATAGAGAGAGTCGTCTTAGATGATTTGGTCACATAAAATATCGGCCTTTCTGTTAACCTCTGTATAAACAAAACAAGAGGGAAGAAACCAAAAAAAATCTAGCATGCAAACCTCTTGGCCATCGGATCCAAGAATCTCGCTGAATTACTGTGCACTCGGCGCCGCTCGCGTCGCTTCCCGCGATCTCTGCGGAAATCCAGCCCAAATCCCGTATCTCTCCCTCGGTCGCCTCCCATTCGCGGCTATAAGAGTGAGACGAGCTCTCCACGCTCGATCACTACACTCACAAACTCCTCTGCTCTTCCCCTCCCGACCCCATAGCTCCTCCGTGCTGCTCAACCTCGCTCCGGTGACGCTCTTTCCTTCCAGCCGATCGGAAGTCACAAAGTTCCGATCGGAAGCAACAATCGGAGCTCTCCGATTGAGTGATCCCTTGCCGTCGGCCTCCTCTGACCGAGAGAGAGAGAGAGAGAGAGAGAGAGAGAGAGAGAGAGAGAGAGAGAAAGAGAGAGAGAGAGAGAGCAAACTCCTTCTACATACCTCCACTCCAAGCCGAGACCCGCCGATCTCCTCCTCTGCCCGACGTTCCTTCTGATCTCTCCCGACCGAACCCTTGCTCCACGCCTTCACCCGTTCTCCCTTGCCCTTGCTTTGTTCGATCGGAAGCCACAACAAAAGCTCGCTGTTCGTGAAGGTGGCTCCCTCACGCGTGCTTCTTCGGCCAAATCTCTTAAACAGAGAGTTTAAGAGACTTAAACTCTCTGTTTAATAAGATTAGGTTTAATTTATTGTAATTTTTGATTTATAATTAATTTTTAAATTAAATATAATTAATTATATTTAATTTATCATAAATTATAAATTAAAATGATTTACTTATAATCAGATTAAATTAATATAATTAATTGTGTATTAAAATATAATTAATTTTTGATTAATCATAAATTAAATCTAATTAAGTTATGATTAATTTTAAATTAAAAATAATTAATTGTAGACTAAATATAATTAATTATCTTTTTTTAATTTAATAGTAAAATAAATCTAATGAGTTTATAATTAATTTTAAAATTAAATATAATTAATTATGTATTAATTATAATTATTTTATAATTAATTATAAATCATATGTATTTAATTTATAATTAATTATGAATTGAATATAGTTAATTATATGTTAAATATAATTAATTATATGTATAATTTATAATTAATAATGAATTAAATATGCTCTTTCCCTGATCCGCGCCGACGACCGCCAAGGTATAACTCCTAAACCCTAAAACTCCGAGAACCCGTTTCAACGCGTTCGTCGAGACAAAACGACCACCTATACACGCTTTTCTTAGCGTGGTGGGAGGGAGTGCGTCACGACGCCTGCGACGAAGCGGGTAATCACCTAATTCCTTCTTCGAAGTTCGTATCGCCTTGGAAACCCCGCCTATACACGCTTTTCTTAGCGTGGTGGGAAGGGATCCCGGTGCGATGCGCACGATGAAGCGGGGATACCCATAAGTACCCGCTTGCGGGGAAATATCTGTTCTTTTCTTGCAAAATATTTTCAAAAAAAGATAAAAAATACTTTTCTACAAACAAAAAATACCCATACACGCTTTTCTTAGCGTGGTGGGGGATCAAAAAATACACGGCCGCGGTGTCCTCGAAAGAGGGCACCTACCATACACGCTTTTCTTAGCGTGGTGGGAAAGGCCCAGTTTTCCGTAGTTTTCCCCTAAACGGGGGAGACGCCGGAAGGCTGCCGAAATTTCGGGTGAACGCAATGCTACATTTGGATCTCATTTGAACTCAAAAGAACCATTTGGGACTTGGACTTGATTGCACTCGAATAACATGCAAGAACGACGGACTTGTACATGGACTTTGAACGAGAAACTTAATCAAAATGAGCTTAAATTCAAATCAAATGGTGAAACTTGTAAGCTTGAACTTGTGTTTTAAACACAATCTTGAACTCAAAAGACTAAGCAAAGGAACTCAAGCATGAACAAAGTGAACTCAAACTTATGGATATGAAACTTGAGCTTATTATTTGAAATCGGACTTGGGACTTTGCTCAGAACTCAAATCAAAAGAACTAAATATACTTGAACTCAAATAAATGTGAAGTCATAAGACTTGAATTTGATTGAACTCAAGAGGCTACAAAGACTTGACTTGAACCATTTGAACAAGGACTTGCACTTGTACTCGAGCAAGAGCAAAGAACTATGAACAAGAACTCAATTTGAACTCATACATGAACTCAAGAAGAACAAACTGAACTCAAGCTTGCACAAAATTTGGACAACTATAGTGAACTTGGTTTGAACCAAGTAAGAAGAACTTGACTTGAAAATGATGTCAAAACTTCAAATGGAATTTTAAGGAATATGTTATAACTTGAACCGTTTTGATATGGAATTGTACTCGCAAGTGAACTTTGACATTGAACTCAAAGTTTATGGACATCAAATTTGAACAAGACCCGGATTCATGCTTAATAACAGAAAGTCTTCAACATTAGAGAACTCTCATTCCAATTGAGAAGTCAGTTCATCATGTATGACACAAATCCTCTTCATAGGACACCAAGGGATTTGTCACATTCAAATTAAATAATCTCTGAGGAATAATATAAAGATATTTCAATGAAGATCATTAGACTGATCAAGGCACAATCATTAATGAACCAAATCATGAGTTACTTTGACCAATGATGTGCTTATAAGTGATTGCAAGGTGATTTCTAAACTACAATGGTTCACTAGCCAGCATCTATGAACTGGTTAGTAGTAGTGCCTCTACCATTGACAATACCAGAGATACTGCAAAAAGGGCCTATCCTCCATGAACATAGAGCAGCAAATACAACATCTTCTAACCGATTTCAAACAAATCACTTGCAACCAACATTGGCGTCGGGCAAATATACTAATCCTCCGTGAATGACAAAACTCTTTGCAAATACCAGCAATCAACAATGATAGATGTGTTATAAGCTTGATGTAGTCCTGATAAATACCGATTTGCTAATAAATATTGTGGTTGCCTATGAGTGTTGAAGGTCAGCACACAATGAATATGATAGAGGGCTTGATATGTCTTTGACTACCATAGTTTTTGGTCTGATGCAGCGGCCACTAGCTTTGAAATATAAGACATTAATAAAGATAATCATTTAAGGTTGAAATGATTGATTCTTCATTTAAGCCAACGACAGAAAACAAGAAAGATGACATAATTGATAAAGCACTAATTGGCTTCTATACGAGTTTTGGAAAGAGAAAATCAGATCAAATCAAGATTGAGTGGATCTCAATTCAACTAAGTTATGAACATTGAGTTGGATAAGAGTATAGAAACTTGCAAATTTCTTGATGATCAGTAGTCATGCATCCAACATATTATCTGTGTGCAAATATTGAAGTACTACAACAAATGCAAGCATCAACAATTCGAGGCAGGAGATTAGTTAGTGCACTATGATCCGCCTACAAAAATCAACAAATAGTGCACGACAGTCTGCCTGTACAAAGCAGCAAACAACTGATCCAGAAGCTGCTACGCTACGCCACCGGATCTGCAACCTCCGTACAAGCAGACAGAAGGCGTCTATTCCAAGAATACCCCCGCACGTGCACTGTAATTTGTATACACATAGGTACACTAAGGGGGAAAATACAATCTCAACCCGCATGGGCCCCGGCGAGCGTGTTATTGGTACACACGTGGCGTCTAGGGATGCTGCGCGGGTTGACAAGTGAATTCTAGTTCGAACCCGATCCTCCTATATGGGTCAATAGGAGTCGACATGGTTCTAACTCTCAAACAAATATACGGTTGCTACGACCGGTATATTTATCTTAATACATTCATATTAGGCTTTCAATGCCTATAACAATATGAATTCACTAATAAAGGCACGAAGCCTACGAAACCCGATCCTCAGTCAATAGCTCGGCTGAGTTGACAAGGTTCAAGCTACAAATAGAAATGACCCAAAACACTCCGATGATGGCCGTGTTGAATGCAGATCTCAACCGGAGGGGTTCCCAAATATTTTCAAATGTCTCCCAAATATCCAAAGTTTTATTTCAAATATTCCAAAGCTCCACCCAAATATCCACAATAATCCAAAAATCCTCAAAATCCAAAGCTCCACCCAAAATCCCAGAAAAACCCAAAAAAATTCAAAATTCTAAAAATATTTAAAATATGAAATCCAATTATCCACACTTAAAGCAAATTCCATCCACCCTCCGCAACAGTTTGTCGAGGTGGACAAATTAAAATCAACTTCAGCTCACAAAGAGCGAAATGCCTAGTCGAAAATATCACTAGGATCCATTCTCAAACAATCTCTTGCCAGTAAGGACGTGGTACGTGTCCTCTAACCGGCAGTTTCGCCGCCAAATGGCACTGCAGGTAAACGGTTATGACCCGGGGCCCTCTGAACCGAGTGGTTTTGCCGCCAAATGGCACCACGGATAGCGGTTATGGCCAGAGCCAATACGCTCCTTAATGGCGTTAAATCCTTGAGATATGAATCAATAGGATATGATTGATAGGGCACAAAGCCCTCTGTTAGCTAAGGTGGATTCAAATTTGTCCCCTTAGACAAACATTCAACCCCGGTCTACAAGGTCCCCTTGGACGAAGCAACCCATGGCTGCCGACAAGGATCCTTTTGTCAGGTTGGGTCGACTACCTCCTCTGACTAAGTAGACCAGGGACCACGATGGCCCGGGACGACGGAACCATGGGATCTTGATCGGGCCCATCATCCATTCCCCCACCATCCGCTTTAAGTGTTAGGTGGTGAAGTTTCATATTTTAAATATAAAACTTTTTCAATACTATTCCAAAATACCCAAATCCAAATCAATTTCCAAATCCAAATCCATGCTGCTACTATATGCCAGATAACACGTATCTCTATACGTATCTGATCGACGACTAGCCTTAATCGAAAGTTCTCTCTCGTGATCGGGAGGGGTAATTAACTATAGGGGCTTGCGCCTATAGGAAACCAAAACTCAGATCATAAAGTCCTCACAAAATGAGGGCGAAATCTCTGGGTAGTGTCTTATCCACAAACCCATCTGCCTTCCAAAATTTACCCCGGAACTTAGTTCGTTAAAACTCCCTCGCCGAATAAGAAAAGCGATGCGGAGGCCGGGGCCGAATTTTCGGAGCCCACACTTTCAATGACCAATTAGAAGAGTAGATGTATTAGATTTAGCCTATGTTAATAGAGGTAAAGGTAGACCTAAACAGACATGATGAGAAAGTATTAGAAATGACATTTTTTATTAGATATAAATGAGAATCTGACTCTTAATAGAATACAATGTTTACAATTGCGTATTTGGGTATTGAGGCGTTTTTCATTAGTGAGGCGAGGCGTAAGCCTCAAGGCGTTTTGAGGCGTAAGCCTTAAAATCAAAAGATTGCGTAAACATAAAATGATAAATTTTTATATACTAATGAGTGAATAATATAAAACATAAAAAAGTATAATATATGAAGTGAAATCAAAATATCTCTATAATAAGACACATGAAATATAGTTCAACTCAATATTCTATCTTTCCCAAATCCCAGTATTCTTTTCATTAACATATAATTCCAATTTCTAAAAACAAATAGCAATGACATATCACATAAGAACTCATAAGTCATAAGCACTGTCATCACTAATGGGTTCTTCATTTGAATCATCATTATGGTGAATTGTTCTCTCCCCTTCCTCATCTCCTATAGAGTCCAATGTCGGGCATTTACTTCAATATTTATGTAAGTTTTAATATATAAAACGTGAGGCGTAAGCCTCATGCCAATGAGGCGAGGCGGGCCTCAACCGAGGCGAGGCGGGCCTCAACCAAGTTGAGGCGCAAGCCTCATAAAAAAACTCGAGGCGTAAGCATCGAGGCATTTTTTACTGGAATTGCGCAAAGGCAAGCCTCATATTGCGCAATTTTAAAAATAGGCCTCGTTGATTATAATATACCGTTACCACACCCATCATAGAGGTATTAGTCTCATCAACTCCTATTTGTGTGAGGAGAATTAGAATATAAAGTGGGACTAACAACTCTACCATAAAAGTGGAGCAGTCCACTCGAGAGTGTGCATGTTTGACAAATTTGAGTTGAATTTTAAGAATAAGTTTGAAATTTTAAATAATTGCTAATCTTTTAAAAAAACATCTAAACGCATCTTGGAGTGGAGGAAATTTAAGTTAATTCTTATTTATGGTCAACACAACATTCTCAAACTTCAAATACATGCAGTTAAACTTTGTCGGACCACATGCAAACAATTTTACTTTAGCAAGTTAGATTTAACTCTTGATTGGTGCACACGCATTCAGTGTCTTTACACAGTCTTTGCAAGTATTTTTATGCATTTCTACGATGAACTTAAACACTTTTCAAGTGTATATGCACGACACATTTGCATGCTTTTCAGGCATTTACATTACCCATTTGCGTGTTTCGCAAAGCATTTTAATAAAGTATTGAAATTGTCTCGCTATGCATGTATATGATTTGAAAAATATCTAGATAGGAAGCGAGCAATATTTTATTTTTAAGCTTCTAAGGATCACATTCTATCCAATTGTGATTTTTTGTTGTGGATCCCGTTATGATTTTCACGAGTTGGCATCTTTTGTGATTCTAAGCTATCATAATTTTCGTCCATATGTGATTGTATTTTCGTGCGGTGGGTTCCATGGGAAATCATTCTTCCTCCTATAAATAGGAAGGATAACTTGGTTAATTTTGGGAGTCCACAGTGTCTTGTTGGAGTAAGTTTTGCACTTATCCTTAAATGAGTTCTTTATTAAGTTATTGTGTCTAGTTCTTTTATTATTTTGATTCAATATTTGTAACTTTGTTCTCATTCTTTTGATTTTTTTAATTTTATATTTAGTCCATTTTTATTTTTGTATTGTTCTTATGTCCATGTTAATCTAATAAGTTAAAATTTTGGTAGAATTTCAACAGCCTTATAACATCCCTCAAGCATAGGGGGAAATCAAGGAATGTTAGGTCTATCCACCACGCCAAAAAAGGTGTGTACATGTGTCTTTTGGTAAAGAAAAACGGTGCCGACATGAAACCCGCTTTGCATACATAGGATTTCATTTCCCTTAAGTTAGAATGTAATTATCCAGATTTCCCCTGAGGGTAGTGTCAGGGTTTAGTTAGATATGAGTTCTTACTTCCCATGAGCACAAGCACTCAGAGTTAATTACCCCTCTTAACGCGTAAGAGAGAACTCTCGATTAAGGATGAATAATTTTAGGTATTTTTAGTTTCAATTGCAGGGGAACTGGTAGTAAAACTGATCAAGATCTCATGTTTCTGTTGTCCCGGGTATACCGTAGGTTTTAGTCTACTAATACTAGTGATCATTGATCATAGTGTTCAGAAAATCTGATTAGCCGTCATGAGTTTTCTCCTCTCAAGAATCCAGAATAAACTGAAGTGATTATGAGTGAGTTGTAATTTTAAGGAAGTTTCGGGTTTACATATATTAAAATACCCCATAGTTGATTTAGTTTAAGATTTATGACTTCATGTAGAAATTACAGCTTCCGTTGGAAGTAGCCCGGAGGTTTAATTTGGAATGGGTCTTACAACTTCCATTGGAAGTTGCCCAAAGAATTTAGAAATGGGTCTTACGGCTTTCAATGAAAGTTTACCGTACGTTTAATTTGGCTTCCACTTCTTGTAGAAGTTTACCCAAATCGCAAGTCTTACAACTTCCATTGGAAGATGTCTGGTTGTTTTGATAGGTCTTACAGCTTCTATATTTAGAAGTAGTCTCATAGTTTAGTTGAAGGTTCCTCATTTCTTGTAAAGGTTTTCCAAATAGTAGATCTTACAACTTCACTTGGAAGATGCCTAGCTATTTTGATCGGTCATACGGCATCTGTATTTAGAAATAGTCATATGGTGGGTCTTATAACCTAGCCCTATAGGCTAAGCTATTTGATTTATTTTAATTATTTGGGTAGATCTTACTGCTAACCTATGGAAGTTGCCTGTAAGTTTTGTTTGGATTTTAGGATTTTTTCGCTTTATTTATAAGTTTCTCTAATGTATGGTTCTTATGATTTCACTTAAAAGTTGCCAGTTTGTGGGTCTTAAAATCTAGCCCTCTAGGCTAAGCTGTCAATTTAGTTTAGTTTAGATAGGACGTATGACTTCCCTTATGAAGTAGTCTGTTTGTTTGAGTTTAGGGTTATTGTATTTCACTTATAAGTTTCCCTAATGTGTAGGTCTTATTGCTTCACTTAGAAGTTGTTTGTTGGTTGGTCTTACAACCCAGTCCTATAGGCTAAACAGAAGTTTTCTAAAGAATAGGTAATATGACTTTCATTGGAAGTTGCTTGGTTACTTGGGTAAGTCTTGTGACTTTTGTATTTAGAAGTGACTTAATGGTGAGTCTTACAACCTAGCTCTATAGTAAGGCTGCTTGTAGGTTTATAGGACTTACTACTTCCTTTTGAAAGTAGCCTAATTGTTTTAGTTTAGGATAGATTAGATAGCAAGTATTTTAGTTTGCAATTTTTTGCTAGCTTGACACTAGACCTTAATTTTTAGTTGTTTACTAGTGGCTCTAACTTGACACTAGTGTTTTTGCTACAGTACTCTACTTTTTTTTCTTTCAGTACCTAATTTACTTTCAAAACCTGCTTTTCCTTTTAGTACCTGCTTTTCTTTCAATAGTTTAGTACTTTGTCTTTTCTTGCTTTAGCAGTTTAGTTTTTTAGTACTTTGGATTTTCTTGTTTTAGAAGTTTAATTTCAGTACTAATGAGTTTTGTTTACTCGTTTACAGAAATTCGTGCTCCTTCAGAGCTTGCCCAAGAGCATTTGGAGAGTTTTTAGATATTTTTTTGTTTGAGAGTTTTGTGAGTTTTGCATTTAACGCTTGGTGTTTTTTAGTTTTTTGTGTTTGAGTTTTAGAAATTTGGTTGTTTAGTTGGTGTGAGTTATTTTAGGATGATTAGAGTGAATATAATTTTCTCTTATTGCAATTTATCTGATTTATATTATTTATTCAATCAATTAAATGAATTTTAAATTGGTCAATTAATTTATTTTTAATTAATTGATTAAAAGAATTAAAGGAAGTTACAAATTTTATAATTAATCAAATAATTAGATTTTAAATTTATTTTTGAATTAAATATATTATTAAATTGCTCGATGTAATAAAAATTCAAAGTTATTTTTGAATTGATTAATAAATTTTAATTACATATTTTAATTAGTTCATTCTTATATTAATTGAAGAAAATGAATATTTTCAAGTTATTTATTCAATCAATTTAATTTAATTTTAATGTCAGTTATGAATTAAATAAATTTTAATCTTATTTTAATTAATTAAAGTATTTAATTTTGATTTGAATTTAATCAATTAATTAAATGAGAGTTTAAATGAATTAATTTTAATTTTACTTTAAAATTCATTATTTTATTTATTAAATGAAATGAGTTATTTTGTAAATGATTAAATTAATTGCTTTAAATAAATTAATTGATTCTTAAATGTATTAGTTGAATTAATCATTTAAAACTTCTCAAAAATTACTCTCCAATAGCTCCTGAAAATTCGACAACCTCCCAGGGCAAATTTGGCAACCTCCAGTCGTTCCCTCCACGCGAGGGCGGTCAGGATGGCACTAGCCATGGTTTATACCCGCCCGAATTAACGAGCAACAGCGCGGGGTCTTCGAACTTAAAATAATCCTACCCAGATCAAAGATCGACGGCGTAAGGTCTTCGGATTAAAATTTTCACCACTTGGATCAAAAAGATCGATAGCACGAGTTTTCGATTTTGAACTTTCCTGTCCGGATCAAAGATTGACGGCACAATTCTTGGAATTGCATGTCTATTTATTGTCTAAATTAAACTCCATTTAATTATATGGTAGTCAATTTTAATTAATTAAACCATTGCAGTTGGTTGCCATGGTTGTTCACGCACAATGTAATATTTGGTGGTCTGAATTATATTTTATTTGAGTGCACTGGAGAGGAGAACACAAGCAGATATATTTCATTTTGAATGCACAAGCAGTAGAGACAACGCTTGTGCAGTGCTTACGCAAAGTAGACTAATATAGGCGGAACGGGCCTGGGCTACCAGATCGGAGGAACAGATCGTTTGCAGGATTCGAGCAGGAGAAGAGTATTGGATTGAGTGCTCACGGGGATGAAGCCTAAAGAGGGGGAAGCCTGGGTCAAAACAGACAAGCGGGCTCGCGTGCGAGCTAGGTCGGAAGCACGTGGGAGATTGCACATAGCAAGCAGGGTTGAACGGTGGTTGGGGAATGCGCATGAATCGACCAATGCGATGGCGTGGGCTATCACTATAGGTTTGGACACGCAGGAGTTGGAAGGAGCGGGTTGGGTGCGGATGCATGTAAGGGTTCAGTCGGACGAGTGTAGTCGGAGTGTGCTTGCATGGTGAGAAGTTAGGCTTGAGATTGGACATGGAGGAGCATCTAAAGCGTATGGGTTTAGAAAGAACAGGAAACATAACAGAGAGTGTAAGTCTACTTTGTTCAATTTCTTTGCCCTTTTTATTGACTGAATTATTGAAGGAATATGTTGCTTCCCAGAACAACGCATTTGTTCGGCTGATTCCGATTTTCCCTTTCTCCTCTGTTTTTTTTAATATTAATTGAGCTAAACCGATGTGTGTGTTTTGTTATCTTACAAAAAAAAAATTTATTTCTATTTTTAATTCCGTCAACAGGTGTAAACAGCATGACCTAGTCTTCTACACCCACCACACAAAAAAAGGTGTGTATGTATCTTTGTACATGCCACAAAAATGTAGAATTTGATTTCCTCGCCGAGTTAATAAAAATGTATGTGTACATTTTTTTTTGTGACCCTAACATTTATCCCACCTCACAAAGAAAAGCATGTAAGGGTTTTCTCCCGAACATGCCAAGAAAAACATAGATTAAGTTTTCACCTACACAAAAAAAAATTGCTAATACAAGATTGCCCCATCGCATAAAAAAGAATACGTACAAGCACTTATACATTGTGGTGAGTTTGTCATGCATTTAATACCTTTACGCATGAGGGATTGTTGACATCAGAATTGATAAGAAGAAAATCAACACTCTTTTTTTTTTAACTTTTATCTCTCCTTAGGCCTAGATGCCCTGATACCGTTAGCACTTAGCAAGTGTTATCAAATTTATAAGCTATGATGATCTTATTGATAGATAAATACTATTGCAAATTATGCTTTTACTTAGGGGTGCAACCGAGCCAAGCCGGCTCGCGAGCTGGCTCGGGCTCGACTCGTTAACGGGCTCGACGAGTCGAGCTTATCGAGCTCGCGAGTCGAGCTTATCGAGCTCGCGAGTCGAGCTCGAACACATGGATGCTCGACTCGATAGCTCGTCGAGTAGCTAGAACAGCGAGAGCGGACTTCGCCGCGGGCGGGGACTTCGTAGCGGGAGGTTACTTCGTCGCGGGAGCGGAATTCGTCGTCGGAGCTGACTTTGCCGCAGGAGTGGACTTCGCCGAGGGAGCAAGTCGCAGTAGCGAGCTCGAGCTCCTCCGGCCTTCTCCGATCATGACCTGCACTATTTTTCTTGCTCCCAGTGGTTAGCAACATCGCGGATGAGAGAATTATCTCCGACGCGGGAGCAACGTCACGGCAGCAAGCTCGAGCTGACTCCGACGCGAACAACAACGCAGATGACGGACGACAGATGCGGACACGTGCTCGAGCTCGAACCGTAACTCGGTTCGACGCAGACGACGGACGAGCTTGACTCCGACGCGCGAGCAACGACTGACGCAGACACGCGTGCTCGAGCTCGAACCGTGACTCGACAGCTCGACGAGCTTTTTCTTTAGATGTCGAGTCGAGCTCGAGCTCAACTCAAGTTCGAGCTCGAGCTCGACATTTGACAAACGAGCTCGGCTCGAACAACCCTTGACTCGAGCTCAACTCGACTCGTTTGCACCCCTACTTTTACTTATTGGAATTATTTTAAAATTTATCAACTCTCACCCTGTCGTTGCAGTAAAATAGAAAAATGGGGGCAGCAAGCACCAACTTTAACGAAGAAGGGCATCATACACACTTGCTAAACACTAGCAGTCTAGCACCAACATTCGTTGGTATTAAGGTTAGATTATCCTTGATAATACATGTTTGAAGCAAATAACACATTTGTTGTAATTTGCCAGGACAAATTTAACATTTTATAGGTAATTGTTGTAGCTAAATTGAGCTATAACATTCATGGAATACGATCTATTGTTGAGAAAACGGTGCTGGTATTTCCAGTATTTAAATTCCTTGTTTATCCTCTTCAAATAATATCATTATGCTTTTCAATGGCAGTTAATAGGCAATATAAACAAGAAATAACCAGAACTTCGCTTGCTTCATGATAGATAATCTCACTTGCCTCAAAGAGATAACAAATTCACAGACCTTAATGGAAGCTCTTTCCTATAGACCAAGTCAACTTCAGCACCCATCCCACGCCAGATTGAAGCAAATTCTACAGCAATGTACCTGAGTACATAGGATTGAAGAAAATACAACATGTTGGAAACCATGTGAAAGCTTA
Source organism: Dendrobium huoshanense (assembly GCA_016618105.1). NCBI lineage: Eukaryota > Viridiplantae > Streptophyta > Magnoliopsida > Asparagales > Orchidaceae > Dendrobium > Dendrobium huoshanense. The sequence goes on along the minus strand of CM028347.1, from coordinate 10,015,898 downwards.
TTTAAGGTAATTTGAAAAAAACTTAAAATATTGCATCATACCCTGCCCCAAGTACCACAGCATGTTTGGGTTGTTCATCCAAGCTCAATGCCTCATCTGAGGTGATCGCCAACTCCTACAATGTTTTTTTTTTTTTTTCAAAAAAAGGTACAAATAAATATAAAAACAAAATAGAAACAAGAGGATAGATGTTATTGACACCACACTGACAATAAACTTCTTCATGCATGCATCAAAAACGCTAAAAACGATGATAGCATATGCATCTTCTTCCTCGTCAGAATGCTTGCTAAAAATATCTTCACCAATTAAACAGAACATTAACAAAATGCAATTTTCATTCTTCAGAGTAGGAAATCACCAACATGGCAGATAAGATTATCATTCAGAATATTCACCGATAGAAAAGAAATGTCATAATGCTCAAAATGAAGATATTTACATTAGCTTAAAATGCAGCCTCCAATTCCAAGTAGACTATTTCTATTTTTAGAGGAGATGAAGCATTCATGCACCTAGCCCCTGAAAGAGTTGCCCAATCGATGCAATTTATATAAAGCTGCTTTCACATCTGCCTAAATTTGAACGTCAAATGAGCCACAAACCAGGACTAGTACACATCAGCATGGATGCATAATCTCTAAAATAGTATGACTGAAGGAGTCTAACGAAGATAAATAGTTGTGCCATAATATCATAACAATGTCGTCGAATACAACATCCTAATAATCATAAAATAAATAAGAAAAATCAAATTATCAAAAATAATTTGTTTGCATTTTTTATGTTTATAAAACTTTGGTCGTGCCAAAGATTCCATCCTTTATAAGGATTCTATTCATTTCCTTTTACACACTACCCTTATTGTCAGAAGTTCCCTGCTTTTCGTTGGCAATACAAATCATGGTTATTTTTAGTAAATGCACATATCAAAGCCCAGGTTTACAGGAAACAGAAAATGCAAGGGACTTCATCAATGTTACTAGAACAATTTAAATACGTATTGCAATATCAAGTAAAAATTATCCATTCAATGTACCCTATCATGCTGAAATGCAACAAAAATGACAAAAAAAACATGGGATGGAAAACAAAGAACATAGAAGATGTCCCTAGCACGTTTTGAACAATAGGATTGCAACTAAAGAGTTAAGAATCATCCAGGGATGCAGAGTATAATAGAAGATGCTCTGTGATTCAGAAGTAAGAGAATAAAACGAGGCAATAATTGTCATACAAACCTGACCAGGTATATTAACACGCTGAGCTCGACTCCCAGTTGCAATCAAGATATGTTTGGTCGAATACTGTTGCTTTAACCCATCTGGTTGAATCACCTCAACTTTGTTAGCACTGACAACCTTGCCCTCTCCCTCAAAGATGGTCACTCCAGCATTGGATAGTAACCGCTTGTATACACCATTTAGTCTTACAATTTCTTGGGTCTGCTGACAAAAAAAAAGGCGGCCAATAAATCCCACACAATGAAGGATTTGATATGATAGGTAATAAATCAAGATTTCAAGCCATTGGATACAAATACAGTAGGAGAAAATTTATTAATATATGTGAATGCATACTCTCAACATACCTGTGTGCATATGTGTGATCTATAGAGATTAAACACACAAAAATTTATCTACACAAGACCAAAAGCACACATATTTGAAAGGCATCCATCAATGCGCAACATGCACATATTTAAAGAAAAATAAATAAATTTTGGCACTAAAAAATACAACTATACATCTAAGCTAATACGAACATGCAAATATGAGCAAAAATGCACTCACACAAGCCCATAAAGCACCCTTTGTTGGTGTGGTGGGATCACATTTTTAGGCTAGATGACCCACACGCTGCCCCTAAATCTCCTTTAGTGGCATGGCAAGATGGCCTATTTTCGCTACCCCCTAGTGAGAGTGTGGGCAGGGTGATGAGCAAAAGCAGGGGCGGATCCACTATAACCCCAGGGGGACAATTGTCCCACCTCAAAAAATTTAAAAAAAAATTATTACATGAATCTTTAGGTAATTTGTCCCCATCCATCTATTTTTTAATCTTTATTACAAAGGTTTTTAGGCAATTGTCCCCCCAAAAGTTTTAAAATACTAATCTTTAGGCAATTGCCCGCCCCAACATAATTAAACACATTATGTAAAGATGTTATTGTTAGCGAACCCCGCAAGGGGGCGCCGCCCCCTTAGACCCCCAACATATTTGCGAAGCGTACAACGATCAAGGATATGAACAAATAGGGGTAAAAGGGCGGCGTCACTGAAAAAAACTTTGGTTGTAAAGATATTTACTCATTTAAAAAAAAATCTCTACACATTTACTTAAACCCCCCCCCCCCCCCCCCCCCGACACGACCAAAAATGAAGGCTGGTTCTGCACCTGATCAAAAGCAATGTCAAATTTCATTAAAAAAATTTCTAACATGATATTTAAGCTTATAAAATAGAATAAATAAAATAATAAGCGAATGATAAATTAAAATTGTAATATTTAAAAAAAAAACTAAAGATGCCCAAGAACGTAGCATAAAAATTAAAGCAATGAAAAAGACTATGAACTTTGATGGCTCGCCAACATATGCAAATAAAAGCTCATCATCTCTTCTACGTGTGCTTGAAGTCAAAATTATACAAAAATGACATGTGAACTCCCCTACTTATAGGCATTGATTTTTTAGCTAGCTGGACCCGCCTAAGTATGAATGCAAAAAAAAAAAAAAAACATGAACAAGATAACGCTAGTTCATTAGGTGATTTATCTCGCCTCAATGTCAAAGCCAACAGACTCACAAATGAGCAAAATGTGAACTTAGGAGATGCAAACCGAAAAGTGTGTGAAAAGATAAAAATATAAAACTTAAAGGCATCTCGATGAAAAATGTCATCGTAACAAATACATTAAAATGGGAACTACAATGGCTTAAAAATAATATGCAATGTTTCACTATAAGAGGGGAAGGGATAGCTTAAGAAAGAAATATTAAAAAATTCTAAGATTTGATCATATCTTGTTAAACTAGACAAATATTCAAATAGTACTGAAAGAACAGCTTTATGATATCCTATCATGTAGTCGGTTTCTATCCCTTAAAATTGTCAGTCTTTGGGTGCAGCTTTGAGGTCGCCACGCATCTGCTACTGCTGACCCATGTCGAAGCAACCAATCCATGTATTTGTAACAGGCTGGGTGCTAGAAATTTCTTTCATCTTGTCTAGCTAACCTCTGATGGTGTAGGCGGACCCTTCCTGATGTATGGATGATCAATTGCAGCTTGAATTCCCATCATTTGTAGGACTGCAATCACTGAGTTATGTGATTGAATCCTCCCAAAAAAATTTTAGATCTTTCAAGTACATTAACTTCCATGGCACTTAAAAATGAAGCAGACACTTTTTACACACTATGTGTTTCTACAAATGGGTTTATGGAATAATATGTAATCCTTGTAAACAACTAAAATAGTATTCTTGCAGAATCGAAAAACCCCTACACAACGGAAATACTTCAATTCAAAGATGAGGTCATATCAGCCACATAACCTCTTCTTAGCCAGAAATGAAATCAGTGTTGGCTCAAGAAAAATGGCGCGACGGCGTGAATCCTGCCTCGCAGCCATAGGATTTCATTTTTCTTAAGTGAGATTGTAACTAACTAGATTTCTCCTGAGGGTAGTGTCAGGGTTTAGTTAGATCTAGGTTTTTACTTCACATGAGCGCAAGCACTCATAATTAATTACCCCTTTTAACGCCTAAGAGAAAACTCTCAATTAAGGATAAATAATTTTTAGGTGTTTTAATCTCAATATTGTGGGGGGGGGGGGGGGGGGGGGGGGGGGGGGGGATAGAGGTAAACCCGATCAAGATCCCATAGTTCCATAGTCCCGGATATACCGTAAGTTTAAGTCAACCAACACTAACAATCATTGATAGTAGCGTCCAGCAAATCTGATTAGCAACCATAGATTGCCTCCTCTCAGCAGTCCCAAGTAAGCTAAGATGGTTAGATGTAAATTTTAATTTTATTCAGATTTTGGAATTTACATCTATTAGAATACCCAAAAGTTGATTTGATTTGAGATTTATAGCTTCATTTAGAATTTACCCAAAAGTTTGAATTGAAGCGGGTCCTACGACTGTTATTACAAGTAGCCAGGGTGTTTAAATTTAGGTCGGGATTTACGACTTTCATTGAAAGTAGCCCGAATAGCGGGTCTTATGACTTCTATTAGAAGTAGCTCACTAATGGTTCTTATAACCTAGTCTTATAGGCTAAGCTTCCCGTTAATTTGAATTTGATTGTTTGGGTTTTAGGATTATTACAATTTATTTAATAATTTCCTAAAATGTGGGTCTTCCGACTTAACTTAGAAGTTATCTACCTATTTTATTTTATGTTTGTAGCTTAGCATAGCACTTGTTCTTTTTCGTTCTTTAGCATTTATTTTGATTTTAATTTAATTTCAATGCTAATGAATTTTATTTGCATGTTGCAGGAGCTCGTGTTGATTAAGAGTTTTAGAGAATTCGCAGAGTTTGGAGACCATAGTGTATGTGAGTTGAGAGTTTTGTATATGGTTTCGAGAGCAAAGTGTATAAGAGTACTAATGCAGAGTTGAGTTGAAAGTTGTTTGTAAAGGGTATAGAAAGTAGAGTGTTTGAGAATTCCAATTTTGAATTGTACATGTTGACTAGTGCAAATTGCTCTTTATTTTTTCTTTTTTTTTTAATATTATCAAAACAAAAAACAAGCACCTATCGAAGTGGCTCTCTCCACATTAATTGATTAATTGATAAATTTAATTATATAAAAAACTAATTTAATTAACCAATTAAAATTCCATTGCTCTCGAATTTTTAATACTCATAGATTTTAATTGCTCTCCAATTTTTAATGCTCTCGAATTTTTCAATTAACCAACCATTAAATTTTAATTAATACCAATTAATTTGACTGATCAATTAATTTAGATTAATTAATTTTAAATAATTAATTAATTCTTTTGATCAATTAAGTTCAATTAATTTTAATTAATTATTTTTTTATTAATTAATTAACTTTCATTAATTAATTTCAATAAATTAATTTGGTTTTAAATTTTTAATTAATTAATTTTAATTAAATAATGGATTTTCATTAATTAATTTTAATCAATTATGTAATTTTCATTAATTAATTGATTTTAATTAAGCAATTTAATTTTAATTAATCAACTAATTTTCATAAATTAACTTTTTTTTTTAATTGATATTATTTCAATTAGTTAATTTTCATTAATTAATTAATTTAAATTTAATTTAATTAGTTGATTAATCAATTAAATTCAATTTAATTGCTCTCTAATTGAATAATTTATAAGGCTATTTTGACAACCTCCCGGTGTCCCCTCTCGCGGGGAGGTTGGGATGCCACTTGTTGTTAATTTCTTCCCTGTTGGATCTAAGGTCGACGGTGTAATGTCTTGAATCTGAAACCATCTCGACTAGACCAAAGGTCGACGGCGCAACACTTTAATTAAATTTCCTCCAGTCAGGATCTAAGATCGATGGTGCGAGGTCTTGGATTTGAAATCGTCCCGGCCAGGTCTAAAATTAACGGCGCAAGGTCTTAAATAAATTTCTTCCCGATTGCTTAAGTTTTAATTTTATTTGAGAAAAATAAAACTTAAATTATTAATTGTAGTTCAACGAAATTTCAAAAGAAATCATAGTGGACTTGAGGATCACGAGAATAACAGTAATTAGATTTATGCAGGCTACATATAACAAAACACAATCAATTGATCTAATTATGTAAGTGGAATGGAAATAAAGCTATCTAAGTATTTCAGGCGGTAGGTTTATTCATACGGAACATAGGGGATCAGACAGGTAAGGTGCACAGACAGAGCGACAAGTTGAGTAGGGTTTCATGCGAAACAGGAGACGAACCACGGGCGAGGGTATTCGGTTGAGAGAGATCACAAAGAGGAGGCTCACGGGTTTGTAAGAGTCGACCAATGTGGAGATTCTAGTGTTCGAAAAAGGGCAGAGCGGCATGTTGGAGGAGTTACGGCGTGCAGGGCCTAGGTTGAGGTGTCAAACGCGGGCAAGGCTCGCATATTAGGACTGGTCGGGCATGGCTATTGGGCCACATCGGAGCAAAGGCGAAGGCGGCTGGATCTTTGTGTGGGTTTTGGGGTTCAATCGACAATAGAGAAGAAGGCGGAGGCTTGATGCAAGGGGGCTGCTTGGAACGGCAAAGGCATGGAGTAGAATTTTGAGAAATTAAAATTGTGAGTGCCTCTTCTTCAGTTATTTGCCCTTTTTATTGATTAGGTTGTTGAACGTCAATTATTTGAGCGAAGCATTACATCGTTTGGCAAAGTGGGGCCGAAGAAAGCATCGAGAGAGGTGCAGCTCTTCGATTTTCCCTTTCATCCATTTTTTATTTTTAACTTTTCAGTCATTTTCCTTTTTTTTATTTCTTATATATATATATATATTAGTCAACAATCAGGAAGCCTTGTTATATAGAGGTTAGACATATGTTCTGTTAAAGGTTAAAAAAGACGGTACAATCATAACTTTGTAAGCGGCTAAGAAGTGAACATATAATGAGCTTACAGACGTCAGGACTAATGGATTAATCTTGACAAGACATGATAGGAGTTTCCCATCATTTCCACATAAACCTTCTATGGAGTATGGATGTCATGTTTAACCAATAAAGTCATAAGAACTAACCTTTCTGAATCATCAAAGATGAGATGATCAGTTCATAATATCATTTCCCGTTACTAGTAAAGCAAATAGAAATAATTGCTCAAATGCAGAAAATAGAACATATTGACCTTATTATGCAAAAGCTTTTTCCAGTTGAAATCAATTTGATCGCTAAGTTCCCACCCAAAGTTTCGTGCATCCTGCAAAGAAGGAACATCAAAAGTTGAATCAACTTGCATATGACAAAATAATCATTAAAATATATATTTCCAACAAAAGAAAACTTTTTTATTCAAATTAATATGCGTATCATAGCAAGTAGCATAAAGGAAACAAATAAATCTAGTCAAGAAGAAATAGAGGCTGAAAAGACATCGTCATTTAAATTTAAAAACGTGAGAAGACTAGAAGTAGCACAGAATAGATAAGGATTACTTTCATACTTAGTTAAGGCGCTAGATAAGAAAATATTAGAAGGCATACGAATTACAAAACTACTTCTCAAACAAAGATAAAGCAATGGAAATTTTCCTTTTATTGTTATGTGATAATCAGTATTGGCAGGGTTTACAACATGGAAGTTTTAGAAAAGCAGAAAAAAAAAATATTTTTTAATTTTATTTTTTGAAACTATACAAAATATGGAAGTGTTTATAAACATCTCCAAAAGGCTAATAATGAAAATAAATCAAAGCTATTTAAGAAAAAATATCGCCAATGGAGCCAGGCAACTAGAATAGGAAGAGGCACATGGGGTCATAAGAGGATCGATAATCTTTAATTCGTGTACTCAAAGGATCCTATAAAGATTGATTGATATTTGAGCCCCACAATCTTTTAAAATCTACCTCAAACTTAATGGCATAAATCTACAATTACAAATTTACCTTAGGCAATGTATCTAAATTCATATTAAAATAGTAATGTTGCTACTCATTCCTCCATGTTATCAAATTTCCTCCCAAAAATATGCATTATTCAATCGTGGATCTTCTATCCATTGGTGATCATGCATAGTCTACATTAATATACCATTTAATTTATAAAGTATCCAGTTTTTATAAAGAATCCTTTTTACTAGGAGTTGATTTAAAGTAATTGAGGATTCTATAAGTAGCCTGAAAATAACTCTTCATGTTAGTGTATTAATAACCCATCAACCAATTAGACTCACTGCAAATATGATGTGCAGACGGATGACAGATAGACCAACCATTTTTCGAACTAATCTTTGTTATTATCCCATGTCTACTTTTTCATTTGTATCCAATTTTTAACATTGTTAAACTAAGATTTCACAAGGTTTGCAATCAATTATTTCTATTTTTTTTTTTTTTTTTTTAGAGAGGAATATTACTTATTCTGATTGAACTTATATTCTCAAAAAGTATTTGAGTTTTCCCAAATATTTGATCTCAAATTCTTCAACAAGGTTTTTCAGAAGACTCGTTTTTTTATATTTTCATCACATGCGACAATTATAATATCAAGATATATGACGAGAATTAAGATTTTACTATCACTGGAGTATTTTATGAAGAAAGTATGACCTACATGTCTTTGTTTGTACCCAACGTAATTCATAACTTTTATGAATCTGCCAAAACATGATATCAAAGATTGTTTAAGACCATGCAAAGCCTTGTTTTAATTTGAACAATGTAAACTTTTATGGGAAATGTTTTTTGCTGAATTGAGTTTTCCGAAGAAGAGAAAGGGACTCTAGTGGGTAGCTAGGGTTTGGGAGAGCCGAATCTTCCTCTCCAATCGAAGATCCATTGTATCTGGTTTGTTTCTTCTTCTTATCATCAATTAAAAAGTCTCCTGTGAGATTCCACATAGATCTTTCTTGTTTACAATTTTGGGTTCACTGAAATTGAATTTCAGCTAAGGTTTTCTCCTATTCCTAGAAGCGTTTCCTATCAAATTGGTATCATAGTGCTTTTTTGGGACCTATGACGGCAAAGAAAATGGAAAGGTTGGAAGGCAAGATGGAAAATCTCAAGGCCAAAGTGGAGGAAAAATACTCTGGCATGGAAGGGAGTTTCTCATCCATAGAGAGCCGTTTCGGAAATATGGAAGACATGATAAAAAAGTTGACCGAAATGCAGTCAAAAGCCTCACCGATGGTTCTGAGGGCTGAATCAAAGGGGAACGAGATTCTGGAGGAGGAGGAGGATGAAGAGGAGAGTGTTTTCATCAAGGACCGCCACAGGCGGATCCCTTGGTGGGCAAATCAAGGTATCGTGAAGGAATGACAATAAGGATGAGATAGGCCGAACCCTTTGGGAGACTACCCGGCCATGGTTGGGCGAAGTCAGGGGGTCCAAAACTCCAAATCAACCAAGATAGAAAGGGAGGGAATCACACCACCACTATACGGGGTGAACTAACGGAGGGAGAATCATTCGGGTATGGATGCGAGATCGAGGAAGCTAAAGATGTCGATCTTTAAAGGAGAAGATACTTAGGGTTGGGTATATCGAGTGGAGCGTTAATTTGCTATCACTGGGCTGATGAAATGGTAAAACCTCATGGCGACGGGTCTATGTTTGGAGGGAAAGGTACCAACTTAGTTTTAGTGGAAAGAGGCTCGATATCCGATCTATTCATAAGGGGCATTTAAGGAGTGTATGCTGGAACATTTATGAGCCTTTTGGGAAGATGACCTCCACGAATAGTTCTATCCCATAACTCAAGAGGGGATAGTCATGGAGTATCGGGAGAAGTTTGAGCTGTTGTCGGAAAGTCTGAGAGGAATTTATGAGGAAGGGTTGGAAGGGAATTTGAAGAATGGGCTTATGGAGGACAGACGAGCAGAGCTCAGGGTACTAAAACCTAGAGGGCTGAGAAAGTTGATGGAGCTTGCTCAGAGGGTGGGGAAAATATATAGGAGGGAGAGGCCAGTAGGAGCAACATCATTGTTGATTGGATTAAAATAAAAAAATAGAGAAAAAAATAGTGCTCACTTTCGAGCTAATGGTTGGGAGATGCCTTTCACAATCCAGGAACAATCGCCTCATGTGGAGGCAAAAATCCCCACCAATAACGGTTTTAAACCATTACGAATGGGTAATAAACAACAGCCTCAAAGGAAAAATAAGGAAGTCCTTTGGGAAGCTTCACACCAACCACAACAACCACTGAAGAAGCAAGAGTCAGCATCTTCTCGGATCTATAAAATATTGAAGGTTCTCAAAGACAGAAACCTATAATCATGGGAGGGGCTTACAGGAGTACCTCTACGACCTTGGCACCGAGACCCAGATGGTGTCATTTCAAAGCGAAGCACTAAAGGAGAAGGGCACTGGAGTTCACCCTGGAGGAAACTTCAAGCATCTTACAAAAGCGGAGGTGCAGGATAGGCTGCAAAATGGTTATGTTTCAAATGTGATGAGAGGTATACACCGGGGCAAAGGTGCAAGGACTGAACTCTTTAGGTTCTCATCATCTATGATTACAAGAAAGCTGAGGAAGGAGGTGGGAGTGAGGCATCGATGGAGGATGAGGAAAAGCTGCATTTAGACATGGTAGAGGCTTCCTTGAACTCAGTGATTGGATTCACTCTGAATCATATTATCAAAGTGAGAGAAGAAATAAAAAACAGAGAGGTAGTGGTGTTGATAGATAATGGGGCTATCCATAACTTCATCTCCAACCAGGTCGTAGAGCAGTTGGGGGTGAAACTGGTGGACACAGTGTGCTATGGGGTGATGATGGACACTAGGAAGACGGATAAGGTAGAGTGTGTAGGAGGTGGTTTTGACCATAAAGGGAGTCTAGGTGAGGGAGAACTTTCTCCCATTGGAGTTAGGGATCACTAATGTCATCCTGGGGATGAGATGGTTGTAGACCTTGCAAGATACCAGGGTTAATTGAGGAACAACTGATGATGGAACTGGTGGTGGAAGGGAAAAGGGTGGTGATCAAGGGATATGCAAAGCTCTTCAAAGCCATTGTGTCTCTCAAAACCATGGTAAGGTCCATACAGGAGGTGGGAGAAGGATTTCTGGGGGAGCTGTAGAGCTTCGAAGAGATCAAAGGGGAGGAAAGAGGGACATCCCTCTTTCAGTACAACCGCTCATACAACAGTTCAGTGAGGACTTTCAACCATCTTAGGGGTTGCCACCACTGAGAGAGTAAGAGCAAGCCATCACTGTGAGGGATGGGATGTCACTAATTAGTGTCAGGCCTTACCACTACCCTCAAATCCATAAGGATGAGATTGAGAAGTTGATCCAGGAAATGTTGGAGGCGGGGATCATCAAGCATAGCATGAGTCCTTTTTCTAACCCAGTTCGACTGGTTAAGAAGAAGGATAGAAGCTGGAGATTGTGTAGATAACCAAACCTTGAATAAGGAGAATGTGTCAGTTGCCTAGACAAGTTTTTTATTCCTGTGATAGATAAGTTATTGGATGAGCTGTGTGGAGCAATGTTATTCACGAAGATGAACCTGAAGTCTAGGTACCATCAAAACAGGATGAGAGAGGAGGATGTCCCCAAGACAGCATTCAAGACACATGAGGAACACTATGAGTTCTTAGTGATATTGTTTGGCCTTACCAATGCCCCTGCTACATTTCAGTCCCTTATGAACAAAGTTTTCCGACCATAACTCAGAAAATTTATCCTGGTGTTCTTTGATCATATCCTGGTGTACAATAAGTCAGATGAGAAGCATTTGGAGCACTTGAAGGTGGTTTTAAAGGTATTACCGGAGCATCAATTGAGAGCCAACCTGAAGAAATATTATTTTGCACATGCTAGTGTGGATTACTTAAGGGCACGTGGATATCCTAGAAGTGGGTGGTCGTTGATCAGGCCAAGATTGAGACAATGTTGAAATGGCCTCTCTAGGAATCTAAGAGGGCTGGGGGTTTCCTAGGGTTGATTGAGTACACAATAGGAGATTTGCGAGGGGATACAGCACCATAAACTAGCCACTAACAGGAACATGTGAAGAAGGATAGCTTCTTATCGGGAGAGACAGCTAGTTAGGCCTTTGAGAGATTAAAGAAGGCCATGATCATGGTACCGATCCTGGCCCTATCAGATTTCAGCCAGAGTTTGTGGTAGAGACTGATGCATCAGGCTATGAATTAAGGATAGTGCTCATGCAAAATCACAAGCCCATAGCCTACTTCAGCTACGTGTTGATAGCAAGAGCTAGGTTGAAATCAGTCTATGAGAGGGAGATGATGGCCATCATGCTAGCTATTCAAAAATGGCGCCCTTACTTGTTGGGTCGACATTACATTGTCAGGACCAACCAGAAGAGCTTGAAGTACAAGCTAGAGCAGAGGATGGTGGTCTAGGAGCATCAGAGGTGATTGTCCAAGCTACTGGGTTCGAACTTTGAGATTCAGTATAGGCCAGGGCTAGAAAACAAGGCGGTTAATGCCTTGTCCAAATGTGTTGGGAACTCCAAGAGTTAGTCATTCTGATACCAGTCATACCACTGATGTTGAATTGGGGAGATATTAAAGAAGAGAATGTTCAAGATGACGAGCTGACGAGGATTACGGCAGATTACGGCAGATATATTGAGGGATAGGAGAAGCCACCTCGATTATTCCCTACATGTATCAGGGGAGGTTTGTATTGTTGCGGGCCTCGGTCCATATTCCACGCCTGTTGTAATTCCATGGGAGCGTTGTTGGGGACCATTTTGGTGTGCATAAGACATACAAGAGATTGAAAACTAAGCTATATTGGAAAGAGATGCACAAGGATGTAGAGGAGATAGTGGCTAGATGTGAGGTGTGCCAGATGAACAAATACATGACTATGACTCCATGGGGATTACTTTAACCCCTAGCTCTTCCAAATAAAGTGTGGGAGGAGATCACCATGGATTTTATAGATGGGTTACCCCGATCCGAGGGATTTACAGTGATCTTGATGGTGGTTAACAGGTTGAGCAAGTATGTACATTTCATCCCCCTAAAACATCCTTACACGGCAGAGACATTCAATAGAGAGGTGGTCCGACTGCATGGGGTACCGACTTCTATAGTGTTAGATCAAGATAAGGTATTCCTTAATCATTTTTAAAGGGAGTTGTTCGGATTGTTGGGAAAAGTGTTGAACAAGAGCATCACTTACCACCCTCAGACAAACGGGCAGACGGAAGTAGTAAACAGCAGCCTGGAGACATATTTGCGATGTTTTTCTTCGGAGACACTTTGATCGTGGGCCAAGTGACTAGCATGGACAAAATATTGGTATAAGACTTCGTATCTTTCAAGCTTCCCAAATGACTACTTTCAAAGTGTGGTACATAAAGGACTCACCTCACTTAGTCCACTTTGGGCAAAGTAGCACACCAGTTTTTTCAGTGGAACTGTACTAAGAGGAGAGGAATAGGGTGTTGGATAAATTAAAGAGGCTCTTGTTGAGGGATCAATATCATGAAGAAGCGGGCAGATGGGCGCAAGAATGACATCCAATTTGAGATAGGGGATAGGGTATACATGAAGCTTCATCCCTACAAACAAAGGACAGTAGCTAACAAGAGGAATGAGAAGCTGGCTCTGAGGTATTTTGGGCCTTATGAAATAGTAGAGAATATTAGAAGCAGTTGTTTATTGATTTAGGTTACCCCCAACAGCTACCATACAATAAGTGTTCCACATGTCACAGTTGAAGAGAGTTATTGAGGATCATGCATCTAGTTCAGAATTACCTGAGACACTAACAAAGGACTTGGAGAAATGGTATTGGAACCGCTAGAGTTAAAAGGGGTACGATAGGGAGAAGGAGAGATCAAGGAACGTTGATAAAATAGAATAACCTTTTTGACTATGACGCCACATGGGAGCCATATGAGAGGGTGAAACATCAGTTTCCATCATTTCACCTTGAGGACAATGTGAGTCTTTGGGAGGGGAGTATTGATAAAATAGTACAAGAGGGGACCGGTCCAAAAGGGACTGGCTCTATTTTATTCCCGCCCTAGCAGTTGTCCACTCCCCGTGGGGTGGGATCAACTACATAATATAAAGAGAGGAGGGGCAGCAATGAGAAATTTTAAAATTAGGAGGGATGATTTGGTATTTTGCATTTTATTTTATGCTATTAGTTGGTTTTTGCCCTATGGATTGGTTTATGTGATGTTTTTTGTTGAATTGAGTTTTCCTAAGGAGAGAGAGGGGCTCTAGTGGGTGGCTAACAGTAAAAATTATTTTTGTATCATAATTGTAAAAATGTGAAGAATAATGCTAAGAAAGACACATCCAGACTTCTAGGATCAAATTTACCCTTCTGTTATTTGTGGAAGTGGACATAGGGAATGACAAAAAAATTTTAGGAGGAATTTTAAAAAGAAGTGATCGGTCAAAATAAAATCCAACTAGATAATTATAAGACTTTTGAAACCAATCACCCTTACGAGTATTCTATATATTACATATGTGACAGTTAGGACTGCTTCTCCCATTAACTTTTTGACATTTGATTCTGAAAGCGAAGAGTATTGGTGATTTCCAAAAGATAATTTTTTCTACCACTTCATTTTATTGAGTATCAGGACAAGAGATTGGTGGATGATAACTTCTTTTTGGAAGAAAGAAGATAATATATGATTAAAGTAATCACTAGCATTATCAGCCTGAAATATCTTGAAGTTAGCAATGAAATTACTTTTGTATCATGGTAGTAAAAATATGAGAATTTAACTCTTTACTGGATATAATGGAGAAAAAGGATTCATGTAGTTGGTCTCACATAGTGGGATAAAGGCTTGATGTTGTTATTGTTGCTGTTGTTGTTGATAGTAAAAATATGAAGAATATTAATATGATAGTAAAAATATGAAGAATATTAATGCTAATATCAAATTATTGTTCGGTAAGATATACTAATATCATTCGACTACAATCATCAATGAAAATAATAAATTTTGTAGCTCCAAAAAAGTTGAGGATTTTAAAAGGCTTCCAAATGTCAGAACTATCATCCAACCACCAATGAACCAAGATCCTCCAAAGACTATCACCCAACTACAATCTTTAGACCAACTCCCCTAACTATGATCTTTTGACCAACATCGCCCAACTTTGATTCACCAACCATCATTTCAAGGCTACAATTCTCCAACTACCATCGCCCAACTACGACCATTTGACCATCATCACGCAATTATAACCCTCCAATCACCGTCACCTAACTATGACCATTCGACTAACATCTCTTGACTAAGGTCCTCTAATCATCGTGAATCGACTATGGTCATCCAACCACCATCGTTAGGTCCAATCATTTGACCATAATCCCCCAAATATGATCCTCCAACTACTATCGCTCAACCACCATCCTCCAACCAATCACTCGATTATGCTCACCCAACTAATGTCACCCCACTATAATCTCTTGCCCACTGTCACCTCACTACACCAACGCTTGCTGACTTCGTCTACAGCTGTAAAACCCGAAAATCCTATTTTAGGCTTTGCACGCTTTTTAAAGCGCCGCGACAAAGTTTAAGTAAAATTTTCAAGGTTAACGGAATGTAACGAAGTTAATTTTAGAAAATTCCACTCGAAATTCTGATCGTTTTGGTATATAGAACTTATACCTGATTTTGACTAATTTTGGAGTTATTAATTTTAGAAGACTAAAAATACCTAATATACCCTTACTTAACCCTTAAACCGAAATTGCTTAAGTGAGGGTAATATGGTCATTGTAGCAAACCCCAATTCCTCTTAATAGCATAACCGAGCCCTCATCTCCCCATTCACGCGTGATTTTACTGAAAACGAGAGAGAGGGAGAGGACGGTCCGGCGGTCGGGCAAGGGGCGACGTGCGTTCCGGCGACGATCTTCTGGCGAAAGTTTTAGGTCGAATCGAAGAGAACGACGAGTGGAATACTCAGGTACGATTATTTTAGAACAAATCCTTCTAAATCTCTAGATAATTGAGATCGAAAAATCTAGGGTTTTTCCAAATTCGATTTTCTTTCGCAATTTCTTTACGAAATCTTTAAGGAATATTTAGAAGATTGTTTTGGCATTAAAAACATAGAGATTTGAGGAGAATTTTGGAGATTTATAAGTTAGGGTTTTTGACCTAAAACTTAATTTCGTAAAACACCTATACGAAAATGATTTCTAAGGGTATTGGGAATGATGTTAATGCGGAAATTTTGATTTTGGACGAAAATTTTATTTTCACTAATTTTCATGATTATTTTAATCCGAAAATTATTATTATATTATTATTATATGTTAAGGATCAATTTAGAATCAATGCTTGGATGAAATTGGAGATTTATGAATTTTCAAATTTTAGGTATTTAATAAATCCAAAAATTCATATTAATTTAATTAATTTTCCTTTAAATGTCGTAAGGAATGGTTAAGGGAAAATGCTGGGTTTAGCAATTAGACTTAGGAAATTTGATTTCAATTTGTGACACGTTTACTTTATAAACTTTTAGGTGGTGAACATTAAGGTGTGAAGTGAAGGACTTGTGTCGAAGCGACGTACTGTGCTTAATTTGAGGTAGGTGTTTAGAACAAGTTAAATTTATAAGTGCTTCAAATTTCTTATTGCTAAATGTATTTCATGTCTTTATATTTTTATTAATTAATGTTTTAAATTCAGTAATTTTGCAAGTTTATGTCTTTATTTATTTGCATTAACTATTGAGCATATGAGCCATATGAAAAGACATTTGGGCATGAAATTATATGAATGCTTATGAAAGGAAATTTAATGAAATGAAAAGATTTAAAAGTAATGAAATTTTCATGTTGCATGTTGATCCGGAAGTGCCAATGGTAAAGGAGCTCGTTTGAGCATTGGTAATGGAGGCTCGCATGAGCCATGGTAAAGGATGGTTCTTATGAACCAATGGTAAAGGAAATGGCCACATTTTGACTGCGTACCTGATCAGTACGAATAAGAGCACTTCTGGGACGGGTGATACATATAGCACATTCATTTTGCACCTTGCATTGTATATGAAAAAGAATGAAAGAAAAGAAATGTTTATGAAAAAAAAAAAATGACATTATTTGATGAATTGCTTAATGAATTAGTTTCTAATTGAAAATATTTTTTTTATGCATCTTATGAAATTAACTGTTTTATGAATTACCTGCTGAGCGTTAGCTCATTCTTCATTTTGGAAATATTTTTCAGGAGAGAAGTAATGGCTGCACGACGACCTTACACTTATCGTCGTAGGGGACCTCAGAAGGATGAAAGGTTCCTTTTTGTGTTTTCAGTTTTAGTCTTTGTATTTGTTTCAGTGTAGTTCGTGAGTTTGAGGTTTATGTAATTGTGAAAGTTTATGTTATGATGATGAATTTGAAAGTTTTATTGGTTATGAGACAGTTGATCACTTTATAACATTTGAGTTTGAAGTTTATTAGTGGCTCTTTCATGTATTTTGGGATGATATTTATGTTCTAACCTTAAGTTTTAAATGAAAAATATGTTATGTATTATGCTCTTCCGTACGATCGTCTATTCCCGCCCCGATATAATCGGGCTAGCCGGGCCGGGTCGTGACAACAACCAACTATGATGAGAGAAAATTTCAATAAATTTTATAATGTTTCATATCATTATTTTTTCATATATTATTAAATTGCATTATTATTTGTTTAAAAGGTGCTTTGGGATAGAATGCCACATGGGATTGACGAGAAAGATACATAATTGTTAATTTTTTTATATAAAAAACAATTCTTAAAAATTGCTCAGCCTTTACTAATCCATTTAGTTGAACTAGCTGACTAATTTATTACTTCACCAATCGTTAGATTAAGTTCATTATCTGATTGAATGAAAAATCAGTTGCAAGACCTCAACTATAAGAATATACAGCATTTATTGGTTTTTTATTAATGAAATGTCATCATTTAAAACTCCACTTTTCTAAACTTTTATTATTTTTTTCTAACTTAATTTTACATGGCATGCACATCCATATTTTATGATTTATCAAGGATCCTTACAAACATTTGACAACAAATCAAATTGGTGAGACATAACCCGACAAACTCCAGATATTTGAATTTAACTTAATCCACAATTGCTTCGTTGTGAAAATTGAGCCATCTTGAGTAAGAAAATGAATTATTTCAAAACAGTTTGAGATCATTCTTAAGCCGGCTTGGAAACATTAATGGCCCAATAATAAGATGATATGCATTCGATAATTAATAAAACATGAAATTGAAATAATAAATATTGAGACTTTCTAGCATATTCCCAGGTCTTAATATTTCCACACCTTTGACTTGTTAAGAATCAAAAAATTTATTAGTCAAGCACTATGAATAATTCCACACCTTTTGGCTTGTTAAGAATCAAACCATATATTAGTCAACACTATGACACAAAATCTATTGACACTTGCACATATACACATTCATAATTTCTTAGTGCACTATGAAACTGCTTTCCAACTAATCAAGGCCCATGATTGAGTGTTTACAAATAAGAACCCAATTGGTTAACCCAAATTCCTAATTGCATAGTTTTCACCCTCAGGAAAGGTGAATATTATCTCACTATGGTACAAACCCTGCTTTCGCAAGCCAAATAGGTACCATTGTTCCCCGAGGTAGATTGGAATTTAAATTAACTAGATTTCCCCTTATGATCGACATCAGGGTTTATTTAGTTCTCTGAGGTTCCACTTCTTATGAGCGCAAGACCTCATAGTTAATTACCCCACCTAACGTGTAGAAGAGCACTCTCGATTAAGGATGAAACTATATTTAGTTGCGCAAGAAGTGTAGAAGTATGTAAGTGTTTTATTATTGGTTGTGGGGGATAAAAGTGCACCTGATCAAGATCACATGGTTCCATCGTCCCTAGTATATCGTGAGTTTCAGTCTACTAACACTAACAACCATTGATTAGTGTCCAAGGAATCTGATTAGCAATCAAGGGTTGCCTACTCTCACGGATCCCAAGTAAACTAAAGTGGATAAATGCAAATTTTAATCTTATTATAGTTTAGGTTGAGACTTTGTGGCTCTGCTTAAGAGTTGCATATGGTTTATATTTAGGTTCGGTCTTACAACACCGTTTAAGAGTTACCTGTAGTTTAGATTTGGGTCGGGTCTTACGACTTCGCTTGGAAGTAATCATGTAGCGGGTCTTATAGCTTTGTTTGGAAGTAGCCCTAATAGTGGGTCTTACGGCCTCTATTAGAGGTTGCTCATGCATGGGTTAAAAGCGGGCCTTACTGCTTCACTTTGGAAGTAGCCCATGTAACGGATCTTATAGCCTCTATTAAAGGTTGCCCAAAGAGTTTAGTTTGTTCTGAGAAAGTTTTCCCTAACACCCTAATTGAGGTGGGATTTACGACTTTTATTAAAAGAGGCCCGTAGAACTTAGGTTAGCGGGGATTTAATTTAACGGGGTTTTAACAAGAGACAGTTAACTTTGCACCCTTTACTACCTCGACACCAGCGTTAGCATCATGCCTATAGTTGTAGCTTTGCTTTTGAGTGGGTCTTACTGCCTCTATTAGAAGTAGCATGTGTTTATTTAGGGTAGATTGGAATATACCCATATATGCTCTAGTTTTTAGTTGTTTGCTAGCTTGACATTAAGACTGTAGCTTCAGTTTTTTACATGCCTGAGACATTAGTGTTATGCTATAATGCCCTGTTTTTTTTTTTCTTTGCATTACTTGCTTTAGCAGTTAGTTTCAATAGTTAGCTTTACTCTTCCCATCACTATTTATTAGGTGCTAACTTTCATTTACTTGTTTATAGGTGTTCGTGACCAGCAGTTTACAAAAGTTGAAGCTTGCAGCAACAGAGGCTATAGTTTGTAAAGGTTTAGAGAGCTCATAGGTAGCTTACAACTTTTTGTTACTGAGAGCTCAAGGGTGCTAAGGATTTAAGAGCTTGTTTAGAGAGTTGTTTGCTTGTTCTACTTAGAGACTTGTTGTTGAAGAGCAGTTTGAGAGTTTGTGTTTGAGCGTTAGTAGCTTGTACTTAGGTTGGACAGTGGAAAACATTTATTTTTGTATTTTCTTTCATTTTATTATATTAGAATAAATTGCATTAATTAATTAGGTTAAGTAATTAAATATTAATTTTAGTTGAAAATTTTTAATTTAAAAGCTCAGTTCTTTAATTTAAATTTTAAATGTATTTTGAAATTATTAAATTAATTTTGATTTAATTATTATTTCAATTTAAATTTTATTTGCTCGATTAAAGTTTTGATTTTATTAAAAGTTCAATTAATTTAAATTTAATTTAAGTTAAAATTTGAGTTTAAATTGTATTTTAAAATTATTAATAATCAATTAAATTGTTTGACCAATTAAGTTTAATTAATTAAGAGATTTCAATTAATTAATCAAATGGTTATTAAAAGATTTAGAATTTTAATTTTAAAATTGAATTTTAAATTAATTAAAGTTTTAATTAGATTTTATATTAATTCAATTGTTCAATCAAATTTTAATTTAAAAATTGAATTTTAATCTACTTTAAAATTAGTTAATTAGTTGTTAATTAATTGAGTCAATTAATCATTTAGTTAATTAGGTTCGAACTTAATTTTATTAAAAGGTTTCATTAATTAAAATAGTTAATTAAGTAGAAGTTTTAAATTTTAATTTTAGTTTACTCATATTTAAAGTTTAAATTAACGTTTAATTAATTAAAATTGCCCAACTCTCCAATTCGGCAATCTCTCGATGAGATTTTCGACTTCTCAGCATCTCCTCCCTGTGAGGTGAGGTTAGGGAGGGCACTTGCCTTTTTGAATCGACTCGGCCAGATCAAATCAACGGTGAGGACTTCGGGGGAGTGAATCGACCCCGGAATTGGTCTCCTAGCCTTCCATCCATTCGGACAGATCAGATCGACGGACAGAGGGCTTTGGAGGACTGAATCAAACCCGGGATTCCTCCGGTTTGATGATTGTGGTACCTTCTTACTTATATATATCATTATTTATTATTAATATATATATATATATATATATATATATATATATATATATATATATATATATATATATATCATTATTTATTATTAATATATAAACTACTCCTTCCTCCTTATAGTTCAAATAGAAGAGCATGCTTGGGCGTGTGCACCGGCTCAAAAGACACGATTGAAGGCCAAGTCGAATAGATCAAGGCTAAATGGCACGGTGTCATTCGTGTGGGGTATTTGGGTGTGACGACATGGTGAGGTCGAGTGGAAGGGTTTCTTGTAGCTGAGTTCGAGATTGGTGTCGGCTTCAAGGACGAATGGGTGCAGCTCGTCCACGCGTTGTTTGGGTCATAATTGTGCACTGAAGACAATCGAAGGTCGGGTCGGGACCTGCATGCAGCTCAATGTGGATGGAAGAAAGGGAGATTGACTTATGGAGGAGGGAGATTGGAGGCTAGGTCGGCGTTCGACTTCGAGCGTGAGACCAAGAGATATACAAGAAGAGAATGTAGGAGCGGGGGCTTTGGCTTCTTTTTTGTTCGGCACAGAGAGATCAGCTTGAATGAGCCTGTTATGTGCCTCTGAGGGAATTTTGTGTCGTGAGGAGCGAACGTGGGATTGTGGGAACCAACAAGGTGGAGTGGTGGGTACCGCAAAATTGATCAAGTGTGAAGATTAAGTGAACGCATCAAATCAATCATCCCAAACTAGTTGCAATCTATAATGTCAGTTAGATAGCATTTAGAAAGAAACACGTGAATACATATCTTTACACTCTATAGATAACATAATGAGTCAAGCTCGTCATCAAGATTCAAGTTAACGTTTAGGTGAGAAGTCAACCTGGATGAGTTTATTTATTTCCTATTTTCAAAGATTTAGCATTGAATAATTATTTATTTTAATGCCAACTTTGATGATCGCTGCAACTGATTTGTAAGTGAACAAAAAGCAGAGAATTTATTGTTATGCATCAATAAATTCAATAGTCATGGTTTTATCAACAGAGTGACAATTTTTTAGGTGTTGCATGACTACAGAGCTTAAACAAAATTTCAAGGTCAACAATATTTCCATTAAATTTTGTGAATATGCATGTGTTGATCTATTGATCTATTCACCTTCAACTACATTTAATCAAGAGACAAACTGTCATCTAGAATTAACATATACACAAAGGAATTGCCATCATGAACGAGTTATTTTATGCCCTGTATATGAACCAATTAGTTTCTTCCTATCACGAAGCTTTAGTGAAAGAAGTTGGTATGAGAAATAAAATGTTAAATCAAAGTCTAATCACTTCAAATGCTTACATTTTTGTTTCATCAGAACGTAAGTATTTTCTTGGTTATCAGCTCAAAGGCATTCAACATGTTCATTATCAGTAGTTTACTTTAGTGAAAAGTTATTTCATAAGCATAAGGTTTACCTCAAATTCACCTCCAAATTGTGCTCCATACACCAATATCTTTTTAGGAACACAACCACGAATAACACATCTGCAACATCAAGTTATTGGGCAGTGAGTAGTCACTTAGGGTGAATTCAGAAAATAGAAGAAACAACAATTACAGTACACAGACACATGCAACTCCTATAGACCCTTCAGCAAGAAATGAACAATTCATTCGTATGGTCCTAATCAAAAGAAAAGAACCATTTCCATGAAGCATTAATACTTATACAGGATCATAAAACTTACGTTCCACCAATTCCTCCATTAACTTCAGAGCTAATAGGATTGAATGGAAGCTCGCAGATAGCCACCTGCAACAGTTCACAATTTCCGTTGTAAGAAATGGAACAGGATAAAGTTATAAAAGCCCCTTTTTGGATATAACAAAAGAAATGCATGAGATTTTTTTGTTGTTTGGCAGGATTTAAGCTAAATCCTGCTTAAATTATACCCAAATCCTACCACCAAACAGCCCCTAAGTTTGGCAGTAGATTTTGACTCCAAATCTAAACATGATTTTGCTAAAACTCTTCCAAATCATATCAAAGACTTTGGAGATTCCATCTTGACTTTGAAATGAAGATCGTGGAGGAAATTAAATCTCCAAGTCTCAAAATAGTGGTTGGCAGAGTGAATAATATTAGGTAACACTTGTTCCAACTAACCATTAGCCTTGCTCATCGACCAAAAAATTAAAGAAATCCCACTCAGTAAAAAAAAAACCCTAAACTTAAAAAATGCATCTAACACATTTTTCGATCCTTCGCGTTTTCGAACATAACCTCGACTTATCACATACCTAACTTCACATACCCCAAAAATTCAAACGTCTCATTTGCAAAATAGGACTACCAAAGCCAGACGGAAGAACACAGTAAGGGGGTCGGGAAGAGCAAAGAAGTTAGCTGACCTTGGCTCCGAAGCCGGAAGAAGTTCTAGCCGCACGGACTCCACCACTCCCCGCACCAATCACAAAGAGATCAAAATCGTAGCTCTCATCCTCTGCGCCAGCAGCACCGCCCCGCTCCCCATCAATCAGCATCTTCCTCGGCGTCGACATGCCTACTCTCTATAGAACCACAGCCTGCGCTAAAAAACGAAAAAACAGCAACTCAATTGACAAAAATCGTACAAATACTCGAACACCTTTCAATTCGATCGCGATGATAAGATTTTGTTTTTCTTTTTGACAAGAACTTCCCGACCCTTACCTGAGAGAAAAGAGACAACAAGTTCGATAGGACTGCTTAGTTCGATTGGAAGTTCTGATCAAACTTTTTCGCGACTTACAGAGCTGACCTCTTTTATATTACTTATAAATCTTGTTTCCTGGCTACATTCATTGAATTATGTAATTTATTGAACGAAAGTGAGTGTCAAAATGGAATTATCCACATAGTTAAATCAATCGAAATACTCGGCTAGATTTTCTTTTTTAATGAGATTTGAAGAACTTTTTGTTGTTTATTTCCTGGCCTGAATCGCGAGGCAGACGTGCATCTATTGGCCTTCACTGGAGTCTGGAAAGCTGATAAAATTAATTTTTTAAATTAAAAATAATTAAAACTATTTTAAAAAACAGTAAACAAACTATCACAAACTAAACCTAAAGCTTCATTTAAAACAATTTTTTTATTAATTTTAAAAATAATGTATAAAAATTTCTTTAAAGCAATAAAAAATAATGCTAAAAAAATATCTCAAATAAAACATAAATTTAATTATTAATAAGATTGATGTTCAAAAACACTACCATAATAAAAATAACACATTTAATTAAAAAATATTTGGACCACTAAATTTTAATCATAATTATTGAATTTAACTTGAGATAAATAAAATAAATAAAAAAGATTAATTTTATAGCATATTAGCTATGAGATCCATTTTAATCAAAAATATAATCAAGGCTTTTAATTAATTATATAAGAAAAGCTACACTATTTTGAAGAATGCACAGATAATTTCAAAGCCAGTGATCTGGAAGCAGCTTGATAAGTAAAAGAGGCAAATAAAAATGAAAATATATAACAAAATTAAAACCATTTTCCAGAAATTACATAGAACAATAAAGCATCACAGATCACGGATTCAGCTTGATCCAATTTCTTTGCACAACAGAAATTAGACAAATTTGCTTTCAAATTCCCAACTAATTGATCTGATTTTTCTAACCAATTCTGCTGTAAAAATCTCATTCAAATCATGATCGCTCGTTCATATGATGGCTCGACTCGGTTTTGTTTGGCACAGTTTTTTATGGCTTTATAAAGCAGCATTCTTGAACAAAAAATTTTTAAACTAAAAATTTTTGTACTAAAAAGCTGTTTTAGAACAGTAAAAAAGTTGTCTCAAACGAAGCCTCAATTCTCATTTAGAAATGTAGGTTTCGTTTGTGACAGCTTTCTTACTATTTCTTAAAGCAGCTTTCTAATACGAAATTTTTAATGTCCTAAAAAACTATTTTAAGAAGCAATAAGAAAGTCGTCCCAAACGAAATCTTAATCGCAAGCGAGATGATCAATAATAGCATGGGACCAAAAACTTAATGGGCAAACCTTTGAGAAATTATATGGCAGTATAAACTTTAGTGCATTCACATAGCAAAAAGGAGAAAAAACAGAAAAAACAGAAAGTTCAGATTTGTTCTGAAATGGAAGGAATGGTGTCAGAGATTAGCTGACTTGATCGAGAAAGTGAGAGAAGCTTGAATATTTAGGTTCCCATCCAATCTCAGCACGAGTCTTGGAGTTATTCATCTTCTTCCCAGGCTTATCAGTGCTGCCTGCATCCATGATCAAACTTAGCAACTCAGTTTGGGTTGAATGAATTGAAAGAGCTGAAATGAAAATGGTTTTGGAATTGAAATGAACTTACTTTTCACTCGTTTGGTTGAACAGAAATTGATTGAAGATTATTTTTTTACATACATATCCATAATGGCTTGAATATAAATATTATTAACTCGCTTCATTTCTAAAACTATCAGAGCACTTATCTTGAAACTTTCCCATATGCTTTTTTTTAATCAATCAATAAATATTACAGGTAAAATGTCGAACAATTATGACATGAATTCTTTAATATATTATACATTTTTTTATAAATGAATTAATTGAAACCAAAAAACGAAAAATGGAAGTTTAAAATAAAAAGAAATATTACCTCCAATTCTATTAAACCAAGCAGAGCCATCGAGTCATGAAAATTGGAATTAAGATTTTTTTTCTTTTCTTAGAAGGAACTAGATTTAGCTAATATAGAGGTATATGAAACAGAAAAGGTCAGCTCACCTGTAAAGCCGTCGAACTTGCCGCTGTACTTTCCACTCCGGTTCACACAATCCATAATCTCTTTCCTGAATAAACCAAAGACATTGATATCATAGCACACTATAATCCACATATACAAAAAAGTTCTTGGACAATTTAGATGGGACTATTTTTTTATCCCAACAATCTATGTGTTCAATTTAGTCCATTGAATTTAGTCCATTGGCTATTCAAATATTATTCAAAATAATCCTTTTGGACTATTTTAGATCAATTTCAAGAAGGATCGTTCAATCTTGAACAATCAATAAATAGATTAAAGTTTCGTTTGGGACAGCTTTCTTATTACTTCCTAAAGCAGTTTTTTACATAAAATTTTTAATTTTTGTACAAGAAAAATGCTTTAAGAATCAGTAAAAAAGTAGTCCCAAACAAAACCTAAATGGAACACATTAGATAATTTCAGATTAAAACAGACTCCCAAAAATAATCCAGAACCATTTTGACTTCTGCATATGCGTACACACCTGGATATAGGGTTGTTATCGCAACCCAGGAAAATTCTACTTCGTAATTTCCTTTTCATGATTGCAATAGCCAGGGAGGCTGCATCCTGTTATTCAAGAAACAATACAAGAAAGATATCAAGTCACCTATAAAACTAGACAGGGAGTGAATTAATACATTGAAGATGGATTATTCAAATTTTATATTTAAAGAAAATAAAATAATTCAAGATCAATGGAATAGCAGCTCAAATTTATGACCTCATAGTGAATGAGATTGAGAATACCGTCTGGATGAACGTCAACTACTCCCTTCTTTAGATAATAAACATGAGCACCTCTATCAGCGCTGTGTTAATGGTCAAGAAAGTGCAAGACAAAATGAAATACAGCGACCCATTAAGCAAAATGAAAATTCCAGTTATACTTAAACATAGTTTTTGTCAGGAAATACTAAGGCTTCGTTTGGGAGGATATTTTTATTGCTTCTTACAACAACTTTTTAGTACACAAATTAAATTTTGTGCTAAAAATTTGCTTTAAGAAGCAACAAGAAAGTCGTCCCAAACGAAACGTAAGTGTACAAAAGGATATATAAAGTCCTACCAATCTCAGAACACAACCACCAGCCTCCAATACTGCACTTTCCGCTTTAAGAAGAACATCTGTTCGAGGGCTTCTGCCAATTGGCACTACAGGGTAGTCCTAAAGAACCGAATCAATAAAGAGCATTATTGTTTTCATCATTTCAGGAGCTACCAAATTGTTTAATGAACTAAAGCTTTAAGGAAGTTTCTAGAAACAAATACTTAAAAGTAAAATACATAAAACAAATGTTGCTAATCCAGAAGATGTTATCTACATGCCAAACATCAGCTTATACTTGGATAAATGTCCACATTAAACATAGACTAATTTTTTGTCCCAATTTTTTTTTCTTTGTATGCATGAGCTGCTCCCTTTGCTACTTTCAATTTTGTAGTTCAATTATCAGCATTTTTTTCTGGTCCAAGGATAACAATTCTCCTATAACATGAATTTTCACAATTTAATTTCTCAATATAATACAGGAATGAGATCAATAATAGCATAATCGATCCAAACACCATTCACATTTCAGTATTACCAAACTAAGTTGAATGTGATATATATTTGCAAGGCAGGGTTATTATACAGTACAGACATGAATGTGATAGACGTCTGCGAGAGATGGGGGGGGCGTGCAACTCTCGGTTACCCCAACCAACGATAAAAGCAATGCCACCAATTTTCCCAGCCTATGCAAGTTCAAACGGTAACGGAATCATGCAATAATAAGAGTCCAAAGTAACAGGCATTATTTTAGTTGGACATCTACCAGACATTCCACAGGTTCAGTGATCCTTAGGACTGCAAAAGTGAAAATAGTAGAGTCCAGATGCTCATGGCGATGGCATTTCTAAAATTTCAGAAAACATAAACATTTAAGTACATGTTGTGAATCTAGTGACATGAAAAGTGAGTTATAATCTTCCAGGCATTTAAGTACATCAAGAAATGATTTCTTTTTCTTTCTGAATTTATACTTAGGCGAGGTGGGCCCCATGAAAAAACATTCTCTTGTTGATAAATAGGAAGGGTGTTTTATCATTTACTTATGAGAGTTAAGGTGCTCTGAATGTGCAAGATGGAATGTCATGTTCTAGCTCGCAAGTGAGCTACTGAGTTCATTTCAAGCTCACTATAAATTCATTTCAATTTAGTTCTGTGTTTAGGATTGTTCTCATACTCAAATTTATTTTTCATTCTATTTTTCATTTCTCATATTGCACTCATATCCAAAAATCCATTTTCAATTCATTCTATTTGAGTCCCCTGTTAATATAAATTTTAACAACCTCCCAGCATCTCCGTCACATAGAGGAATCTAACAAGAGTCTGATGACTCTGATCATATCTACCAATGCCAAGAAAGTCACACATAGTTGATATCCAAAGACACCATGGCTAGAGTATTTTATGTCTTACAACGACAAGAAAGGCATGAATGGATCTTCATTATTTTATTTAAAATTTGCAATATTTCTACATCGCATTGAAATGATGTGCAAAAATACTTAAATTTGTCATTTTCCCATCATGCTATGAAAAGCATGCATAGAAGTTACCCGCTGCGTCTCGAGCATCACCTATGAGTTTCCCCCACCGCGCAAGCAAAAACTCGCACATGTTTCATTCATCGGTGCCAAGTGCATCACACTCAAGATTTGTTTTCAATTGATACATTTTATACCTTCTCGCAAGACAATTGTTTATGACCAAGTAACAACAAACTTGCAAGAATGAACACACACAAAATTTATTTTTTTGGCAAATATTCATCTTTTATTTGTTCTGTATTCTTTTCTCTTTTTTTGTAAATGGGATGGAGAGAGAGAGCTAGTGAGAGAGTGAGAGTGAGAGGGTGAGAGAGAGAAATGGCTAGTGAGGAAGTGAGAGGTAGATAGTTAAGGGAGAGAGAGAGCTAGTGAGAGTGAGAGGAAGAGAGTGCAAGAGTGAAAGAAAGAGAGAACTAGTAAGAGCGGGGGAGAGAGAGGTAGAGAGTTTTCTCTCAGTATTCAAAGAGAGAAGTTAGAGCAAAAGAGCAAGAGAGAATTAGAGAGAGAGCTAGAGAGAAAGGGAAAGGTGCAGGAGAAGGGTTTTCGGTAAGGAGAAGACAAATTCAGTGGTGTGAGAAGATCAGTAAGAGCCCCGGATGAGTTGGCAATCGATGGTAACCTGACATAGGAGATGTAGGAGAACATCGAAGGCGTTGTCTATGGCAACAAAGAAGGCCCGGCAAAGAAAACAGCGATCGAGGTAGCTGTTATAGATGAGATCGCAAGGAAGAACACGTTGGAGGTCAAGACCAAGAGAGGGCTAGTGTCTTCGATATCTTCTTCAAGTGAGCTTTGTCAAACCTTCCTCGCTTCAATTTTGTTGAGAATTCAGACGGGAGCAGGCTGCAGGGTTCGTTCAACTTGAAGATGCAATGAAGAGGAGTTTGCATGAGTTGCGCTTAGATTGTGGATGTGAGAGGAGAAAACTCATTGAGGGTCTTGTAGCTACATACAAAGACAACAACGGCAATGGATGAGACACATACAATGATTAGATGAGAGCGGGATTTGAGATTTGATATAAAATATATATAATAATAATAATAATAATAATAATAATAATAATAATATGAAATAATTCTATTGATTGGTTCCTTGCCTATATTTCTTTTCTTTTTTGTTTATCAAATTTCGTACTATCATGCGAGCAAATTTTGTGTTTAGCCTTCGTGGAAAAACCTAGGCGATATGAGTGCCCATCTTAGGAAATTTTGATGCTCTAGATGTGTCAACATGGTCCATTTCGCAAATATTCAATATTCGAGTGATTTTGATCAGATCGAGGTGTTTCGAACCAAATTTTGCATGTGAAGTAGTTTTCTGATAGGAAATACTTGAAATCAAGTATTTCCTAATCACTTATACAACAAATCTTGATGCAAACTGCTGTTCGCAGCAGGAAAAACAGCAAAACAGTGGAAAAAACAGGGAAAAGCCGAGAGAAAATTGGAAGAACAGCTTGTATTTTACTAGTAGATGGAAGAAAAATAGCAAAGATACAAGGATCCTCTATTCGAGAGGAGGATCGCACTCTCCCAATCTCTAGAATTCGTTCTAGAGCCCAAGCCTCCAAGAAAACCCTAATTCAATCAATCAAAACATGACCCCTCCCTCATTCACTCATCCCCTTTAATACAACATATTTCCTATTTTAATTTCCCTCCCAAAACCTCATCTCCCCACTCCGTTTGAACATTCAAATTCTTTGGAGAAGTGGGGCCCGCCCCCACTTAAGAAATCTCATTTAAAGGAGGCGGAAGCCTCCGCCTCCTATAGACCAGCGGCTGGAAATGCCGCTGGTTTTGGTTCTGGACCGGTTCACAGAAAACCGGTCTAACAATACCGCCCTCCCAAAGAACCACCTTGTCCTCAAGGTGAAAATCAGGAAATTGATGTTTCACCCTCGCGTATGGCTCCCACGTGGCCTCGTAGTCTGGAAGGTTCTTCCACTGGATCAACACTTCTTTAGTTCCTTCTTCTTTCTGGCGAACCCCCATCAGTTCTAATGGTTCCAAAACCACCTCTAAATCCTCCGTCAGAGTCGCTGGTAGCTCGGGGTTGGCTGTATAGTCACCAAAGGCCTTCCTCAACTGGGATACATGAAAGACTGGATGTATGGTCGCCGTTGGTGGTAGCTTAAGTCGATATGCTACTGCTCCGATCCTCTCCAGCACTTCATAAGGCCCAAAGTACCGAGGAGCCAGCTTATCATTTCTTCTGTTGGCGACTGTTTTCTGTCTATATGGTCGGAGCTTCAAATACACCTTCTCCCCCACTTCAAATTGGATGTCCCTCCTATGCCCGTATGCTTGCTGTTTCATAATCTGTTGAGCCCTCAGTAAATGTTTCTTCAATTCTTCTAGCACTTTATCCCTCTCCTCCAAATACTCCTCTACTGAAGAAACGGGAGTACTACTACTCCCAAAATGTACCAAGTGAGGAGGGTCCCTTCCGTACAACACCTTGAATGGGGTCATCTGTGCAGCCGAGTGGAAAGATGTGTTGTACCAGTACTCTGCCCATGACAACCACTTAGCCCACTGCTTGGGCGTATCCGACACGAAGCATCTCAAGTATGTTTCCAAGCTCCTATTGACCACCTCAGTCTGGCCATCTGTCTGCGGGTGGTAGGCGGTGCTCCTTTTCAGAACTGTTCCCTGCAACTTGAATAATTCCTTCCAAAAATGGCTAAGGAACACCTTATCTCTGTCTGACACGATTGCCTCTGGTACCCCGTGCAATCTGACTACCTCCCTGATGAATGCTGAGGCTACTGTCACCGCGGTGTATGGATGTCGAAGAGGAATGAAATGAGCGTACTTGCTCAATCTATCTACCACCACCAAGATCACTGTGAATCCTTCTGAACGAGGCAGTCCATCTATGAAGTCCATGGATATCTCCTCCCATACCTGTCCTGGTAATGCCAACGGCTGTAGTAGTCCTCCTGGCGACATTGCCAAATATTTGTTCCTCTGACAAACTTCGCACCTTGCCACCATCTCCTCTACATCTCTATGCATCCCCTTCCAGTAAAGCTCGGCCGCCAGTCTCCTGTAGGTTTTCTGCACCCCTGAATGGCCCCCGACTGCACTCCCATGAAATTCTTGGAGCAAATTGGGGATGTGGATCGATGTTCGGGGCAACACAAATCTCCCCTGAAACAACAGTCTGTCTCCCTCTAATGAGTACCCTGGGTGACTACCATCCTCTTTCAGTAAATCTGACCTGATCTTTCCCAACACCTCATCCTTCGAGCTCTCTTCTTTGATTGCCTCCCAATCTAGCATCAAAGGAACAGACACAACCACTGTCTGTAGTTCACCCAATCGTCTGGACAAAGCATCCGCAGCTTTGTTTTCCCCGCCTGGTCTGTACTGAATTTCAAAGTCATACCCCAGCAATTTTGAAAGCCATCGCTGATGCTCTTCCGTCACCATCCGCTGCTCCAACAAGTACTTCAGACTTCTCTGATCTGTTCTGACAATGAAATGCCTACCTAATAGGTAGGGTCGCCACTTCTGGATGGCTAAGACAATAGCCATTAATTCCCTCTCATAGACTGACTTCAGCCTGGCTCTGGCTGCTAATACCTGGCTGAAGTAGGCAATGGGTCGACGATTTTGCATGAGCACTGCCCCCAATCCGTACCCTGAAGCATCAGTCTCCACTATGAAGGTCTGAGTGAAGTCCGGTAGAGCTAGGACTGGTACCGTGGTCATAGCCTTCTTTAGTGTCTCAAATGCTGCTGTGGCTGCCTCTCCCCATAAGAATCCATCTTTCTTTAGCTGTTCTGTTAGTGGCCAAGCTATAGTACTGTACCCTTTAACAAATCTCCTATAGTATCCTGTAAGTCCTAAGAATCCTCTCAATTCCTTCAGATTCTTAGGCAATGGCCATCTCAACATCGCCTCCACCTTTGACTGATCAGCTGCCACCCCTTCCTTGGATACTACATGGCCCAAGTATTCCACCCTAGATTGGCCAAAGCAACACTTCTTCAGATTGGCTCTCAGCTGATGCTCCTGTAGAACTTCCAATACCAACTTCAAATGCTTCATATGCTCCTCCTCAGTTCTACTGTAAACCAAGATGTCATCAAAGAACACAAGCACAAACTTCCTGAGATACGGTCTGAACACTCTATTCATCAGTGATTGGAAAGTCGCAGGGGCATTGGTAAGCCCAAACGGCATCACCAGAAACTCATAATGCCCCTCATGTGTTCTGAACGCCGTCTTAGAGATGTCTCCCTCCCTCATCCGGATCTGATGGTATCCAGACTTCAAATCCAGTTTGGAGAATATCACTGCTCCATACAGTTCATCCAAGAGTTCATCAATCACAGGAATGGGAAATTTATCTGGGATAGTCTCCTTATTCAAAGCCCTATAATCCACACAAAATCTCCAGCTTCCATCTTTCTTTTTGACCAGTAATACGGGGCTAGAGAAAGGACTCACACTAGGTCTGATGATCTTTGCCTCCAGCATTTCACTAATCAACCTTTCAATTTCATCTTTCTGAATCTGAGGATAGCGGTAGGGTCGTACACTAATCGGTGACACCCCTTCCCTTAGTAGAATTGCATGCTCCTGTTCTCTGACTGGTGGTAACCCTTGAGGTGGCTGGAACACCTCGCTGAACTGTTGGATGACTGGTTGAACTACAAGAGGAATGTCTCCTTCTTTTCCCACACTAACTTTTTCCAATCGTTGCAGCTCCACCAAATATCCACCCCCAACCTCCTGGATGGTTCGGATCATGGACTTGAGAGACACCCCCGTCCTAGACAGGCCGACATCTCCCTGTATCACCATTCTCCTCCCTTCCACTACCAGTTCCATTCTCATTTCTCCCCAGTTCACCTTGGTCTCCCCCAAAGTCTGCAGCCACTTCATTCCCAAAATCACATCAGTACTTCCCAATTCTAAGGGAAGAAAATCCTCCCTCACCTGTATCTCCTGAATGGTCAGCATCACTCCTCTACAAACTCCTCTCCCCATTTCCACCTTCCCCGTGCCCATCATTACCCCATAGCCACCGGTATCCACTAGTGCCATACCAAGCAACTCAACAAGCCGGGTGGAAATGAAATTGTGGGTTGCCCCACTATCTATCAGAACCACCACCTCGTGGTCAGCTATCACCCCTTTCACTTTCATAGTGTGACTCGAAGTGAATCCCACTACAGAGTTTAGGGAGACTTCTGCCACATCCAGGTGCAACTTCTCCTCCTCCTCCACTTCTGACCTGCTCCCACCTTCCTCTTCATCTTCCTCGTCTTCGCAAACAAGGAGAACCTGAAGAGTCCGGTCCTTGCACCTATGTCCCGGCATGTACTTCTCGTCACATCTAAAGCACAATCCCTTGGCCCTCTTCTCCTGCATCTCCTTATCAGTAAGCTTTTTAAAGTTTCCCCCAGGCCCTCCTCCTCCAGACCTCTCCTTTGGTACTTCTCGTGTACCCCCCGGTGCAGCTCCCTTGGATGCTAAAAACGTGGTCGTCATCCTGTGGGATCCCCCAGAGCTACTGCCTCGAGTCCCCCTCTCCAGATGCTTCTGGTCCTCGACCAACTGTGCCAACTCCATGGCCTCCCCCAGGTCGTGTGGTCTCATCACTCTGACGGCGGCTCTGATTTCTGGTCTGAGCCCCTTCATGAAGTTCCCTTCAAGCACGGTATCAGAAAGACGATCCAACCTGCTAGCTAGGTACTCAAACCGGTCCCGGAACTCTGCCACTGTCCCTTCCTGTGTCAGTGCAAAGAACTGCTCATAGAAATCCCCTCCGCTGCTGGTTCGAAAACGCTCTAGCAGGCATTCCTTGAACTCCCCCCAGCTTCGAATAGGTCGTCTCATGTCCCGCCACTGGTACCATGCCAGTGCCTTCCCTTCTAAACACAGTCATGCCGCTGTCAGTTTCTCCTCGTCTGTCAATCCGTTGACTACAAAATACCGTTCCACCTTGTAGATCCAGCCATGGCCATCTTCCCCCTCAAAGATGGGCATCTTCAACTTCCTCACCTTCGGATCCCTTCCGTTACCCCTGTACTCCCCATAACCTCCCATTCCTCGAAGATGAGGTGCTCCCCAAGTGTCCCGGTCCTCCCTCCCCCGTTGGTATCCGAGTCCATCGTCATAATCCCCTCTTCCCCTTTCAGAATCAGCACCTCGACGCTGAAATTCAGCACCTCGACGCTGATATTCTCCTCTTCTTTCGCCAAATTCTGCACTTCCTTCATATTCTCCCCTCCGGCCTTCAAAATCCATACCTTGACGCTGAAAATCAGCACCTCGACGCTGAAAATCAGCACCTCGACGGTCATTCCCCAAGCTCATCTCCTCTCTAGAAAGTGGCTCTAGAGGTGGCATGTCGTCGTCTCCCTCAAGGATCTCCACAGCCGGAATCCTCCTCCCCCGAGGCGGGTTCGGATTTCCTCCTACGCCATGGTCGCCGACAGTCTCTCTTGCATCCGATGCCGTCGGATTAGCCTTCATCTCAAGTAATTTCTTCATCATCTCTTCCATGGCCGTGAATTTCCCCTCCAACCTTTCGTTGTTGGTGGTGATTTGATTTTGAAATTCAAAAAATTTTTCTTCCAAATCGGTTTTCAATTGACCGATCTCGCCTTCCAAGACGTCCACCTTCTTTCCGGCCATTGCTCTCCTCACGGATCTCCCAAAATCTTCTTCCGGACAAGATAAACTCGCTGAAATTTCATAATTTCAGCCGCCGGTGGTCCCAAATCGATGCTCTGATACCAATTTGATAGGAAATACTTGAAATCAAGTATTTCCTAATCACTTATACAACAAATCTTGATGCAAACTGCTGTTCGCAGCAGGAAAAACAGCAAAACAGTGGAAAAAACAGGGAAAAGCCGAGAGAAAATTGGAAGAACAGCTTGTATTTTACTAGTAGATGGAAGAAAAATAGCAAAGATACAAGGATCCTCTATTCGAGAGGAGGATCGCACTCTCCCAATCTCTAGAATTCGTTCTAGAGCCCAAGCCTCCAAGAAAACCCTAATTCAATCAATCAAAACATGACCCCTCCCTCATTCACTCATCCCCTTTAATACAACATATTTCCTATTTTAATTTCCCTCCCAAAACCTCATCTCCCCACTCCGTTTGAACATTCAAATTCTTTGGAGAAGTGGGGCCCGCCCCCACTTAAGAAATCTCATTTAAAGGAGGCGGAAGCCTCCGCCTCCTATAGACCAGCGGCTGGAAATGCCGCTGGTTTTGGTTCTGGACCGGTTCACAGAAAACCGGTCTAACATTTTCATTCTCTGACACTTTTTGTTGCCTTCAATCAAATCAATTATGAAAAAAGTATTGATGTTAACACATACCAACTAGGAGAAATCTCAAAAAATTCTCTTTTTTAAACTTTCATATCAAAAACATCTTGTTTCTTATAAATTTCTCTTAACTTATTTGTTTGTGTCAGATTTTCGTTCAATGCTAGCATGATAAACTTTTTATCTCTAGCCTTGAATATTCTAACACACAATAATTTTGACTTTATTTGGGACGGTTTTCTTACTGCTTCTTAAAGCTAAAAGATTTTTAGTATAAAAATTTTAGCTTTAAGAAGTAGTAAGAAAGTAGTCCCAAATGAAACCTTAATGTCATATGTGGAAAGGAAGTCAATGCTAGGTGTAAACTTGGTTATAGCCTCGAAATGACATTC
Organism: Dendrobium huoshanense; assembly: GCA_016618105.1. Taxonomy (NCBI): domain Eukaryota; kingdom Viridiplantae; phylum Streptophyta; class Magnoliopsida; order Asparagales; family Orchidaceae; genus Dendrobium; species Dendrobium huoshanense. The sequence continues at coordinate 9,980,178 of CM028347.1, read as the reverse complement.
AAATCAACATGCAATTTATTATTGTTGTAATTGAGCAACTCCTTTCTTCCATCCACTTATATATTAGTTTCACCAGAAGTCAAAACTAGGGGTAACATTTGCTATAACCTTGAAAAGACATTCATATTAACACCCCGGACACAGTTGTAATCAGGAAACTCCTTTATTCCACCATCTTTCAAAGGAAATCCCACAAGCAACTATTCACCAAAAAGTTGGCTCAACATCCTATATATAGAATACAATCCTAAAGGAGTGACCATGTAAATGTCCAGGAAGTGACTATGAAGCGGATCTGGACCAAACTATTAATTTTCTAAGGCTTCTGTATATATGAAGAATTTCATTAAAAATTTTTCAAGTGAATCTCAAGTCCACATTCCGTGCCTACTTGACTCCTCGCTAAGCAAATTCATTGTCATGACTTTGAAAGGATTGTAACAGACCACAGACAAAACATTTAACCTTGACTAAAAAAATGCGTGGCATTTTACAGTAACAGTCATAGCCATTTAACATTCTTTTACTTTAACGGTTTGACCATAGAAATTTTTTTGGCTGAAATTGCATAGTTGAGAATAAATAGACTTGGCTAGTCTCAAAAGAAATTAACAAGTTCATGGAATGCATTTATTCTGAAATGTTCTGAAGAGATAGTTGAAGTTAGCTCATAGCGTAGTATTTTGGGTTGGGTCCTTGGTTATGTCACACCATTCCTCTGCCTAGATATTAAAGTCCATTTAATTAAGTATATAAGGACCATTTCTCGGATGTACAAGGCTAAAGACAGCAAGAAAAAATATGGCATCACCAATAGAATTTTTGTGTGGAGAGAAATGAGAATGATAATGACCTAAAGAAAAAAAATGCTATAACCCATAGAATTTTTGAGTGAAGATAAGTGAGAACAATAATGATCCACAATGAAGCATGAAAAAACTTTTAACTATCTTAAGAAAAATCAATCTGGTAATATTTTATAATTCTGCTTGACGTCTAAAGTATCGTAATCTTGTTAAATGTTTTAGTCAAAGTTGGCATTATTTTAAAATGATAACTGTTTACAAAATATGAAGCTTTTATCACGTATTCACTCAATTCTTGCAGCTCAGGCCTTTCATTATTTGCCTCTGTTCAGTAAATCATCTTAGAATTGATAAACATTTCATGCAAAGAAAGTTTTTTATTTTTGGTTAAGCCCGAACCGAGCTAGTTTTAAAGTTGGGTAGAATTGAAATATGGGAATTTTCGGTTTCCTAGAGTTCCTTTCTCTGTAGCGAAAAGAACAAAAAAAATCAAACAAAAGTATGCATCCACGTGTCAAGAAAGCTCAAGCGCAATTATTATTTTTCTGAATGCTACAATTTGAAAACTATGTTTCATTTATTAAAGTATTGCTGCATAAAATAAAAGATCTGCGTAATGACTTTCACCAAACTAAATTTTTTTCGATGGCTAACCATATAACAGGAAGGCATGAAATGGCAAATCACGGGATCAGAAAAATGCTGAATGTTTTCTATAGTTAAGCTTGCTTGCTTAAATGACTTAAGGTTTCAAAGAGCGAAATGTCTGTGAATTGAGCCAACTGGACAATTGGGCTTATATGAACCAAGCCATCATGAGATTGAAACAATTCAATCCACAAGACTATCTCAAGCCCAAAAAAATGCATTCAATCTCGAGTTGAGGTTGGAATGATTTCAAATTGCGTCATTCTTACCCTAAAAAATAAATAATATCAGCAGGACAATGCATATATAGTAGATGTTGCACCTCATCGCACAATTGTTCGTCATTGCAGTCATATACAGCGGTGCTTGATGTGAATAGAAAAGAACCTTCACCATTCCAGTTTGATAGGGCCACTCTGCAAAAAAAAAAAGTTACTTTTAGCTCAGGTTATGTCAAAAACTTGCTTTTGTGAAATTCATGCACGTGGATGATGTGATGCGGACATCCAACCGTCCATGCCAATCCGAGGAGCTGAAGATCGACGACCGAGATCACTTTGCTTTATTTTTGTTTATTAAGTGTATTTTAATTTAGATTTGCAATTTCCCATTTTACCCTCTTGTTTTATGTAAGCCCAAGGGGCGAATGTGTCTTTTAATTTCTCTTGAGGCCTATATATAGAGGCCCCTTCTCTTGTATTTGGATGATGAATTATTGATAATGAAAATTTTATGTTCTTGTTGATCTCTTAGTGAGTTCATGGTGATCTCTTAGTGAGTTCACTCTCCTCGATCTCTTAGTGAGTTCGTATGAAAAACTAGATCTCTTTGTGAGTTCTAGGTTTCTTGTATTTCGTTTCCTTTTAGTTCTCTTTGATCTATTCGTTGTTGTGGAGATCGAGTCTTGAAGATTAACAAGGTGGTGGAATCAAAGCAACGAAAATCCTCAGATATTCTCCTCTTCCCCTCCCCTCACCTTGCTGTCGCCGACCCCTTGGAACCATCCAGACCACCGGCTTACAAGGTCCAACCCGCCGGCCTGCAAGGCTCCTCCCGCCGGCCTGCAAGGCTCCTCCCGCCGGCCAATCCTCCACCAGCAGTCGCCGGCCAGCTCCAGCCCGCCGGTCCCCTCCCACCTTGCCGCCGCCTCCTTCTCCCCCTCTTCTTTTGAATTTCAAATATGAAATTTAGGAGTTTCATTAGTCATTAAATGTTTCCTAAATTGCCTCCTTAATTCAAGCAATCAAAATAAATTGAAATTGAATTTCGAATTTGAAATTCAAATTCAATCCAATTGATTGTTTTAATTTAGGAATCTTCCTTCCTTATTAAATCTGAAATTTTAATTTCAGATTTTGTAAAATATGAAATTAAATTGGTGGTCCCCACTCTCTCAAAACTCATCCCCTCTCTCCTCCTCATGTGGCCGGCCCCTTAATGGCCTCCCCTCCCTCTCCTAATCACATTAATGACCCCACAAAATCAGCCCAACTTTCTCTCGATTGAATGAGCAATAATCCTCCTCTTTAATTTGGGAATTCAAAATTGGATTTCACTTAATTTTCCCTCCCAAATCACTTAATCTGAAATTTAATTTCAGATTTTCGTTCTCTCCCCAAATTGATTTGGGATTTAATTAGTCTTGCCACCTAGGCAAGTAAATGGCGTTTCCGTTTCACATCATGATGTCTCAGCTACAGTAAATAATCTAGCCTGAAGCATAACAAAAGGATATAGAATAAGCATGAACATAGAACGACAAGGCAGAATTAGACACAAATTTCAACTATTTTCCTACTAATGATTTAAAATGCCAATTCTCCCATCATGCTGAACTTCACTTCTTTAATAACCTTGTGAGACCCACTGAGCTATATTTTGGAATCAAAATCACAGCTCAGTTGTACGTATTGCATTAGCCAATTTAACCTGCGTGTTAACATCAAAAACTATCTTCGGATAAGACATAATAACTCTTTTCTAAGTTCAAAATTGATTCAGAGGCAGTTTGGCTGTAAGTATTTAGGATGAATCTGTAATTCAAATGCATTGTACATTAATTATAGCATTTTGATGTTTTAGGAAGTTGACTAGAAAAATAAATCAATCATAGGGCACTTATAAGTTGATGGCATGCAGGGCAAACAGAGAAGACAGTCGTGTAGTCGCAAACAGGAGCTGGATGTCAGCATGTGGTCGCAGGCAAGGTCGACGGCAAGGGCCAGCGGAAGTGCATGCGCATGATTGAAGGCATGGTCGCAAGCAGCGGATGAGCTGTGGGGCCGCCAACTGGAGCTTAATAGGGTCATTAACGACTGCATAAGCAACGTGAAAGTGCTGCAGGGTCATCAACGATTAGGTAAGCAACGTGACGCACGCACAAAAGCAATGTTCTTAATACATCTTAATTGAGCAAATTCTAAATTCATTGAAAACGTCATTTTTGCGGTAATTCCACGCAACATTAATATGAATTTGTTTTACTTCAAAACAAAAGCTAAGAAAATCAACCACATATATTTTACTTTTCACCACTAAAAACAGCAAAAGCAAATAGCCTCTCACAGAATTTTTTTTATGCAAACAAAAAATTTTGAGTATTAAACCAGACTACTAAAATTTGTATTCCCATTTATGCCATTTCATTGCACTGTAGAAGTTTTTATTAAACATCACGTGGCCCAAGATATAATACATGCATGTGGCCTTGTCATGTCATTTCAACCTCAAGCATTAGAAACATGAGCTAGACAGCATCGGCAAATTAACATCTATAGATGCACGTAACAAGGACACAGCATCTCAACTAAAATTAAAGAAGAATTAGTTGTACAATTGAACTTAACAATATGAATCGTGCGCTTCTTTATCAATGAAAATTAGACATCAGAATTAGATGTGAAAGTCCAACAATATTTACCTAACATCACCTGGGTAATCTTTAGTCCTGGATGGAGGAGCGCAGAAAATAATATTAGGATACTCCCTATCACTTTTTCCACTTAAAGATGGCTTGATGCCAAGCTTGACCAAGTCATCATGATGTTCTGTTGTCATTGTCTGCCCAAAAATAAGGCAGCCAGGGTAATCCTGTTCAAAGAGAATAAAATGGAAGTTCCTTTAAACCCATAACTAAAGCGCCATATGAATTTTTATTATGTTAGATGGTAAAAGAAAAAACAATTTGCTAAAAAAGAAAAAGACTCGCTCTGAAGCGAGGATTGCTCCTAACAAGTATAAGAGTTCTCACTTTAACGTATAATTTTAATTACGAATTAATATAAGGCTGCAAAGTCAGGTAAATTAGAGGGACAAAGGCAAAGAATAAGCATTTAAGTTTCAAAAGTAGAATGCGTTGGTATAGGTATATTATATTAGCGTGATGAAGAGGCAATTGCTCGGTCAAGGTGAACAGGCACATCACCGTACAAATCTACAATATTAAGAATTAACATTCCTTTGAGCAGTCTTAACAAATTATGAATCAGATGCCATGCTGTTTCAAGAAGCCTATCAACATCTCAACAATGCAAAGCATATTTTGCAAACATTTCTAAAGAACGGGTTAGATGTGAATTTCACATTGTATAAAGCAGTATACTTCTCCTATTCTGGCAAATATTCTGATTGAGGCATACAAAGAACCTTCCCTCGTTTTCTTTCCCTAAAACTTAAGCACTATGACATGTACATTGGACTACAATAAATCTGCAAATTCTAAACCATGTAGGGAAATACTATGCGTACACAACTTGTTTGTCAATAAGTAGTGTGGGTAATTTTATTTATATAATTGTTAACGTAAATTGTACAGGTCAAGTGTCCCATCTTTCAAGCAAAACATACTAGCAATCAAACCTGTTGCCATTTTTCAGCGACCAATTTTCCAAGTACACCTGGCCCAACAATCAATAAGCTGCTTTCACCCATGATATTTGAGGATGAAGTTTCAGAAACAATGTTGCCGGAAGTGCCTGCATGTTAGCTTAAAAATAATCAATTATGAACAAACCACAATAACAAACTGCAACTAGCTTTAAGTTCAAGCAATGATGGACGAAAAGGAACAATAATAGCAACCATGGACAAAGAAGTGCTAAAGAGGTAAAAACATAATCATTCACTAACTAAACAAACCTTTAGCCTTATTTCAAACATTCACCTAGTAAGATCTCGTATGCAATGACATTTAAAAATATCAAAGTATATAGTGTCCGACACGCAAGATACAACACGCACCCAATATGTATTGGCAATGCCATTGATATATCCTATGAAGAAAAAAACTAATAATTAAATGTGCATATCAAACATATGTGTCATAAGTTAAAGGATATTGTGATGATAAAAATAGAGGAAGTGTGGAGAGTCAAAGATAATTAAGAGGTTTTTATTTTTGAAAGGCAGTTGAAATATGCATAAATATTAACTTTATTTTAAATGCCTTCTTATAATACTGAATTTTAATTTATTTTGTAAATGAACAAAATTAATGTATAACTTAGATTGCAAGTATTTTATATTTATTTAATATGTATAATCATTTAATCAATTTTTAGTTTTTTTTTTTTAAATGTATATTATTGACATATCTAACATGTATTCGTGTCTTGTATTAAAATAAAAAGCAAGTCCCATGTTCGTATTGTATTGTAACCATATCCCTGTATCAGTGTCTTGTATTAAAATAAAAAGCAAGTCCCATATTCGTATTGTATTGTAACCATATCCCTGTATCTGTATCGATACATTGTAAACTAAGATTTAGTAAGATATAGTTAACTTGTCTAGTCCGCTTTACTACTTAATCATAATATGTTTTGAAATCAAAACAAATTTTTTTTAAGAAGTGTGAATCCCTGTTACCATGTTGAATCAAGAAATACATACCCCTTTCCCAGAAACAAGGGATATCCATTTTAAAAAGGTGCCAACTTTCAAAGAAAAAAAAAACAAAAACAAAATTTTCATAATAAATTATCTCATGACTTAAAATATCAATCTCTACAATATCTTTAAAAATTTTGCAATATCTGTGTCATAAAAATAATTAAAAAAAAAAACACATTCATAGTATACATCATATAATTTCAAGGATACAGAAATAATGCATTATATAATAGATTAGCAGATAAGTTGCACATCTTTGACGATATCCATGAAAAATAAGAATATATCGAGTAAGCTACAAGCTCGAACAACGGGTTGCATATCCACCAAAACCCCTACTTCAAAATCCATACACACTTCAAATAATAATAGTAATGTCTGACTTTGGCATTATTGCTGGGTACACCAAAACTTTAGTTTCCTTTAAGAAAATAATCCCTCCCCTATCCCACAACAAAAATTCAAAAAACATTTTTTTGTGAAATTTATCATCTAACTAAGCACATTAATCATTTATATCCCAATCAAACCTACAAAAATTCTCAATCATTAGATAAAATCTGCCATAATGTGTAGGGACCATCAAGATTCAAAATTGTCTCTAGAGCTAGACATTCATTTCCTTCATCAATGATCATATACGTCTCATATAGGTTTTCTTAATTTTTTTTTTTTTTAAACCTCCAAAACATATCAGCACCATGATTCACGCTCGCTTACATACCAAAACTCAAGTCCTAAAAATCAAAACAACTTTTGATAATCAAAACAATGAGCTGAGCATAATCAACATACACAACTCATTTTACGAGGGAGTGTTGAAATCTTGAATTTGCGACCAGCACCTTTTCATCTACCAATTCACAAATAACAACTTTCCATCAACAGCAATCCAACAATTCATGGACAACAGCTTTTCATACAACAATCCAACAAATTGGAGGCAAAATTAATTCAATTTAAAATTAACATAAAACAAAAACAAGTTTTGAGTTTCAAGCTCCAAACAAAACTGCTAAATAAGCGCTATTATCATAAAGGAGATGTGGAACAAAAAGATTTAATAAGGATATGGCAATCAAGAGAGTATTAATCGGCCAAATTTAAAATTCACTTCACCTCTAGAGTTCTCCATCAAAGCAATTTTAGGATTACCTTTAAAAAAAGAAATAATATTATCATGCAAAACTAAAAAATTGAGCAAAAAGATATAAATAGTAATTTTGTTGTAGTTTATGGGTGTAAACAAGTCAAGTCAAGCTCGAGTCAAGGATAAGTCAAGCTTGACCAATTACCCAATGGCAAGATCAAACTTAAGCCAAGTCGAGTTCATACACAACATAAGCTCATCTGATATAACAGTGGGATTGAGATCCAGCCAAATTTTATAAACCTACTATATGGGAGCTCGTTGGAGATTGAACTTACGGGATCTAAACATTAGGGAAGTCGCGACGGGACCATCAGCATTGGTGAAAGTTGAAAAGGGATCTCATTAGAGCAGGCAGGAATGGGACCAACATTATTGGGGAAATTACAACAAGAGCTCGTTGTAAAAGGATCAACAGGACTAACAATGTTTAAAGAAGAGGATTATACAACTCAACAAGCCCTAAATCAAATACAGGGACATTTTTTGTTGAACTGACTCACGATTCAATGAGTTGAGTAAACGTGAACTCGTATATTATATGATCTTTAATCTGAGGTGAAGCTTGAGCTCGTTGGTCGATAAGCTCGACTAGGGGTGCAAGTGAGCGGAGCAGGCTCGTGAGCTGGCTCGACTCGGTTATGGGCTCGCGAGCCGAGCTTATCGAGCCCACCAGTCGAGCTCGAGTTTGAGCCGGCTCGTTAATTATTTAATTAATTAAAATAATATATAATAATTATTATAATATATGTTAATGCATAGTATGAGCTTGTTAATTATTTATTATACTCATTGCATTCTGTTGCTTGGGAGTTGGGACGGTGCTTGGGAGTTCAGACGGACTATTGCTTTAATTAAAATAATATATAAAATATATTATAATATATATATTAATCAATACATTATGCTGCTCATTAAAAGCAGGTTCATAATACTTATGCCTCGTTTCAAGTGACAGCTGCTCCTATTTCGAAATATGGGTGGCCATAGGCTGGAAAATGGGAATATCAGACGCGAGAAAGAAATTTTTCTAATAACCGGTTCATAATACTTGATGCCTCGTTTCGAGCAGCTCGAAGAGCTTTTTTTCCTCTCCCGAGTTGAGCCCGAGCTTGACTCAAGTTCGAGCTCAAGCTCGAGCTCGGTATTTGACAGCTGAGCTCGACTCGAACACCCCTTGAATCGAGCTCAACTCGACTCATTTGCACCCCTAAGCTCGACTAACGAGATCATTAATGAGTTAAGTTTGAGCCAACTTTTCATATTTACCCCTCTATCTGAGTTACCTTATGAGTAATGGAATTAGAGATTCCTAGAGAATAATCTCAAATAAAGGCTCAAAAAGTTTGATGAAGTTGACAAAATGGAACTCTTAGTGGCAAATAAGGGACATCCTCAAGAGCTCCACAAAAGAAATGTCTCATTTTGAATATATTGTAGGAGTCACCTTCCACAAATGAGCAAGGAAATACTAGAGAAAGATAACGAAGTATCCACGAAGAATGTTGAATGAGGGCTTAGTCTCGATCCTATTTGAACTTAAAGGGGGTGCAAGCCTAAGATAACTAATTTGGGTCCAATCATTGGATCGCCATTTCATAAGGGATAATAATTGCTGGATCAAAAATAATAGGGCTATTGATGCGATAAAAGCAACCATATATAGCATTCATGGTCTCACTCAATGATTATCTGGCAATATAAAATGGAATTCCTTGGGTTGGCTATTATCAAGGGAGTTAGCAAACTTCACATTCATCCGATGATGGCGAAAGCAGCCACTGCTTCCAATAAATCAAAGTGGAAAATATATTTTTAGCATATTCAAGTTTGTTATAAATTGGAGCTATCATCGCTTAATTGACTACATCTAAAAACACTCCCTAGTCCCTTCCAATGTCTATAAATATCCCCTTCATGAGATACAGAAGGGAACTTGTTTCCTTTTGGGTATAAAGAATTTCTCAACTCCATTTCATGTTCAGGGAGTGGGAGTTTCAAGAGAGCTCCAAGATAGAAACATAGAGAGACTATACGTGATTTCAACAATCTCTGAGAGTATGAATCTTGTATTCCCACATCTAATCCTAAAAGATAAGCAAACATCATCTCCATCCCAATTTATAATCCTCCTTCCTTTCCTTATTGCCACGTAAAAATAAAGATAAATCTATACTTTTTTCAACTGTCCATCTATATGCCAACAAAACCATATCCAAAACGATAACCTAATATCAAAAAAACTGTGAAGAAAATGTCTAACTATACCTTTTAAATCTAGATAAAACATGAACTTCAATACATTTTCACAATATTAAAATGCGCGAGGGGGTGAGAAGCGGTAACCTAGCGCGTGAGAGGCGACGGGTAATGACCGAGACGACTGAGCTATTGGCCTGAGACGGAGGACGCCATCGACAGACTTAGCTTTGACGGCACGAAAGAGAATAGCAGCCGGTGACTGCGAGAAGTAACAGGAGGGGAAGGAGAACTGGCTTATGCCGTGATGAGGCGGCAGTGTTGCGCGTAAGAGCATCGCAAGGCGCTTCGGATATAGCGAAATAGTTGCGCTAAAATAACCAGTCAGTAATTATCCGAAATTAAAAAAAAAAAATGAACATGAGAAGGAATTTTTATTCTATCCAGTAAACGTACGCAGAGGAATGTTCAGTTTTAGACAAAAAAGTACAGGAGTTTTTTTGCCTAAAATCGAACCTTCCTCTGCGTACGTCCACTTGATAGAATAAAAGTTCCATGAGAAGACACCGAAATAACTAATTAATATATTATTCTTAAAAAATAATAATGATAAATTAGAAGATAAAAACTTATTATAAAATAATAATAATAAATTAGAAGACAAATGATAAATAAATATTATATATGAAATTAAATATTCCCAAAATCATATTAATTATCTCAATTAATCCAATTAATCTTTCTTTTTTTGTCAAGTCATAGTATTCACTAACTATACTTATACTCATGGGCGGAGGGAGGGGGGGCAAGGGGGGGCACGTGCCCCCCCTAAAAAAAAAATTTAGCTTAGTGGCCTTTCAACTTTCATTTCATTTATTACAGGCCTTTCCCATTTTGAGTCTTCAAGACAGCTTTTACATGGGCATGCAATGCTTCAGCGGCAGAGAGAGAGACAAATTAAATGGGTAAAGTATTGAGAGAGAGAGAGAGAGAGAGAGAGAGAGAGGAGGAATGACTTGAAAAGAAATTTTGAGGTTTGATTTGCCATGTATTTAAATATTAACTTTTTAAATATTTTTATCTTTTTAATTTTTTAACCGGTGGCTTTTTACCAGCCTATTAACTTTTTAAATATAATTTTATTAAAACTTTTATTCTTAATTAGCTATTTATTATATAATAATTATTATTAAATATTAAATTATCACCCAATTATTGAATAATTTTTGCACTGCTAATGATCTAATTAATTATTGTGAATGATTTTGCTTTTCCTAGCTCTTTTTGCGCAATGAAAATGCTACGGCGCAGCGCACTCATGAGAGCACACCCAACCAAATATATATTGTGTATTATTGATTTAGCTAAAGCTAAAACTGAAAGCCTAAATGGGCTTAAAGTTGATTGTTTTAATGGCTTAATAGAGAAACAAATTCGCCAACTAAAAACCTGCTATAATTTTTGTAATTCTTTCTTTTAAAGTTATTTATTAATCCAAAGAAGCCACTAACATTATTTTTTGGACACATGAAAAACATCAATGCTTTGTTTTCCCTTTTACTTCTCTCCCGTGACTCACGAGTCATGATCTCGAGCACGGCTTTTGTTAGGCCCCCCCTGAACAAAATTTCTGGCTCCGCCACTGCTTATACTTGTAGATAAGTTTTTCAATAGCATGTAAAATACAAAATAAAATCTACATTCTTCAAATTTGAACAAGAAAAGAAATCATTATTTTTTCCTTCAACCAAAAAGAAACTCTCCACTCCTCTTCCTTCTTCTTCTTACTCTCGCCAAGCACAAATCTCCTTCCCCCAAACTTTCTCCTTCATCTAAAGAATAATAAAATAAAATAATAAATTACTTACTTGTTTTTAGTAATAGAGGAAAACAAACTCCTCTTACAAGAATCATGCTCTTCTTCTTTATCAGATTTCTTTTATTTCTCTCCCAATTCCCTTTCTTTTTTCTCTATTAATGCCTCCTCTCAGTCACATTCATTTCCGTTCGTTTGGCTTAACCAGACGAAGTGAAATGGAGTTATCCCTCCTAAAGAGTTGCAACTTTTCATTTTTGAATTTATTTCCTCGCTCACTCACTCGATTCAGACTCATCTGTTGCGCCTGCTCTCGCTCTTGACTCGTCGCTTTGTCCTCTCAACTTAATTGTTTCACTTGTGCTTTAATTATGGCCAGTTCAATTGAACCGTCTTAGCCGATTCAAACAATTCTATTCGATATTATTTGTCAAAGTATTGCTCGATGAGATTAAATTGTATGAAAGAGGTTGAGAGAAATCCAACAAGCATGTTCGACTTATTCGAGATTATTTGTCAAAGTATAACTTTATGGCTTAACACATGTGTGGAAGGGGCCAAGATAAATCCACCAATGATGTTCAACCCATCTGAGGATGTTTGTCAAAGCGTGTCTTGATGCCATTAATATGTATGAAAGATGTTGAATCGAATCCCCCTGTCATAGATTATACTTGATTGGGAGGGGACAAATGTACCATGTATCCTGAATCGATGGTAAAGATTAGTTTTTTCTTTAAACTGTTACTACCTTTTTTAGGTCGAGACTAGAACCTTGCCCATGGAGCAGAAGTCCAACTATGATTGTATAGAGTTTAGGATTCGCTTAAAGTTTTTTTGTATTTATAAGAAGCTTTGAGATATATAGTCACGAGCAAAATTATTTTTTTACATATAAAACATTAGAGGAACTTAGTTGACCACAATTATATTTGAGGATTACAATCAAGGTTTTCCCTCAATTCAAATATGATTCCTATGAAATTGTTGCAACAATGTTTGATTGTTGAGACTTGAGATGTGTTAGAATAATGCACATTTGGTATTACAGTGAGGTTGCCCTCAATATTGAATGACGTCTTTTAGATGTGATAATAGATGAAAATAAAGGAAATGCATTGCTTTCAACCGTGTCCAAGACGTTGATGTGAATGACCTTTTGAGGTTACATTAAAGATTACCCCTAACCAAGAATCACTTCTCAACGGAATATTCACGTAGGCAAAGAGATCTAGAGTTTAGTGTCTTAGTTTTGTTTGAATAGTTGCTATTTGAATGATTTATATTTGTGCAACTTATGTAGTTTTGATGATTCCAAACATTATTGTTCAGATGTATAGTTATCTCCTAACAATTTTAGAAGATTTGCACTTGCTCTTGTGTGTACTAACATTTCAGGAAAATCAGACTCCAGACTACAAAAACTTCAAATCAAATTCAACATATGATATTTTGTTTATTTGAAGTTTGTCTTTTCTTTGAATTAATTTTGAAAGGGAGTGATTGTGATTGAGTGAATAAAATCTTACACACACAAATAAGGAGATCTTGAATTTCTATACTGATCGTACAGGACGATATTTATCGTACAGGACGATCTGTCAGTTATCTCCTATAGAGCACTTGGAACGAATAGGAACTTGCTTAGAAAAATTTTTCTAAGTCCTATTCGTCCAGGACGAATTTTATTTTCGTCCCGGACGATGGGTTATCTGTAAAATTTTCGTCCAGACGAATTTTACAATCGTACGAGGCGACCAGTGCTCTGGAAAATTTTCGTCCAGACGAAAATAAATATCGTACCGGACGATCAGCTCTCTGGAAAATTTTCGTCCAGACGAAAACAAATTATCGTCCGCGGCGATGGGTGCTCTGGAAAATTTTCGTCCAGACGAAATAAATAATCGTCCAGGACGATTGGCTCTCTGGAAAAATTTCGTCCAGACGAACATATTTTCGTCCAAACGATAAACCGACTTAGAACAGTTTTCAGCAGTTTCCAAAACCGACCTTGTAATAACCGTTCGTACTGGACCAACCTAGTTCGTACAGGACGATCAGCTGTACGAATTCATTTCGTACACATATACAAATTGGGTCGTTTCAGATCGTTTAAGTAAAATCGTCCATGACGATCCAGGATCGTACGGGACGATCCACTGCGTACAGAATTGAAAATATGCAGTTTTTGGGCGGTTTTTCATGTCTTTTGTATAAATAGTCCAAATTAGACTGCCACCCAATCTTTTTGTCATTTGATCTTCATGCCTATTGAGAGAATAGCCAAGGAGAGAGTGGAAGAGAGCTTTCAAAGGAGGATTCCTACCATTGGAGCGAGAAGGCTTCACTTAGATTGCTAAGGTAAGAATCTCTACTTGTGAAATTGGATTTCTTCACTCTTTTCTTTCTTCCTTCTAGATTCTTGTGAGAAGATCATTCAAGAAGGTCCGGTTCTCTGCCGACACTTGGAGAGTGTGAACAGACGTCGGTTCTCTGCCTACACTAGGAGAGTGTAAAAGGAAGAAGGTTCTTTGCCTACACTTGGAGAGTGTGAAAGGACGACGGTTCTCTGCCAGCACTGTGGATTGTGTGAAAGGACGACGGTTCTCTGCCATCACTGTGGATTGTGTAAAAAGACGACGGTTCTCTGCCGCACCGGGTAGTGGTGAAAAGAGGGTTTTGTACAGGCTTCTCCGCCTTGCTGTGGGTGCTAAAGGAGAGTCACTTTGTGGTATTAGTGCAATACTCAGAGGGTGCCTCTGAGGAGTGGATGTAGGTCTGGTTATAGACCGAACCACTATAAATCTGGTGTCTTTTACTTTATTGCTTTTACGTTTCCGCACTTTGAATTTCAGTTTTAACAACTCTGTGGTTGAAAAACATTTTTCTACTAACTTTAAAAGAAAATTTTATTTCGGTTCAACTTTATTATTAAGAGGGTTTAAAATTTTTAAAACTACCAATTCACCCCCCTCTTGGTAGCCGTGGGACATTTACTTAGGCTTAACAACCTAATTACTGGACTCAACAAGTTTTGTATGAAAATCTAGCACACAAATACATATAACAAATAGAGGTACAAAAATCATAAGAGACGCCATATTTTTTACGTGTAAAACCCACAAAAGAGAAAAACCACTGGTTTGGACAGATTAAAATGACTCCACTAGTGTTTGTCATTTATTACAAATGATGCATTTCCTCGAGGTAAGATGTTAAAGCAATGTAACAAATATATATCATGTATAATACATTACATAGTTGGAAGAATCTAATGGTATTAGAGTTGTTCTTAAGTGATCGTTGGCCTATTTGCTTGGTCGGTGAGATCATAGTCGAGCATCAATGGTCAGAGGATCGTAATCAACTGACTGATATGGGTGTCAAAACGGGCCAACAGATTGGGTTCGAGTCCAACCTGAATTGACTCGAGTCTAAACAAGTTGACCCAAACCCAACCCAGTTTTGCAATTGGGCCAAGAATTCCAACCCAACCCCCGACCTGACCTGCTAACCCATAATACGAGAATTAGTTTGGGCGTAATCCACATAGACACAAGCACGAGCATGTTTGAGATGCCAATACAGGTGCGTGTGTAGCTCACGCGAGCACAGGAGGGGCTGGGCTGGCTAACAGTGGACGAGAACGCAGGAGGGGCCGGAGGGCGAGCGGGTCCTATGTGATTATGAGTGAGGGTCAGTTGCACCGTTATAAGAGCTGGAGGTTGCAAGGGTGGCACATCTTCAAATTTCGGGTCAGCCCGAGTTGGCTTCAGGCTTATGGGTTAAATCGAATCCGACTCGATTTTATAAATGGGGTGAAATCTCAAACTTAAACATAAATCATATGGCAAACGGGTTGACCTGAATCTGGAATTTCCCAAGTTTGGTTTTAGGCCGGGTCAGATTTTGGCAATCTAGCGACTAAGGTCAGAGGGATCGTGGTTGGGTATCATTTGTTAGAGGGATTGTTGTTGGGCGATAGAGGTCGAAGGGACTCTAGTTGGTTGATTAAGATGGAGGGAAAGTAGTTGGTCGACTGAGGTTAGAGGGATTGCAGTTGATCAACTTAGGTCGAAAGTGTAATAACCAAGGCAAATGCATTTTTTCAGGAATTATTATAAATCAAAATCACAGATCGTCTTTGTCATACATTGATAATATAATATTTTAATTACATGCATTTTTTCATTATTTTTTAACACTAGTAAAAATTCTTAAGAAATTTATGTCTATCGGTACAAAGTGGAAATTTTGGGACAATCAGGTTTCCATTTGACATACAGATTTTACTAAAAATTTTTTAAAAAAATGAATTATTTTATGAATATTTTTTATAATTTTTAAACCCTACAAATCTTTATATGATATTTATACTGAAAATTGATTAAATTATATATTTATTTTATATTATATTACTATTTTATTCCAAAAATATCTTAAAACATGATTATAAACTTTTAAATCCATTTTCATTGATCAATTCAGCTAACATATAATGATTTGAAAAAATAAGGGAGAAATGAAAGGAGAGTGAAAATAAGAGAGAAAAGAGAACGATTTTTTTCAATCTAGCATGTTGAAAATTTTGCTTGTCTCACTTTAAGGAATCATTACCCTTTTTCTAATTTCAATAATTTTATATTTTTAATACTTTTCTGATAATATTTTTATTTTAGTTACCAAAAAATGAAGATAAGTTTACATTGTTAAAACTTTCACCGCATAACTTTTTATATGTGATAAATCTTATTAAAATTAATATTTTGACTGCAACATATTAAATTTTCGCTGGTTAAATTAAAATATATTATTTTTTGAAGTAAATGCATTTATACATTTTTTTATTTTTGTATTTTTTATGTATAAATTTGATAGATTTTTTTATATATATATTTTTGAATTTCGTATATGATATTAACTTCATTGCATATACAAAATATAACATTTTCATGTACGTAAGAAAGTTTATCATTTAACATTATAATGAATACAGATTTGCTCTTAAAATTTAATATAATGCATAGGAGGATGGACCGACAGACTTTCTTTTAAATAAAAGATTGATGGTGTAATCTTAGTTGTAGCTTGTAACTGATTGATTGAATTATACTGACGAATAAAGGGTGATAAATCTTAAATTATTATTGAAATCCACCTATAAAAATTGTGAGATTGATTACTATGACATATAATTGATGTATGGACGAAAACATCACATTAATATTGAATGTCATGTCTTACTTTTTATAATTATACTCATTATGTGTTATTTACTTGATAGTACATTAAATATATTGACATATTGATAGCTCATACTATCATTAATATTGATACAACATAATATAGCTTATATACATGATTCATTGGGTAATGATACTCTTTATCGTATGTTTTATTACTTCATTGAACATATTAATTTTTTAATATTTTTATTACTTTTATAAAGTGATGATTGATATTGGCTAGAACTGAAACATGCATATTAATTCATTTATCTTGCATTGAAAGCAATGATATAGTTTAAGTTTCTTGATGGACTTTTTAGCTCATTATATGTTGTTTAAATGATTTCAAGTTAGGACATGGGAGCAGGAGTGAGAGACTGGTCAGGATTTCTTCTGATACAATTTATTATTATTTTAGTCATTCATTTATACTCATGATATAATAATTATAATATGATTGTATATATTATGAGTAGTGTATATGATTTTTGAAAAAATTGATATAGATGTACATATAGATGTTTTAAATTCTATAAATATTTTTATTATTTATTTTTTATAAAATAAGTCAAATAACTTTGGTGTTATTTATTAAAAGTAAAATAATGATTCTTTTAAATTAGATTCTGGGACATCACATAAGGGATGATAGTTGGTCAATTGAGGTCAGAGAGAATGTGAGTAGTCAACTGGGGACGAAGGTTGAAAGGAACATAAACGGTTGTTGACAAAGGTGAAATGAACTATAGTTGGCGAGCGTAGGAGGTTGGAAGGAATGTAGCCAGACAACTAAGGTCAGAGGTTAATAGTCGAGCAATACTGGTCAGAGGGACCAAAGTCAATGAAGATGAAGGTCAAAAGGGACATAGTCATGCAATTAAGATCAAAGGATCGTAATTAGGGGTGTAAGTGAGACAAGTCGGCTTATGAGTACTCTGCTCAAACCGACTCCTTAACGAGTTTACAAGTTGAGCTTATCAAGTTAAAGTTTGAGCTTTCAGTCAAGCTCGTATGATATCCAAGCTTAATTTTGAGTTGAGCCTGACTTGACTCGAAAACTCGTCGATAGGCTTGATTAAAAAAAAAAAAATTACTCTACCACATTACTACTCTGCTCTGATATAAGGTTTTGAATTTTAATGCCCTATTTTTATTATGTGATTCTTTTGAGCTTACGATTAGTGATGGATGCAACCTACTACCGTGTGAGAAATATATCTTTCTTGTGCTCTAGAGCGACAACATGTGCTTCCTTGGGTAAGAAAATATAAGGAGCTATATTGCTCCAACTTATCATGAAGGATCGATGTTCATTTCATTACTATGTAAGTTTTCCTCCAGTGTTATTCAAGAAAAAAAAGTCATTGCTAATGAAGAGTTCTCTCCTAACAGTTTTAATGTTTTTTTATTGGATTTGAAAATTTTGAACTCTTTGTGACTTTCCCTAGTTATATTATGCGATTCTCCTTTATTATATCATTTTGGTGCTTTGTTATTGTTGTCTTTCATTTCTTATAATTGTCATTCGATTTTATATATTTTGATGTATGACATGATTTTGTTCTTTGCCATTGATGATGATGTTATTCCCTAAATAAGCATACCTTCTCCCCTTGGAAGGTTGTTTAACAACCAATGGAGTGAGGTGCTATGATGGCTTGATGTTGTTGACTTGAACATGCAATAGGTATTATCAGTTGTCCTTTGTGTCCCTACTATATTCGATCACAGTTTATGTTATCGTTGCGTTTTCTATATTTTAATCTGTGGTGCATTGTTGCTACTGAATCAAGCATAGAACCAATTACTTGAATATATGATATGCTACCTTGTTGTTGTTGCCTTTCGAGTTTAGATTCTAGTTCATCTTGCCATTGGGGTTTCTAAATTTTAAGGTATGGTGTGATTCTATTATTTGGTATGGACAATGATGTTATTCTCTTAATAACCATACCTTTTCCCCTTGGAAGGTCGTTTGGAAACTAGAGGAGTGAGGGAGCCAGTTGAAGTGTTGATTATACATGATTGGATGTTTTTATCTTATTATAAATCCTAACATTCGTATTTTAATATTATTGAGTTCTAGTCAGTGTATGTATGTTGAAGCCAGTGGATGTATGTTGAAGTCAGTGATTGTATCTTGAAGTCAATGGATGTATGTTGAAGTCCCTTAAATGTTAGTGGTTGTGTATTCAATTCAACGGTTGTATGTTATATGTCAGTGGTTGTATGTTCATTATAGAGAATTTTTTAATCCCAACATATGAATGATGATGAATTAATTACTTCCTCAATTATCTTCTCATGTTGGTTGATTTGGAAACCATAGTTGGATGGCCGCATATTATATTTATGGATAGATACTGTGTTTTTCTACTCTTGGCAACCATTAGGTGGATGGTCACTTTTGGCCCCAAGGAGATTTTTTCCTGTGGTGCTTTCTGATTTCTATTAATTATTGGGATGTAATTTGATTTTTTGAGTTCTGAGTTGAGATTAATCCTAAAAAATGTTCATATTATGATATTTATATCCTAAAATACTAATTCACTATATTTTTAAGGTTTGTTTCAAAGTTCAATCATCAATGGTTCTAATGAGGAAATATTTCAAGATTGCTATATATATATATATATATATATATATATATATTTCATAGATGATCATATGAAGAATTTTGTAAATTGTGAACATTTGACTATAGTTTTTTATGTAACATTGTTAAAATTGTAATATTTTTAATTACATTTTATGAAATGTTGTTGTTGCGTCCAGGAGTATTCGCGGCGGTAGAGAAATATAAAGTTTATCGTCTTAGCGTTGTACGAAAATCCGGCACGCAATCAGATAAGGAGAGAGGATCTAGCATTTATGAGACACCAAGATTTTTACGTGGAAAATCCCTGTAAAAGGGGGAAAACCACGGGGCCTAGCCCAGTTTGAATGAATCCACTAGTATTGCAGTCGATTACAAATGAGGCCCTTCCTTGGTGGAAGGTCTTAGCTTGATGTACATCTTATGGAGTACATTACATGATGTAAATACAAAGGATCACTATTGACATGTTCACTTTGTTAGAAGGACTGCAGTCGGCGGGCGACGTAGGTCAGGAGGACCGTAGTC
Source organism: Dendrobium huoshanense (assembly GCA_016618105.1). Lineage (NCBI taxonomy): Eukaryota > Viridiplantae > Streptophyta > Magnoliopsida > Asparagales > Orchidaceae > Dendrobium > Dendrobium huoshanense. The sequence goes on along the minus strand of CM028347.1, from coordinate 9,960,317 downwards.
AGCTGGCGACAGAAGACTGTAGTCGGCGGGCGACATAAGTCAGGAGGACCGTAGTCAACGGGCGACGGATGTCGGAAAGACTGTAGTCGGCGGGCGACGTAAGTCAGGAGGACCGTAGTCGGCTGGCGACGGAGGTCGGAAGACTGTAGTCTGACGACGAAGATCAGTAGGACAGCGTCAGGTAGAAGTCCAGCAATGAAAAGAAATGCATCTTCGCATAGATGTCCAGTGAAGTCCGATAACCGGTAGAAGTCTGGCATCGGGTAGAGACTTGGCGAAGAGTGAAGGTCGGACGTCGGGTATAAGTCCGACGTTTGTTGGTGGCATAGGAGAAATCCGGCCTCCCTTGGGCGGAGTTTCGGCGTCAGGCGGGAACTCTATCGTTAAATGAGAAGAATTTCAGCATCACGTGGAAGTTGTGCAAATTCCCGGCGTTTCCTGAAAATCCGGCAGAGTTCCGGCGTCTTCAGGCGACAAGAAGAGCTCCGGCGGTGGTCGAGGAGGTGAGGAATCTCCTTTTCCCCTTTCTCCTCTTCTTCTTCTCTCTCTTCACTTGAGCCCCCTTGGTGTAGAATGAGGGCTCTGTTTATATTTTTTCTGGAGTGGCATAGCCCGTAAATAGGCGTGAGATCAAGGGCGAATTGGGAGTGGTTTGAATGAACGGCCGATATCGAATCCTTTGATCATGCACCGTTCGTTATTCATTTGAAAGCCTTAATGATGTCGTAATTTGATGATCTTAGGCTCGTTGGATTTGTCTCGTTGAGCCGTTCGATTTGAGTATAAGCTCGTCAAAATCAGAGACCGTTTGGTAACTCAAATTGTGGTTTAAACCTTCCAACAGTGCTTTGAACCCTTGATTCAGACTCATTTGGGCTCGGATTGGGTTGATCTTGGTGTCGTTGGGTTCGTATTTTCGAGACGCTCAGTTTGACTATAAGCTCGCTAAAATTGAGGTTCGGGTGCTCCCAAAATTAATTTTTGAAGTTTCCAACTAGCTTTTGCCTCGAGATTCGTGTCCGATCAAGCTAATTTTGAGATGACGTATCAGTTGTAAATGTACTAGTATATATTGAATAGCATCACTTTTGTTTGGTTTTGCTTTGATTCAATTTTTTTATTTGATGATTCTTTGTTTTATTTAAGTTTTATTTCAAATTCACCTTGTGTCACAACTTCTTGAAAAATTTTGGATAAGAAATAATACTTAATTTTACTTCTTTTTAATTAACTTTTATTTTAAATTTCATTTAGATATTTATCTACTCTTATTTGAAGTGAAAATCAATATTTTAGCTAATACTATATTTTTTCTTAAATTACAAGTAAAATTAAAAAAAAAAAAAAAACTTAAATTTTAAATTCAAAGTAATAAAATATGAGCTTCATAAACGAGTTGAGTTCGAGCTTTCTAAATGAGTCGAGTAATTGACCTGAGCTTGAGTTAGATTTTTTTTTACGAGTCGAGTTCAAGCTCAGTGTGAGCTAAATAAGCTCAACTAGATAATATCACATTTTGACTCGTTTACACCCCTAACTATAGTCGACGAGCAACAAAGGTTAGTGATATTATAGCCAGGCTACGAAGGTCCATGAGACTGTGTTGATGAGTGACAGAGGTCAGGAGGAGACCCGACGATGACAATCAAATGGAGGTCTGATAACGATTGTCCGGTAGAGGTCCAGTTGTGGCGACATGGGCGCGAGGTTTCGCTGATAATGGTCTCGGGGTGGAGCATCGATATTCTTCAAGCCTCTCAGAGCCCTCAAAACTCTCTTAAGTTTCTAGCTCAGGGTCAAAGCCTCCTTCAAAGTCTACTTCATGTAGAGCGTGAGAGTTTATTTATAGATTTCGAGAGTGACATGCTTCATAAATATGAAGAAGGCCCAAGCCAAATTCAAAGTGCTCCATCAGACGACCCATGTTGATCCCCTGAGTATAAAACATTAGTTTTGCATTTAAGTGCCATAATGAAGTCAGAATTGAGTGATATTGGGCTCGTTGGATTTGTCCCGTCGAGCCCTCAATTCGACTATAAGCATTCTATATGAGGATATCATTGGATCACCCAATTAATATTTTGAATCTTCCAAATATGCCTAAACCTATTGATTTGGACCAACTTGGGCTCGAATTGGACTAAATTTGGTGTGTTTGGGTTTGTCTCGTCCATACATTTGGTATAATTATAAGTTTGTTGAAATCAGAGTTTAAATGACCCTGAATTTAATTATGGAAGTTTTCAATTCATATATGATTCCAGATTTGCACCGATTCAAGGCGATTTTTTGTGACGTATCAGTTGGACCCTATTTTCGGACGTTGAAACTTGCAGTGTTCGAAAATATACATTTGATACTTTTAAACAGTTGACGAGGTAAAATTATAATTTATAATTTAAAAAAAAAATTATGAGGTGTGACTGCTCCCTAGAAATCAAACAATTATTAGGTCCTCCGACCGGACGTAGAGGAACGTCCGGTCGGCACTAAAATCCCGCCAAAAAACTCGGTATTTGCTCGGTATTGCTAGGTATTATGTAACGCCCCAAGATCTAACTTGGAAAGAATTTCAATCAATCCATTAAAATCATCAATCATTTACCAGAGCTATATATAGTATTCAATTAATACCAAACAGTCTAATAAAATTCTATAATTTAAAACATCAATGTACAATTCTTTTCATATCTCAAAAGATCATATACAATACTCAGGTTCTACATAAATTTCTTCAGTTCGTCCCGTACTAAATCCAGTTCGTACGGACGAACTGCACTTAAAAAAAATCAGCTTTTTAAGGGTTTTACATATTATTTGGTAATAACGAGGAATACCGCGCTGTGAAGATCAATACCGAGTTATACCGAGCAATACCGAGTTATACAAAAAAATACCGAGTTTTTTATAGGAAAAACTAAGTATTTTTTTGTATAACTCGGTATTGCTCGGTATAACTCGGTGTTGGGTCTTCACATGATGGCATTCCTCGTTATTGTTTGGTATTGCTTGGTATTTGCTCGGTATTTCTCGTTTTTGGCGCGATTTTAGCTCTGACCGGACGTAGCTCGGACGTAGAGCTATGTCCGGTCGGAGGACCTAATAATTGTTCCTAGAAATCAACGTGAACCACCCCTCCGGACCTTGGATGAAATAAAATTCCTTTGATCATAATTTTAATATTTCTTAAAATGGGGGGGGGGGGGGGGGGGTTAGAAAATAAAAATATTGACAAATTTTAATCTAAAAATATTAAAAATGTTTGAAAAAAACTATAGAGGTTCCATTAGGTCACGAGAGTGATAGAACATCATAAAATAATTTTGGAAAGTTCAACTACATCTAAATGAGACTTCTGAGACCAAAATGGTTGTTTTTCATTTCTTCTGTTTTTTTCCCTCTCTTTTTGTGCCTTTCACTCACGCCATTGTAACGGTAAAAAAAGGGTAAGTTTTTTAAATGTATATATATATATTAAACTTCAAAAAAGAGAAAAAATAAATTATGAAATATTCAGCCAAAATATATTAAATAAACTATGAATAATGGTTTATAATAAAATAAATATAAGCTACAAAAATTATTCGTGAAGAGTAAGGCTTCGTTTGGGACGGTTTTTTTATTGCTTTCAAAAACGGAGTTTTAATACAAATTTTTTTAATTTTGTACTAAAACTCCGTTTTAGAAAGCAATAAAAAAACCGTCCCAAACGAAGCCTAAGACATATACTCAATAATAAAAATTAATTCCTTCAAATAAGATACAAATTTATCATAATTGATGAAAAACTGTAAATTTATGGTTATGTAATATTCAATTTGCATTTTTGTCCTACATAATTATATTGAAAATATTAAAAATAAAATATATAATTTTAATTCAACTTAAAAACTTATTCTGAAAGTGAATAAATACATTTTTCACCCATAATATTATTATAGCACTCATCAGTTAATTTTGCATATTTTTTAACAATAGTTTGAATGTCAACGACATATATTTAATGCATATGTAATTAAATTAGTACTATTGAAACATCATATGATAGCTACATTAACCATTTTTATTAGAAAAGATTAAATATAACTTTCAATATAGGATAAATAAAAAAAAATTAATACTATCAAATAAAGGATTTGAATGGCGGGTAACCGTGATCGAGAGGTTAGTAGTCGGGTAACAATGATTGGAATGATCGTAGTCAGGCAATAGAGATTAAAAAGATCGTAGTTGGCGGACGATGGATGTCAGAAAATTGTAGCAGAGAGACGGTAGTCCGGCAGCGAGCGACTACCAACAAATAATAATCGGGTGAAGTCGATAAGAAGGACCGCTGTTTACTAACGACGGAGATTAGAAAGACTGTAATTAAATGATGATGATCGAAAGAATCTTATTCAAGCGCTTTGAACAATATCGATTAATTAACTAAGAGATTTTGAATTATAAATTTTAATAAATATTAAAAAAATTTGAAATTTATTTTAAATATAGGAGTCTAGTGGCTACGCTAGTGACGGATCCTTGTTCCCACGTGGGACCCACTTCTGCGAAGTCGTAAAACCTGGGTGGAATGGTTTCGGTGCTCCTAAAGAGGTGTCATAATTGCATTCCATTAATTCCGCCCCGTTGCATTTTCCCAATAAAATCTCTGTTCGTCTCCCTCCACTTGTCTACTGTCAGTCAAAGCCTCTGGCCAGTGTAACCTCTCCCGCGGGATATCTTACCGCATATTTTTGCTGGTCGTTCTTTGCCGCCGGCGGAGACGTATAGCCCGAATCTAGGGTTCCGGTTAGTAAATTTCTCAGCTGGAAGGTTGAACTGTTAGAGAGTTCGCTGCTGAGGTGATGAACTGAGAGAGGGAGCGAGATGGGGTGCGTTCTAGGTCGACATGCTTCGTCGGTTGACTCTTCTCGCCGCCATGGGGATAAGGAGGTGGTCGTGTCTTCTGGTCGGAAGTCGCAGGTGCCTCCTCCGAAGGTCGATGTCGTTGCTGCAGGAGATGGCGGTGCTGCGCAGGAGGAGTTAGCGCAGGTTAAGCCGGCGCGGCCCCGACGGCGATCGAGGACTGGCAGCATTCCCGGGCAAGCAGTTGGAGAGCAGGTCGCCGCTGGTTGGCCGCAATGGCTTTCAGAGGTTGCTGGCGAGGCCATCAAGGGTTGGACTCCTCGCCGAGCGGATAGCTTTGAGAAGCTTGCGAAGGTAATCCATCTTCCACTTGTCCTTTTTTCCTGTCACTAATGTCTAATGTTGGTAAGTTTTTTTAAGTCTTTTCCCAATTTAGATCGGGCAAGGGACTTACAGTAACGTTTACAAAGCAAGGGATACTGTCACTGGAAAAATAGTTGCACTGAAGAAGGTTCGGTTTGACAATCTGGAGCCTGAGAGTGTGAAGTTCATGGCGAGGGAGATCCTAATACTTCGCCGCCTAGACCACCCCAACGTTGTGAAGTTAGAGGGATTGGTCACGTCGAGAATGTCATGTAGCTTATATCTTGTGTTTGAGTACATGGAGCATGATCTTGCTGGGCTTGCTGCCTGCACCCCTACCAAGTTTACGGAGCCTCAGGTTGGATGTATGGTGCATTACTTTTTTATTTCTCTCTTTGGATTAATCTCATCTTTTACAGGAACCTTCAATCTAAAATTCTATGAATTGGGCAGGTGAAGTGCTATGTGAAGCAGTTGCTATCTGGGCTAGAACATTGTCATACAAGGGGCGTGCTACACAGGGATATAAAGGGCTCCAATTTGCTACTGGGCAACGACGGGATACTTAAGATTGCAGATTTTGGGTTAGCAACCTTCTTTGATCCAAACCGCAAACAGCCCATGACCAGTAGGGTCGTTACATTGTGGTATCGCCCCCCTGAGCTCCTTTTAGGGGCAACGGATTATGGTGTTGGTGTGGACCTATGGAGTGCAGGGTGTATTTTGGCAGAGTTATTGGCTGGGAAGCCCATCATGCCTGGACGAACTGAGGTAAGTTTGATATCAGTTTCTTCAGTAGAAGCGTCAGCAACATAGTTGTTTACCAAATATATATTTTTGATTTTAAAGATCTGATGTCTTGATTAATTGTGCTAGATTTTGTTGAACTTCTAATGCAACAAATTTATTTGGTGCACGCTCTTCTTGTGCAATTATGGGTTTAGTGGCTTCAATGGGATCTTAGGCTATTGCTTTTGGTTTTACCATGGATTTCCTTACACATTGCATGCAAGATCCATGCCTTTCTATCAAAATGATCCTAACTTGGGTGAATAGCCATTCCAATATCAAGAGTAAGTAGTCTAGCTGTGGATTTTGGAAGGCGTAAGGGGTTTGGGGTAGGATCCGTTTTGGTGCTGTAGATGCATACATGTTTAGTGGTCCCTTGCTTGCAAAAAAAATAAAAATTTCAAGGGGCTCGAGAGGTGGGGATTTTGTTGTGTACAAGAGGGGGTAGAGAAAAAGGAGAGAGATCATAGTTAACATAAATGGGGTTGAAAGCAACACAATTTGTAAACTCCAAACTCATCAACCTTGTCTCCTTTGTCTTTTGGATGACACTCTTAACTCGTCTTCTTCTCTTCTTGATTCCATGTGTTGTCATGCTCCATTTATTGTTTTAGTTCTTCTTCTTTTTTCCTTCCCTTTGATTTGCAATTGCACTACTGACATTTCCTTGTAGAAAATTTATGAGAGAGAGAGAGAGAGAGAGAGAGAGAGAGAGAGAGAGAGAGAGAGAGAGAGAGAGAGAGAGAGAGAGAGGTTTAATTGCAGGGATACATAATTTTTTCACTCAAATGATCTCATTTAGTATTGAACATCATAATAAAAGCTGCTATTTATAAGCAAAAAAGACATGATAACTTAAAATTTAGATAAAAATAAAATGAAATTATTGTTAATTGGAGGATTCTAGTCTTTATTCCAAGGATTCTATCCTTAGATAGATCTAGTTGGTCCTTACATTTTGGAGGGAGTGTATTTTGCAATTTTAAATTCTCATTATTGACCACCAACCCTCATAACCACCCGTAACCCACTAACTCATTGTAACCACCTCATGCACGCTAAAAAACTTTCAGACGACATAACTGAACTAATACACCCGCTCATTTTCACAAAATTGCACGCAGGAGCCTGTGAGTCTTCGAAATGATTCTGCTTTCGGGGAACAAAATGCAAAGAGTATGTCCGCACTATCCCGTAGAACAAAATGGTTACAAGTCTTTACACTATATACAAGCAGGCCAATGAAAGAGCATATGATATCATATATACGATTAAACATAGAGGATGACGGTTTTCATCTACACACGTCGATGGGTACTACCGTACTAATATATGTAAGCTGATCAAAGTCATGAAATTTTCCCCTTTTGATACATTAGCTCGAATGAAGTTTATTTGATGTGGGGATCGGTTTTCCATAGGTGCAAACCCTCGTGGTTAATTACATCTTAGGCCTCATCCTAAGAGGACTCTCGATTAAGGATGTTATATTATTCTCTCCAAGGATTTGACGCATAGGGAATTTGTAGGCTCTCCTAATCCAAAAAGAAGATTGGCTCAACTAACTATTTCAGCTTACGCGGATCATACAAGCACTTAGTCGGTCAAACTAAAGGAAACTGGAAGAGAAATCACTATATACCACATGCTTGAGGGAAAGATGGAAGCAGCGCCATCAAAGTGACACGGATGAGTAGGATTCAGAGCCTTCGAAGAATGGAGGTTTTACCCATCGATAAGAGATGCAACGGTATACAAATGTCGTCAGCCTTTGATCCTGGATCTACAAGGGACGTACTGTAAACTGAGTACAGATGTCCACGACCTAACTAATGCAAGACACCGCAAGGGGAATTATAACTTAAATCCCACTAGGGATCTAAGCAGCTCCGACATGAATTTATCACCCTGCTCGAGAGGGATACCAGCTAAATTCTACCTAGCATATTAAACCCATGATATTCAGTCTTATGAAAATGTAAGAGTGGTTGAAGGCACAGAAAAGGAAATGAACACTAGGCCCGACCATTAATGGTACCATGCTTTATGCAAAATCAACTATCCCTCCATGTTATAAAAGAAAATATATATGCTTGGACTCAAGGCTATGCATGTGTAGGTGAGGCCAATCAGGACTGGCTAATAGTCACTGTTAAGTGAATAAGACTTACTCATTATCATTTTAAAAAGTGACCCCTTTAAAGGGAATTTTTATTAGGTCTGGTGTCCTGACGTAGCTCTATGTTCAGAAGCTAGTAAAATAGTGCCACATGCTCTTACTCTTTACCGCGCGGCCCGACGACCAGACTCGGACCGGCCCGGGATTGCTATGTATTTGCTGATTTGTGCAGACTGGGGTATTGCTGGGTATTGTTCGATATGGCTCGGCAATAACGAGAAATATCATTATGTGAAGACCAATACCGAGCAATACTGAGCAATACCGAGCAATACCGAGCAATATCCTGGTATTACTAGGTATTGCTCAGTATTGGTCTTCACAGAGCGGTATTTCTCGTTATTGTCAAGCAATACCTAGCAATACGTGAACATAGCAATTCTGGGTTCCGGTTCAGGTCGGGTCGTCGGGCCGCGCGAAAAAGACTAAGAGCACGTGGCGACATGTTATTGGCGTCCGAACTTAGAGCTACGTCAGGACACCGTACCTAATAAAAATTCCTTTAAAGGAGTCATACATTAATTTTTTTTAAAAAAAATTGGTTGATTTTAATCCTATGTTCATCTTTATCTTGCTTACAAATTTTAGCTTTATAGAAAGTTTAATATCCTAAAGAGCCTAATGTAAAGATTTTGTTTGAGGCCCCCCCTCCCCCCAAAAAATAAAATAAAAAACAAAACATAGTAAGAAACCTAGGAAAAAGCATGCAGTTTTAATGCGCAAGCAAAGTAAACACATCATCATATCAAAAATATTAACTAAAGTGTCCAAAGTCCGTGATAAGTACCACTTATTATACAATCTAAAATGTTGAAAAGTAAGGGTGGTCGAGCCCCACGGACAACCCGGATTCTATCCATATGAAATGACACAAGTCTTAAAAATGATGTATTTTTTTTCTTCGTCTTCTTATCCTTTCAAGCTCCTCGTGATGCGTCCGTCGTCTAATAGGATATCCAAATGAAAAGAAAAGTACGATCTAAAGGTTCCTCAATCTTTATATGAAAGAGAGGAAAAATGGAAACTCCTCAAGTTGCATGAACTGCTAATGCAAACACAAACAACACAAGCACATGAAACACCATAATTTGATGATACTAGCCAACACCACCATCCTTGAACAGTAGTTACATTGCACTGACTTATAGCCTATTGAACGTTACCCGTATTTCTTATCTCGTGCTTTTTAAATTTAGATAGGTTTAAATATATAATCTATGATTTCATTTCATTGACTTGCTCTAGCTCATGTTACGTTTTCTTGGTTTGCTTGAAAATTGGTTCTACTCCTACGTTGTAAATTTAAAAGGATGAAATTCATAACTTCTTTAATCAACGTCAGATAAATTTTGATGGATTCTAGTTTTATTTGGCCATGAATTTATTTTCTGTTTACTATGTTACTTGAAGTCAGAAGAATATTCTTGTAATGTATCGCTTCCATTTTCATGTCTTATGATATTATAATTATCTAACTGCTTGGAATCATTTCCAAATATATTCTGAAAAAATTTCATCTGAAGGAGATGGATGAATTTCCTTTGTAATTGTTGCTATGCCTTTTCTCCACAACAATTTTGAAACTAAAACATATTTTCTTTTTGTGTAGATAGCTTAATATACTATTTTCTGTTTCCCAGGTGGAACAATTGCATAAGATTTTTAGGCTATGTGGATCTCCTTCAGAGGAATACTGGAAGAAGTCAAAGTTACCACATGCAACAATTTTTAAACCACAGCATCCATATAAACGCTGTATAAAAGAGACTTTTAAAGAATTTCCACCGTCATCCTTTCCACTTATTGAAACTCTTCTTGCAATTGAACCAGCTGAACGTCAAACAGCTTCTGTTGCATTAGATAGCGAAGTGAGTTTTTATATTCCAACTTCTTTCCATATTTTAAAAGTACTGACTATTAGGCACAATGTGCAGAATTTCAAATTTACACTCGTTGTATTCTTTCTATGATGGAGTTTTGTCTGGCATGCTGTTAAAAGAGAAAAATAACTTAATAGTTATTATATGCTACTAATGAACTTCTTAAAATGTGGACTACAATTTTTTGGCTGATGCAATTCTTCTATTCATCCTTTAAAGCACCAGCACAAAATAGAAAACATGATTTCACAATTTAGCTATAAGTTTATTTGTTGAATAGTAACAATATTTCTCCCTTCAGAGAAAGATTTTTTATATTTCAAATTTTCCTTTAAACTATTGTTATTGATTTTAGAGGGCAGGGTCTAAGTATAATAACAAATGTGAAAAATTTAATGTATTCCAATCTTGTTTGAATGGGCATAAAGCTAGAAGAAGGAGAAAATTTGAAAACCTCGAAGGCTATACCCAATAGGAGATGAAGGCATAACAAAGAGCAATTTGAAATGCAAATAAAATATTCTTCCACAGGGATTGTTGTCCAAGTTATAGGAGGGCTACCAGATACAATAAGGAGGCTTATTTATCCTCTTTTCAAGAAGGGACTTGATTTAATGGTGGTTACGTGGAGTTAAAAAGATAATTAAGAATTATCATAATTTTTTTTAATTATTTTATACAAGATTTTCTTCTGATGAATGTTAGCTTGCCTTAGTCTATACCATTCATTTTAACTCTAATGAATTCATGAAAAAAATACTCTTCACATTTGTTGCTCCTTCTTGCATGGGCTGACCAAGGCTATTCTCCCCTCAAATTTTCCCGAGGCTTCATCTTACCCCTCCAAATTGAGCCCAACCTCTCCTCTCTCTCTAGTTGTTCAGCATACTACATCTCCCACTGGCACCCTTTTTTCTGTTAGTAATCTCTCCATTTGAGATTTACAAGGGAATGAGTTAATTATGAGCAAAGAGGAAGTAAGGAAATGCCATCAAGCATTCAAGGCAAGCAAAAGAAGAAACCAAGGAGTCTTTAATTCTTTCCTTAGTGTTCATTCCTCTTATATTCATGCAGCTTTCTCACTTAATCTATTGGCTTAAGCCTTGCAACATGGGAATCGTAGTTAATCTTCTTATTTTAAAGGTCCTTCAAACCATATACACGAAGAACCCATCTTTAATTTTCATTAATTCTTTCGAAGGTCAAAACTATTCTCGTTGCTTTGACCCTTGAAACCCACAGCCTCCAGATTTGAGGGTTGAATATTGAATTCATCACTAAGGCGCAAGATAACAATGCATTTAAATTTTAGCTTGTTTGGAAAAGATTGTAGTTGAATTTAAATTTAGATTAATTCCTACAAATATTATTGTTTAGTTTGAACTTATTCATGTTGCTGTTATAGATAAGGGTTTTTATGTTTTTTAGTTGGTTTAGGAGTGTATTAGATCTATAATTGCTGCAATTTACATATTTAGAGGCTTGTTTACTGCAGCAAATTCAGTGAAGAATTTTTTAAAAAATAATCTCATCCTATCTCATGCTTCTTAGAAATTCTTAGGCCTAAAAGTACAGCTAGTGTTCTGCGGTTATGTGCTGGAGTTACAACCTCTACAATCTCTTAACTGGGCATTTGTTGCTGTTCCTTAGCTATGTCTTGAAGCCACATATTGCTACTGAAAGCTGCAGCAAAACCATAGGTACAGTACCTGACACCATAGCACAAGCTGCCACGCTTTGTTTTTCTGCAACCTTTTGAATGAACTTGCCGCTGCTGCTGTTTTGAATTTCATCACCGTTGCTACTGCCAGATTAGGCCGAAACTTCCTACCAAAGGTCCAATTGCTTTAGCAAGCAATCTAGTGAGAGTTCATCTGTAGGCAATGGAAGGGAAATCTGCTGCCATTTTCCTTTCTGAAGGCTCCAGTTGATTCCAAGGAATAATAGATCCCATTTGCTTTTAACCACCTCACAAGCAAATGAAAAAACATAGCAATTGTTTGCTGTGAAAAATAGAATGAAAAAAAGAAAGAAACTGTTATTCAACTTCTGTCTCATGGAGGTAAAGCCAAAAACAAAGGAGTTTGCTGACGATAATTGAAATGACACAAACTAAGTAGTACTCTTAACTTATGAATTGGATATTGTAGGAGGCTCTTAAAATTGAAATACTATTTAAACTTGATGATCCAATAAGCTCTCAAATAAAATTTTGAAAATCCACAAGCATTTTTATTAAAGATCATTGGACAAATACAACAAAGTTGTATAATTGGTAGGCTGAAAAGTCAGCCTTCCCCCATATAAAGTTATCATTTCACTGACGTGTGTTGGAGAATTTTTGTATCCTCAAACGGATTGCATATTTTATCATCGAGTACGGCATAAGAACATGATATATTACCCCGAAGGATAAAAATATCATTTTCTTATGGACTCAATAACAAAATTTACAATTATTTAACAGAGATTCCCCCACTCAATGTTTGGTTGAGTGGGGTTTATTTATTTCTGGGGTACAGACATCCCATAGGGGACATCCCATAGGGGTACAGACATCCCATATGGTTAATTACATCCCAAGTTTGATTTGGGAAAATTTTTGATTAAACTAGTGGTTTTCTTTCTTTGGAAGTCATTTAAAAGTTGGCTAAAGTTTGCTTTTTGTTGTTTTAAAATCCATGAAAGTCTTAGCAAAAGGATTTGACCTTTAGGAATTTCAAGGAGGAGCGGATCAACTTAGATTTAGATTTTGGGAATGAAAGCCAAAGGAGGTGAAGTAGGAGCACTTTATTATGAGAGAAACTCAGAGGTGCTCGGACTATCCTAAGTTGGGCTTTACATTTTTGAATCTAGATTTGGTTTAAGTTGATATTTTATTAGAAGATTGGGGCTTACATCCCAACAACACTTGTTTGAGGAATTGCCCGAAGGATGAGGGCTTATAGGGTGATTTGGAATCAACCCGTGCCTCGGACCCTAAGACTAAGGTGAGGACTACCGATAGGTAGTACCTCGAACCTAGATCTAACGAGTGCAAAGAAGGACTTACAAGCTACACCTCACAAGAGGCATAACCCGCCCGACCTCTGGATTTATTGTCCCGCCTAGAAGGGACTACCAGCTAACCCTCCCTAATCGCTTTTAAAACCATGCTATTTGGTCTCAATGCAAATGTAGAGTGGTAGGGTTGTTTTTATTTAGAAGGTAGGTCTTACAACTTGTCTTTGAGGCCAAGATGCCTAATTATGTGGGTACGCATATGCTGACTCATAAAAAAAAAGACTTTTGTTATCTAATCCTTAAGTGAGAGCTTTCTATATGCAACACATTTAGGCTATGCATGAATGTTTTAATTTTTAGAAAACTTAGCTCCTTGAAGGGAGCCATGCAAATTTCTTTTTTTTTGTTAGAAAATCGTGGAGCCTAAATCAATTTTTAGATTGATTACATTTTAATGGGTAGAAATCTTATTTGTCCTAAGAGCCTACCGCATCAAAAGTCCAAGCCACACCCAAACAAAAGCAAAGAAAGAAACCTATGAAAAAGATGCATTTCTATTGCACAACCAGGTAAACAATCAAAGCATGCTTTTATTTATGTCAAATGCAAGGAAATGTAAAGAGAGTCCACATTATTACAACCAGAATTGACAGCTGAGTTGCCTGCCATTATACAACCCAGTCAAATTTACAGACTCTACTTGTGGGGTTCTTCAGGCTCTTGACTTTTGAATGGACATTAGGCTTCACCTTTGTAGGTACATCCTTCTAGTCCACTTCATTCTTTTGCTCCAAATCCCCACAAGTTTGATTACACATCCTAATTCTATCAAATACATATTTGAAAAGAAAAAGACTCAAACCTGCAGTGGATTAGAAGCAGTTTATATGATAAAACATTACATCCAGAATTTTGTTCAGCACTTAAGAGTGCCAAACAATCTACTTCTACCCTATTGGCCATATCTTTAGGGGTTTTAAGCAGTACCTGTCATGCAAGCATTTTATTATTTATGAGCGCCCCCCATTTTAGATATGGCCACCTACAAGAAGAACATGTATATTTCTACACTATCCACTTAAGGACAAGTGCCCACACACAGACAATCCAAGGGCAATCACACCAAATCATCAAACACATGCGCAGAAAAGAAAAATCCTAATCCTAGCATGCCTAAGGGGCTGTGCACCTAAGTTTGTGAGGCTTGTGTAGCATGTCATACTAAGGGTCTTTGATTTTATTTTAGAAGGAAGATGTTTAATCTTTATCCAAGGGTGATTTCACTTTAAGTTGTTTGTGACTTGAAGATTTTATTTGATTTTTAAGTGTTTCATATTTAGGAGGGTTATGAAGAACCCATAAAGTAACCACTACTTGCTTTTGGGCTAGTCTGTTACTTATGAATCCTAAGATACAATGATGTAGGCATCTCGCCTTTTGGGGGAGATGATTGATCATTATATCAAAAGGGGACCTAAGTAATTTTTAGGTGTTTTTGGAGTTCTCTTAGTGTTTGGATAAGAGAAATATCTATCTAATATGGTAAGATAGACATACCTAAGGGGTTTCACTTAGGACTTGGTGAAATCCATCCGATAGGGTAGGATGAACTTCAACAGATTGGATAATTCCTAAGGGACATCTATGAGTTTAGCATTTTAAATGTCATAGGAAAGATCACTCAATTTGGGTTGAGTGGAGGAGGTTACTTAGATTTTGGGTCTAAGAAAGGTGTCCAACATGTAACTTTTGGGCTACATGTTGGAGAAATCTCCTTAGCTTTTGGAGCTTAAGGGGAGAAATGAATCCAACATTTAGCTTTTGGGCTAAATGTAGAGGAACTCCCTCTAGCTTTTGGAGCTAAAGGGAGGAGAAGTCTCCTACAACTTTGGAGTTGAAGGAGAGAGAATCTATAGCTTTTGGGCTAAGGTATTACATTTTCTAAGGCCTTTGGAACCTATAGAAGTGAGGGAAGATTAATAGCTTTGAGACTACGAATCAAAAGGATGTCTCCTTTAATTGTTATATTCAAGGAGTTGAGTTTCATTTGCCTAATTTGGATTAGGCAAATAAAGTTGAGTCACTTATTGAGTTTGGTTCAATAAGTGAGAAAGATTTGTAACTTTGGGGTTACAAATCAAGAGGGATCATCATTGAACTTTTATGTTCAATGATGAGTATTTAGTTTGCTAAGTTTGGATTAAGCAAACATGAGAAGATGATGTGTAAATTTGGCCTACACATCAAGAATTCTTTGGACTTTTAGGTGTCCAAAGAGAGGAACTCATTTACCAAATTTGGTTAGGAGAATGAAAGAAATATAGGAGTTTCTCCTTCGCTTGCTATGGGATTATTTGTTGAATTTGGTTCAACAAATAAATGACTTTGGATTGAACTACTTGTTGATTTGGACTCAACAAATATGCGACTTGGATGAGACTTTCATACAACTTTTAAGTTGTAGAAAGGAGAAAGGAAGATGCAACTTTGGGTTGCAAGCTTCCAAAACCTCTTTGAATATTTGGAGTTCAAAGAGGGGAACTCATTCTCCCAACTTGGATTTGAGAGCATGAAGATGGATTTGGAAGCTCTCATACAATCTTGACTTGTAGGAAAGAGAAAGGAAAATGCAACTTATGGGTTGCAAGTTCAAGAACATTCTCCCAATTTTATGTTTTTTTAAGGAGAATGAGAGGGTCTTCCTACAACGTTTGGGTTGTAGAAAGAGGGAAATCATGTGCAACTTAGAGGTTCCACATTCATGAGTGCCCTTGAACATTTGGTGTTCAAAGGGGGATACTTTCGTTTTGCCTAATTTGAAGCTAGGCTAATAAAGAGAAATTTAGAGGTTTCCTACAATTTGGGCTTGTAGGAAAAGGAATTGTCCAAAATGCAACTTATGGATTACAAATTGGAAGATTTCCTTTGGATGTTTGGTGTCCATAGAGGAGGAATTCATTCCTCCAATTTGGGTTGGAGGGATGGAGAAGAATGAGATGCACTTTGGAGTTGCAAACTCTTGAAAGTTCCTTGAACATTTGACATTCAAAGAAAGATGTACATTCTCCTAATTTAGGTTAGAAGAATGAGAAGATCTTTCCTATAACCTTTGGGTCATAGAAAGAGAGCTTCCCACCTTCCTCAAATGTTTCGGGCTCATTTGAAGAGAGGAAGGATGCACCTTAGGGCCTTGAAAATGATTCCTAAATCAACTTTGACATGATTAGGAAACTTGAAAGGTCCCAAATAATCATGTATGAAAGAGGGGGATTGTTGATTTTGTCTCAACAAATAAAGGTTTGGGCTTAGGATTTGGTCCTAAGACTCTAAAGATTCATGTGATAGAATGATTTAGAACTTTGAGGGTGCTCCAACATATCACACATGAAGGGGATCCTTGTTGGTTTTATGTTCCAACAAGAGAGATGAAAGATCTTGGAAGTTGGTTCCAAGTTGCCAATGATTCATGCAATCTAAAACTTGAAGCTTTGAGAATGCTCCAAGCATTATGCATGAAAGAAGATTCTCCATTCCTCCATGAATGTTTTGGATCCATGGAAAGAGGAGATGCATGCTTGAAAGGAATTCCCCCATCTTTTAGAGTGTTTTGGACTCAATTAGGAGAGGAAAGAATGATTTCCTAATGTCTTAGGAGACGTTTCTAAACCAATTTTGGCATGATTTAGAAACTTGGAAGTTTAGTGATCCTAACAAGAGATCTAGGAAACACGATTTTGACTCACCTAAAGGAATGAAAACACATTTAAAGTCTCTAAGAACAATCCAATCAATTTTGTCATGAATGGTGATTGAAG
This sequence comes from Dendrobium huoshanense, assembly GCA_016618105.1. Taxonomy (NCBI): domain Eukaryota; kingdom Viridiplantae; phylum Streptophyta; class Magnoliopsida; order Asparagales; family Orchidaceae; genus Dendrobium; species Dendrobium huoshanense. The sequence goes on along the minus strand of CM028347.1, from coordinate 9,943,440 downwards.
GTTTTCTAGGAAGGTCCTAAAGATCCGTTTTGATAGGATTTGATTTATTAGAACATGATGTGAGGTTCCAATCTCTAAGGATTTTGATCATTTCATTCAATGATTGGATTTGGAAAACTCACACAAATGGAGTTAGGTAAACTTGAGCATGAAGGCTTATGGGCCTTTGAGGGCCCATATCACACCTCAAGCCCACTTCAAGGTTAGATAAGCCCATTTGGTTAATTTCCAAATCCCAAATGTGGTGGATGTAAATCAACAATGATTATCACTTGTGTGCTCTAAATTTAGTGAAAAGATCAATCATGAATTTGGTTGGTCATAGACATTGTGGGGTCTTCAACATAGACCTTTGAGGATCTATAAGAAACCCCACAAAGATCGGTTGTTAGTGATATTGTTTCCAACCAAACACATTCAAATTCACTAACTTGTAGAGACTATCAATTCCTACATACAAACTCTCCAAAATTTATATCAATTTTGCCATGACACAAAGATTGGATAGTTTGCATGCTAGAGGATCATTCACCATCATTCTTATCCATGAAAATTAAGAGATGCAACACATATTTAAGTAATTCAAGAGCACATATGGGGTGTCTTATGGGTCTTTGGAAACTCACATCTACCCCAAGTTTTCCCTACAAATTAAATAAATATGCTTAGCAATCTCCCAATAATTTTAAAAGTGTGTAATCCTTAGAGAAAGAGACCTACACTATTTATTTAGATCAATTTTGACATAATCTAAATTCTAAGCAACATGCAATTGATTTGGCCAAATGCATAGCCTCCAAATTTGGGTGCTATGACGACGAAGCCTAGGTTTGTTATAGGCGACGGTTTGAACACAATATGAATGCTATTACATGCATTTGAGAGGTTGTCGGATACAAATCCGACCACCCTACGCATATGGCATGCCTCTTTGGCTCTCACAAGAGAGCAAACAAACGGAAATCACTGGATTTCCTCTGTTTTGCGGAGAGGGCAGCGCACATAGGTTTAGGGAAAGCAAACCAATAAAGTTTCTAAGGGACCTATGGTTTGGGGACGTCAACCACACATCAACGGCCTTGGGGGACCCTAGGTTTCACTAAGTTTTATGATTTTACCTCACCCGGGTTGTCCTAGCGCTTCAAATTGATGTCCAAACTGCTGTCCAAGCTCCTAGGTTGCTGTCCAAGGTTCTTTGAAGGCTCCAAGTTGCTGTCCCAAGTTTTCCCAAGGGGGAAGACTGCTGTCCAAGCTTTTTCGGAGGTCGTCGTCGCTGTCCAAGCTGCTCCCAAGGGTGGATTTGCTGTCCAAACTGCTCCGGACAGCAGTTTGCTGTCCAAGAACGCTCCAAACAGCAGGTTCTGCTGTTTAAAAGACTCCGGAGGCTGATTTCTTTGTCAAGTGGTCGCCGGAGTTGACTTGGAAGGGAGGGGAAGCTTCCTACCTTCTTTAGTTACCGTAGAAATTTGCTACAACAACACCTCTGCTCCCAATCGGATGCAAGCGCACGCAGGGACAGAGCCGAGAGGCTCTGTTGTTCCTTTCCTCGCGATCAAACCTTCGGTACGCACGCTGGGAGGGTCGGCCGGGCTTCCTCTCCCCTTCGGCTGGATGCGGCCAAGCAAGAGAGCCGCCTGGCTCTCTCTTTTCTCCCCTCTCTTCCGATCTGTCTAGGACGAACAGACAGAAACGGCAGAGCCGAACGGCTCTCCCTCTCCTTCCTTTGCTTCGCCTGGGACGGACAAACAGCAAGAACGAAAAAAATGGGGAAGCCGAATGCTCCCCCTCTCCCTCCCGTGCTCTATCTGGGACGGAACCAAACGGGGGAGCCGAATGCTCCCCCCTTTCTCCTTTCGTGTCCTTAGAGGAGCACGTCCAGCCAAACAAATGTCGCCCAAGTGAACCAATCAGACCTCACACACGTGGAATGAGGGATTTAGGGCAGAATTTGGGATGAAATCTGAGCCATTGATCTCAAACTTTGATTTGAAAATCAAATTCAGCCCAAATTGAGAATTAGGGCTGAAATTGAGTCTGAATTGGACTCGACCCGAACCGATTGGGGTCGATTTGGGTCCAATCAAGCTAATTTCGCGAAATTGAACTCGAATCGGTGCCGGATTGCGTCGAATTGAACTCGCCGACACTCGACGAGGTTTGATTTAAATTGATTTGATTTTAATTAAATTAATTTGATTTAATTTAATTAAATCAGGGTTCGATTTGAGTCAAATTCGTCTTGACGACCTTCGATCGAATCGATCGAGCACGATCGAGCCCAATCGGGCTCGATGCGAAAAAGTACGTCAACAACATGAAATCCTTCTAAATAGGTAGTTATTGATATGGGGATTAGATCATGAAGGAATGATCAATCTAATCATCCACTTTCAAAGAAGCCTATAAATTGTAGCATCTTTAACGATTTGGGCATCAAATCATGAGATCATGCTCGTTGAAGTTTTAATGGTGTGTTAGTTAACCACAGTGATTTTCAGATGACACTATTTAGATTGAAGGGGATGTCATTAGGAGTTATTAGGTGTGATCAAATAAACAATTTTATATCATATGAGAGATCAATGCTCCAAAATTTAGATTGTTGAATCAAGTTTTTGATTGCAATAATATATGGGTCAATTCTAATATTTAACTTGTTTTGATAAGTTTGTGATGAGGGCATCGGATTCCGACATGTGTACCATCGCCGGAGACGTCGATCGACAGCTTTGATTCAGAGTCTTTATTTTTGATGTCTTATTGTATTCATGTCATTTATATTTTGTCTTTTCCGTTTGTACCCCTATGAGGGAAGTAATGTTTGTTTTTGCCCAAGGGCATTGTAGTCTTTTTATTTTCCGTATGTTGTGGAGCCTATATAAAGGCTAGATTTTGTATTTTGGATTATTATTGATTGAATGAAAATTTTCCAAGCTTTGTTCTCTTTGTGAGTGCATGAGGTTCTCTTGGTGAGTGCTTCCCCTTGAGATCTCTTAGTGAGTTATCTAGTTATCTTTCTTGTTTATTATTTACTTTGCTTGCTTAACTCTTTCTCCCCCTCTAGAGCTCATCAAATTTTCCCCTTGACCTTGCTCTTGCCGCCGGCCCTAGGGTCTTCCCCAACCGCCGGCCACCCCAACCAGCCCACCCGACCACCTCCCGCCGCCCCTCCCTCTCCCGGCCAACTCCACTCCATCATCCCATTTGAATTTGAAATTGAAGATTCAAATTTTGAATTCTTTCCAAATTTGAAATTCCAAATTAGGAAAGTTGCATGATTGAATCAATTTCAATTTATTTTAATTTGGGAGTTTTCAATTACTTATCCACGTCATCATCCTAATTTTAGAAACCCTTCACCCTCTCTCCCCAACTCCCTCCTCCTCTCACATGCCGCCGGCCTCAACCCCCCCCAATCAAGCCCCAATTGATTTTTGCATTTACTCCCCTCTTGTGATTTGAAATCACAACTTAAATGCAAATAATCCTCCCTCCTACTTTCACCAAAACTGAAAATAATTTCAGTTTTTTTTTAAAGTTCTCCCTCCTCACCTTGCCGCCGGCCCACCTATGGGTTTAATGGCAATTGATTTCCAATTAATGCATTAATTGCATTCATTAGGAGATTCAAAATTGAATGTTATTTCCCTCCTAAATTCCTTAAGCTGAAATTAAGTTCAGCTTTTCTCAAAACCTCTCCCCTTTCCTCAACCTAATCCTACCGCCGGCCTTCCCCTTGCTCCCAACCCGCCGCCCCCTTTGCTTCCCCTTGGAGATTCCGTGATAGCGCCACTCAATCCCTCGTCAATGTTGCATGGAGGTCCCCGAATGGAACTTCGGGTTTGAATACGACAACCGTGGACGAGTGGACATCCTACGATCTCCTTTCTTTGACGTCGGATTCGACTTCGACGACACCGTCGAGGAGTATTTGGCCCGGATCATACCCACTCTAATAGAGACCGTTGACGATCATTTTTCAGTTTACACTTGGATCGTTGAAGGACGTCGCATTGCACCACCTCCACGATCCGCGCCGACCTCTTCCTCCCTACGGATCTACGGCACCATCGCCCTAGGGGTGGTCTCATCAATCGTGTGGTTCTTCTTCTCCCGACAAGCTTAGGAGTAGGTAAATGAGAGCGGCCTCAAGGTGAGACAATCGCTTTGTTAACCTTGGGATTCTAGTTGATTTAATCATTTGCATTACTATATTGAAGTTGTTATTTTATTGAACTTGCAAACTTTGCTGAATTTTCTTGCCTAAAGTGTGGTTAACTTCTAAGATTCCCTCGAATCGTCAATTTAGTAAAGCTAGAGGATGTATGATCTTTACTTTATAGAACTTCTATTAATTTCATAAGATTCGATTCTTGGATTCACATCAGTTTGTATCTAAATTTAAATTTAAATTCAAATTGGGATAATTTTTACAAGAATTATTGTTTACTTGAACTTATATATGATTGATTTTTTTTCTCTTTTTGTGGAGTTTGGTTTAATAATTTATTAGAACTATCCTTGATGTAATTTGCATGTTTAAAAGCTCAATTTTTGCAGTAAATGAAATGGAAAATTCTTCCAAAAAAGCCTTTCTCTTCCTTTCTAATTTCTTCTTTGAATGTATTCGGTCTTAAAGTGTAGCTATATAGCAGGAGTCACATCGTACAATACCGTTATTGGCCAAACCTGTTACTGTTCCCACAGTAATTTAGGTCATGAAGGGCATATATTACTACTATCCAGTACTATTACTGAGCTGTAGCAAAAGTATCCGGCACTATACCACAATCTGCTTGCCTCTATTTTTCTGGAAGCTGCTGAAGTGGTCTTGCTGCTGCCACTGTTTTGAATTGCATCACTGTTGCTGCTATCAGATTTAGGTTAGACTAGCTACAAAAGGAACTAAAGGTCCAATTGATGGTAATATGCGATCTAGCGAGAGCAGAAGTTCAACTTGAGGCGCTGAAGGGTATTCTGCTGCTTTTTTTCTTTTTGAAGACTACAGAATTGCTGTCCTTGTATGTTTTCTCCTGCCATTTGATTTTAAGGAATATCGGGTGTTTCCACAAGGAAGAATATAATCCCTGTTGTCGTTAACCACATCCAAATATATGAAGAAAACAGTAAAATTGTTTGCAGTGAACAACAATATAGGGATGAAGAACAACCATTCGACTTCTGTCCTAGAGGGCTAAGCCAGATATTACTTTGAATATTTGTAGTAGGCTCTTAAAAAATGAAATGCTACCTAAGCTTTTTAACCAGGAAGCTCCTAAAAAAATACTAAAAGCTTCATGGAAAAATAATACACAAACCCAACAATTGTTGGTAGGTTGAAACGTTGGCCTTCCTCGGCTTGAAGTTATGATATCACTTGAGTGGATTTATTCTAAATGGCATTGGCGATCATGAAAGCATTGCCAATCTAACAATTCACTTCAAAGAACACGTTCTTTGAAATTTTAATGTTCCTAATTTTTTTTATGGAAATTGTTGATAGTAGTGGTGTTTCAAATCATATTCTTGAGATCAAAGAGGATGTCAACAAGAGTTTGGGCTAGATCAAAGCTTTGGAAGTTGGAATGTTGAATTAAATTTCATATTATAATAGAATAAACATGAGTTATTTTTTGTAAAACTTGTTTGGCTAAGTTTGTATTTGAATTTAATTTCAGATTAAGATTATTTCTTGACGAATTATCTTTTTACTTTAACTTTTATAGGTTGTTATATATATGATTTTTTTGTGGAGTTAATTTATGGATGTATTAGATCTAATTTTGTTTTAATTTGCATATTTAATCACCTGATTCTTTTAAACTTGTTTGACTAAGTTTTATTTGAATTTAATTTCAGATTAAGATAATTTCTTGAAGCATTATTGCTTAGTTGGAATTATTTAGGTTATTATAGATTTGTTTTTTCTCGTTTTTTTGGAGTTGGTTTAGAAATGGATTAGATCTATTTTGCTGGAATTTGCATATTTAATTACTTGAAAAATTCTCCCATAAAACTCCTTCATTTCTTTAATCCTCTCCGGAATTCTTTGGCAATAAAATGCAGCTAGCCTTCTGTTATTAGGTCTTATAGCAAGAGCCATTGCTTATAATCCTTTAATAGGGCTTGCTTGTTACTTCCCCCACAGTTGCTTAGGTCCTCAAGTTTCATATTACTTATTCGCAATTTGGCAGAACTGCAGCTACAATATACAATATCTACGATATAGCTCAAGCCACTGCCCTTTATCTTTCTCCAATCTGCTGAATGGTCGTTACCGCTGTTTTGGAATTGCATTATCAATTTATCATTCTTGCTACCAAATTTGGCCTACTTTTGCTACAGAAAGAAACCAAAGGTCCAATTGCTTTACTAAGCAATTCAGTGAGAGCTGAAGTTCACCTGGAAACGCTGGAAGGGAAAGCTGCTGCTATTTTCTTTTTGGATACCACATAATTGTTGTCCCTATCTATTTTCTGCTTCCATTTGATTTCGACGAAAAACAGCTGCTTCCTTTAGGAAGAATTAACCCTTGTTACTGACCACATCACTGCATACGAAAAACCAGTAAAATTATTTGCTGTGAACAGCATAATAGGGTCTAAAACAGCCATTTATTTGTTTTTCCACGTAGTTCAAGTTAAAAATATAGAAGGAATTTCCTGTCCTTAATTTGAACCAGGCAAATAAGGGGGGAAAAGTCATCTGCAAAGTGAAACGACGTTCAGTGTACCTTTAGTTGATTGGATAGACCTATAGGGGGAATCTTTAAGAAAATCATAAAAATCTTTTTGAATTCCTTCTAACATCTTATTTTAAACTTGCATCACAATGTTAGAGTTTTGCTACGGATCACTGTCACTTGCTTTCTACATACATAAACCAAAGAAATGTTGTCTGGCCTTAGTAATACTTCCTAGGAAGACACTCTAGCATTTGTATCAGTAAATTTAAGTAAAGACTTAGGGAAGGACTCTATCTAGCCTTTCCCAAGGGCATTCAAAAATTGAAAAGGTTATCAAGGGTTTCAAAGTTGTCTTATCTTTCCCTTGACGGGGACATTTTTCGATGTTTAGGGGCATTTTTCAATGTTAAGGTGAATAGTAGTTTGGTACTACTGTGAGTATGGAATATGAATTGATGAGATATTTTGTCTAAGAGATTCATGCTAGATGAAAATAACTTTGGTGGAAGGATTTTTGTCCTTGCATCATTCCAAGGTAAAAAACACAATTCTTCATCTCTAATTTGTGTTGAACCATTTTGCTCTTTGTGATGGACAAATATAAGTTTGTTAAGCTTTAAGATTTGTGTCATTGGCAATCAAAGTCAGGTTGTAGGATGGTTTTGAGATTGGTGTTCGGTGTGATTTGAGCTGGATCATTAGATTTTGTTTGATTCTTCAGGTTTGATACTATTTTATGGACTTGATGAAAACATTTCACACATGCTGAAGTGATCTGATGATCGAGACTTGGAAGCTTTGTTGCTTCATTCTTTGTGCAGAGATTATAGACGCACAAATTTTGGTGCCATTGACCCAACGTTAATTGGTTCATATATTTTTATTTGGACTTGTCGTTTAAAATTTTCTTAAAACCTTTAAAAATTTTAGCTGGCTTTTATAAATAGTTAGCTTAAGATTCTGCTATTTTTCCTAAAAGACTTAAGAAGAATCCCAAGCCTTACTAATTAGGACATACTAGCAATGTGAAAAATTAATCGAGTAAAAAATCTTCTGTTCTTGAATGTTGTACATCCTTATAGTTCCAAAATAATTGAAATCGATGCCTTGAGTATTGGTTTTGAAGGTATTTATATCAAATAAAAGATAATCATTGCAAATAATGCTTGTTAAATATTATTCAGGAAAATAGAATGGTGCTCAATTTAGTTACCACACTATCAAGAAAACTGCTTTGTATTACCTAATGCTCACAAAATTTGAAGATGACCTTCTGAATAAGAATTTATTATTATTATGTACTGACTAATGGGCAGCCAAATCTACTTTTAGCAAATATATTAAAAATCTTGTAGCTAAATGAACTTTTTGGGTGACAGTCACAATTATCTGTCTTCTAATCTATCCCTTCCCTTTTTTTGTTCCATTGTGTTAGATTTATGCATTCATTTCTCTCTTTAAAATTTTCTAACTTTATATTTTATAGAGGGTAGGTTATATTACTTCCTGTGGGCCTTTTAGCCTGGTGAATCCATACAAATGCAGTATAGATATGTGAGGAGATGAATTTGAGACAATGTATCCTTATTTTTCTTTTACAAGGACAAACAAGGATACAACAATTATTCTCCTGAGATGAATGTTGTAAATATTCAGGATACTTCGATGCTGAACCGTACTGGTCTATGATTGTCCGGGGAAACAGCCTTCAAAGAAAGTTGTCTGTCCGTTTCGCATCAATTTATGATTATTAGCGCCATTATGCCTTAAAAATAATGGTTTGGGAGAAATTCTCCAAAACAAGTTGTCTCTATATACCCTTTCAAGTATTTTATGACTTTCTATTAAAAAATATCACCATCAGGTTTGTTATTTTCTGATAATCTGCAGTATATGTATAGTTATTTTTCAAGAGTTGTCATATTCATGTATCTTTTGTTTCATATTTTCATATTTTATCCTGTATCTATATAATGTTAATGCACATGTTAGATGACAAGAAGCTCATGACACTGTTGGTGTTAATACCCAGTTGTATTGTCTTTCTATGCCATCATGTGATATATATTAACATTAATAACATTTGTTCATATCCTTTTTTTTTTTGTGAAACTAAATCATTTATGCCTACTCTAGTTATATACAATCTAGTATGTTTGGTTCCATTAATCAAAGCGTCTGCTTGTTCATTTTTTTTACTTTTGGAGCACAGGATATTTTTTTATGACATGTAATTTTTATTTATTTTCCAGTTCTTTACAACCCCACCTTTTGCTTGTGAGCCTTCAAGTCTGCCCCAGTATCCTCCCAGCAAGGAGATGGATGCTAAACTAAGGGATGAAGAAGCTAGAAGGTTTATAATTACATACTATTGATATTTTCATTTTATAGTTTTTGTTTTCTTCTTAATTTTTTTTTCTTTAAATTTTTATGTCAATTTCTTGAAAAAATAATTATTTCCGGAAAGGAAAATGCTCCCTATTGCTTCGGAGCATAAGGTGTTAGGTGGTCACTTCTCTTATATTTTATGTTCCATAGCTAGCAACCTGTGAAATCTATTAGTGGGAATTTGACCATGAAACATACTCAATTGCTCTCGTCACATACTTTAATGTAGTATGAACTTTAACATACTACATTCCTTCCGGAAAGGAAGAATTGAAGAAATTTTCCCTGTTGCTTCAGAACATAAGGCGTGAGATATTTTTCTTTTTGTTCAGGCCCTAAAGACTAGAAACATATGAAATCCTTCAGTGAGGTTCTGACCTAAAAATATACTCGAATGCTTTTATTTCCATACTTCAACTTTTGAATACATTATGCACTTTAAGTCCATAATTTTAATGTGACAATACTAATTATTAAATGTGAAGGAACGCAATCATTTATCTTAAAGTTGAACGTGATATTCTGCTCATTACAAAAATGCTTTACTATATGACTGCTGCCATGATTCCAACAGAGGCCACTCAGCCTTTTGGCGGCCAAATAAACTAAGAGTTTGTGAACTAACACACTACATGAGAGCTGAATTTCCAGATAAAAATATTTTGATGTTATTAATGTAGGCATTGCATAGTTGTATCGAGCATTGTATGTTTGCAAGTTTATCCTAGATTCCTGGTGACTTGCTCCCAATATTTTTATTTGTTGTTAGAGGCACGGGATCAAAACCTAAAAAAATGTTACTTTCTGAAACTTGAATACTATTAAATGCTTATTAGTGATCTTTTTATCACTTCTATTTGATGTCATTTATTTTAAGAGCTATTAGCAATTGAATAAATTATAAATACAACAACAACAACATCAAGCCTTTATCTCACTACGTGGGGTCGGCTACATGAATCATTTTTCTCCATTGTGTCATATTGATGTAGCCGAAAAGGATTCATGTTGTCGACCCCACGTAGTGGGACAAAGGCTTGATGTTGTTGTTGTGTAATATTAAGAGTCAAATTCTCATTTAAATCTAATAAAAATGGTCATTTCTAATACTTTTTAACTAATTTTTTTAGGTTTACCTCTACGTCACTTAATGCAAGCCAAATTTAATGCATCTACTCTCCTAACTGGTTCATCATAAGGCCGATGTTTTATGTGACCAAAACGTTTAAGACGACTTTCTCTAATCTTATGTACCGCTGGAGCTACTCCAACCTTTTCATGTAAATGATTGTTTCACATTCTATCTCTATGAGTAAAGCCACTCATCCACCTGAGCATCCTCATTTGCCACTGAAGCTATTAGCAGTTTAATAAATAGAAAAGATAAATTAAAGAAATATTGTTTTAGATAAAATCCCATTTTAAATATTCATTAAAGTACTTGAATCATTCCATGGAGACCCCCCACTCCCCCCTCTCTCTCTCTCTCTCTCTCTCTTTCAATTCTCTGTTACATAATTTTGTAATTATAGTGGGATGTCTACATCTTTTTTTTTTGCTGCCATTAATATTTTGGAAGCAATGATTTTGTTTGTGTTGGTATTAGATCATTGTATGGTATTATTTCACTTTCTTTTTCATAGAATTGCTTCCTTGCATCAAGTATAAGGACGGCACTTATCTTTGTATACCAACCAATAAGATTTTCCTTATCAATTTAATTCTTCACTACCTCATAGCTTGAACCTCCCCTCAATTCAGTTGAAGGAATGCAGTTAAGTAAACAGAAAAACCTCCTAAACATTATTGTGACCGAATTAGCCTAATCAAATGATCTCCTTTTTCCCTCCAAAAAGCTTTCCAAAATCTTTTCATCCTTATCTTCGTTAAATAAGTTCTTGATTATCCTCTTAATATTTTGCAATTACCCTAATAAAGCTTTCATTAAAATATAGATTTCAATCCTTTCATAACCCCTTCATTGACTCCATATATACCATGAACAACTCATTCTCATAAACAAAATTGCAGCAAATCCTTTCCTATAGTTTCTGTGCTACTTTCTTTAACAACTTCCTCAAATCACACCACCTTCATCTTTCGATTAAACAAATTTAAAACTCATGTATATTATGATCAGAGAATACAATTCACCCCTTATTTCCTTATTTCTTGTTTAATGCCTATGAAACCTCTCACCTAAGATCACGATTCACAATCATACCCTGATACCAATGAAATGAACATTTCTTTCAAATCCCTCCCCCACCCCACCCCCAAATGTATCCTTCAATGTAGAAAACCCCACATTCTAGGTTCAATCCAAATATATCCCTAGATAGTTCTTGCCTATATTCCAATGATAGTACATTCCTTATCTTCTACCTTCCAAATTAGTTCAAATTTTCATTCCTTCTTGATGCAGAGCTTTCCTAAGATCCACCATCCATCCTTTGAATGAGTTTCTCTTGTGATTACCCTTCTGCTACTTTTTTTATTTTATGAATCCCATAGCTTTTGGATTGAGCTAAGTCTTCTTATCCATGAATTCATATGAATGAGTCCTCTTCTATGCCATCCATGGTTTTCTTGTGACTAGTCTTATGATCCATTTTCTTATAACTTTTTTTATTTTTGATGAGATCAAGTCCTACGAATCTTTTATTTTACAACTTTTATGTTATTCATGCGATCCAGTCTTACGAATTCTCCGAAGGGACCGCATCTTCGCAGTAAGGCTGTACATTCAAGAAAACCACCGACCTGCTACGACCTGCTCGAACAATCTCGGCGCTCTCCTAAGAATCTCGATGAGCTCTGTCTGCAGTAGCTTGTATAGTGGTAACTTTCTCTCGCATCCGTCTACTGGCACTTGGGACAAATCTGAACCGTCGCAAGAACTCTGCCTACCGGCACATCGACTCCCAAAATTTATTTTTTTCTTAGCCTTGCACAAACTTATTGTTCGTGATTCCTTTGTTAGGACATTGGGCCCAACTCCAACTTTGCTTCAATGATTCTTGCAAGTTCTACTTAGGGTTGCCTAATGACATTATTATTAGGTTTTTATACTGGCATTATCTACTGCATCTTTAGATTTTTTTTTAGATTTGGTGGTTCCAAAGAACAAAGCTTGTATGATTTTTATGTTTTCTGTTTGCTGTTCTTTCTCAGGTTCGTTTTGTTAGGGCTACTTATGTGGAATTTCAATTGTTCTCTATGATTATCAATTAGGGTCTTATGCACGAATAAGATCATGCAGTTGATATTTGCATAAAACTTATAGTTGGATATGCTATTCCTTATATTTTAGGGGTTCAATTCTTTGATTAAATGTGACTTGGAGTGTTCAAGATGAGGCTATCTCCTTGTACGATATGCTATCTTTTGGTGTATTTTTTCTGCAAGTTATGCTACTCTTCTAAACCTTATTATTGGTTTGAAGTTATGATTAGTTTTTATTAAATTTGATGCAATTTTGTTTTTAATTAAAGCATGAATTTCAAAGCATGTGTGACTTTATCGATCATGTATTTCTAATCATTCTTTATAGTATAAGACCACTGAATTTCATTTGAATTGTTTTTTATTGTATTTTTTATTTTCATCGAAGGAAGCAAATAGTTATTATGGATTATGAATTTATGATTTGTGAATTGTGTGCTTGTAACATGATTTTCAGCTTCTCATATTAGACCTGATATAGAAACCTTTCACCCTAAGATGTTTTATATCAAATTTAATATTTGAACTTAGGATGTAATATATGATAATATATGAATGATATAATGTCATGTAAACCAATTCAGTTTAATTATGACTCTAGACACTTTATTTTGAAATAAATAATTATATTTCTACATTTGATGGAAGAAATAGTTCTCTTAAGATTTGATTAATAACTTGAATATTTTTGAAAAAATATATATTTTTGCTTACACACAAGTTGATTTTGTTAAAACAAAATTAATACGGCTTGCTGATATATTTTGGCGAAGTGTTGATGCTAAAATAAAATCTACATGGGCACTCAAAATTAAGGAACAACATTTGTTATTTATTAATAATAAGGACACAATGAATGATCAATTTAAGAATTTTGAGCAAGATTATTATAGTTTATTTGAATGTATTTGAAGTTGTTGTAGCTAAATAATATTTTCCTAGAGATTATTATTGATCGGTATTCATTTTATTTAATATCTTAGCCAAGAAAATAACTATGAATTCAACTGCAATTATTCAGAAACATTAAATAAGGCTTATTACTACAAATTTTATTATATTTTCTCAATCTCTAATATAAAATTTTCCCTGTGCATGTTACATACCTAATCCAATGATTGTATTTATTTTGTTTTGTATAGTGCTGAAGCAGATTGTTTAGCTTCCAAAAATATTTTCTTGAGTTCAAATAGATATTATCTTCTCATATTCATTAAAATTATTCATCATGATATCGTTGTCATTTATGTTTTTTATCTACATTTATATAATACAAATTTAGATGTATTCAAAATATAAATGAATGGTCAAATATTGTTAAATTTTGATTGTTTTAGAAAATTTAATTGTTTCAGTTATTGGTTTTGCTTAAAGTTTAGATTATTATTTTTAAAGAATATTGTATGTAATGCTAATTTAATATGTTATCATGTGCATTTAATTATTTTTTTCAAAATAAAATAAAACTTGATAGAAGTATATACAAGTATTTATGAATTTATCATATGTTATATATATCATATTAATATAATTAAATTTATTTCGAAAAATAAATTCTAAGTTTTATAGAACATTAAAACTGTACAGACACGCACAAAAGAAAAATTAAAGATTATTTTGATGATAAACACTATTTTCTTTTGGTTGCAAAATAATTGAATAATTAAAAGAATGGAAGTGAAATGAGACAATTGAAAATATGGGATATAGAATGGCTAAAAAAGTTAATCAAGGAAATAAAAATGATATTTGAAAGAAATCGTTTTTTCTCAAACAACTTGGCTTAACATTCCAAAATAATCCTATGGCTATGTATGAGCTCCATGGAGAATTATAGAGTTATTTCTTTTTCTCTCCTACAGAGGGTCAGCTTTATGAATACTTCATTCAGTTTGTTGAATACTGGAAGTTATGTTAAAATGTTTTACATATTTTAATAACTGGTAGCCAGAATTCCTTTGGTCCATTTCTTTTACTTATTTTCTTCTACATTTATGTATCCATCCATCTTTTTGTAAATCTTTTTCTCACCATACTACATTCACTTCATTCAAGTCAAAATTTTAGAAGTTTATTCTTCATAGGTGCTACTCGCTGAGATTGTTGGTGTGGTGGATATTTTTTTCTTCAACCATATAAACTTCAAGATTCTAGCTTTTTTTTGTCATAGTTTGATTGTATGTGGTGATGCTGATTCCTCAATATCATAGTTACTTGTGGGTAATTTAAAAAACTTATATCTTTCATTGCATCTTGTAGGTTAAAAGCCGGTGGTGGCAGGGTTAATGGTGATAGAACAAGGAAGTCTCACAACCGTGATAGACCTTCTAGGGCAGTTCCTGCCCCAGAGGCTAATGCTGAGGTCCAAGCAAACCTTGATGTACGACATGCTGAGCTTCTACATCCTACTGCTTTGTCTCCATTTTGTTACTATAGAATTTCTACTTCAGCACATCTATGTAGCATGCTAAGCATCTGCCTGTTTCGTTTTTTATTGCATTTTCTTCACAATGCATCTTACATTTCTCGTACCAGATTTATATTTCATCTCTGAATGATGAGCACTAATATTGAATTGTTATGATCATAGTTATTTTTGGTTAGTGTTGAATTGTGCCAAGCAGCATTAAAGTCAAACCACATGACCAAAGATTTCTTTCAAAGCTGGCCATAACTTTTTTATTGCTATATTTTGTTGGGGATGGATAGCAAAATTAATATGTGATGTAGAATTAGGCTAACAAATGAATACACAGATCTTCTTTTTGATGGAAGATTTAGATTTGGTGAATTAACTTTTGCAATAAAACCTTTGAACTTCATAGGAAAGCAAGATGTTTGCCAAAAAAAGTTCATTGCTATTAACAATAAAAGTAGTAAAACAAATGAAATTCAAGTCCACAAATAAGATATTTCACCTTCTAATAGACATTAATAGTAAGAAATAGAGATAACGAATGCTTTGCAATCGATTGATTTTGTGCACGAGAAGAAACTAAATTGTAAAGAAAAGGATGATTGAAGAGAAGATAGACAAGAAAGAAGATTAAAATAGTTGATTGATATAATGATGCCATGCAATCGAGTGTTTCTGTGTGAAATTGAGCCCCTTATTCATTGCATTATGAGATACTATAAAATGTTGAAAATTGTGGTGTAAAATGTAAATATTCTTCTATGTCCATATATATGCAATTTTCCAAATTTTGCGTGGGAATGGAATAGTGATTTTGTGAGGATGAGATCTAAATGCAGCTTTTCTAATCATTTTGGGGACTTTCAAGTTTAAAGCAATGATGCAAATGAGTCGAGTCGAGCTCGAGTCATAACTAACTCAAGCTTAGCTCACTAAATTTTTATTAGGATTGAACTAGGGTTCTTTTTTGATTCGAACTCATACACTAAGCTTAAGCTCGGCTTATTAGATTACTGATGTGTTCAAACTTGACTCGTGTACTCAAACTCTCCTGAATTATTTAAATTGCAATGGGAGCTCGCTGGAAGAAGCATTGACACCAATAGCTTCTTATAGAAGGCATTGTGATGGAAACTAATTGGAGAAGGAATGAACGACAATTTGCAACGGAATCTCATTGAAGCGGACATCAATGAGACTAGTGGTGTTTGAAGAAAAAGAGAAGTTTGTGAGACATTTGACTCATGATTTAATCATGGGTTTACGT
Source organism: Dendrobium huoshanense (assembly GCA_016618105.1). Classification (NCBI taxonomy): domain Eukaryota; kingdom Viridiplantae; phylum Streptophyta; class Magnoliopsida; order Asparagales; family Orchidaceae; genus Dendrobium; species Dendrobium huoshanense. The sequence continues at coordinate 9,927,459 of CM028347.1, read as the reverse complement.
AGAGTTTATGATTAAGCAGCGGTGTTTTAATAGAAAGATGAGAAATGGGATCTAGGATTTTAGAGAGTGGGAATTTAATTGAGACGGCTCATGATCTGATGAGTCTGGTCAAGCTCATATAATAAATGAGCTATAATCTGAGCATAAGGTCAAGATCATAACTTAATCATCTCAACTTGCAAGCTCGTTAACGATTGAATTCATGCCGGCTTGTAAAGTTAAAGTTAAAGTTCATGAACTTGCTGGTATATGTAAAACACGGCCTAGAGATCTTCAAGTAAGTTTTTTTCTTAAATATATAAATAATTTTATTGTTGATGAAAAAATGATCTTGCATAAAATCTTAAGTTGTTCACCTTTTCTGTTTCCCTCTTATTTTATTGTATTTTTAATTTTCAGAAAAAAGTTGTTCTTATCATTATTCTGATCCCTAGGGAGGATCCTATGGATTCTTTAGAAGAGAATGAGCATACTTTCAAAGACTACTTTAAAATGAAATTTCATACCTCGACATGTTTTATTGCTGATTGATTCTGCAACAAAAACATACACTTTAGCGTCTTCCTATTGAACAAATCTTTTATGTTGTGAATAATTACCTTCATCTATGTACATATTTTCATTCAATTATGAGGAATTTGCTCAAGATATTTGAATTTATTAGTTTTTTTTCTATTCTTTTTTTCGACAGAGACGGCGCCAGATAACACATGCAAATGCAAAGAGCAAGAGCGAGAAATTCCCACCCCCTCATCAGGACGGTGCGCTCGGCTATCCTATTGGATCTCCAAACCACATTGATTCGACTTTCGATCCACCCGATGTTCCTTATAGCTCAGTTTTTCCCTACCAGAAGGGCCAATCAGTCTCTACCTGGTCCGGGCCACTAGTGAAATCTGCAGCTGCAGACAATCCCAGGAGAAAGAAACAAGGTACTAATCGTTTCTCATCAAAAAATATTACTGGATCTAAAGAAGTCCAGAAAATTCAGAACTAAAAACACTCATCTTAGTTTAAAGTCCAAAGCTGTTGATTGGACAGAGAGGTAAAGATCCTGCTATCATTCTTTTTATCTTTTTTTGTTCCTTCATTTTCCTTAGTCTGTCATGTTTCTAGACAATTTAGCTGAAATGGAGATGTGGGGAAGAAGGCGTTCTACAATTTTGTATATATTTTGTATTTTTTTCCTTTTTTTATGTATTTTTCATTGAGACTAGCTGTTGGTTAGTTTATTATTGGGACAGAATAAAATTGGTATTTGCAAATCCAATTTAATTGAACTGTTGTTTTTTAAGTCTCAGGACTTACATAGTGATTCAATGGAACCCTATTGATTATTATTGATGTTGTTAATGCTGTTCTTTTTACAACTAAAATGGTCACACATTACCTCATTCTTAATGGTGATTTTAAATAAAGATGACTAAAACAACAATAACAACATCAAATCGTTATCCCACTATGTGGGGATCGGTTACAAGAATCCTTTTTCTTCATTTTGTCATGTTAAGGAGAAATTATTTTGTGCGGAGATCTGATGCAGAGCGTCGTCCGGAGACAAACTAGAATGTGCCACGTCAACAGTACCGAGCCGTGGTACCGAGCTAGGGGTGGTGTAGTGTATTCTGGTTGGTCTCCAGACAATGTTTTGCGTCCGCACAAAATAATTATTTCCTGCTAAGAGTCAAATTCTCATTTAAATCTAATAAAGAAAGGTAAATTTTAATGTTTTCTAACCAAGTAATTAAATAAAGTTGACTGTATGAGATAAATTACATTAAGGTTTTTAATCAAGTAATTAGCAAAAGTTTCTTAGTGGTTTTGATGATTTTGTCTACTTGTACAATTTCCCTTTACCAAATAGTGAATTTGTGATTATTGCATAATCTGTTTCTCTTAACAATCAAGTTTGTGTATACAAAGCTTTAATCTCAGCTACACATTCATGAAAATATTTATGAACTTTTTCTATTATTGGAGTTCTAAATCTCACAAGTGGCTTTTCCTAGAGATGTATGAATGTGTTTTTTTTTCTCTTTTGTGACATTGTAAGTAACATCAATGGGCCTCTTTCTTGCTATGGGTTTTCTTCCTATTTGAATTTGTAAGTCTCATTTTTTATCATTCATATGGATATAAAGCAATAGACATCCCTTGAAGATGATCTCATATGTCATATATTCTCTCTCTACCTCATATCATCATCACACTAAGATCATGATTGTGTAATAGTAAATTGCATATCTATTGCATCAAAATGGTGCTCAATTACTCCCTTATATGGTAAGTGGATTGATATGACTTTATTTGTAAGAATTAATGCTCGAGGTTCCAATATCAATATAGTAAACTATGCATTGAAAGTAAATTAATAAGTACTTCATATAACAGGACAGAAAGTAACAGATTTTTTTCATACCCTTACATATCAAAAGTTAGGCCTATATGACTCTCTATGCTGGCATATAAGAAAACAAATCCTTATAACTTTTAATGCTTAACATATATTAGATATTGAGAAATTTAAGACCTAACTACCAATGCATTCAATGCTAGAATTTTCTCCCACATTAGAACTCTACAGAATCACATATTTCAAGCAGATAAATACATGTATTATTGCATCGCAATAAAAAAAGATAACGAATGAGTTTCAAAAATTCATGTGATACTTTATCGACATGCAACATATTTAACTATTGAATGTAATCTTATAGTTTTAGAATTTTATTAGATTATTAGTGATGGTTTAGAATACTATTTTGAAGTTTTTATTTTGCTAAATAATTATTTTTTATAATCAAAATTATTTTCTATTTGATAAAAATTACGCAAAAATTTGTACTTTTCAAATAATAATACACTTTTTTTTTCGAATATACTTAAATATCCAAAATAATAGTTTCTATAACTTGTCTAAAGTTATACGATGAAAATTTAGCAGATGAAAAGTTCTTTTTTTTTTCACTATGAAATTATAAATTAAATTAAAAAAATTTAAATTTTTGTATTTTTGAAAATTGAAATAGATAAGACATAATTTGTATTGATCCGAATAAATTCGGCATAAAATTAATTGAAGTAATCAAAACCTCTAATGTTGTCTATGAGCATCCCATAAACTCCATCACAAAATCTGATGTTGGGACTGTGCGATGCCCGCAATGAATGCATCGTTGACCTAGGTTCAAATTTGGTTCAAGAGTGTTTTTATGGGACATTTAGGCCATTTAAGACAAATTCATACACACAACGCATACACAAAGACTCGAACCCTATACCTCTTAGTTGGAAGCCTAAGCTCTCAACCAATAGGCCAAGGTAAGTTGTGTGGTTCAAGAGCGTTCAAATCATTTTCTCTCACAAACAACTTTAAATAAATTTCGATAATATGTGAGAGATAATTTGGTAAAAATATAATTTAAGGAATTAAAAAAAAAACAGTATTAGTGTTTCTTTAATATTTCTCAGAATTATGAGATAGATAAAGTTATTTTTTTTTTTTTTTACTTTGGTTAAATATTTAAAATATTCATATTAAGGTTTTTTTTTTTCTTGGTTGGCCTTCTCGAACTGTACAGAGTTCTTCTCTCCCGCTGCGTCAGATAACAGTTAGGGTTTTAGCATCACCTGAGTGTCGTAGAGGCAAATTTCGATTGTCACCGGAATTCGAGAAGCAAAAGGCCGCCGACGTAATGCGCAGAAGAACAGCCTCCGATCTTGCCGATAGATCTTTTTTTGGGTAAATTTTTGCGGATAGATCTTAGAGAATTTTATGTTCTCAAAGCTAGGGTTTTGGAGAATATATCGATTTGCGCTGAGGAAAATTTCTGCTCTTACTCGATTTCGAGAAGAAAAGAGGGCGGTAGCTTTAATGTACAGAAGAAGAACGTTTGGTCTCGCCGTTCGATCAATCTTATCCCTTTTCCATGTCGGGTCTTCCTCTCTCCATCTCTCCCGTCTATATCTTTCCAGCGAAGCCTTCTCCGATGCTTTCAAAACCTCACCTTTTGTCTCCGGAAGGCGGCTATTCACCGCCGCTAGAACAGAATTCGCTGCGGAGGACACAGTAGATGGCCACATCCCTTTTAGGTCTTCCGGAGAAAATAATCAGCTTGCGGGTAACATATTTAACGGCGGCAACTCAGATGGATATTTCAGAGGTAACCCTCATAACGATAAAAGTTACACGAATCCCAATGAGGCTCAGATGAAGTTTTATGGGGAATCCTGTCAAGCTGGTGGTGGTCTTCACTGGAATGGAGAGGCTCAGAAGCAGAATTCTGATGGCAATGGCTTGAGGATTCAAGGGCAGTTCATGCCAAACTATAATTACGGCAGTGGGAGCTCGGGGGGACATTATCAAAATGAAAGCAGGTTTATTGATCAGCAAAAATCTAATCTGCTTGCTGGTGGGAGGAAATGCTCTGGGGAATTCTATTCAGTTTCAACTAATGGTCATTCAAGTGGTAATATTGGCCAAAGCTTGCATATAAGCAACTATGGAAATCGTGAGCACTTATCTGGGAAACCTTATGTGGATGCTGGAGTGAATAGTGGACAAGTTAATCAAAGCTCCCATTGGAATCATCCACAGTTTCAGAATAACGTGCAATTGATTAATCGGGGAGAAGGTTTTCTTCACAATCCTTATTATATGGGAGCACCTAGTAACATTCAGCAGAACCCAAATGAGTATCACCAAGCTTCTATTTCTTTGAATGAGAGGATTATTTCTCCTCCAGATGTTTCTAACCAAAATAATGAAGCCAATAATACAGCTGATAGTGGTGATACAAATACCTTCAAAGGTACTCTTGAGGAGCTTGATGAGTTATGCAATGAGGAAAGAGTAAAAGATGCCGTCGAAGTTTTTATTTTGTTGGTTAAACGAGGAGTCGCCATTGATATACCTAGATGTTTGCTTCTGCTACAGCTCTTTGTTGATATCAAACATTTGGATTCTGTAAGACATGTTCATGATCATATATCCAAGTCAGGAGAAAATGCCGGGGTTGTGGTTTATAACAAGTTATTAGATGCATATCTTAGGTGTGGTTCAATTGCTGGTGCTTATCAGCTGTTTGAGAAAATGCCTCAGCGAAATCTGACATCTTGGGACACTATGATGAAGGGGCTGGTTCAAGATGGCCTTGGAGAGGAAGTTATCAACCTTTTTACACAGTTCAAGAAATTGGGATTGAAGCCAGATGGAGGGATGTTTAACACTGTTTTCTCTGCTTGTAGTGTGATAGGAGCTGTTGATGAAGGAATGCTACATTTCAAATCGATGGCAATGGATTTTGGTATCAGTCCATCCATGGAAAACTATTCAAGTGTGGTGGACATGCTTGGAAGTTGTGGTTATCTGAATGAAGCTTTTGAGTTCATTGAAAGAATGCCGGTGGAGCCAACAATTGATATTTGGGAAACCTTAATGAATCTTTGTAGAGTTAATGGGGATGCAAAGCTTGGAGATAGATGTGTTGATATTATTGAATACTACAATCCTACTAGATTAACGGAGCAGTCTAAGAAAGGTCTTTTGCCTGTGAAAACAGTGGACAACAAAAAAAAAGTAAAGAATTCAGACTCTACTGAATTAGCAAAAAGGTTTTGTAAGCAACGGGAGTATCGAGCTGGGGAGAGGTCTCATCCAGAAGATGACTTGGTCTATGAACAGATCCGAGGGCTCTTACCGCAACTGAAAGATGCGGGATATGTTCCTGAAATTAAATGTGTACTGCATGATATTGACAAGGAATCAAGGGAGGAAGCTTTACTCTACCATAGTGAAAGATTGGCCCTTGCTTATGCACTCATGACCACCCCGGCTCGCCAAACGGTTCGGATTATGAAAAACCTTCGTGTTTGTGTGGACTGTCATAATGCTTTGAAGATTATCTCAAAGATAGTTGGTCGATTAGTAATAGCTCGGGATGCTAAGAGGTTTCACCATTTTCAGGATGGTGAGTGTAGCTGTCGTGATTACTGGTGAAGGTATAGATAACTTTCTAGTGGAAATGTTTTAGGTTCTTTTCTATTCATCAAGAAAATCATATGAAGAAGTTATATTAATCATTTAAATTCCAAGTTGCTATTTTTTTTTTTTAATTTATGTGTCATTTGTCTTTCTGAGTTTATTTATCAATCATTCGTTTTCTTTTATACATTATACATCGGCACACTTTATTTACGTAAATCCCAATTTGCAACTATTTTAGTTTCTTTACTTCCTGACCCAAATTAATATGTGTTGGAGTTTGTCATGCTTTTTTCACTCAGATTCTTCGACTTTGCTTCCTGCCAAGTGGATACAACTTAAGGATAGGATTTCGGTAACAATTTTACCTGCAATTTTATTTTCTTCAACTAAGCTTCTCTATATAAAGTCAATGTTTGCGATCATAAAAAATAATTAGCAAGTCTAATCTGATAGGGTTCGGTAACACATGTTTACCTGTCAAACAATCGTTTATAACCTGATGAAGAAAATACTTGGAAGTATGCCTGGAATACTCTTTCATTTACATGCAACATTAGCTATGGTAAGTTAAAGGTCATTGTTTCAGTGTAATTAAAAGCATGTCTAAGGGTAAACTTTGAGTATCTTATGCTGCTGGAAGAATACACATAATTGCCTTACAATCTATAATGAAGTTAATTTGGTTTATGTGTTTCAATGTCTAAATCTAAAGTCAAAACTAGCCTATTTGTTTCCCTGAAATACCCTCATCACATGCAGACAAAGCTAAGCTTGACTTTGCTTTGTTTGTTTCACCAACAGGTTTGCCAATTTTTTGGATTTTCATAATTTCATTTTTAGTTGGAGAGAATATTTTATGGATTCCTCAAAATGACACTTCTCAGAGGTTTCTAATGGAGGAAATGACCGTTAAGGTGTTCCAACTAGTAACTTAAAACCCACGAGATGATTCTTTGTTTGTTTTTATACTGACTGTTGTGGTAAGTAATACTTCATGTGAATACTCCCAATTGATAAGTGGTGAGAAAATCTTGAACTTCCAATCTAGATTTATGATGGGATAGAAGGAAAGTGAGAATGCAATACCTCTTCGAACACTTGAGAAACAAACCTGGGAAATTAACCATTTCATGAAGGCATGAAGCTCCTGAATTGTGGTTTATTACCAGCCCTTAAACAGCAATAGAAAGAGTCGACACAATATCAAAGTTGTTTAATAGTAACTAACACTCCCAAATGTTCGTCTGTGTTTGAAGTAATTTCATGTGACAGGTATTGTCTTATAGCTATGTTGGTCTTAAATTTCACCATGCGTTTATTATCTTTAGTAGCTATAGATTATCAAAATGAAAATTTAAAATCTACTCTTAACATCAACTAGTTGGATTATCCTTTATTCACTGCAGCGTGAGTATAAATGTATAATACCTTGTACTTTAATCTAAAAAAAAAAACTGTACCTACGCAATCGAGTTGGACTGACATGGATTTTTCTGTCTAAGGTTTTGTTTGGGAGAGTTTTTTTGTTCCTTTCAAAAAAATTTTGAAGTATAAAGCTGGTTTAGAAATCAATAAAAAAACGATCCCAAACGATGTCTAAGAATGCGCAGTTTACAATCTTTTTGCCATGGCTATTTCTGTTTGTCAAAATAGATGTAGAACTATTTTTCTTTTGGAAGTTGTAAGTATTATTATTTTTTTTTTTTTTGAAAAAGTCCAATAACGGTTTTTTTAATAACTGTCAAATATTAATATATCTTATTAAAAAAAGTTATTTTTCACCCAAAACTTCTAGAAGCAGCAAAGAATTATGAGAAAAATAAATATATGAAAAAGCTATCACAAATGGGATGAATTATGTTATGCGGACACCAGACGGAGAAACCCATCCGGTTTGTACTATGCTTTTACTATTTATATTGTGTTTTTACTGTTCACAGAGACAAAATCGAATGAGACTTTTTATCCTATGTCTTCAACTCTGCATAGAATAATTCTCACCCTTAATATTTGCATTCTGTGTTTTCAAGTTTATTGCTCTAACAGAACCCGGCTGACCTGCTGTTGAAAAACTGCTACATCTGCTGTTACTTCACCCTTTGCCGTATCGTGTTAGTTTCCTGATCAACAATATTTACTTCCAAATTCTGCTGTTCGGTTCTTCATCTTGGATTTTGGTGATTTCGGTTCATCATACTTCGATTCTTAGGATGAACTGATTAAAACTTGAGGATATTGGCTGTTTTTTTTTTTTTTCATGTGGCTTTCTAATGATCCAGGTGCTGTGCTGCAAGAACTGCATTGATCATTTGATTTGGCTATTAGGTATTGTTCTGGTGTTTATAGATCTTACTGCTTGGTTTTAACTCATATATCCTTAATGATGTGAGAAGAATCTCTTTAATATGGAGGTCTTATAAATTTATTTTTTTATTCAGTTCTTAAGAAGGTGCAGTTCAGGTGTTATGGGCAACTTTGGGGATGCTACGGCTGCTTCCCACACACATTTAAAAAAAAAAATGTTCTTTCGTGGTGGGATCTATCCAATGGGATGCTCAAAACTACTTAGGTTTTGTTTGAGACAATTTTTTTATTGCTTTATGAAGTAGTGGTGAAAAGCTGTCTCAAATGAATTATTAGGTTTTGTTTCAGAACGTTTTTTTCTGCTTCTTAAAGTAACTTTTTAATAAAAAAAATAAAATTTTGTACTAAAAAGTTGCTTTAAGTGATAAAAAGCTGCCCCAACTGAAACCTTAGACTTCCTTTGAGACACCACACCTTTCTTATTGATTTTTGAGGTTGCTTTCTAGCACAAAGTCTTTTAGTTTGATAAATATTTGTACTAAAAGTTACTTTAGAAAAATAGTGGAAAAGATGTCCCGAACAAAAACTTAGGATCAAGTTTGGGAGCAATTATTACGTCCGGTCACCGAATGCGTTCATAGACCAATAATCATGCGCCACGTCACCTGAAACTCGGTATTGCTCGGTATACATTCAAATACGTTCGATTTTGACCAGTCGTAATAATTGCTCCAAGTTTGGAGTGGTGGGTAAAGATAGTTTTGAAGATGGTGTGAAAAAATCAATTTCTTAGAAAGCTGAATGTGATCGTGGTTTGAAATATAAATTAAAGAAAAAGCTCTCAAATAGACGGCTTTTTTACTGCTGCTTAAAGTAAATTTTTAGCTTAAAAAAATTTTTTTTTGAGCTAAAAAAATTGTTTTTCTTGTTTTTATGTTTTGCGAATTTTTTTATTTGAAAATGTTTGTTAGAAAGTTGGAACTTGGAAGTATTCATAAATTAATTTGATCTAAGCTATGATATATGCAATATTTCTTTCTTTTTTTGTTTTCTTAAAATATATTTTACTAATTTGAAAAAAGGATAATCATTAATTATTTTATTATCTTCTTTCTAAATTTAATTACCCTAATTATATGACTAATTCAACTCTAATTAGGTACTTAGTAATGCCTATAATTTTGGAATGCTTGTGAGCACACATTGATTAACAAGTTTAGAATTGAATTGCATGGTTTGATTTAACATATTAGAATGAATTAGGTTTGGGGTTGGATCAACCTTATTATTTAAATTGGTAATCCAAATTAGTTGTTTGTGCTTTAGACCTTTAAAAAATTGTTAGTATTAATTAAGAGATTAACTTATGGTTATTTTTTGATTAATTATACAATATTTATTAAACCAAATTCATTAATTTTCTTATTTATTGATACGTCATGCAAAAATTATCTTGATCGGGCATGAATCTCGAGTAAAAAAGCTAGCCGGAAACTTCAAAAATTAAATCCGGGAGCACCTGAACTCTGATTTCAGCGAGCTTATAGTCAAACTGAGTGTCTCGGAAATACGAACCCAACGACACCAAATTCAACCCAATCCGAGCCCAAATGGGTCCAAATCAAGGGCCCGAAGTGCTGTTGGGAGGTTCAAACCACAATTTGAGTTTTCAAACGGTCTTCAATTTTAACTAGTTTATACTCGAATCGAACGGCTCGATGAGACGAATCCAACGAGCCCAAGATCGCTGAATTCCGACATCATTAAGGCTTTCAAATGCCCAACGAACGGTTCATGATCAAAGGATTCGATATCGGCCATCCATTCAAAATACTCTATTCACCCCTGATCTCAAGCCTATTTACGGGCTATGACACTCCAGAAAAATTATAAATAGAGCCCTTATTCTACACCAAGGGGACTCAAGTGAAGAGAGAGAAGAAGGAGAGAAGAAGGAGGAGAAGGAAGAAGCTCCTCCTCGTAGTGTTACTAATGGGATTCTGTCCAACTTCCATGGGGATGAAATTTTCCCAATTTACAAGAGAGTTATCTTGACGCCGAAACTCCGCCCAAGTGAAAGTTCTCCTCTGCCACCAAAGACGTCGGATACCCGACGTCGGCCCAAGTTTCACCCGACGCCGGATGCATTTCGCTTGAGATGCGAAGATATTTCTTTATTGCTGGACTTCTACCTGACGTTGTTCTTCTTATCTTCGTCGTGACTACAGTCCTTCCGACCTCCATCGCTAGCAGACTGCGGTTCCTGACTTACGTCGCCCGCCGACTACATTTCCCGAATCCGTCGCCCGTTGTGGTTCATTGTCGCCGGCCAACTACAGTCTTTCCGACATCCGTCGCCCGCTGACTACGGTCCTCCTGACTACGTCGCCCACCGACTATAGTCCTATCGCCAGCTAACTACGGTCCTCCTAACCTACATCGCCCACCGACTCCTTCTAACAAAGCGAATACGTCGATATGCTCGTATTTACACTGTAATGTACTCCATAAGATGTACATCAATAAGGCTAAGGAAGGGCCTCATTTGTAATCGACTGCAAATCCTAGTGGATTCGTTAAAATTGGTTTTTCCCCCTTTTATAGGGGGTTTCCACATAAAAACCTTGGTCTCTCATAAATGCTAGACTCTCTATCCTTATCTGATTGCTGCCATTTTCGTACAATTAAGACGTTAAATTGCGGTGTGGACGAACATTTATAATAATTTATTTTATTATTTGTTGTGTTTGTCACCCCTCAATGAATTAACTAATTGCATTGAACAATTTACTTAATATGAGATTGAGCATAAAGTACCACACTCCCAAAATTAATGTTACTAATGGGAGTGATTTTTTCATTTGCCAAAGCAAAATTTTAGAAAATTGATATAATCACTTTCAATAAATTTAAATTTTGTTTGGGACATTTTTTTTACTGCTTCTTAAAACAACCTTCTAGTACAAAATTTTTAAGTTTTGTACTAAAAATTTGTTTTAAGAAGCAGTAAAAAAACTTTAGTCATTTTGAAGAAAAAAAATCAATTTTTAAAGACAATTGTATCAAAATTTAAAAAGTATTTATGCTTATAGGATTATGATTTTGACATGGAACACTAAACAAAAAATTGAAAATATTTATTATTATTTTTATGGCAAAATAATAGATAAAATAGCAGAGCTTAGTTATTATGAACTCAAAAATTATGAATGGATTTTCAAGTTCAGCCTGGTAAGCATCCCATTAGATTGAAGAACGGATAGTAGGAGCAACTCTCCTTTGCTACTCCTATTAGTAGAAGGCCAATGATGAAAAAGCTCCTCATTTAGAGGAATTTTTATTGCCTCAGGTTATCTAACGTAGAGATACATCATGTAGCCTATAATATATCGCCACGTGTTCTCACTCTTTACCGCGCGGCCTAACGACCCAACCCGGAACGAATCCGGGATTACTATGTTCGCATATTGTTCGGTATTTGCTAGTTACTACTCGTTAGTTGCTCGGTATTGCTCGGATTTGCCCGGTACTTGCTCGGTAACATGTCGGTATTTGCTCGGTATTTGCCCGCCTGGACGCTCGGTACTCTCTCTGTTTCCACGAGAACTCGATCCGGCGGACGCCTCCTTTCTTCCATAGCATCCACGAAGCAGTCAGGGATATCTGCAGTTTTTGTGGCCAAAGATCCCCCTCTCTCGTCTCCGGTTCGACGCCCGACGTTTCCGAGCCCTAGCCAACGACTCCTCTTAGCAAGATGTGTAAATCCTCCTTTTCCTTAACTTGGGTCAGTGGTTTTGATGATGATTAGTAGGGAATTTTGGTGTCAAATAATTGATCTATGATTCCTGTGAAAGCATCAATTCCCCACGCTCCATCCAAGCCTTTTTTTTTTAATATGGGATTAATGATTTCGCGGGTTTAATAAACGGGTCGGGTTCGGTTTGAGTGCTCCTGACTCTCTCTGGAAGGCGCATGAAAGTCTTACGTTCACATTCAAAAAAATAATGATTAAGTTCTCGTTCAGGATTCATCAATATTTAAATATCAGCATGATAAAGACACCTTGAAAACAAAAATGCTAGCTTTACCGACAAATACCACAAGACCGACAAATACCGAGTATTTTTAGACATACCGAGCAAATACCACGATTAATTATTTCGGGTTGGGTCGTCGGGTCGTGCGGTAAAGAGTAAAAGCACGTGGCGATATATTATAGGCTACCTGATGTATCTCTACGTCAGGTAACCTGAGGCAATAAAAATTCCATTTAGAGGGATACACTCCTCAATCCTCATAATAACGTCCATAGATTGATAGAATAGAAACCAAATGTAATTCTCTTAAGCTAATAGTTAGCTTCTTTGAGTCCATCTAACATGGTTCATATTGGAATCCCAGAACTCGAGCATTTCTTTAATCCACGAAGGAGGGATATCCTCGAAGATGAAAGATGATGTTTGGGTTGTGGTTTGATGATGATTAGCAGGGGGTCAATAATTGATCTGACACGTCAACCCCACCCAAAAATCTGGGTTTGGTTTCATGCGTTTAATAAACGAGTCGGGTTCGGGTTGAGTTTTTTTGAGTCATTCATTAAGTAGGTCAAATTTGGGCTGACCACCAACTTATTTTTGTCATGAAAATGATTCATTTAATATTTGTTCTTACAAGGGGGAATTATATTGGGGGGGGGGGGGGGGGGGGGGGGGGGGGGGGGGGGGGGGGGGGAAGAAAGAAGAAGGTCCTTGGGGCTTTTTGGAAAACTCGGCCAAGAGAGGTGGATGATAGCTTGACTTATTTCCAATAGTGGAGATTGTCTTTAGGAAATAAATCCAAGGGAGAATTATATGGGGGGGCGGCGACATAGGGAGACTAGGGAGGGATTTATGGAAGCATTTAATGCTTCCTTGAGTTAGGGAATTAAATTTGGGAAGAGATGTTTCCTCCAAATTTAATTTAAAACTCAAATAGGAAGGGATTTGGAAACTTTTCTAAATAGGATTGGTATTTTAGGTAACTTTTCAAATTCAAATAGATTTGACTTTGTAAAATAATTGAGTTACCTAAAATATTAAAACCCAATTATGAAAGAGGTAATTGCAAGCAATGATGGCGGGAAAACCCAAAGAGGGGAAGGGCGACAATTTTTGGCTTGGGGTTTGGTTGGGGAGAGGGCTGGCGGGTGGGGTGGGGTTTTGGGTAATTGGGCCGGTGGTTGTGTGGGGAGGAGGGTGGTTGTTTGAGGTGGTGGTGGTGGTTGGATGAGCAAACGGGTAGGAATGTGGTGAGGATCGGCGGCTTGAAAGGGGAGGTGGTGTATGGGCCGGCAGGCTAGGGTGGAGAACTGGAGGAAGAAAATATACGACAAACCAGTCACGAGCCCAAACTCTTCCAAGGCTGGTTGGTGATATGATTCCCTCTCCCAGGGTTCTCTCTCCCAGAAGCTCTCAAGCTCTTTCAAGAACTCGCAATGCAGAAAATTTTATTCTTCAATCATTAACCATGAAAAGATAACATAAGGGTTATATATAGCCTCATACAATGGACTAAAAAAAATAAAAGATGATGATGCCCTTTGGGCTTACACATGACATCCCTTAAGTAAGGGGTAAAAAGGGGAAAACAAATAAAGCAATTACAAACATAAATAATACAAATACATAATACGTCTTAAAAATACAGTGACTTGATCGTGATCGTAGATCAACGACCATGTTTCTGATAGACTTTCCAAGCTCCGATGTCCCCATTAGGAGGAAGAGAGATAAGAGAGAAATTTGCCTCTGGAGCCTTTTCGTTCGTTCCACAAGTTATAAAAGTTGTTTTGAACTGATAAATATAATGAATCCTATTTGTGTTTTCGATGATTTTGAGTTTTAGTTTTTGATCTCTCATAAATCTGATTAAAATACAATATCTCTTAATTTAATGAACTTTCACCGCATACATTTTGATATATAATGGATATGATTATACTACACATTTTGATACGATCATCTTGTTGTTTCACTTGACAAAATTGCATGTACAATTTTAACTAAACTAGCAAGAATAAAGGTACACATGAAAATACCTTAGGGTTGTTGCATTAGGTTTGACATGACAATATGCATTTGATATAAATTCAAGAGTATGATATGGTATTGTTATAGGTATACTGATGGTAAAATATTGAAATAATTTACATGTTGCTTTAGATGCATATATATTATACATTGCATAATATTATGATTGATAAGAATATAACATTGGTGTGTGATGCAACAAAGGCTAGCTAGTTATAAATTGATTTATGTTAATTGATCAAGATATACTGTAAAGGATGATGGGCTAAGAGGCCTTTAAATCATGAGTTTGTGCTGTAATCCCAATATAAGATATAAGATATAAAATATTGAGTTATAAGTGAAAATAATTCACCGATGGACAGAAGTGATAACTCTTACAAGATGGCCACCTGATATCAACACATGATTATGATACAATAATGTGTGACAACATATAGGAAAACACCATATGATTAGTGATGCTATCAAATGTTTATGTAATTTTTATTTTTATTTGAACAATAGTATATTTTATGCTCTTTTCTTTTTTTAGCTATCCAATGATGGGAAAGCATCCAATGATCATGGTAGATTGTGCATAAGGATTGGTAGACCTTTGATTTGCTGGCTCGATTAGTCTTTGGCTGCTGATGGTTCACGGGTTGGCTATTTTAAAGCATATGGTGTTGAGCTTGTTCTCTTAGTTGTTTGAGCTGGAGTTTAGTAGCTCATTAATTATCTAAAGGTATCTCATTAAGAAGGAATTACTTTTGGAGTGGCCTTGTCCCTTCCCCTTTCCCTTTCTTCTTGTCTCTTGGGAAACCGTGGCTTGTTAATGCATAATAATTAATATATGGGGCTACTATTTTCCATGCTTTGCCTCTTGGGTTTCCGGATGGCTGCTATTTTTTCGTGCCTGGGATGATTCCCGTGGTTGTGGCTCCTTGGTTCCGTGCTGCCTCCTTGTCTCCTGCGGCTGCTGCTTCGATTCCTGGGTTTGGAATGTTTTTCGAAAAGATTGGGGGGGGGGGGGGGATTTCTGTGCTATGGTGCTTCGGTTCTAGTGAATTAATGTTATGTGGCTTTTGGATCACCTACCTTGCTATAAATATGAGAAGATATTGTGAAGAAAATCAGTTGATTATTGTGAGCAAAATTGCTATTGTCCTGCGGGTTATTGGAAAAGCTTGCGAGCTTTGTTTTCCTTCTTTCTCGTCTCCTTTGGAAATCTTGCGAGCTCTTTCCAACCTTTCTTCTCGGCTTCTAACCTCTTTCATCTCTCCGTAAGTGCAACTCCATATGTATCCTTCTTCTCAAAGTGAAGCAACTTTAAGGTGTCGTGTCTTGGTTGATTTGGAAGCATTTGTTGGAGAAATTGGACAATCTTGCAGTGGTGGACCATCGGTTTGCTAGTCTTATGCACTTATCTTATTTACCCTACAATTCGATGTATGCGAGGAACCCGCTCTAACGGTTGTCTAAGGACAGCGCCTTTTATTTTTCTTTAAAATCTCTTAGTGTTTTCTTGTTGGATTTTGAAGTTTTAGTTATTTGCTTTTATTTTAATAAATTTGGTTTAAGTTCTATCCATTGTTCCCTTTGTGTCAGTTTTCTTACTTGTGTGTCTACATCAATTAGTAGGATATCATGACTTATATTAATATGAATATGTGCATGCATATATGACAAGATGACTAGGAATAACATGAACATACATAAGCTATATGATATAGGAGTTGAAGCACATGATATAATACATGAACTTCATACATAATGACATTGATATAGATACATATATGTGATACACTTCATACATGATATAGTTACATATTACACAAATAATATGTTAGGACATAAAAATAATATTCATGTCATTGACTTGCATTAATAATTGTTAAAATCAAGATATAATTGCATTACTTTGAATGATTCCATATAGTCTTTTTATAGTCCTTTTCATATGTTTGGATAGAAGTGAGTCAATGATTATTGCTAACTTTCATGATTACGATTCATATTCATTGATACTCTTAATGTTGACCATTATTATCCATACTGATATGTTCATACGCATATGAATTTATGATAACCATATTCTGTTATTGATTTGAATGATTTCATGCATATTGTTCTACTTTCCTTGCATTGGGTGCAGTGGCAGATTCATGTGACTTATTGAGCTTATGCTCATTATGTGATTTTTCAAGATTTCAAGGAAGGAAAAGAATCTCATGGAGTGAGGCGGATCTTCTTCTAGTTTAGGAATTTTTTTTTTGTTTATTTAATTTTACTCATGGTCCTCATGGATGCATAAGAGATTGATTGATTGGAAAGATAAATATCGGGCATGAATCTAGATGCAAAATAAAGTTTGTTGAAATTAAAATTGAGACCATCCAAACTCTGATTTTAGCAAACTTATAGTCAAACTGAACGCCTTGAGAATACAAACCCAACGACACCAAATCCAACCTAATCCGAGCCCAAATGGGTCCAAATCAAGGGTTAGAAGCGTTGTTGGAAGGTTCAAACCACAATTTGGATTACCAAACGGTTTCCAAGCATAACATGTTTATAGTTGAATCGAGCAGCTCGATGAGATGAATCAACGAGCTTAAGATCACCGAATTCCGACATCACTAAGACATTCAAATGTCCATCAAACGGTCCATGATCAAGGGATTCAACATCGACCGTCCATCCAACCACTCCCCATTTGCCCTTGATCTCCCACCTATTTACGGGTCATGCCACTCCAAAAATTTATAGATAGAGCCCCATTTTCTCTTGAAAAGGGACTCCAAGACAAAGGATTTGAGAGAGAGATCAGAGATCGCTCTTGCCTCATTGCTCCTCCTCGGCCACCGCCGGACCACCGCCGGACCACCCCACTGCCTGACGTCGTTGCTCCGCCGGACCACCACTTGAGGCCCTCACCTCTGTCGTACCACCACTGGAGGCCCTCACATCCGTCGGACCACTACATGACGTTATTTCTTCGTTGGACCACCACTTGATGTCCTCACTTCCGCCGGACCACCACTTGAAGCCCTCACCTCCGCCGGACCACCGCCTGACGTCGTTGCTCCGCTGAACCACCATTTGAAACCCTCACCTCCGCCGGACCACTGCCTAACATCGTTGTTCTGTCGGACCATCACTTGAAGCCCTCACCTCCATCTGACTACCGTCTGACGTCGTTGCTCGGCCGGACCACCACTTGAAGTTCTCACCACCGCCGGTCTACTGTTTGGCGTCGTTGCTCTGCCAGACCATCACTTGAAGCCCTCACCTCCGTCGGAACACCGCCTGATGTTGTTGCTCCATTGGACCACCGCCTGACCTCGTTGCTCCTCGTCGAACCACCACTTGAAGCCCTCACCTTCGCCAAACCACCGCCTCATGTCGTTGCTCCACCAGACCACCACTTGAAGCCCTAAACTCCACCAGACCACCGCCTTGACGTCGTTGCTTCCACCAGAACCAACCACTTGAGGCCACTCACCTCCGCTAGACCACTGCCTGACGTCGTTGCTCTTTCGGACCACCACTTGTGGCCCTCACCTCTACCGTGCCTCCACTTAAGGCCCTTACCTCCGCCTGACCACCACTTGAAGCCCTCACCTCCACTGTACCACCACCTGACGCCTAGAGTTCTACCAGACCACCACCTAAGGCCCGGAGTTCTGGCGGACCACCACCTGAGGCCCAGACTTCCGTCAGACCACCACTTAAGGCCCGAAGTTCTGTGAGACCATACCACCTAAGGCCTCGGAGTTACGCCGGAACACCAACTGATGCCTGGATTTTCAAGTAGCACCGAACTTTTGCCAGTCCACCAAGTGACGCTATACTTTCATCCTCATTTGTCACTAAATTTCAACCAAACAGTTGACATTTGTAATCTGATTGCCCTCAGGGACAAGTCAGCCTATTTTAATCTACCCAAAACATTAATGGAATCATTTCAGACTGGGCCAGGCCCCATGATTTTCCCCTTTCAAGGTTTTCCACGTAAAAATGTCTTGTGTTCTCTATGTGTGAGCTGGATATTCGTATAACGCTAAGACATAATATTTTAACTCTATCGTTGCGTATATTCTAGCTAACAATAATGATTTTTTAAATGAATGTAAATATATATTTTGAAAGCATGAAAATGAAAGATAGCTTTTGCAGTGCATAGTATTTTATATGAATGATTTTTAATAGTTGTGGTATGTGATTAGAAAATTTAAAATAATTAATTATTTCAAATTGGATCTTAGGGCGTGACAGATAGTGAAGACCTATTTATATTTTTTGAAAGTGTCAAGACCCGTATATAACTAAACTTATGAATACATTGATTCCTTAGATTATAAATCATTATTTCAGCATCTAACTCTTACTGATGTCAGATTAAGTGTTTATGGGCTTATAAGATTTTTCTTGTTGAGACGCTCGATTTGATTAGAACCATACAATATTTGGATATTATCTATTCCTCCAATTATCATCTCAAAGTTTTCAATTATATTTCAAGTGTTTGATATGAACCCAGTTGGACTCAGATCAAATTATTTTTGGTGGTGTTGCTTTAATCTCATCAAGATGCTCAATTTAAATAAAGATTAGGATTTATCCTTAATCAAGTTTTTTTTTAATAACAATGATACATTGCACACTCATTTTCACATATTTGCTATATTACTTTGAGCTGTTGTTATATTAAAAAGGGCAATTTTTTAAACCAAGTACCATTTAAATTTTAATTAAGCGATTAACCAACGAAAAAAAAAATTTAAAGTCGCCCGTTGAACGGGAAAGTCGACCGTTGAACGGGCGACTTACTTCTTTAGGATAAGTCGCCCGTTAAACGGGCGACTTAGCTCTTTTCTTTAACCCCCCGCGGGGATCCCTTTCTTGCCCTAAATCTGTGTTGCTTTCGGCGAAGAAGGATTCGGCGAGCTCGGCATATCCGCGAGGTAAGGGTGTTTTTAATTTTTTTTTGGATGTTTTTGTGTTAAATTTCTTTACTTTATGAGTTTTTTTTCATTTAAATTACTTATGTTGGATGTTTAGGGTTACTTTAGTGATTAGATTTAGGATTTGTGTGTGCTTTGTAGTATTTTTTTTGTGAAAGCATGAGGAAAACTTATTTTTTGCTAGGATTTATTTGGGAAAATGTAGATTCAATTTTTTTTGAGATTTTGTTGTTTATGTAACTAAATTTTTGTGAAACTTTTTGTGGAAAAAACATCAAAAAATCTTAATTTGATTTGTGGGCGGTGTTTTTTGAGATATTTTTGAATTAATGAAATTAATATATGAAAATTTTATAAAAAAAATGAAAGGTTATAAGGATATTTTTGAATAAAATTGATTTAAATTTATATTATATATTTCATCAAATTAATATAAGGATATTTTTGTTCATTTTCTTTCGTTTCTTAGACAACATAATTTTCTTTGTCAAATATTAATACAAAAGTCATCGATTCGTGTTAATGTCAGATTTTGATATCGAAGTGCAATATAGATCATTGTGGGCAAGTAAAAGTTTTCTCTATTAAAAAAATTTTAAAAATATTTATCCTTTTGTGAAAAAAAAAAGATATATATTTAAATATATTTAGTTAAATGCTTATGTGAGATTTTGATTATTTCAGTGTATTAAGATTGTGTTGTGTAATTGTAGGTAATCATAAACGATACTTAGTAGTGCAACAATGTCTGGACGGGGAGCATCCTTTGTTCTTATGTATGGTGGAAACTTGTCTTTAGATGAAGAATATTCACCAACATATGTTGGGGGTAGTTACCGGCCGTTGCAAGTGTCTGCAAATACGAAATTAGAGCAATTGAAGATTAGGATTCTGAAATCCCTAAAATATGATACGTCGAAGTACTCAGTAAACTTAGTTTGTCGTCTACCCATAGGGAATGAGTTCATAGCTTTGGTTGTGGACGATGATGAGGTGTGTTAGATGGTGTTATCGCATGCAGTTGGACAAATACTTATACTTTATGTAGATGTCAAAGAAATTACTACACGTAATATAGTTGTTGATCAACTAACATCTCACATGCACGAGATATATACTTTCGACGGGGTGACACAATGCAGTCCGACCAATCCATGTTTCGTGCAACAATATGCTGAGTAAGTTTTTTATTTATGTATTTTTTAATGCATTTTAAAAAATATTATCGGCTGAGAAAGTTTTCATTATTCACAAAATTTCGGTTATGTGATAAAGTGAACACCATAGAAGATTTTGTCATGACATTCCAGAAACTTCAGAGAGACCATCAGTTAATGTTGATGATGATTATGAAACAATGAGTAGTGGATCAAACGAACCAGGTCCTTGTGATTATGATGATCATGCACAATATAATTTAGATGAAATTAATGTTGATATGAATCCTGAAATCCATAGCATTCTCCAACGTTATTGTTACACGAATGTTGGCACTACAGAAGGAATAACTGTAAACAATGATTTTGTGAAGGCATATTCATTAACTCGAGAATGGGATGAGGACGTAGCAAATGATAGGGCTTATGTTTAAGGAAGAGATTCCTGGGTTGGACTATGATTATAAGGTGAAACAGTACTTAGCATGGTTTCATTCTTGGGCTACACAATACATGTTAAAGCCCCCAGTGGATCCTCCGAGTACATACTATCCAAGATCACCAACTGAACGTCACATGGTAAGTTTAAGTTATTTAAATTTAATTATATGAAAATTTTTAACTGAATTACTTATCCTGGCAGCGAGATTTCTTTGTGAGCATGGAGAGAAGATTGCAACCACACTTTGGCGGTACTGAGGGGACACCTTTACAGGTGGATGTGAATATTGTTGGAGATATGTGCCAAAGATTACGATAACATATATACATTAACGATGCTCATTATTTTGATGAGGCAGATACCCAAGTGTTTAGTCCAGCCATTCTGACTGCAGATCCATATGATGCTGGGCTATCCTCCTATCTTGATCTTGGTTCCTCTCAGAGCCACTTCACAGCTGAGTTTGACGTCGCCTCCACACCTCAGTTCGTACCTCCTCCTTAGGAGAGCCCCCAGTTACTCAGCAAGATGTTAGTGATCAGGACCAGCGCCATCTACGTACTAGGCCACTACGAGCACCTCAGCATTTTACTCCAGGCACTGATGCGATTCCACATCGACATAAAAGGAGGCATTAGTTTTTTTGTATCATGTATCTTTTAGTTGCTTTAGTTATATTTTGTTGTTTATGTTTCTTATTGTGCTACTATGGAACTACTATTTCGTATTATGGAATTAAATTTATTATGCTCTTCTATTAACTCTTACATGAAGTTTGATCTAAAAAACATAATGTTGGATGATCCAAGAACATATAATTTTTAAAAGAATTTGTAATATTTGATATACATATATATACTTATTATAATTTATTGTTATCAATTAGAGCGTATATAACTTCTCAATGATCTAAGATCTAATCTTTCAAAATTTGAATTCTAAATATACCAAAAACTTGAAAAATAGATTAAGCCTCTTATATATATATATATATATATATATATATACCAAATCCAACTTTTATTCATAAAACAGAATATATAATAATTAATCATAATCTTTTTTAGTTGCAATTTTTTTTTTTTTTATATTCACAAGCCCGTTCAACGGGAGACTTACTACAGTTACATAATTCCGTTACTTCAAGAAATAACGATTAGTTGAGTTATTGAGGGATAAGTATATAAGTTAAACGGCCGACTTTGACGAGTTTAAAATTTTTATTTTTTGTTGGTTAATCGCTTAATTATAATTAATATGATACTTAATTTAAAAAATTGACCTTTAAAAATGTGATAAGTCTCACCTAACGGCAGCTTAAATATCCCATCCTACATATAATACGGGAATTTAAAAGAACTAAACAGTGAGAGCGGAAGAAAGCGAAGCTTTAAGCTTTTCACTGAAGGGAGAGAAAGCTTGCTCGCATTCCAATTCCCCGAAGAAGAAGAAGAAGAAGAAGAAGCGGGCCGCTGAGTGATCCGGCGAGTTTATTGCGATCGGAGTGGAGACATGCTTGTTCAGAACCGCTCCGCCCCCGACCCTCGCCTTCTTACCAACCACCGCAGCTCCACAGCTTCCGCGGTTGCTACTTCCGGCAGTTTCAGCAAGGGTTTCGATGATATCGCTTCCTGGACCTTCGAAAACCTCTCTAAGATCGTTATTGCTGGTTTTCTCATTGCCTCCGCAGCCGCAGTCCTCATCCTCCTTCCGGGCATTGGCGATACCGCTGCTTTTCTTTGCTTCGAGAGATCTGAGTCCTCCCACTTCGATTCGTCTCGTATTCGCCTTCCCTCGGTAAACTGGAACTCTATTCCCCATATTGCTCCTATCCTATCAGATCCGTACTATTCCTTTCGCGCAGAACGTTGGATCGTCGTCGCTGCTCCATCTCACTCCCTGCCCTCAGCTACCCTCCGCCGCTTGGCTGGCATCAAGGGTTGGCAGCTTCTTGCCGTGGCCACTTCCCAGACTCCTTTGGACTTCTCACTTAAAGGCGCCATTATTCTGTCACTCGACCTTCAATCCCGCCTCGGCTTCCGCTCCACCGACTACCTTCCTTATGATTCCCACGTCCGCAAGTCCATCGGCTACCTATTCGCCATTCAGCACGGCGCTCGCCTGATCTATGACACGGACGACCGGGCCGATGTCCTAGATGGTGACCTCGGCCGTCGATTTGATCTACAGCTCTCGGCCGGCAGCGAAATCCTACTTCAGTACAGCCATCATGATCCCAACCGCACCGTCGTCAACCCCTATATCCACTTCGGCCAGCACTCGGTCTGGCCTAGGGGTCTCCCTCTCGATTGCGTCAGCAAAATCGATCGTGAAGAGTTCTACACGGAGGTCTATGGCGGTCATCAGTTTATACAGCAAGGCCTCTCTGACGGGCTACCTGATGTAGACGCGGTGTTCTATTTTACCCGAAAGTCCTCCGGGCTTGAGGCATTTGATCTCAGATTCGACGCGGATGCTCCCAAGGTGGCGCTTCCTCAGGGAACGATGGTGCCTGTTAACTCGTTCAACACTCTTTTCCACTCCCAGGCTTTCTGGGCTATGATGCTTCCCGTCTCGGTTAGTTCCATGGCATCTGACGTGCTGCGGGGATACTGGGCGCAGAGGATTCTTTGGGAAATTGGTGGCCATGTTGCTGTTTATCCACCGACCATCCACCGCTTGGACAATGCACAAGCCTACCCTTTTGCAGAAGAGAAGGACCTTCATGTCAATGTGGGCAGGCTAATTGATTTCTTGTTGTCATGGAGGTCAAACAAGCACACCCTTTTTGAGAGGATTTTGCATCTTAGCTATGCCATGGCTGAGGAGGGGTTCTGGTCGGAGCTGGACATGAGGTTCACTGCAGCCTGGCTACAGGACTTGCTGGCTGTTGGGTACCAGCAGCCAAGGTTGATGTCTTTGGAGCTGGATCGGCCAAGGGCAATGATTGGGCATGGGGATAAGAAGGAATTTTACCCCAAGAAGCTTCCTTCTGTGCATCTTGCAGTGGAGGAGGTTGGGATTGTGAGCAGTGAGATTGGAAACCTCATCAAATGGAGAAAGAACTTTGGAAATGTTGTGCTTGTGATGCACTGCGGCAGGCAGGTGGATCGAACGGCTCTGGAGTGGAGGTTGCTGTATGGTAGGGTGTTCAAAACTGTAATAATATTATCAGAGGAGAGAAATGCAGATCTCATGGTGGAACGCGGTCAGTTGTCGCATGCATACAAGTGAGTGGTTATCAAAGTTCTTTTTTATTTAAAGCGGAGATCAATTTCTTATGAGTGCTTTAATTTTTATGATTGCATAATTTTGCTTTTTTATAAAATTATTTGCTTTATTATGGCATATAATTATAGTATTCTCGGCAATCAATGCTGCTGTATGATATTTAACTACTTGCTTCTATCATGTTGATGTTAGTTCCATTTTTGGTTATTGTATCCTTTCTGCGGTATTCTTTGGTAGGGGTGGATCTTCCTTGCACCCACTTGAGCCCTCTCTTCTAGGTTTTATCCCGTAGAGAGAGATTAAAGAGATGGTTCTAAATCTAAGATCAATCAAGGGATAAAGTGCTAGCTATGTGTTGATTGGTACTGTCGGCTAAGTTCAATATTTTAAAGATAGAATGGTTTCATTGATAGAGCTTAAAAATATTAGGGTATCAAGAGAGTTCGACAAGCTAAACTAGGACATGGTCCCTCCTGTTTGTGTTTAAGTATGTTTGATCAAAGTAGCAAACAGTGACTTAGTTTTTTTATATTCTTTTGGTTCTTAATATGTATTTTATATTTTTCATATTGTTGCATATAAGTCCAGTAGGTTAGTTTGAATTTGTCCTTTTTAGGCGCATACAAGAAAAAATTTTATAGCCTCTCAACATCTTGCCTCATACTCATAGGAGCATCTACAAGGAGTGTTGGGTCTTTCCACCCATCACGCTTAAAATGGTTGCATGGTCAGTGTCTAGGACACCAAAGCTTCTGATCTTCAAACCCACCATGCTTAAAGTTTTAAGCATGAATGAAGCTTCATCTACTTGCATAAGATTTAGTTGCATAAGAGAAGGGTATATAGGATTGCCCTATTGGAACAACGCAGATGAGTACTTATATTTTGATTTTTCCCATCGTGTAGAACAACACACACGGGTACATATTGCGGCAATGTCAAATACACTTTATTTCTTCTTTTTTATCCGTCCTTTTTCTTAAAATTCTTTTTTTCTTTTCGAATATCCCTCCGTTTTTTTCTTGTTCTTTTTTTTTTTTTTTTTTTGAAACTTTTCCTTTTTTTTAGAGAGAAAAGAGAGAGATGATAGATATAGATGGGGGAAGATGTAGAAGGAGAGATGGAGAAACGAGGTTGAGGTTGAGATCTTCAGTGGAATGCTAATCTTATTCTATCATTTTCAAGATTCTTGTTGGTTTTGGCTTTCATAATAGCACCATAGATCGTTTTATCTTTGTACGTTGTACTACCTCATGCTCTGTCTTTCTTTTTGTTTATGTTTATATTGATGACATCTTATTCACTAAGAGTGATCATAACAACACTTTCAAGCAAAACAATACATACAAAAACTTCTTATCACCAAAGATTTGGGATGACACAAGTATTTTCTTGGAGCTGAATTTACTTATGCAAAAGTAGGCATCACTATCTCAAAGAAAATACTCTATTGATCTTCATGAAGAAATTAGTTTTCTTGGTTGCAAGCCATACCCATGTAGAGACTCATTCCATGTTTGATAACGAATAGCTAAAGGATAACTCATCTCACTATTTAAGTTTAGCTGGCAAATTGATTTTTTCGATTGTTATCAGACCTAACATCTCATTTGCCATTGGAATTGCTAGCCATCACATAAAGAATCCAAAACAACAACATTGGGATGTTATTTTGCATATTCACATATCTATCAAAAGTTAACCTGGAAAAGGGTTGCTATATATGAAGCCACTTGACTATCGAGGCATTCTCTAATTTGATTATGCTTGCTTCTTTGAAGACAAAAAGTTCACATCGGGATATGCATTTTTGTTGGAGTTAAAGCAAGCAAGGTAGTAACCTGGAAAAGTAAGATTTTTTTTTTTGTGTCCAGGTCCAGCATAGAGGCTAAATATAGAGCTATGGCTCACTCAACATTCAAACTGTAGGTTATAAAATCGTTTAAGGTAGTTTGGCTTTCTCGATACTCAGGCATATGACACTATATTGTAGCAATCTTGTATCTATATTCTATATTTTCAAAAACTCATGAGCAAACTAATCATAGTTATTGTGATTTTATACAGGATGTACTTTTTAAGAAGATTGTTGCTAGTGTTTTCAATTTTGAGTAAGTCGTGAATTTCTTTCCCAAAATTTAGGTTATCTATCATTCTCTCACTTATATTAAACGTTGAAGCTATATATATATATATATATATATATATATATATATATATATATATATATATATATATATATATATATATATATATATATATATATATATATGCTTTAGCTTAAGTGGAAGTGTAAACATATGACGCGCATCAGGAAAATAATATTATGAATGATTACTGTTAATATTGACGGATTAGAGAGAAAAGGAAAATATCAATGATAATATGAATTGGAATTGAGATTGTAAACAACATGAATGAATTGAGGCAAGGGCTCCTAAAACCGACACTAAATAGTTGGAATAAGGTTAATTATGATGATGAAGATGATAAAGAATAAAAAAAACTCAACTCTAATCTGACATCAATAATCTTAACAAGAAAACAAAATGATAGAATAAGCCATGATTATATAAATAGCAACATGCATATATAGAGGACTTCAATCATGATAGACTGAACTCGAAAGGTGACTTCACGGCCCCTACTTTTCTTTTTGGCTCTATTCATCACAGTACAACATTTATTACCATAAATTTTACTGTTCAATTAGATTCCCTTTCTTTCTTTTTCCGGATATCCTAGTTTGAGCTTTATTAACAAAAAATCTTTTAATTCAATCAGATCGATTTTGGCAGTTTGTAGCCTAACTTTCTAGTTGGGGCTTGAATTTGAAGTATAAAAATAAATTAAAGGATATGTTTAGGCTTTAGTGGTTTTGATGTAGGACTACAATGCTTTTGAATGAATTCTTTAAGAATTTACACGATTTTGAAAAGAACAAGAACAATTAAGACTATTAGCTAATTAAAACTAAAAGAGAAAACGTAAGAGCGGTCACTTCGCTTAGGCCAAGTTACATAATAAGCGCTTGAATCATCAAACAATAAATAAATTCAACAACATGCGAAGGAAGTAGTTTCCAATAAAAACCCCTAATCTAACAATAAGATAGTAATATATAAAGCACACTCAATCCTACGTTTGCTAGGCTTGGCAGAGATAGGTGAACAAGATCTTCATGAATCAAGTCAAACCACAAGAGAGAGTTAAACTACGAAATTACAAGATTAGGAAGACCTTCGTCACGGTTTGGACATAATCCACCATTGAACGGCACCAAGTTGCTCCTCTATGGCTTCGATGAGAGTATCTAGAATGCGCTCCACGTATTCCTCGATAGTGTTGTCGATCGACGGATTGACGCCGAAGAAAGTGGAGTGAAGAATGTGAACGAAACCTTGCTCGTCGTAGGCAAGGCCGAAATCAAGATCGGGATCGACCATTTATGTGTGGAAAGAGATGTAAGTGGATGGCTTATGATCTTCCTTGACTTGAGATAGAGCAAACTCAAGAGACTACAAGATGATTTGAGAGGGGGGTTCGGCCAAGACTAGGAGGACCAATCGTTGTTATGAGGGTTTATGTTTGAGAGGGAAGAAGTTTGAAATCTGAAGTTAATTTTCAGATTTTAAAATTGGAGAGATTTGAGGATTGGAATCTAAATTTAATTCCAAGAAAAGGAAAGGGGAATTAATAGAGAGAGAGAGAGGGGGGGGGGGGGGGCTAGGATTTGAATTGTTTCCAAGGGAGAAGCATGCTTTGGAAATAATTCCATAGAAAACCCCTAGGGGGCCGGCGGCATGGTGAAGGTAGGTAGGGTTTAGGGAAAGGTTTAATGCTTGCTTGATTGGGAAATCATAAATTAGGTAAGAGAAATTAAATCTCATTTAATCAAAGATTGATTAGGGGATGAGATTTAAAGACTTTCTTAAAATAGATTTTGTATTGTAGGAAAGATTTTGAATTTCAAATTACTTGGATTTAAATTCAAAATTAATCATAATTATATGCAATATA
The DNA here is from genome assembly GCA_016618105.1 of Dendrobium huoshanense. Lineage (NCBI taxonomy): Eukaryota > Viridiplantae > Streptophyta > Magnoliopsida > Asparagales > Orchidaceae > Dendrobium > Dendrobium huoshanense. The sequence continues at coordinate 9,899,302 of CM028347.1, read as the reverse complement.
TATTAGGAAATAAGGAAAAAGGAGGGGGAAACCCAAAAGTGGGTCAGCGGCTTGTGGTGTGGCCGTGAGGGTGTGGTGGGGAAGGAGGGGTGGTTGTGGGTGGAAGTGGGGTTGGGGTTAACTGACGATAGGGGGAGTTGTATGGTGACCGACGACTTAAGGGGATGAGAGAACTTGTAGGCCGGCGGCTAGTTGAGGGAGGGAGGAGGGGAGTGGAGATAAAGAAGAAAGAACCACGAACCCGATCGTCTCCAAGGTTGGTGGGTGATCTGTTTCCCTCTCCTAGGGATTTCTCTCTCAAGATCTCATAAAGAAATCAAGCAAGGGAAAATTTTATCATTCATTCATTAAATCTTAGAAGAGAAACATAAGGGCTATAAATAACCTCATACAAAATGACTCAAAATAAAAAGACGACAATGCCCTTAGGGCTTACATACGACCTCCCTTAAGTAAGGGATAAAATGGAAAAACAAATACAACATAAATAATAAAAGGCAAATACAAATAATAAAAGACAAATACATGTAATGACTAAAAAATACATCAACTCGATCGTGGCTGTAAATTAACGGTCATGCCTCTGATAGACCTTCCATGCTCTGATGTCCCCATCAGGTTTATTTGCATTCACAAATTTCATATATGCCACTAATTAGCTTTTAAAGGTCTAATGTCACCCAAAAAACAAGTGAAGTTTTTACTTACAGTTTTCTTATAATGAATGAGTATGGCGTCAGGTTCAGTTTAGTACTAAGATGTGCACTTATTGAAACTTTATGCACGGACTTTTAGTTCCATGTCAAACATCTGGAATAGGGTTGCAAATGAACCGAATCGAGCTGAGTATGTGAGTGTCATGTTTGAATTTGTTTATTATTAGCTTGTTTAAGTTCGGTTCGTGTTTGATTCGACCTTTATTATTCGTGTTCATGTTTGGTTTGTTTAAATTAATGGTGTTTATGTTTGGTTCATGTTCGGTTCGTTTAGTGTTTATTGAGCTTTAAACAAACAAGCCTAAACAAACAAGCCTTAACGAGCTATGTTCGTGAACATATTTAGCGAATTTTTTTACACTATCAAACAAGCACGTTTATGAATTAATCTAATGAGTATTCTTGAGCTATCAAATGAGCAAGATCATGAATATATACATAACTAGTATTTTTGAGCTACCAAATGACCTCGTTCACGAACAAACGTTCTATGACTCATCTTATATTTGTTCATGAATATCTTAAAAAAACAATCTAGCAAACATTGACAAATGTGAAATGTCTCTTGTTCATGAATAAATTCATTCTATTGAATGTATAAAATAAAATGAAATTAAATTTAAAATAAAAGCAATTGTCTATTTAAAATGAAAATATGTTTAATCTATATGAATATATTATCGAGCTTATTCACGAGTTCTAAATCGAACACAAGTCGAGCTTCTTATCGAGCTTAATGTCGAGCTTGTTCACGAGCTTCAAATGATGTTGTTCGTGAACATAAATGAACCGAACGCATTAATGGTCAAGCTTGTTTATTTAAGGATCGAGTATTAAAAATATTGTTCATGTTTGTTTGTTTAGTTAATTAAACGATCACAAACGAGATTTAATCGAACGGAGCAACGAGTAGCTCGTTGAATGTTTGGTTCGCTTGCAGCCCTAATCTGGAACTAACCTCGGACTAAAATACCATTTCAGGCCAATGTTTGGAGACTATATTATTCTAATTTTCTTGTTCACTAACACAAATATCAAATTTAGTTCTATGTCTATCAAAACGACTTCAACTGCTTTCAACTTTTTTCTTTTTAATTACTCAAAGTGTTGTCTGCAAATTGATTTTTCTCATAAATGATTTAGGTTTCTCTTTTATGAAAATCTTTAACCTTTAAATCAATCAGAATTAGTTGGAAACTGTTCTGAAAATTAAAAACGTAATATACTAATCAACCTATCATCTTCTACAACATCTCGTCTATCATCCTACAGGTACTTGCCCAAGATATTTAGCAGGTATGCTGGCGCAGATGGCTTTATATTCCTTCAGGATAATATGATTCTCAACTATTGGAATCTCCTCCAAGCTGATAAGAACAAACTATGGATTACCAACAAGGTTTTTTTTTTTGTGCTCTATTCTTACCCCTCCTATTCAATTTAATCTGGATTTTTAAATACCTCCCTTAACAACATCTTTATTTGAAATCTTTTCTTTGATTTCAGGTTCCTGAATCATGGATTACTGCTAAAATTGATTCCAACAGCTCCCAGTGGCTTGTAAACCAAGCATCTCTAGTGAAGCAGGCTGTTAGTAACTTCCCTGCTCATTTCCAAACGAACTTCAAGGATAGTTATGGCGACGAGAGTCTCACTATCTGCGGGAGCGAGTTATTCTATATCCCTCGGCGTTTTGTCGGCGACTTTGTCGATCTTGTTGAGCTCGTAGGCAATCTTGATATTCATCATATGGTTGCAGTGCCTCTGTTCTTTATGGCTTTGGATTCACCTCAGAATTTCGACTCTGATTCTTTGTCAAGAACTTTGTATTTGAAAGACAAGGGGGAAACTGGTTTCAATCTTAGTAGTTATTCGGCTCAAGTTCCAGCCCTGTATCCCTTCAGCATAAGCAATGAGTCGGAGTTCATAAAGCTGATTAGAGTAATGGCTTCTGGGGATCAGCTTTTGAAGGAAATGGTATGAAATTAGCATATTTTAGGCTTTGTTTGGGATAGCTTTCTATTACTTTCTAAAGCAATTTAAAAAATTGCTTTAGAAAGTAGTAAGAAAGTTGTTTCAAATGAAGCTTTAATTATGATGAGTTTTATAATCATTTGATTTATTTTGGGATGAGTATAGTAAATGTTTAATTGTTTAGTGATATTTTGCAGTTAAAGTAAATTCAATGCATATAATTTTTTTTTTCTTGCTTTTACATTGTTGAAGATGCAATACATTCATTTTAGATGATTTGTTGAGAACTTTTGAATGTATATTAATATCAAAATTCTGACAGTTTTGTTTTATTCTTTCTTCCTTTGAATTTCATTAAATCTGTTTTTATATTTAACACTTTATTTGGTGCTGTTGTAAGTTTAAAGAACACTTGAAGATTTGGGTCTATTGAAAGGCATAAACTAGCCTGCAATCTTTTCTTTATCAGTTAACATTTGGTTGTTTATTTATAAAATTAACTGTTCAATTTTATCCTGCACATTTATTCATATTTATAGATATATATAAGATATCTTAATAAAGAAACAAATAATTAAATAATAATGCATAATTGTTCTAATATAATCATTTCTAAATCAACCATTCAAATATGCAAGTGGATTGGTGTGATTTAGGCGAGTCTCCTAGGGATCCTCATGCTAACCATAAGATCAAGAGCCAATGGATGGTTGGGATGGTATTTGACACTCTCCCTCAAGCTATTGAATACAGATCTCAGATATGTCATTCCTAGCTTGATAATCAGTCTAAGAAATGTAGAGTTATCAAGTTCCTTTGTGCACCATAAAGTCTTTCATTTTGTCAAAATTTTGGTAGGAATTAGCTTTAGACATTGCGGTGACGAATGATGTGATGAAAGATATATCAATTAAGTTTGCAAAGTGTAGGGCAGCAATGAAGGCTTCGTTGAACAGTAGCTCTCAAGATATCGGAAATGACAATAAAGGCCGGTGGTGGCATAGTAAGGAAAGTTTATTAATTATCCTTCGGGTCTATCTCTCTCTCAATTATGTTAACATGTTAAATTAGTTTAAGATATCGCTTGAAGGAGTGCGGGTCTCACACTTTTGCTTGTCTCAGTCTTAACCCGCACGAGAGGGAACTATTGGCTCTTTTAAGACACATAGAAGGAGGTCATGTGCTCGACTTCTCCTGCTTCTTCTTGATAGACTATGGTCGTCGCATGCAGAAATGAATGTTGCAATCCATGACCCATAGTCTGAGGTTTTGATGATGACAAATAATGTCGTCTGAATTACTATTCATTAAATATCTTTGATTTCTGCTATTGTTTGTGAGTACTAACATTTCAGAGAGATCACAAATTACTCATGACAACAAGAAGACTCAAGATTGTGTAGAGTACGAGTGTGAGTTTATAAAATTGTAATTTTTCATTTATTTTTATTTTTATTCTTTTCTTGAGTCTGACCACAAATTGCATATAAGACTAAGCAACCAGGCACACACACAGGGGGAGAGGGTTTTAAAAATGTAGATTTTTTTCTCTGTTTATCGTACTGTACGAGTTTATATCGTACTATACGATCTGATCTGGCTGAAACATCTTTCTGTGAACAGGTCGTACTGTACGATTTATATCGTACTGTACGATGTGTTACCAATCCAATACCCTAGCCGCCAGATTAATTTAAGTTTATTAGCCGTTCGTATTGTACGAAGATATTCGTACTGTATGATTTATTTTGAATACTTACTTAAATTAACTCTGTGATTTGTGGACAAATCAAGGATTAATTTCTAATTGGTTATCGTACTGTACGAAGGGCAGCAGTGAAGGCTTCGTTGAACAATAGCTCTCAAGATATCGTAAATGACAATAAAGTTCGGTGGTGGCATAGTAGGGAAAGTTTATTAATTATCCTTTGGGTCTATCTCTCTCTCAATTCTGATAACATGTTAATTAGTTTAAGATATCGCCTGAAGAAGTGCGGGTCTCACACTTTTGCTTGTCTCAGTCTTAACCCGCACGAGAGCGAACTATCGGCTCTTTTAAGACACACAGAAGGGGGTCATGTGCTCGACTTCTCCCGCTTCTTCTTGATATACTATGGTCGTCGCATGCAGGAATGAAGACTAGTATTCCTTAGAATTCCGACATTGAAGACCAATGGAAGGATCAATTTTCCTCGAAATTTCGACAATGAAAGCTGGTGGTGGGAACGAGAAATTTAGGGGGCTAGAGGAACGAGACGAAAGCTATCCAGCCGCATGCAACCGCTAGCACGATCTCTCATCTCTTGCAGTTGCAAGGTCTCTTATATAGATGCAAGCTCTCGCTTGGCTCCTCTCTGTTTCGCCCAAACGCACGCGAGCGGTGCCTACTGCACGCAATAAGCTTCACGAACGCAAAATCCCGCTTGGTTTTGCCACAGACACATGAGAGAGGTTAGTCAGATGTTTGTCTCTCTCAATCGAAAACAAAGACTGTGGGGTTCTCACTTGACTCCTCCATACAAGACACACGAGACATTTGCCTCTCTCGATGGAACATAGAAACTGCGAGATGAAGCACTCTCCCTCACGTACGCCAGAACGATTAAGTCGGGAATCCGCTCCCTTTCGTTTCTAGCATTCCCTTCAAAAAGTCTGGCAGTAAAAAAAAACTCATAATTCTTTCCAAGGCAATTAAGGCTATGATACCATGTTAAATTCAAAGAATTGTATGGGGAAAAACTTAATTTTACCATACACAACTATTCCTTTTTATAGATCTATGCAAGATATCTTAATAAAAAATAAATAATTACAAAATAATGCATAATTATCCTAAGATATTCTTTCCCAAATTTGCCACTCAAATATGAAAGTAGATTGGCATGATCCATGTGAGTCTCCCACAAATCCTCATGCTGGCCATAAGATCAAGAGCCAAGGGATGGCAGGAACGGTATTTGACATTAACATCGCTGAAGTACTTAAAATGCAATTCGATTGGAGCAGCACCACGACATTTTAGAGTTTTGTTGTATTTTGCCGTGAAAAATAGAGTTCTCTGTTGGAAATGCCCTAAAGATTATTACACGTATAGATAAAAAAGGAAAAAAACTCGTATACGTAAGTCTTTTCATGATTTTTTATTTTTTTTTGGAAATATTTTCATGATAATAAAAAATGTAAAAACTCATAAGACTTGATTTAGCTGAAATAATATATTATATAATTGGATATTAAAAAAGATGCACTCCTTTGTAGCTAGAGAAGGTGGAATTATAAAATATGGATGGCTGGTTTGACCTCTTGTGAATATGGTGGAGGTGACGTGTAATAGCTCGAATTTTGATCATGTCAAATAAATTTGTTTATAAGTTAATATAATTTCAAATCACAAACCGTCTTATTTATAACATAGATATTATAGTAATTTAATTACACTAATTTTTCGTAATTTTTTTGCACTAGTATAAATCCTTAAGAAATTAACATATATATGTACAAATAGGGATTTCGAGACCACCATGTGTCATTTTTGCAAATCGATTTCATCATAAATTTTTAAATAAAATGAGTTATTTCATAGATATTTTTCTTCACAGATTCATGATTACATAAATATTACTGTTACTGTTAGCATGCATATTCCTCATTTGTTGTGCTTTGAGTTCAATTCTAGGATTTGGTTGCTTGTTGAGCTATTGAGTTCATTATAAATGGTTAAATGATTTTAGGTCAGGTCAAGGGAGCAGGAGTGTGAGATTGATTAGGATTCATCAGGTTCTATTTCTTTTTTGGTTTAGTTATTCTTTTGCACTCATTATAAAATAGTTGTGATATGATTGTATAGATCATGAGCAGTGTATATAAATTTTGAGAAACGAATAAATATGTATATATTGATAGTTTTATTTCCATTGTTATTTATGTTGATAAAATAAATTAGATAATTTTGGTTGTTTTTTATTAAAAGATAAAAAAATAACCCTTCCAAATTAAATTATGGGGCGTAACATGACGGTCGATGGTTTGGAGATTGATGACATTAGCATCGGTTGGTTGAAGGTAATGATTTATGTTTGAGTGGATAAATTTTTATACTATATCACATCATAGTGCCTTTCTCATTTTCTATTTATTTTTGTAAGAGTAAAAATAAATATTTTTAATAGAGATAAAAAATTGTAGGCACTTAACTAAAGTGATGTAAAATGAAAAATCAATACAAAGTTTTATAGTTAAAGTAATAATGAATAATTAGAATTTTCTCTTAGCTGATTTTTAGAGTATCCCTTAATAAACTTTTTTTTTTTTTGGAATTTAATACTTTAGTTTCTCTTTGGATTATCTTCTTCGCATTATCATATATTTCACTGCTTTGCTTCTTGACTTTCCTTCCAATTTTTATCGTAAGTTTTTGCATCTTTTACGATGTTGGATCTAAATTTATTTATGTGCGATTTTAGATCCTTACAAGTAGGACTTTCAAGATTTCACAAAAGAGGTAGTAGAGAAAATTTTGAAGAAGAAGTAGAGAGAAGAAAAAAAAAAAGAGTAGAGAAGGATGAATAGATTTTTAGAGGGAGAAGCTCTTAGATATTTCATTTTTATTAGTAGCATTAGTTGAAATTTCCTCCTCTTGATTTGTAAAGGAGGAAGTGCACATTGTTTATTGTTCTTCAGATTGCAAGTTTCATCCAATGCAAGAGTTGAAGTTGCTTAGTTGGTGGTAGTCATGAACTGCTGGTTTTAAGATGTTGGACCTAAATTTCTCTATGGGCACATTGTTAGAACCTTACTAATAAGATTTTCAAGATTCCATAAACATATAGCATAGAAAAAATTAAGGAAAAATAAGAAAAAGAAGAAATGAAGAGAAAGAAGAAAGAAGATATTTTTATAGAGAGAGGGTCTTAGATTTTTATTGCTAGCTAAGCTATAAGTGCCCCACCAAGGGGCAGAACCCTGAAGTCCCCATCCAGCTTTTTTCTCTTTATTATAGGAATCTTTATGCAATTGACCCCCCTCCCCCCAAAAAAAAATTAAAATACTATGATTTTTATGCGATAGCCCCCTAGTAGAATTATACACATTGTGTAGAGGGGTTATTGCAAGGGATTTTAGGGAATTTTCCCCCTAAAAGTTTTAAAATACTATGGTCTTTAGGCAATTGCACCAAGCATAATTAAACACATTGTGTAGAGGTGTTATTGTTAGGAAACAATGAAACAAATACAAAGAGAAATAGTAAAGATAATCCAAAAATATCCTTACAACCAAAATTTGTTCTGGGCGTTTTGCCCTGAAAACCCCTGCAGAGGCGCTGTCCCTTGACCCCACGACATATCTACCAATAGTTACTCATAAATTTGCCCCCCCCCCCCCCCCCCCCCCTGAAAATTATGGTTGGTTCCGCCCCTGACCCCACCTCTCCCGCCATTCTTATACCCAAAAATTACTCTTTGATTTTGTATCTATAAGGTTTGAGGGGCTACATAAAAATTATATTTTGACCTCATTAGAAAAAAAATAATATATGACAAATCTTTATATATATATATATATATATATATATATATATATATATATATATATATATATATATATATATATATATATATATATATATATATATATATATATATATATATATATATATATGTAGAACCATGTAATTAGAGCATTTATAAATACACATGAGCGATTTAGGTGTCATATTCGCAAAAGTCTCTGATTAGGTGGGCGGTAGATCCTAAGATAAAATCGTCGACTTGGGTTAGTCATTGGTGAGTTATTATCAATCTTGAGCACATGATTATTGAGATGATGTGAGTTGGTCTTGTGATTGGATGAGTAGACCCCTTGGCGAATAGGCCTCATGGTTGATGAAATCGCACGTGAACATTTTGGGTGGGCCTCGCATGTGGGCAACTTGTATGCACCCTTGATTGTGTTGTGGATCCAGAGCGTTGCCTCCCCTTTTCTGCCAACTTGTCTCAAATTGACTCGTTGATAATGGAACTAGGTCGTTGAGATACATGGATGTACATCGATAGAGTGAGAGTTGGTTTTATCATCTTAATGTTATTCAAAGAATACACAATTAAAAAAAAAAAAACTTTTTAGGCGATATCATAATTTTTTATAGGAATCTTGAAATGGAAAAAACTAAGGGCTATTTAGAAATACATTGCAATTTTGTTGCCAATATAAATACATTTTATTGCAAAAAAATATGGCATTTTAAATATAGAGTAACTTAAATGCATTGCATTTTATTTTGTTAGTGTCATTTATAAAATAAACTATACAAGTCTTTTTTTTTGTTAAAAAATAATAAACAATAAAGACTTGGTTAGGAAATATTAGAAATGATATTTTTTTAGTAGATTTGAATGAGAATTTGACTCTTAATAGAACACAATGGAGAAAATTGATTCATGTTGCTGATCCCACATAGTGGGATAAATGTTTGATGTCATTGTTGCTGTTGATAAATAAAATACAGTCTATCACTCTGATCATTAAAAGGTAAGGGCCACAGATTCCCTATATTTGAAAGTTACATAATTCTTGGTGAATTTTAATTTTATAAAAAAATGAATAATTTAGATATTAGAATCCTCTAAGCAAATACTTTTGCTTTCGTTTAACTTCGAAAAAATAAAAGAAAAATCAAAATAATTTATTTTATTTATTCTACACCTCTAATATTATCAATATAAATTATGAAATTATGGCCTACTTTTATTTATAGCAATAAAAATTAAACTAGTATTAATTGTGTAGTGTACATATGACCATTGTCATGTAAAAATGTTTTTTTTTTTTTTTTAGTTCCGTGGGTATGGACTGCAAATAATAATTTGTTCTATAGAATTTCATAAAAGAGGCGCTTTCTCGCCTCGCTATAAGATCTCTCAAAACCCTAGCTGTTCTTCAGTAAGGCGCCGCTTCGTTTGGGCAAACCCCGTTAGCCTGCAGCAGAGGTTCCTCCGACCATGGGTAAGCTGAAATTCGTAGCTTTTTTTGCGGATCAAAGTTTTCTCTCGAAGGATTGTGAATCCCCAGATCTACTTTCATTGCAGCTTCTTTTTTTCGTAAATTTATATTTTGATTTTTGGTTTACTTATGGTCGGTCGTTAAGGTTTTGTAACTTTTGCGATATTGTAAGACGGTTTTCTCGTGTTTGCCGAATTGAAATCTATTAGGTGCGTACAAGTACGTTTCCGAGCTATGGAGAAAGAAGCAGAGTGATGTGATGCGATTTCTGCAAAGAATTCGCTGCTGGGAGTACCGTCAGCTTCCCGCCATCGTTCGACTCACCAGGCCCACCCGCCCCGATAAGGCCCGCCGCCTCGGCTACAAGGCCAAGCAGGTGTTTATTCTTATTAACTTTTGCATTTTTCGTTCGACTCATTAGTTTTTTTTTTTTGCACTGTTGAAATTCGTTGGAAGTTTATTGCTCTTATGCGTGTGAAAATGGTCAATGTTTCATTATATGTCGTGAAATGTAATGTAAAGGAGTCGTTTTGGTTTAGGCGGACTATTTTTTGCCCCTTTTAAGATGAATTTAACCTGTTTAGTATCTATTTTTATTGTGCCATTGATTTGATTGTGGCAATAACATGCCTATCCGATTAATTATCATTTTGAAGAGTTATTGTTGAAGAAATCTAAAAGATTGGAATTTATAGCTTTATTCTATCATTCTATTTACCTCCCTGCCATATTTTAGTAGAATGTTAGTAGTTGATTTTAGTTTAACTTGTTCTTCCCATTTTGATCATGAGACTTGCGTTGCTTGTCTCTCGTTTCAGTGTTTTATTTGCAATATGGTCAAGATTTCCTTTTGCCACATTTTTTAATTAGCTAGTTGTAAAATGAAACTCCCATTATGCTGTGTTTTGGATTTGACCCTTAATAAATGTGGAGTTGACCCTTAATGAAATATGTGCTTTATACGACGATTCTGATCCCAGTCCTTGCATCTGGCCCATAAATACCTATTGTTATTGTTCTTAGTGGCTAGCTATGAGTGGGTTCATTCTTTTGCCATATTTGATTATCCTGACTCAAAATGTCTCATTTGAGCTATTAATCTTGTTTTCTTCTCTAGAGGCTAAGTAGTTATTGGTTTCATTGTAGGTATATGCTTATAATATTCCACATTCAATTCAATATATTATGAACTCGTATGAAATTCAGTATCTTATGTGAATTATCAACTATTTCTTTCTGAAAGTTTCTTAATGAGCTCTCATGAAGTTAGATTTGAGTGAACTCGTATGCAATTTTTTAGAGAAATAAATGATATTATGAATGTTTTATATTCTTCATTTTGATTTGAACTTGTTTCGCTTTCTTTGGCATGTGTTGTTTGGTTATCTGAAAATTAGTTGTTTATCTGATTGCTGCATTTCCTTAATTGATTAGAGGTTTGTTCATTTATTGTTTTGTGTTTTTTTAGGCCATTACAATGAAGTTCTGGTCACACTTTACTGCAGCCTTCATTCATTTGATAATTGAATTTAACTTCTCAGTTTCAATCTCTCCATTGACTTATCTGTTATCATTTCTTTGCATGTACTGATTTTGCTATTATAAAATTGCTTGATATTGATGGGATCTTGATTTTATGTATCGGGTATTTATTTTTGCTTAGCTCTATAAATAATAATTTATTCTTAGTAGTCTCACCACATCTATTTTGGTTTAGCTTCATGAATATACCTACACCATTGACTGTTCTTCCTTAAGCTCTGCATTAAAGGGTTTCATGTTCTGCGTTTGTTGTATATGCTCAAATTATTTGGTTTATTTCCTGCTACCTGTTCTTTATTAGATGTTATTTTCACTCTCGTTAGAATAATCACATTTCGCTTTTGTTAGGTTTATTATGAATATTTTGACATTTTTTACTTGTTTATGACCTCTTTGTTGCGCTTAACTCGGAACCATGATACTCTACTGTTCTAGTTATAGTTTTATAAAGACAATCCATTGATTTACTTTGACTGATTTTCTTGATGATCTAATCATTGAATGTAAATTATTGAAATTATGAAACAAATCAAGCTTTGTATTGACTTTCAAATTTAGAAGTATTAAATGCGCTCTTAAATTTTCTTTGCTCTTATGTTTTCTTAAATTTTATTTATCTCAAATGTTATGAGTTTCAAAAAGATTAATAGTATACCATTGAAACATTGTATATGAAATTTAAATGAACTGATAGTTAACTTTTTAGAATTATTATTGTGTGTGCGTATATGAAGTTGCTTCTAAAATTTAATTAATCATATTTTATTCCATTTAAGTTCTTACTATTTTTTTAAATATTCTTGGTGGTTCCAAGAATAGTGGTTCCAAAAATAGTTAGAGAGAATTAGAAATTATTAAAAATGATATTTTTTATTAGATTTAAATAGAGTTTGACTCTTAATGGGATAAATGTTTGATGTTGTTATATTCTTGGTGGTTCCAAAAACATGAGAGATGTAATTCAAATGAAATTAGACTAAGTCATCAAGTTGGGTAAGAATTACCATATTTATATGATAAAAAAGTAAATGTGTTGCGAGGTAAATGAAGGCAATTGATGTTGAACAAATGCGGTACTTTGCACAAGTAGCTGCGGCAAAGAAATGTATTTAAAATTTCATATTGTATATTCATACACATTGAATCCTCAAGCATTTGTGCAAAATTTATAGAAGTCTGTCTTTAGATTTACTGGATTAGTTTTATGGCAAACTTGATAGTTCTAGGATAATCTAGATGCTTTTAAGCCCTGTTAATTTTATGATCATGTAATTATCTATAGAATTTGTTGTGTAATTGTTGAGAAAGAGTTTTTGAATGATTTTGCGAGTGTTCTAACATTTTTGTTGCAGGGCTTTGTGATCTACCGTGTTCGTGTGAGACGCGGAGGCCGCAAGAGGCCAGTACCAAAGGGTATAGTCTATGGAAAGCCCAAGAACCAAGGTATTACCCAACTGAAGTTCCAGCGCAATAAGCGTTCAGTCGCTGAGGAGAGAGCTGGCAGAAAGCTCGGTGGCTTGAGGGTTCTCAACTCCTACTGGATCAATGAGGTAAGAAACCAAAAATTCTCCAAAGTCACTCATAATTTCCTGTAAAATTTTGAATAATTTTGAACTGAACTCTGCAGGATTCCACATACAAATACTTTGAAATAATCCTTGTTGATCCTGCACACAACGCCATTAGGAATGACCCTAGGGTGAACTGGATCTGCAATGGAGTTCACAAGCACAGAGAGCTTCGGGGACTGACCTCTGCCGGGAAAAAGTACAGGGGTCTTCGCGGCAAGGGCCATCTTCATCACAAGGCCAGGCCTTCTCGCAGAGCAACCTGGAAGAGGAACCAGACCTTGTCCCTTCGCCGATATCGCTAAGCCTTTTCGATCTTCTAGATCTTCAAATCAGTTTGATCTGTTCCTTTTTCTTGGACTATTGAACTTTGGTTATATCTATCTTGTCAGTATTTCATATTTTGCTTGTATGAATGTTTGAATGGTGAAACAGAAGCAATCTTGCAGACTGGTTGAGTTTAATTCTATTCGCATTTCTCTTACTTAATACGGCATTATAATTTCTGGATGATTCAAGTTCTGAACTTTTATTTATTTATTTTTGGGAATGGGGATTCCATCCACTGCCACCTCCAAAAGTGCGCTTGGTGGCACTTCTGATTTAGAAGAGGCACCCATCCCAGAAACATCATAGCTTGCACTTGATTGGGCTTCACTTAAGAGGGGCAAATTATTGCGTCCGGTGTCCGGATTCGTCCGGACACCAATCCGGTGTCATCACGTCACCAAAATGCACCGGGACCCCCAATGTATTTGGGTGACGTGGTGTTACCGGATTGGATGTCCGGACATCCGGTGACCGGACGCAATAATTCGCCCTTAAGAGGCGCTACCATTTGAGGGGAATCGAGTACGGTTTGGAGGGTTTCACTAATCAAGCTAAGCAATGATAGGTGTTGTGAACTTTTATTAGCTAATTTTTATTTAATTTTAATAATTTTATATTCAAAATGAAAATAAAGAGAATTTAAGATTAATTCTCCCAAATGCTAATAAATGTGATTAATATTAAATTAAGCGTTGTAGAGATGAGGAGGCTTAGGTGGATGAGTGGATCTACTCTTAGTAGTGAGATACAAAATGAACATATAAGTGAAAATGTTGGTGTAGCTTTAGTGGCAGATAAGATTACTAAATCGTCAATTACATAGATAAGATGGTTTGGTCCCATAAATAATGAACATATATTATTTTTTATAATATTTATTTTATATTTTATAAAAATAATAATTAATTTTCTTGACTTTAAATTAACATTTATAATGTTATATGATTATTTCTCATTCAACTCCATTTAAACTATGTAATAAACTCTAATGTATTTATTATTTATCACCAAATGAAATAAATTAATTTTTGCATGAATTTATTCCATTTTATTTAAATTATATAAAGAATATATAAATATTTTGAATTTTAAATTATAATATTAGAATATCATGTGGATTAGAGCCATTAAGCATTTCCTAATAATAGTGAAAAAGAAGTAAATTGTTGAACAGAAATAACCCCAAATCCAAAGCCATCCTCTCATTCTCCCCATAAACAGATCATCACCAAAACCTATAAACAAAACCAATCTATATCCCTTCCAAAACCCTTAAATTCCCCAAATCCTTCTTCAATTCCCCGCCGATCTCTCTCTTCCTCAAACCATGGGCTGCGGTGGTTCCAAGGACGAGGTCGCCGTCGGCAACACGGTCGCCGCCAAATCCCTCCAATTAAACAATCCTTTAACGCCAAATACCTCGTCGCCGCCGGTTGATTCTGCTGCTTCTGAGACGAAAGAGGTGGTGGCGGCTCCTCTCATCTCCAAAGACTCGCCGGACCGCTATTTCTCTTCGAGGAAAGACGACGAAGCAATTGCTGCTGGAAATGTTCTGAACAAGGATGATGATCACTTGCTGGCTGATTCTATCTCGGAAGTTGAAGATTCTTCAGTGGTAAAGAAGGAGGTTGTGATTGTGAGTGATGGAGAGGCGAAGCTCGTTGCTGAAGGATCCGGATCTCAAGATGGTAAGCCAGTTTCCCCTTTCTTTTCACAATTATAAATCTAAGACATTATATGAATTTCACAGTTATTTGATTGATCTAATGATTCACTTTTCTTAAAGATAATTCGATCGAATGTTAAACGATATCATTACCGTTGTTATGATCTCAATATTGCAGAAAAAGCGAGCGCAGTTGGAGAGGATGTCAAAGCGGAGGTGGTGGTAGCCCCATTTGAAGAGAAGGCTTCTGAAGATACTGTTGCTGAGAAGAAGAATTAGAAGTAAAGTAATTATTTCATTTCAAGGCAATAATGAATGAATTTGTTTGATTGTTCCTTTAATGTGCATATTTGATGACAGAGATTGTCGATCTATTTTCCATATGTTGTTGGATTGTATATTAATTATTGAATCTCTCCCAATTTGAATTTCATTGGAAGGAAGATTGAGTTAATTTTTTTCTCTATTAGATTTAAACAAGAATTTGACTTTTAATAGGACATAACGGAGAAAAAGGATTCATATAGCTGACTCCACGTAGTGGGATAAAGATTTGATGTTGTTGTTATTGTTGAAGATTGAGTTAGTTTTTTTTTTTTTTTTTCCTTCAAATTGTTGTGTTGTTTGTTAAAAATGGGTGCAAGCAACAAGGGCAAACACTTTTAACTATTCAATTTGGTTTGGGTGAGTTCGAAATACATTTCGAATACTTCATTATTTAGTAAATTGTTCATCTGAAAATGCCCCTCAATGAGGAGAATTTATTCTCTGCGGAGATCGGACGGTGATAACCATCTGGATTTAATGTGTTTTTATAAATACTCAGTAAAATGACAGTAAATATGCAATTGTGAATGCACTTTTATTGAGTATTTGCTGCATTTTTACGTAAGGGCAGTAAAAGCGTAACAAATATCCTACTAATTGAAGATTTGCTACGCTTTTGCTGCCATTTTGTAATTAGGCCTTAAATTAATTAAAATTTTGAATTTAACCTAAAGCTCTAAATTTAGAAATCAAATTTTAATAAATTTCTTTATTTAGCATACCAAATTTTCCCAATCATTTAATTAATAAGTATGACTTTTTTATTTTTGATTTAAATTTAATTAGAAATTAGGAAAAATAATATTAAAAATTAGAAAAACCTTGCCCTTTGTCCTCTTGCACTCTAATAAGTATCAAGTGATCTTTAAATAAGATGAACACTTCTTTTCCAAAAATTTATCCTTGAAATTCTAAAATTTCTCTCTCACTTTTTTTTTTATGAAAATTATAAGTAGAATTATCATCATTATAAAAGTTGAGATGTGGAGATATTATACAATAGATCACATGATTATAATTTGCCCATAGAAGTTTATCATGATGGCTAAAAATGTTACAAAGCAAATTCCTAATGGCAAGAAGCAATTAGGTATTATGTGTTGAAAATAAGGCTTCATTTGAGATAATTTTTTTGTTTGTAGTTGTTGATTGTGTCCTCGTAAAAGTTAAATTCTCATTTAAAGAAGGGTATTTTCTAACCAAGTTTTTTTAGGTCTACAACTACCTTTCTTAACATAAGTCAAATCTAATATATCTACTTTTCTAATCGGATCATAAGAAGGCTGCCATTTTAAGTGACCAAACCATCTAAGCCGGCTCTCTCTAATCTTATCTTCAACTGGAGCTACTCCAACATTAAAAGGAAATATATGTAGTGGAACTATCCTAACTAACATAAAGTTAAACAATGCTAATAAGTTGAACCGCAGGTGCCCGGGATTAACATGCTCCGCATCATTCTCCCCTTCCGCAAAGAAGAATGTTATCTCCTGCGAAGATCTAGTTTAGAGAAATTTGATGACCCGGCTAGCCTTTCTACAATCACTTTTATTCGTGGCATAGGAAATATGAACTTGACGGTTATCTTATTAATTGCTCGACTGTCCATGCACATCCTCCATTTACCGTCCTTCTTTGGCACCAACAAAACCAGCACGGCACATGGGCTCAAGCTACGTTGTATTAATTTTTTTTTCCAATAGTTCTTCCACTATTTGCTGCATAATTTTGTTTTCGTTTGGGATGAGCCTTTAATGTGGTAAATTCAGCAATGAAGCGCCAGGCATGAAATCAATCTGATGTTGGATTGATCTCATTGGCGGTAATTCTGTGGGTTAATGTTCCGAGCAAACATCTGAGAATTTCTCCAAAAGGTCCTGCAGTTCCACAGAAGAACTGGCTTCAGTTGAGCTTTCCGCCACTTCCTTGACTATCAAGGCAAAAATACTGGAGGTCTCCTTCCATGCACTTAGCATTGCAGCTGCGAAGGCCAAATGTAAAGCAGTTTTTTTTTTTTTTTTTTTTTTTTTTTGTAGAATTGATTTCTTGCCCAGAGTTATTAGGTATCAACTGCAGTCGATGTCCTTCCAATCAAACGAGTAAGTGTTAGCTCGGTAATCATAAATTGCTACAATGTCGTATTGCCACGGCCTTCCCAAAATAACATGACATACATCTATGTCCAGTACATCACACAGTACTTCACTAGTATAGTGCTTGCCGATTGAAAATGATACTTTGCATAAATCTATCATGAATATCTCGACGCCCTTCTTAACCCAACTGATCTTGTATGGATTATGATTCTTCGTCGTTTTGAGCTTTAAGGCATGCACCACCGCACGTGATACCACATTCTCTGTACACCCACTGTCTACCAACAAGTTACAAACCTTGCCACCAATTGTGCATTTGGTTCGGAACAAGGCGTTGCGCTGCGAAGTGCACGACTGTTTTGGTGTTAGTAATAGCTTCTCCAAAACACAAATAAGAGGCTCGCCCACATCTCCGGCTACATCTTCAAATTCATTGTCAGCTTCAATTTCATTTTCAGCTTCTCCCTCATCAGCTTCAGCGTCTACTAACTGCAGTTGAGGTCTTGACGGACACTCATTGGACTTATGTCCCAATTGGAAACAACGAAACATTTAATGCTCGTAGCCTTAGCATACGGGTTTTCTCTAACTGGTGCCCGAAATTTCTGTACTCCCTTTAGATCATTAACCTTACTAGTTGTGCTGTTTGGTCCGCCACTACCAGGCATGACAACTAGTTGCTTAGCTACTAGAGTAGCATTAGGATGTAATTGCCTTGTACCTTCAACAGAATGCTCGGTATTCCTCCTGTATGAACTAGCCTTGCTGTGCCTTTGTAGTTGCAACTCAACCTTCAGAGCATAATTAATGGCTTGGGACAATGACCACACAGAATTTAATTCGTGCTTGTCTTGTATTACTTCCTTCAATCCTCCAATGTACTGCGCAACAAGCTGGTTGGTGGTTTCATTTAAATTATTTCAAGCACTTAAATGATAAAAATCTTCTGTGTATTCATTCACCGATCAATGCCCTTGTGAGCAATGTTGATACTGCATATAGAGCATTTGCTCATAATCGGTAGGCAAGTAATGTCCACTCAGCAATTGCTTCATTCTGTGCCAGCTGCGCACCAATCCCTTTCCTTCTTTTCTTCTAGTTTGAAGTACCTGCTGCCACCACGCGCTAGCACCGCTTTTGAGCCTGCAAGCTACATACTTCACCTGCCTTTCTGGATCAATCTCCATATACTCAAAAAAAAAAAATTTCAATAGATCTTTCCCAGTCTAAATAGTCTTCAATATGCAACTTGTCGTCAAAATAAGGAATATTTAATTTAATATATCGGAAGGATCGTAGTCAGATATTGGTGGTTAAAAAGATTGTAGTCGGGCAAGGTCGAAAAGATTGTAGTCAGGCGATGGTTGGCGAAAATATTATATGGTCGGAAGGACTATAGTCGGCGAGCGACAATGGTTGTAGTTGCCATTGGTGAGAGATGGATGTCAGAAGGATCGTAGTTGGCATTGGTCGTTGGAATGACCGTAGTCTGTGGGCAATGGAGGTTAGGAGGACCGTAGTTTGGAGACTATGGTTGGAATGGCCATAATCGGCGGGCGACAGTGGTTGAAAGGACCATCATCAGTGAGCGACAATAGTTAGAAGGACCGTAGTCGACGGGCGAAGGAGGTCAAAAGAACCGTAGTTGGAAAGCGATATAAGTCAGAAGGACCATAGTTGATGATGGTTGTTGGAAGGACCATAGTTGGCGGGCGACGGAGGCCGAAGGACCATAGTTAGGCGATGGAGGTCAGAATGACTGTAGTCTATGGGCGACGGTAGTCGGAAGGACCATAGCCGGCAGGCGAAAGAGGTAAGAATGACCGTAGTTGGAGAGGGATGTTGGAGGGACTGTAGTAAACGAGCGATAGTGGTTGGAAGGACCATATGTGATCGACGAGCTGGTGGAAGTACGACGTCGGTCAGAAAAAAATCTGGAGGTGGTCAAGGAATAGGCAAAAGTTCTGTGGCGGTCGACGAACAAGCGGAAGTCTGACGACATTCGAGAAGAACTCTAGCGAAGGTTTATGAATGTGTGGAAGTCCGTTGGTGGTCGACGAACATGTAGAAGTTCGATGATGTTCGGTGATCTGAAAGAACTTCGGTGGTGGTCAACGAATAGGTAGAAGTATTGCGATGGTCCACGAAGAAGTGGAAGTCCGGTAGTTGTTGGGAAGAACTCCGTTGGTGGTTGGTGAACGTACAAAAGTACGACAGTGGCTGGGAAGAATTTCAGCGATTGTCGACGAATAGGTAGAAGTTCGACGGTGGACGAAGAACAAGCGGAAGTTCGACGATAGTCGACGAATAAGTGGAAGTCTGGCAATGGTCAAGATGAACTCCAGGGGTGGTCGACAAACAGACAGAAGTCCGGCGGTGGTCGACGAATGAGTGGAAGTCCGACAGTGTTTGGTGACAAGTAAGTTCCCAAATTCTTCCATTCTCTTCCTCTTTCTTCCTCCTCTTCATGAGAAGAATGGGGGCTATTTATAATTTTTTGGGAGTGGCATGAATTGTAAATATGGGAATGATGAAGGTCAAGATTATAGTGATTTGAATGGACGACTGATATTGATCCCTTTGATCCTTGTCCGTTTATTGGTCATTTGAATGTCTTAATGATATCAGAATTCAACGATCTTGGGCTCGTTGGATTTGTCTCGTCGAGCCCCTCGATATGACTATAAGCATGTTATGTTTAGAGTTTGGTAACTAACCCAAATTAAGTTTTGAACCTTTCAAATATGCTTTGGACCTTTAATTTGGGCTTGAATTTGACTTGTTTTGGTGTCGTTGGGTTTGTCTTTTCGAGATGTTCAGTTCGACTATAAGCTTGTTGAACTCAGAGTTCGGAAAGTCCCCAATTTAATTTTTGAAGCCTTCAACTCAATTTTACCTCCAGATTTGTGTACAGTCAAGATAATTTTTTTTATAATATATCAATTATAAATAATATAATTAAATGCTTGTTTGATTATGAAATAATTTAATTAATATTTTTTATTACTAATTATCAAACTACTTATCTATATATCTAATTATATTGATAATCACCTAATTAATCGGTTAATTATTTTTTGAAATAACTAATTATGTAACTAGTACTTATACTGATGATTTTATTATTTATTTAAAAAAATTATACTTAGATTTTATTATTAATAATACTATTAAGTATTTCATTGATCACTTAAATATTATACTACTAACTAATTATTTAATTTTCTTCAAAAAAAAAACTAATTATTTAATTATTATTTAAAATTTTAATTATATAATTAATTATTCTATTTCAAATTTTTAACCCTAAGCTAATTATATTGACTTTTAATTACAAATTATACAACAAATTATTTAATTAAGCTTAATTAGATTGCTTAATTACACTACTAACTATCCTACTAATTATTTAATTATTTTAATTAATTATTAATATTGTAGAGGCCTTTTAGGATTTACTAATTATACTATAATTATTTTAAATTATATTAATTACTAATTTAGATGGAGGCTCTTTAGGGTTTTCTTTATTAATCTTCTCCTGTTCTCCATTTCTCCTTTGATGTTACTTTTCCTTGTTGCCAGTAATTCGTGGCTGCTTCAGCCTCGTGCGATTAGGGGCTGTTTGACAACAAGTGAGATTTAACTTTAATGGGATTTAACAAATTCCTGTAAATTCGAATTTAGTAAATTCGAAATTAGTTAAATCTTGAAAACTATTTGGTATACCAAATGTTAAATCATGTTAAAATCTAAGAAATTGTTTGGTAACATATTTCAGGATTTATGACAGTTAGAGATTTAAATATGAAAAAGATAATTATATATTAAAAATAAATTTATAATTAAAACTAAAAATTACTAAATTAGTATGTTATGAATTTAATAACATGTTAAATACAAATTACTCATTAATTATTATTTACACTTTTAATTATATATTTAATAATATATAATTTAAGTTATATTAATTAAGCTGATTATATTAATATTTAATTACTAATTATACAATTAAGTAAAATTAGATAATTAATTTATGCACTAATCATACAATTAATTATTTAATTAATTTACATTATATTAATTAAGTTAGTCAATAATAGCTTAGAGGCGTCTAGGTTAGCCTTTCATCTTCTATTTTCGTCGTTGCTGTTCGGCTTCGTTGCTTTGCAGGAGGTGTATAAATTGCACGCGTCGCTTCTTCGGCTATTCGACTTCGCTCCTTCGACGACTTTCCCTTCCTGTCGGATCGGAAGTTACGACATTTTGATCGGAAGCAAGAACGGGAGCTCGCTGGCTGTGAAGGTAACTTTCTCCCTTTCGCGCGCTTCTTTGGCTAAATCCCGTTAAATCCACCGAACCGAGGGATTAGTAAATCCGGGATTTAAGCCGTAAATCCCTAAATTCGGGACTTATGAAATCCCGGGATTTAACGCGCTCACAAAAAACCGTTTGGCTGGATTTAGCATCCGACTTAAATCCCACGTTAAATCCGATACTAAACAGCCCCTTAGCGTGAAGTTGTGTTGGAAGAATCGCTAAAGAAGCATTTTTTCGCCCTAAAGCTCGTTGCGAAGGTAACCATTTTTCTCCACGACAAGGACGCCGTGCGAGTCGTAAATCCCGTAGTCCGTAAATCCCTCAAATCCTCCAAACTACCGGATTAAGGGCGAAAAAAAATGCTAAATCTGGATTTACGATGGATGCGGATTGACAGGGGCGTTTTTTTTTTTGTTTTTTTTTGTTTTGCGTTTGGCAGGATTTAGCGTAAATCCTACTGAAAACCCGCTACCAAACAGCCCCTCAGTTTTTCTGCCTCGAGCGATCATTTTATTTTCTCCTCTTGAATCGAATTCAACTTCCTCCTGCTTTTCGTTCTCATAGTATTATTATTCGTTGTGATTTATAAGGGCTCGGATCAATCGAATTTTGGTTTGGATCCCATGGGGGACGTGAAGATGGAGGAGATGTCCCTCCCTGCGCTCTTCGAGCTGGCCAGGAAAATATATTACGCAGCATCGGATTCCTCAGTGGATCAGGTAAGGATGCATTATTAATTTTATCAAATTTCGTATGAATCCTTATAACCAGGCTGTGAAGTTGTACTGCCGGTCAAGGAAATGAGTGATTGTTGCTCTTGCCCTAGCATGACCCTGCTCAAAAGAAAGGTTATACGTTCCTCGTATTTTAATTTTTTCGTATTTTGGATTTATTTAGGAACAACTGAAAAATGGGATTGATTTGCTGCGTCGTTGTGATGAGATGGTGAGCAAGCTCGGGCTATTCTCGTCTAACGAGACTAAAGATGACGTTAGCACCACGATTCTGAAATACATCTTGGTATGACCTCATTTAAAGTAATGTCCTGTGAGATTTTTGTCAAAACGATGATATTCTGCTTGTTTATTGGTGTGTTATATGTGGAAATGTGTTATTTTCCTTTTCTCTCTTTGTAAGATTGTGGTCTTATCCGTCAGTTGTGCTTGATGGGGGAGCAGTTATATTATTGAATATTTTGGTTATGATGATCAATATACAGGACCTGAAGCATGCATCTTATGTGCTGAAAATGGAAGACTTAGCTGCCTATTTATTTAATAAACTATAAAACATAAGTGTAGAAGTTGATGGAAACTGTATAATCTACTGATGTGTTTAGTTTTGGCGTATGAAACCTCCATAGCTATCTTTCATGAATCGGTGGTGATAAAATAGTGCTAATGAGGATTTTTATTTATTTTCTTTTGTAGATATTTTCTTAGATTGAGCTTTAGCATCCTCTGTTGCAATTTCTACCATTCTAGTTTCCCCAAGGAGTCGTCCTCTAGCTATTAAAGAATCTTGACAGATGTACTGTTGTGAGCAATAACAATTAGAATAGACAACGCTTTAAGACGATTGCCACATTTTCATTGTTTTGGGTCTTTCAAGTATATTGTTATTTTTATTCTCCATAGTAGTGAAGTGGTGATATGCTAATTTTTTATATTTATGATGCAAGTCCATAATAAGATGCAAACATATATAGGAAAAAATATTTTACTATTTTTCATTCTCTTGTTATATTTATGCTTATGTCAATTGTCACGGGTTAATATCTTTTGTCACTTTGGATTAATTTGGTACTCTCTTATTTTTCATTAGGAATGAAGCCTACATTTTAAGTAGTAACCATGGCCATGAAATTTGATTATGCTGGTGGTGAATGAAACTTATGATTTTTTTTAGCTGATGAGGAATTTAGTTGAAATCCTCGAGGAATTTGTGATGTAATCCTAATTTTGTGATGCAACAACTTGTTGAGTGACTTGACAGCGTATTAGATTATTCAACATTGTCTCTATGGTGTTATGCCACATCTGCTAAGTGACTCGATGTCCACCATTATTGTTAGTATTATGTGTCATATTCTTTTTCTTGTGCAATTCAATATAACTATCATTTTCTTTCATCTGCACCAAAATTGTCTATTAAGCATCTAACTTAAACGTTCCATAAGACGAGATGTAAGCCTCAAGTTATTTTGAGGCTTAAACCTCCTAATCAAATATTAAATTAATAAAATATATTAACTAAGAAGATTGTGGGCTCCGAAAATTCGGCCTCGGCCTCCGCTCGCTTTTCTTTTTCGGCGAGGGAGTTTTAACGAACTAAGTTCCGAGGTAAATTTTGGAAGGCAGATGGGTTTGTAGATAAGACACTACCCAGAGATTTCGCCCTCATTTTGTGAGGACTTTATGATCTGAGTTCTGGTTTCCTATAGGCGCAAGCCCCTATAGTTAATTACCCCTCTCAATCACGAGAGAGAACTTTCGATTAAGGCTAGTCGTCAATCAGATACGTATAGAGATACGTGTTATCTGGCATATAGTAGCAGCAACAGGTTTGGAATATTGGATTTTGAGTTTAGAATTGGGTATTTGGAAATGTTTGAAAATTTTGGAAATAATTGAGAATTTGGAGATTTTGGAAGATTTGATATTTAAAATAGAAATTGCACCCTCTAGCACTTAAAGCGGATGGTGGGGGAATGGATGATGGACCCGATCAAGATCCCATGGTTCCGTCGTCCCGGGCCATCGTGGTCCCTGGTCTACTTAGTCAGAGGAGGTAGTCGACCCAACCTGACAGAAGGATCCTTGTCGGCAGCCATGGGTTGCTTCGTCCAAGGGGACCTTGTAGACCGGGGTTGGATGTTTGTCTAAGGGGACAAATTTGAATCCACCTTAGCTAACAGAGGGCTTTGTGCCCTATCGATCATATCCTATTGATTCATATCTCAAGGATTTGATGCCAATAAGGAGCGTATTGGCTCTGGCCATAACCGGTATCTGTGGTGCCATTTGGCGGCAAAACCACTCGGTTCAGAGGGCCCCGGGTCATAACCGTTTACCTGCAGTGCCATTTGGCGGCGAAACTGCCGGTTAGAGGACACGTACCACGCCCTTACTGGCAAGAGGTTGTTTGAGAATGGATCCTAGTGATATTTTCGACTAGGCATTTCGCTCTTTGTGAGCTGAAGTAATTTTCATTTTGTCCGCCTCGACAAACTTTTGCGGAGGGCGGATGAAATTTGCTTTAACTGCGTTGATGGATTTATTTCAATTTTAAATATTTTTGGGATTTTGGATTTTGAGATTTTTGTGGAGTTTTTGGGTTTTATGGATTTTTATGGGTGGAGCTTTGGATTTTGATAGACATTTGGATATTTGGGAGACATTTGAAAATGTTTGGAAACCCCTCCGGTTGAGATACTCAATCAACGCGGCCATCATCGGGGTATTTAGGGGTCATTTCCATTTGATTGAACCTTGTCGACCCTATCACTTTATCGATAGGGGATCGGGTTTCTCGTAGGCTTTGTGCCTTTTGTTTAGTGAATTCTCTTGATTTTAGGCTTTGAAGGCCTAAAAAGAATGTATTTAAACAAATACACCGTTCGATACAACCGTGTATTTTGTTAGGTAGTTCGAATCTTATCGACTTCTATTGATCCGTATAGAAGGATCGGATTCGAACTTAAATTCACTTGTCAACCCGCGCAGCATCCCTAAGCGTCACGTGTGTACCAATAACACGCTCGTCGGGGCCCATGCGGGTTGAGATTGTATTTACCCCTTGTGTACCTATGTGTATACAAACTAAGGTGCACGTGCATGGGTACTTTGAAATAATTATAGACGCCTTCTGTCTGCTTGTACGAATGTTGCAGATCCGGTGGCGTTGAGTTGTAGATCGTAGACGCCTTCTGTCTGCTTGTATATGTGTTGCAGATCCGGTGGCATTGAGTTTTGATGTTGAATCCCCCTTTCTCATTCACCGGGGAAGGATTTTCTAGATTCTGGAGTCAAAGAATGCTAATTTGGGAAGAACTCCCTTTTTAGGATCTTCAATGTGGCAGACTTGTAATTTCCGGTATTTGTGGGTACCAGAGCTGTTTTCTTCTTGAGTATAGAACTAAGAAGAGAATTTGGAACACCAGGAAGTTTGATTCTAATTTGTTCAAACATGTCATCTATTCTGCCAGGGGGTGTCCTTTTTTCGTACATCGGGTTGCCTTTGTACCCGGCATACTTGAAGATCTTGATCACCATTGTCGTAGGTGATATCTGTACTCGTGTTCACAGTGATTCGTTGTTCTTTCAATACACTGTTGTTATCCACAAGAATCCCTTTGCAGGGGACTGTCGTTGTAGGTAATATCCGTACTTGTGTCCACAGTGATTCGTTGTGCCTACGAGGTACTCACTGCTGTTATCCACAAGCTGGTTGTATCCATTTACGAGGACTCGTTACGTCCACCACGAGCTCCTGGAACTGATCGTAGGAGACCCATTGTTTCTGCATCATATCCACCCTTTCACCAATCTCGGGTGGTTGATGGTTGAATTTGTTTGTAGGATAGATCTTTGATTGCTGGTCTTCAGTATTGCCTTCTCAATCAATAGACGATCGTAGAGATCGTCGTAGAAGATATTTATGCTTGTGCCCACAGTGGCTTGATGTGCTTATGATATGCCCGCTGTTGTTATCCACAAGTATTCATGTGCATTTGCAGGGGGCCGCTGTATCAACTACGATCTCCTGAAGGTATTTGTAGAAGACCCATTATCTCTGCATCATATCCACCCTTTCACCAATCTCGGGTGGTTGGACGATTGCATCTGCTGTAGGGGCAGATCTTTGATTGCTGGTCTCCAGTATTGCCATCTCAATCAACAGGCATTTTGTAGAGATTGTCGTAGGAGTTCGCTGCATTCTTTGTTTGCATGTATTGAGGTCTTGTAACGGACTTTGAATCACTATTAACCATACACATATTCTTGTTTGAACTCCCTTGTACAGGATTCAAGCCTTGTCCTTGTATGTGTTTGAATCCAAGTCTGAGTTCCAATGTACAAGTTCAAGTCTTTGCTCAAAGTTTTGTTCATCTCGTTTGATATTCAAATCAAATGTGAAACTGAGTTCCTTGTTATTCTTAGAAGTTTGAGTTCTTCTTTGTTCATGTTGAGCTTGGATCTAGATTGAGTTCAGATTGATTTGAATTTGGGTTCAATCTGAGTTTGAGTAGGAGTTCATAACCCCCACTTAATGTTATATAGTTCGAGCTCAAAGTACAAGTTCAAGTGTCCCATGCAGTCCAAGTCTTGTATTTGCTTGAGTTCAAATTGTTCAAGCCATCAACGCTCAACTTGGTTCCTGAGTGCGAGTTCAAGTTCCAAGAACTAATTCAAATTGATTGTCAAGGTTCCTCTGAAATCTTTTGAGTTTAATTTCTTGTTCAAATGATTTGAATTGGACTTCAGCTTGATTTTGCTTCATTTGGATTTGATCTTTAGAAATCATTTGAATTTTGGTTCAGATTTAGATCCCCAAGTCTTTTGTTCTTCGTACAGGTCTTCTGCTCATTTTAGTTCAATTTCTGTGCTCTTCTGTTCAAGTACAGATCTTCTATATTGTTGCCCAAGAAGATTTTTAAATTGTTCAAGTCTTTGTAGATTTCAGTGAAAATTTCGGCAGCACCCCGGCATATCCCCCATTTTGGGGGAAAATTGGGGAGCTGGGCCTTCCCACCACGCTACAAGAGCGTGTATGGTAGGTGTCCTTAGACACCGCGGCCGTACAAAATTTCATCCCACCACGCTACAAGAGCGTGTATGGGGCCTTCAGCAGTACCCGTATCAGAACAGCAGTGACGTACCAGAATAGCAGTGACTCTCCCCACCACGCTACAAGAGCGTGTATAGGGCTTCCCCACCTCGTCGTATGCTTCTCACCGGGCTCCCTCCTACCGTGCTACAAGAGCGCGTATAGGTGGTTCTCCGGTCCGCCGCAAACGTCGAGAATGGGATAGAGTTAGAAATTTATACCTTGAAGTCCGGCGGAGGTGGAAGAGGTTCGAGGACAAGATTTGGAACCGAGGGTCACTCGCCTACCTTGTCGTAGGTGTCGCGCCGGTTGCCCCTCCCACCACGCTACAAGAGCGTGTATAGGCAGACCGCCGACTCGACACGCAGGACGAGGTAAGAGATAGAGCCAAGGTTTCAAAACTTATACCTTGAAGTCCGGCGGAGGTGGAAGAGGTTCGAGGACAAGATTTGGAACCGAGGGTCACTCGCCTACCTTGTCGTAGGTGTCGCGCCGGTTGCCCCTCCCACCACGCTACAAGAGCGTGTATAGGCAGACCGCCGACTCGACACGCAGGACGAGGTAAGAGATAGAGCCAAGGTTTCAAAACTTATACCTTGAAGTCCGGCGGAGGTGGGCACGGAAGTCGAGGCAAGATCCGGAACCAAAGGTCGCTCGCCTACCTTGTCGTAGGTGTCGCGCCGGTTGCCCCTCCCACCACGCTACAAGAGCGTGTATAGGCAGACCGCCGACTCGACACGCGGGACGAGGTAAGAGATAGAGCCAAGGTTTCAAAACTTATACCTTGAAGTCCGGCGGGCTGGTAGTGTTGGCTCGAGGATCGAGGCAAAGGGGCAAGCATTCTTTTTTTTTTTTTTTTTTTTTTTTGAATTAATTACAATTAATATTAATTAATCATAAATTAATTAAGAAATTATTTTTTTAATTAATTACTTATAATTAATTATAATAAATTAATATAATTAATTAAAGTTTATTAAAATTAATTAATATCATTAATTATAATTAATCTGTAATTAATTATAATTAATTAATATTAATTAAATTTTAATAAATTATAATTAATCAAAATTAATTAATGATAATTAATTTTATAAATTATAATTAATTAAGTTAATTCTAATTAAAATTAATTATAATTAATTAAATTAATTATAATAATTTAATTAGAACTAAATATAATTAATTATAATAATTATAATTAATTAAAAATAATAACAATAATTAATCAAAATTAATTAAAATAATTATAATTAAAATTAATTTTAATTAAACACTAAATAACTCCTCTCCCTCTACCTCTCTGTTCGGCGAAGTTACGGGGTTTGGCCGGATTCAGGCTAAATCCAGCCAACGGTTTCGGTGCGTGCGTTAAATCCCGGCGATGGTTAAATCCCGGATTAAGGATTTACGGCTTAAATCCCGTATTTACTAAATCCCTAGTTCGGTGGATTTGGGGATTTGGCCGAAGAAGAACGCGGAAGGTAGCAAGTTACCTTCACAGTGAGGAGCTCTCGCCGGTTGCTCCGATCAGACAGGAAGAGAAGACGTCGGAGGAGCGAAGTCGAGCGGCCAGAAGGAGCCGGAGAAGCTGCTCGAAAGGGAGAAAGTTATCTCTGCAGCCAGCGAGCTCCCGAGTTGCTCCCGATCAAACTGTCGTAACTTCCGATCCTACAGGCAAGGAGAGTCGTCGAAGGAGCTTCGTCGAACAGCCAAGAAGGAGCCGGAGAAGCGATCGGAAGGAAGAAAGTTAGCTTCCGTGCGGGCGAGCTCCCCTGTCGTTTCCGATCAGACTGTCGTAACTTCCGATCCGGCTGGGAGGAGAAAGAGCGAGAGAGGTAAGAGCGGGAGAAAGAAAAGAGTGAGAGCCCGAGCTCTCTCGTTTCTTTCGGCTTTAACATCGCGAGGTCATGCCGAGATCGTGGGAGAAGAGACATCGACGTGCGAGTCGTGTCGAGGGCGTGCGGGAAGCGGCGGAGCAGGTACGTCTATTATTTTTTTTTTCTTTTTGTTTTATACGGCGGGTTAACAAATGCCCCCCAACAAATGTGGTAGGCGTCTGGAGCGGGCCACGTTTGTTGCATGCTGATTGACCCTATGGATCTCTAGATATCTATTCTAGATGTCACACAAGGATTTTCATTTAGTGGATCTCCAAAAATTGTTTGGATGTCACACTAACTTTCTTTTAGTGGATCTCCAAAATCTTGTTTGGATGTCACACTAAAATTTTCATTTAGTGGATAGCATATGCGCTTCTAGATGTATCCATAGATGGTTGATATCTTGTCGAAATTTTAAATATTTATTTGGGGATCTCGGCATATAGCACGATGTCAACCCAAATAAATATTTAAAATGCCCCCAGTCTTTAGGGACATTTGTAGATATCATCTAGGGTGCTCATTCTGCAGCTTTTTGCTAGCGTCCCGAGATTTAAATTCCTTCTGTCCTGTGCTTTATGCTGCATACTTGGTGAAGGATTGTCTGATTTGTCTTTATTGACTTGTCAAAAATTTTGTATTCCTTCCGCCCTTTGCTTCTAGCTTTGGCGGGCTTGATGAAGGAGTAGATGCCAATGACCTAAACCCTTAGGCTTGTATTAGGTCGATGGCGAAAAGTCATCGGTCCAGAGCTTTGTGCATAGCGGACTTGTTGATGACGGAATTCACTTAGTTCAGCCATAGGCCTTTCATGAACTTTGGGATAATTTTCTTCGGTCCTTTGCTTTGTGCTTTGGTGGACTTATTGAAGAAAAGTTCCTTCGATCCTCGCTTTGTGCTTTACGGATTTATTGAAGGATTTGCAGGTTCTGGATTTAGTTGATAGTACCGAATGTAGGTAGTATCTTGATCCTTAACCACTTGAGAAGACTTTAATCTGAGTTACTTGAGTTCATCAGATCGGGAGAGCTGGGATTTGACAGCTCTTCGTCCTCTGGTTGCTGAGATGGGGGTTCCTCTACTGCGGCCTTTCTTATGGCTTGTTGAGTAGATGGAGCTGCCAGCGATCCGACCATATTTGGGCGTATTGGATCCGACCTTTTACACCCATTCAGGCTTCAGACTTGAGCTATGAGAATTGCGCTTCCCAATGCTGATTTTGCTGAAGTTGACAGATTTGGAGTCATCCTTCGCGGTTTTTTAGATTTTGGAGACTATGAACATTCAGTAGTTGCTCGAGACTCATTCTTCAACTGGAACTTTGATTCTCCAGTCATTTTGGAGAACTTTGTAGACTACGATCACTTGAATTGGTCGAGTCAAATTGGCCTTCGTTCTTCCTACAGTCCCTACTGACGGGTTGACGAAGTGGGGGTTCCGCTACTACGGCCTTTCTTATGGCTTGTTGAGTAGACGGAGCTGCCAGCGATCCGGCCATATTTGGGCGTGTTGGATCCGACCTTTTACACCCTTTCGAACCTTAAGCTTCAGGCTGTTGAAAGACTTCAAGCTTTTCCGGCTCAATTTTGTATGAGTGTGTAGTTTCAAAAGTCTCTTTCTTGACCCTTGAGTCTTGGTTTGTTGGAGAATGTGTCTCTAACTTTTGAAAGATCATTTGCATATACTTTGAAAAAGAAGTCTTTGTATTCTTTAGCACAAAGTATCATTTGAATTGATAATTTTAAATATTTATTCGGGAATCTCGGCACGCAGCGCAATGTCGACCCGAATAAATATTTAAAATGCCCCCTATCTCATAGGGACATTTTAGGGCAGAATAGAATTGGAATCTTGAAATTTTAAATATTTATTCAGGGATCTCGGCACGCAGCGCGATGTCGACCCGAATAAATATTTAAAATGCCCCCAGTCTAACAGGGGAATTTTGAAATGTGTTCTCATGACATAAGAGAATTTCAAAAATATAGAAATGTATATGTTAACAATAATGCATGAAAACATAACACATTAAGCACATCATTTCATGCGTAGTATTTCTTCAGGTAACGACCATTGATCGGCGGCATGGGCCTTTGACCATTCAGATCGATAAGTTGATAAGCTCCTCCTTGAAATACCTTCTCGATGACGAAAGGTCCTTCCCAGTTGGATACGAATTTGCCACCGATTTTTCTATGCGGGATTATTGGCCTTCTCTGCACCAGGACCAATTCTCCTTCTTGAAACGATCGAGGACGCACCATTCGATCAAAAGATTTTGTCATTCTTGCTCGATAGATCTCCAGGTTCTGCTGAGCTTGTAACCTGATTTCATCGAGTGCATCGAGCTCCTCCATTCTTAGACGAGCATTTTGTTCTTGAGTCAGCTCATTCTGGACAGCAACTCGAAGAGATGGAAGTTCAACTTCTAGTGGCAGTATGGCCTCAACTCCAAATACTAGAGAGTAAGGAGTGGCTTTGGTTGGCGTTTTGTAAGTTGTACGATATGCCCACAACGCTTCTGCCATTTTCGTATGCCATTCCCTTTTGTTCTTGGTAAGAATTTTCTTCAATAATTTCACCAGTGTCTTGTTGAAGGCTTCTGCCAGACCATTTGCTCTTGGATAGTATATGGATGAATATCGCCAATCGATTTTGTGCCGATCAACGAACTTATAGATTTTTGTACTTTTGAAAGCAGTTCCGTTGTCTGAGATTATGCGGCGTGGCACACCGAATCTGTAGACGACATTATGGGTGAAGAAGTTGATCACATGCTCGGACGTAACTTCTTTAAATGGGACTGCTTCTGCCCACTTTGAGAAGTAGTCGGTTGCTGCCAAGATGAAGCGGTGTCCTGCTGATGACGGCGGATCTATCGGCCCGATAATATCAGTACCCCAACATTCAAATGGCCAGGATGCTATTGTAGGGTGCAGCGGATTTGGCGGTTGATGTATAACATCACCGTGGATCTGGCACTCATGGCACCTCTTAGCATGATTGATACAATCTCTGACCATGGTCGGCCAATAGTAGCCCATTCTTTTAATTTTAATTGCCATCTTGGGACCTGATTGGTGTGCTCCACAAAGTCCTTCGTGAACTTCTGCTACCACCTTATCAGCTTCTCGAGTCCCTAAGCATCTTAGCCACATTTGATCGAAAGCACGCCGATACAATGTGTTGTTGACAAATGCATATCGTAGCGCTCTCTTCTTGATTTGAGCAGCTAGTGATTTGTCTGTTGACAATTTATTTTCTTTAAAGTAATCAATGAAAGGCAGTCTCCAGTCATCTTCTTCCTCGACATCTAGACAATGCCACCATGATTCTGAAGCTTGACTGGCCTTACGTCTTTTCTTAGAAACTTGCTGTTCTTCAGACTGATCTTCAACATCAACTGGTTGGGGAGGTTGAGGATCAACCGGGGTTGCATCCTGCTGGCTTGAACTTGGTATTCCCTCTGCCTGCGGGAATTGTAGTAATGCTGGCTCTAGGATCCGTCGATTGTGCACCATAATTATTATAGGCCATTCGTCGTCCATATTCGCCATTTCTTTAGCCAATTTGGCAAGAGAATCAGCTTTTCCATTTTGACCTCGGGGAACTTGAGTTAATTTAACAACTGGAATTTGCTTCATAAGCTCAAGAACTCGCCGATGATAACAGGCCAACTCGAACTTGGTGATTTTGT
This sequence comes from Dendrobium huoshanense, assembly GCA_016618105.1. Classification (NCBI taxonomy): domain Eukaryota; kingdom Viridiplantae; phylum Streptophyta; class Magnoliopsida; order Asparagales; family Orchidaceae; genus Dendrobium; species Dendrobium huoshanense. The sequence continues at coordinate 9,866,355 of CM028347.1, read as the reverse complement.
AAACTCCCAGCACTTGATTTACAACAAGTTGAGAATCACCGAAGATTTGAAGATTTTGAATTCGGACATCGATTGCAATCTCCAATCCAGCTATTAAGGCTTCATATTCAGCCTCATTATTGGTCCGAGGTTCAGTCAAACTGAACGAAAATCTCATTATGCCTCCCTCGGGTGCTACAAAAATGATTCCAATTCCGGCTTGAGCCTTTTCGAGATTTGGAGGCCGAGCACGCTTTATTGATGATGCTCCATCAAAATACATTTTCCATACTCGTAGCATCTCCTCTTTTTCAACATTCATGATCTGCTCGTCAGGTAGATCGTCGTTGAGCGGAGAATCTGCAGGGATAGGATGTGCAGCCAGAAAATCTGCCAACACTTGCCCTTTCACTGCCTTTTGAGGGACATATGTGATATCAAACTGCAGCAGTATCACTGCCCACCTTGCCAAACGACCTGTCAACGCTGGTCTTGTCATCAAGAACTTCAACGGATCGATCTTTGATATCAAGGTGATTTTGTGAGACAACATATAATGACGGAGCTTCTGAACTGCGAAGATCAGGGCCAAGCAATGCTTCTCGATTGCAGAGTAGCGGATTTCTGCTCCTATCAATCTCCGACTGATGTAGTAGAGTGCATTCTCCTTGCCTTCTTCATTATGCTGGGCCAATAGTGCTCCGAGGGACTCTTCTAGTGCTGCCGTATACAGTATAAGAGGCTTCCCCGGGATTGGCGCCGCGAGAATAGGAGGATTCAACAGATATCTTTTGATGCTGTCAAATGCTTCTTGGCATTCTTCGTCCCATTTGAAACGGACATCTTTCTTCATTAGTTTTGAAAATGGTTGGCACCTACCCGACAGATTTGATATAAATCTCCGAATGAAAGCCAGTTGTCCTTGTAAGGAGCGAAGTTGCCGAAGGTTCTTTGGAGGTGGCATCTCCACGATCGCCTTGATCTTGTTGGGGTCGACTTCGATTCCTCGATGTCGAACAACGTACCCTAGGAATTTCCCTGAGGATACCCCAAATGCACACTTGAGAGGGTTCATCTTCAGATCGTACTTTCTGATCCTTTCGAACACAATTCTCAAATCATCAATGTGGTCTTTTCGGCCTATGCTTTTAATGACCAAGTCATCTACATAGCATTCGACCTTCTGATGAATCAAATCATCAAATATACGAGTCATCGCCCGCTGGTAGGTGGCACCAGCGTTCTTCAGGCCGAAGGGCATGACTGTATAACAGAATATGCCTATAGGCGTTCTGAATGATGTATGTCTTTCGTCTTCATGCGCCATTTTAATCTGATTGTAGCCTGACGATCCGTCCATAAATGAGAACATATCATAGTTGGAAGTGTTGTCAACTAGAAGTTCTGATACTGGGAGCGGAAAGTCATCTTTCGGGCATGCCTTATTGAGGTCCCTGAAGTCGATGCAGATACGAATCTGACCATTCTTCTTCTTTACAGGGACGATATTGGCAATCCAGTCGGCATATTTCTCTTCTCGAATAAAGCCTGCTTCTATGAGCTTCTTCGTTTCTGCAATCACCTGTTCTTCAATCTCCAATCTCATTCTCCTTGGAGCTTGTTTGACGGGTGCTGCATCAGACTTGATGGCTAATCTGTGAACTGCCACATCAGGGGATAAGCCAGGCATCTCAGCATATGTCCAGGCAAAGCAGTCCCTGAATTCACATAGTAGCTCTTTTATTTCTTCTATTTGATCTTCTGGTATAAGAGAGCTAATGAAGGTTGGGCGAAGATCTTCCTCAGTTCCCAAGTTGACTTCTTTGAGCTCGTCCATCGTAGCAGCTTGTCCACCATCTTCCAGTTCTTCTGGTGCAGGCTCAGCTTCTACGGGTTTATCATCATAATCATCAGCTTCGCATATTTCATCATAATCATCATCAGATTTGATTTCTCCGCATGTAATTGCTTGACAAGTCTCTTTCTGGAGGAATTTTTGTTTGATGAACCCGATGCCTTTATATGCATCTATATCCTTTCGTCGTAATGGACGTCGATTCCTTCCATACCAGAGACCCAAGCTTGTACGGAGCTGTCGTTTGGTAGTAGGAATATTGATTTGCTTTCGCAACATTCTTTGAATATTTTTGGTATTGAATTTGGGTAGTCTCGTAGGAAATAATTCCTCGGAGTCGAGGAGCATGCAATCCCAGTCATGATTCTCCTCTTCACGAATTCCCGTAGAATATAGCACATTCTTTGGAATAGTCCCATTTTTACGGGGAGGCAGATAAAGAGTGGAGAGTTCTTCAATTTTATGAACCTCGCGCGAAATGATTTCCTTGAAATGTTGCAAGGGAACACGTGTGACTACGAGTACGCTGTCTGAAATCAACAGACTGTCTATTCTTCTGGAGAACACACTCTGCACTGAGTTCATGTAGATTGAGTCGTAGTCATAATCATCATTTGAAAATTCAACCTGCCTACTCCATTCATCCGTGGACTGGCATACTTTTCTAGATTTGGCAGGAGTAACATCATCTTCATCCGTGTCACTCCCAAGATGAGGTACATGTTTCTTTTCTTTAGGAATGATTGATGCTTTAGGAAGAGTTGGCGTCGCTTTCTTTCTTCCTACACGCTTCTTCTCATCTTCTTGCTTGGGTTTCTTTGCAGCCTTAGAATTTGATGCTCTAGCCTCAAGAGAACTTGATGACTTTTGCTTCTTTGGCATGAAGTACTTTGCATCTTCATAAATTGTTACTTCATGTACTGCAAAGGGCTGAATATCACCAGAAATTCTGAATTCTTCTCCTTCTCTGAGATACTTCATGCACTGGTGTAATGTTGAAGGGACAACGCCGTATTCATGCAGCCAAGGTCGACCCAATAGCGCCTTAAATGAGGTGTCCGCATCAATCACATGAAATTTAGCTTCCGTATGGAGTTCCCCAAACACAAGAGGAAGCATGAACGAACCAAGAGTTTTCTGCCCTTTCTCGTTAAAACCATGTACCATCAACTTGTCTTGCCCAAGATGTTCCACATCGAGGCAGAGGGATCTCAGTGCCTTAAGGCTCATAAGATTTACGGAAGATCCGGGATCAATCAAAATTCGACTGATCATCATACCGTCGCTCTCTGCCGTAACATACAGAGGGCGGTTGTGATCTGCCGTTCCAAGCATCATATCATCATTAGCAAAAGTGATGAGGGGCTCATTTCGGGCTTGCAAGACTTCCGTCAAGTTGCGCTCAGCAAAATATGTCTCATATCTTTCGGGGTCCTTAAGAGCTTGGATCAAAGTTTCTCTAAGGTCTTTAGACATCAAGAGGGCATCATATATGCTGAGTTGTGCTGGGATCTTCCTCAAGTGGGATAAGATATTATAATCTATCCCCTTAGATGAAGTCTCTTTCTTCTTGGAGTCATTTAGGATAATATCTTCATTGACAATTATCTCTTTTCCTTTATCTTTGTTAGGAATCCCCTTCTTTGGTGGAGGCGGCAGTACTTTGCCACTCCTCAACTGCACCTGGGCCACCTCATCTGATTCAGATTTGTTTGATGAAGCATTCTCTTCAGAGTCAGCCATTGTTGTGTCTGGGGATTCATCTGTAGACTCGGAATCGTCTCCCAACTTCACTTGTTTCATTTGTGATGCTATGCTTGGGTCTGAATCTTCATCATCTGGAAAACATAGATCTTCTGAACTGAATTCCATTGATGATACCATTAGACAGAATTCAGGGGCCGCTTCTTTAGCGTATTTTTCCCTTTCTGCTATTTTTAATGTTGCTGAGATGACTCGGCATATCTCCGTAGGAAGAGATTCATCTTCAGCTTCTTCTTCCTTTTTATCTATTTTAAGCTCTTTCATAAAATCACCAAGCTTAATAGGCCTCCTGACAGTCTGGTAATATTCACCCAAACTATCAATAGCCTTTTGAGTTGCAGTCTTCTTTACCACAGGCTTCTTCAATTTGGATTTCTTCTTGGAAGACTTTGGTTTTGCTTTGTCAGGCTTTGACGAGCTAGCTTGGCCAGGTTGCTGTTTAGAGGTGGATGCTTGTGACACAGGCAACCATTTTAAGTTCAATACTGGCTCAGTAGGGGACTTCCACTTGACACCAGGAACTCCTTCTAGCTGTTTCAGCATTTTTGATGTCTTCTTAGAAACCACGGTCTCCCATTGCTTCTCTTGGACAAATTCTTTTGTTGTTGTTTCTTTAGGCGGGAGTACGGAAGAGGACGTTACTACCCTGGTGGATTCCTTTTTAGGACGAACTAACACGTTATCTGATAGTGTTAATTCTCCCCCTTTGTACATCTTTTCTAACCAATCTTTGAAGACATAACAATCTTCAATTGGATGGCTAACTACCCGATGATATGGGCAGTAGTTTGGGTCGCCACTGTGTTTGGACTCTTCAGGTCTTTTGCATTCTGGCAATTCTAGACCGTTCTTGAGTGCTTGTCGAAATAGTTTAGCGACACTCTCCCTTTTAAATGAATATTCTTTATTCATTTTCTCCTTGAGGGAAGGAAACGTTCTATCACCAGTTCCCGTGGGTTGCCTCTGGCGCTCTCCTCCACCAGAAAAGACTCGAGGTTTGTCATTTCCTCCAAGAACCAACTTTGGTTGAGGGTTTGGATTGTAAGCTTGCTTTGATTTTTCTTCATATTGCATCGGCTGCTTTCCTTTATCCACATTATATACTACCTTTTTACCTTTATCAGGTCTAGGAGGGAATGCAGAGTAGACATCATTTCTCCTAGCATCAGGCGTCTTAGCCTTTTTAGGTTTGTCAGGGAGGCTTTCTGACTTTGACAGGTTCAACTTTTCAAACTTAGCCACCCTATCCAACAGATCTTGGAAGGTAGTAATAGAAGCCATGCATAAGAAGGGTTGCATTTTATCATCAATGTTCCCCATCAACAGTTGAACTGCATGTTCTTCTTCCAGCTGCTGTTCGCACTTCATACTGAGATTGCGCCAGCGTGTTATGTACCTCGTTACTGATTCATCTTTCCTCCTTTTATCAAGGGCAAGATCAGCAATGGTAGTCTTCTCTATTGCACTGGCAAATCTCTTCACGAATAAGGCCTCTAATTCTGCGAAGGTCTTCAGAGAATCATTCGGTAGTTCGGCATACCATTCAAAAGCAGTTCCACTCAAGCTACTCACGAATTGCCTGAATAACAGAGCATCATTACCTCCTGTATTTCCACAGGTTGCTTTGAACTGCGCCAGGTGTTGTCTGGGATTTTTATTGCCATCGAAGATATTGAACTTCGGTACAGAATATCCCTTTGGATACGGCACCTGATCGTACTCTGCTGGGTACGGGCGACCTTTGCCTACCAGCTTCTCTGCCTGTTCAGCCGCTATAATGGCCTTAATCTTTTCGTTAATTAAGCCATCAAGCTGTGCTGCAGTTACAGGCTCAGAGGCACTCGCCACATTTTGTGGAGTACGCTGGCGGGTTGGATCATTAGTTTCTTTGCCACCTTCAAGTACACCTTTCACTCCTGAGGCTTGAGGCGCTTGAGGGTTTTGAGAATTAGCAGCTTGGTTGACGGGTTGAGCCGGTGCAGGGCCCACAGAAGTGGTCTTCTGCATCATTTCCATCATAGCCGTCATCTGAGTCATCATCTCAGTCATTTTATCATTTAACTGAGAGATTTCTCTGTCTTTCCTTCGCATCTGTCGCCTCATCTGATTTCTCATTTCAGCGAGTGTGATGTCTTCGCCAGCGAAGGGGTTTTCTCCGACTTCTTCTTCTTCTTCATCGCCTTCTTCTGAGGAGCGAGCACTTTGGCTGGTAATGGATCTAGCCCTGTGGCGACGTCGATAAACACGTACACGGGGCTGTGATTGTTGGTCATTTTCATCACCATCATCATCTTCAACATCAATGCGGCTGACCATACGAACCACCTCGATCTCCATAGTAACATCATCGTCATATTCTTCTTCTTCTTGTACCTGAATTTCTGAGCGACGGCGCCACTGAATTTCAGGTTCTTGACTTGGAATGACCATTTCTTCAACCCGTGGACTACGATCGAAGTGAACTTCCTCTTTGGTTGAAGTAGGAGAATGACGGGATCTTCTGGAAGACTCTCCAGGATGTCGATCGTCATTATAATTGTCGTCATTACGAGCCTTCTTTCGGACCCATTTCTGACGAGTTCTATTAGTAGGGGCGGATCTCCGGTAGACAGCTCCGGATGTCACACCCGAACTAATTCTTTCTTCAAGGATGTTTTCTCTTTGAGGCTTCGGCCTCCAAACTTGCTTCCCTTTCCACCGGGACCTTTCGACGGCGGATCCCCGAACATATGGTTCAGGTGTCACGCCCCGATGTTCACCGCGCGGAGCTTGTTGTCGGTAATCCCTTCTTTCAACTATCACAGCAGATGATAGTCTATCTCTTGGAGGAGTTCTTCGGGCCTCAACAATCAATGGCCTCTGGAACTTCTTTTTCATTAAGCCCTTCTCCTTGACTGTCTTCAGTACACGGTGTACCCGGGCAGACAGACGTTCGGGCTCTCTTATCTTCTGAGGGGCTGAAACTTCAAGCTGACGCTCCCAAAAAGATTTTTTGAGCTCACCAGAAGAGCTATTTCTTTTTATCCACTTCAGGTTAGAAAACCTGTTCTGAGTGGGAATATTGACTTCTGATTCTTGTGCTGGCAGATTGGAGGGATGGACTGGTACAGGTAATTGCTGAGCTCGCAACTCTGCATTTCTCTTCCTCCTTTGCCTTCTAGTAAGCCTTCCTCCAGATGAAGAAGCTTCATTATCATACCTCCCAGGTGCAACAGTCTCTCTGGGCAGGACGGTGGTGTTTGCAGTCACCACAGAGATCTTTCTTCCAGTGACAACCCTCTTTGCAGTAAGGGCCTCAGGTTGGGACAGTCTTTCAAAGACAGAAGTTCTTCCTTGAGCAGTACCTCTGGCAGCAGTCTTTACAGAATAGGATCTTCCAGAAAGTTCTTCAGAGTTTACGCCGTACACAGGAACGGCTGCAGCCTTTGCAGTAGCTGCTGAGAATTCGAGCCCACCAAAGTGGATGGTGGCTCCAGTATTTCCAGTCTCTATGACAGCATTCGCCAGTTGAATTCTGGCTCCTCGTCCCAGTTGGACGGTCATTGGAGTGTCCTGCATTTCCATTCTACAAAAATGAAAGATAGGAGTTAGTGATCAGAATTGATACATCACCCCACGCTTTCATAACAAAGAAATAACGCAGAACCAACAGTAGAAGGAGGAAAGTTAGCATGGAATTAAAATCCTGCTAAACAAATTTCCATTGATCTTATTTAAAAGATTCATTTTCAGGAACTTTCAGTAATGGATTTTTGGACATAAGAACCAAATGTCACATCCTGATGTTCACCATATAGAGCATAGCATTTTGGCTGCTACTATAACATTTATATGACTAGCCAAAGATGGAAAGAGAAACCATTCCCCAGCGGAGTCGCCAGAAATCTGTGGGCTCCGAAAATTCGGCCTCGGCCTCCGCTCGCTTTTCTTTTTCGGCGAGGGAGTTTTAACGAACTAAGTTCCGAGGTAAATTTTGGAAGGCAGATGGGTTTGTAGATAAGACACTACCCAGAGATTTCGCCCTCATTTTGTGAGGACTTTATGATCTGAGTTCTGGTTTCCTATAGGCGCAAGCCCCTATAGTTAATTACCCCTCTCAATCACGAGAGAGAACTTTCGATTAAGGCTAGTCGTCAATCAGATACGTATAGAGATACGTGTTATCTGGCATATAGTAGCAGCAACAGGTTTGGAATATTGGATTTTGAGTTTAGAATTGGGTATTTGGAAATGTTTGAAAATTTTGGAAATAATTGAGAATTTGGAGATTTTGGAAGATTTGATATTTAAAATAGAAATTGCACCCTCTAGCACTTAAAGCGGATGGTGGGGGAATGGATGATGGACCCGATCAAGATCCCATGGTTCCGTCGTCCCGGGCCATCGTGGTCCCTGGTCTACTTAGTCAGAGGAGGTAGTCGACCCAACCTGACAGAAGGATCCTTGTCGGCAGCCATGGGTTGCTTCGTCCAAGGGGACCTTGTAGACCGGGGTTGGATGTTTGTCTAAGGGGACAAATTTGAATCCACCTTAGCTAACAGAGGGCTTTGTGCCCTATCGATCATATCCTATTGATTCATATCTCAAGGATTTGATGCCAATAAGGAGCGTATTGGCTCTGGCCATAACCGGTATCTGTGGTGCCATTTGGCGGCAAAACCACTCGGTTCAGAGGGCCCCGGGTCATAACCGTTTACCTGCAGTGCCATTTGGCGGCGAAACTGCCGGTTAGAGGACACGTACCACGCCCTTACTGGCAAGAGGTTGTTTGAGAATGGATCCTAGTGATATTTTCGACTAGGCATTTCGCTCTTTGTGAGCTGAAGTAATTTTCATTTTGTCCGCCTCGACAAACTTTTGCGGAGGGCGGATGAAATTTGCTTTAACTGCGTTGATGGATTTATTTCAATTTTAAATATTTTTGGGATTTTGGATTTTGAGATTTTTGTGGAGTTTTTGGGTTTTATGGATTTTTATGGGTGGAGCTTTGGATTTTGATAGACATTTGGATATTTGGGAGACATTTGAAAATGTTTGGAAACCCCTCCGGTTGAGATACTCAATCAACGCGGCCATCATCGGGGTATTTAGGGGTCATTTCCATTTGATTGAACCTTGTCGACCCTATCACTTTATCGATAGGGGATCGGGTTTCTCGTAGGCTTTGTGCCTTTTGTTTAGTGAATTCTCTTGATTTTAGGCTTTGAAGGCCTAAAAAGAATGTATTTAAACAAATACACCGTTCGATACAACCGTGTATTTTGTTAGGTAGTTCGAATCTTATCGACTTCTATTGATCCGTATAGAAGGATCGGATTCGAACTTAAATTCACTTGTCAACCCGCGCAGCATCCCTAAGCGTCACGTGTGTACCAATAACACGCTCGTCGGGGCCCATGCGGGTTGAGATTGTATTTACCCCTTGTGTACCTATGTGTATACAAACTAAGGTGCACGTGCATGGGTACTTTGAAATAATTATAGACGCCTTCTGTCTGCTTGTACGAATGTTGCAGATCCGGTGGCGTTGAGTTGTAGATCGTAGACGCCTTCTGTCTGCTTGTATATGTGTTGCAGATCCGGTGGCATTGAGTTTTGATGTTGAATCCCCCTTTCTCATTCACCGGGGAAGGATTTTCTAGATTCTGGAGTCAAAGAATGCTAATTTGGGAAGAACTCCCTTTTTAGGATCTTCAATGTGGCAGACTTGTAATTTCCGGTATTTGTGGGTACCAGAGCTGTTTTCTTCTTGAGTATAGAACTAAGAAGAGAATTTGGAACACCAGGAAGTTTGATTCTAATTTGTTCAAACATGTCATCTATTCTGCCAGGGGGTGTCCTTTTTTCGTACATCGGGTTGCCTTTGTACCCGGCATACTTGAAGATCTTGATCACCATTGTCGTAGGTGATATCTGTACTCGTGTTCACAGTGATTCGTTGTTCTTTCAATACACTGTTGTTATCCACAAGAATCCCTTTGCAGGGGACTGTCGTTGTAGGTAATATCCGTACTTGTGTCCACAGTGATTCGTTGTGCCTACGAGGTACTCACTGCTGTTATCCACAAGCTGGTTGTATCCATTTACGAGGACTCGTTACGTCCACCACGAGCTCCTGGAACTGATCGTAGGAGACCCATTGTTTCTGCATCATATCCACCCTTTCACCAATCTCGGGTGGTTGATGGTTGAATTTGTTTGTAGGATAGATCTTTGATTGCTGGTCTTCAGTATTGCCTTCTCAATCAATAGACGATCGTAGAGATCGTCGTAGAAGATATTTATGCTTGTGCCCACAGTGGCTTGATGTGCTTATGATATGCCCGCTGTTGTTATCCACAAGTATTCATGTGCATTTGCAGGGGGCCGCTGTATCAACTACGATCTCCTGAAGGTATTTGTAGAAGACCCATTATCTCTGCATCATATCCACCCTTTCACCAATCTCGGGTGGTTGGACGATTGCATCTGCTGTAGGGGCAGATCTTTGATTGCTGGTCTCCAGTATTGCCATCTCAATCAACAGGCATTTTGTAGAGATTGTCGTAGGAGTTCGCTGCATTCTTTGTTTGCATGTATTGAGGTCTTGTAACGGACTTTGAATCACTATTAACCATACACATATTCTTGTTTGAACTCCCTTGTACAGGATTCAAGCCTTGTCCTTGTATGTGTTTGAATCCAAGTCTGAGTTCCAATGTACAAGTTCAAGTCTTTGCTCAAAGTTTTGTTCATCTCGTTTGATATTCAAATCAAATGTGAAACTGAGTTCCTTGTTATTCTTAGAAGTTTGAGTTCTTCTTTGTTCATGTTGAGCTTGGATCTAGATTGAGTTCAGATTGATTTGAATTTGGGTTCAATCTGAGTTTGAGTAGGAGTTCATAACCCCCACTTAATGTTATATAGTTCGAGCTCAAAGTACAAGTTCAAGTGTCCCATGCAGTCCAAGTCTTGTATTTGCTTGAGTTCAAATTGTTCAAGCCATCAACGCTCAACTTGGTTCCTGAGTGCGAGTTCAAGTTCCAAGAACTAATTCAAATTGATTGTCAAGGTTCCTCTGAAATCTTTTGAGTTTAATTTCTTGTTCAAATGATTTGAATTGGACTTCAGCTTGATTTTGCTTCATTTGGATTTGATCTTTAGAAATCATTTGAATTTTGGTTCAGATTTAGATCCCCAAGTCTTTTGTTCTTCGTACAGGTCTTCTGCTCATTTTAGTTCAATTTCTGTGCTCTTCTGTTCAAGTACAGATCTTCTATATTGTTGCCCAAGAAGATTTTTAAATTGTTCAAGTCTTTGTAGATTTCAGTGAAAATTTCGGCAGCACCCCGGCATATCCCCCATTTTGGGGGAAAATTGGGGAGCTGGGCCTTCCCACCACGCTACAAGAGCGTGTATGGTAGGTGTCCTTAGACACCGCGGCCGTACAAAATTTCATCCCACCACGCTACAAGAGCGTGTATGGGGCCTTCAGCAGTACCCGTATCAGAACAGCAGTGACGTACCAGAATAGCAGTGACTCTCCCCACCACGCTACAAGAGCGTGTATAGGGCTTCCCCACCTCGTCGTATGCTTCTCACCGGGCTCCCTCCTACCGTGCTACAAGAGCGCGTATAGGTGGTTCTCCGGTCCGCCGCAAACGTCGAGAATGGGATAGAGTTAGAAATTTATACCTTGAAGTCCGGCGGAGGTGGAAGAGGTTCGAGGACAAGATTTGGAACCGAGGGTCACTCGCCTACCTTGTCGTAGGTGTCGCGCCGGTTGCCCCTCCCACCACGCTACAAGAGCGTGTATAGGCAGACCGCCGACTCGACACGCAGGACGAGGTAAGAGATAGAGCCAAGGTTTCAAAACTTATACCTTGAAGTCCGGCGGAGGTGGAAGAGGTTCGAGGACAAGATTTGGAACCGAGGGTCACTCGCCTACCTTGTCGTAGGTGTCGCGCCGGTTGCCCCTCCCACCACGCTACAAGAGCGTGTATAGGCAGACCGCCGACTCGACACGCAGGACGAGGTAAGAGATAGAGCCAAGGTTTCAAAACTTATACCTTGAAGTCCGGCGGAGGTGGGCACGGAAGTCGAGGCAAGATCCGGAACCAAAGGTCGCTCGCCTACCTTGTCGTAGGTGTCGCGCCGGTTGCCCCTCCCACCACGCTACAAGAGCGTGTATAGGCAGACCGCCGACTCGACACGCGGGACGAGGTAAGAGATAGAGCCAAGGTTTCAAAACTTATACCTTGAAGTCCGGCGGGCTGGTAGTGTTGGCTCGAGGATCGAGGCAAAGGGGCAAGCATTCTTTTTTTTTTTTTTTTTTTTTTTTGAATTAATTACAATTAATATTAATTAATCATAAATTAATTAAGAAATTATTTTTTTAATTAATTACTTATAATTAATTATAATAAATTAATATAATTAATTAAAGTTTATTAAAATTAATTAATATCATTAATTATAATTAATCTGTAATTAATTATAATTAATTAATATTAATTAAATTTTAATAAATTATAATTAATCAAAATTAATTAATGATAATTAATTTTATAAATTATAATTAATTAAGTTAATTCTAATTAAAATTAATTATAATTAATTAAATTAATTATAATAATTTAATTAGAACTAAATATAATTAATTATAATAATTATAATTAATTAAAAATAATAACAATAATTAATCAAAATTAATTAAAATAATTATAATTAAAATTAATTTTAATTAAACACTAAATAACTCCTCTCCCTCTACCTCTCTGTTCGGCGAAGTTACGGGGTTTGGCCGGATTCAGGCTAAATCCAGCCAACGGTTTCGGTGCGTGCGTTAAATCCCGGCGATGGTTAAATCCCGGATTAAGGATTTACGGCTTAAATCCCGTATTTACTAAATCCCTAGTTCGGTGGATTTGGGGATTTGGCCGAAGAAGAACGCGGAAGGTAGCAAGTTACCTTCACAGTGAGGAGCTCTCGCCGGTTGCTCCGATCAGACAGGAAGAGAAGACGTCGGAGGAGCGAAGTCGAGCGGCCAGAAGGAGCCGGAGAAGCTGCTCGAAAGGGAGAAAGTTATCTCTGCAGCCAGCGAGCTCCCGAGTTGCTCCCGATCAAACTGTCGTAACTTCCGATCCTACAGGCAAGGAGAGTCGTCGAAGGAGCTTCGTCGAACAGCCAAGAAGGAGCCGGAGAAGCGATCGGAAGGAAGAAAGTTAGCTTCCGTGCGGGCGAGCTCCCCTGTCGTTTCCGATCAGACTGTCGTAACTTCCGATCCGGCTGGGAGGAGAAAGAGCGAGAGAGGTAAGAGCGGGAGAAAGAAAAGAGTGAGAGCCCGAGCTCTCTCGTTTCTTTCGGCTTTAACATCGCGAGGTCATGCCGAGATCGTGGGAGAAGAGACATCGACGTGCGAGTCGTGTCGAGGGCGTGCGGGAAGCGGCGGAGCAGGTACGTCTATTATTTTTTTTTTCTTTTTGTTTTATACGGCGGGTTAACAAAGATCCAAGACTAACATCAAAGTTGTAAGACTAACAACAAGGTTTGAAGTTGGTCAAAGGCTAGACTAAAGCCTGTGACCGCCATCCTGAAAATTGGGGGCATACTTTTTGAGTTACTCTTTGTTACTAAAATTCTGATTAAATTGAATGAAGAAAATAGCTTAATTTTTGCACCAACGATCATAAAAATAGAGATAAAACAGTCTATTCACTATATTTGCTTAGATTTTTTTAGTTCACCCCTTTTTCTTGTAGGAGTATCATTGCTCTATTCTTGTACATAGGGTATATGTTAATTATTATTATGTACCCGTCAACTAGGGGCCTTTGCTCTGCCACTGCCCTCTTCTTTAGGGTGCTTTTACCAAATTATTTTTTTGATGGCCATGCATCTTCAAACTCCTATTCGTGTGATATATTTAATTATAAGAGGCTGTTTTTGTGATAGGATACTGAAATATCATTTGTAATATCCATATTGTTAATTAACATTTATTTGATTTATTGATGGATTGCTGCTAGGTCCCATTTTATCTTGGAGAACTGACAGAAAAACTTGCAAAAGAGGACAGGATTGAGATTCTTAAAATGTCGCGTGTTCAATTGAAGGTTAATCCTTTAAATATTTTTCCCATTTAAAGTGAGGGCAGAGCCTGAAAGTTAGTGCTTTACTTGCTTATCAGGGCACACAAGAAAGAGCTATAATCCCATCTTTCATCGTCTTTTGTGCCAATTTTTTATCTTTCTATCCATTCATTTTCTTCAAAATTTCCCTATATAATTGTAGGAATTTATTTCAATCTGTGAGGCTCTTGAACTTGTGCCCAAAGAGGAGATTGAGTCTTCTAAGACAGGCAGTACAGATTTGGCAGCGGCAAGAGCCAAAAAGGTATCTTTTACTGTTTTTCTTTTCCCTGCTTTATAATAAGGGCCATTGGTCATCGTAGCTACTTTATTTGATTAGTAAGAATGTTTGTTTATCACTCAGGTTCTCCCTCTCTCATTTCTTTTCCTTGCTTTATATTTAGGACTATTTGTCAGCGTAGCTACTTTATTTGATTGGTAAGAATGCTTATTTATCACTCAGGTTCTCCCTGTCTCATCTCTTTCCAGGATTTACTAGATGGTTTCACATAACTTCTTGATTAAGTTGTTTTTATATAGCTAGATCTGACAATTAATAACTATAGTTTGAAAATGATCAATCAGAGTTGTGGATGTTGTCCTTTCAATGTAAAATGACTTAAGTTTTAGCTCTATTTAATTTTCTTTTCAAGCTGAAATGCAGGATTTATCATAGTTTTTCCTTGTAGTTGGGCATATATGCCAAACGAAGCCTGAGCATTGGTATAACAGAAGTTCATAATTTAGAAAGAGAGCATTTCTACAAGAAAAATAAATCTATAAGTTTCATGACAACTTTAATGATCTTATTTTGATTTGCATCTGCATAATATTGTTTTATTTAGACAAGAATCTACAGTTAAAATTAAAAATTGACTATACATTTTGTTGAAATGGCACATAATAATATAATGCTAGACCTAATTTTATCTAATTCATGGGTGTAGTTGAGACCTATTGTAAGGAATTATGCAAGCTTTTATGGTAATGCTGCCATCATTATCTTAAGATAAAACATGCAATCGGGAATCTAGATTATTTATTTACATTGTGTGATATGCGTCGGGACAAGGGAGAAGCATGTTTTCAAAGTGTAACACGTAACTAAATTAGAAATGAGCCTTTTTGCTCGAAAGCAAAAAGTGTAAAGTAAGGGTGCTTTACTTTTCTGAAGCACATTCAAGTTTTAGTTGTGTGTAGTAATAATTTACGTAGCAGCATTTTCATAAAATCAATTTTATTAAATCATATGCTATCATCCTACATTAATAAATCAAATTAGATTGATATTTTTGGGACATGCACTAGATAATATGGAGGGTAAATCATATAAAAATAGCAGTTCAAAGTTTATACTTAGCAACGAATCATATCATTCCTTCACAAATATTTTGAAAAGAATCTATGAATCACGAAGAAATTAAAAAATTATATCACATAGTACATTTTGATTTTCATTAAGTGATTGTCAAGCGGTTAATACTTTAATCAGAAATGTAAAAATTAAGATGAATTATGAGGCAACATGCCAATAAGACTATCTAAACATATAAGTAACCATGTAAAATGAAATGAAGCAAATCTCATAGGGTTAAAATACTTAAAAACTTCTTGTATAATTGATGCATGTGCTTATAACTCTTTGTGCTTTATAAATGATGGGGGCACCTCACTGCATCAAAGCGTGCTTTAGTGTTGTCAAAGGCTTTTGGTAAAGTAAAGCTTATATATGCTTCTCTTGCTCTTCGCTTCTAAAGCACACACTTCATATTGTTGTAACAATAATAGGGTAGCGTTGCTTATTATCTTATATAGCATCCATGCAACATAATGAAGAACATTAGTTTGGGGTTTGATGGATATTGGCTTGAGTTTTGTGAGTGTAAGTTGTTCTTTAAATTGTGGAAGTGATAGGAAGGCCGCCCTCCTAGTGCTTGAGTTGGGAGAAACAGGAAAGTTTGTTGGATGAAATTTTTTGAAGGATGAAATTTTTTGAAGAGAAGGTTCTTTGGTTGTTTGTCTTATCTACTACTTAAAAAACACATAATAGATGTTCACTTAAAACAATGATGGAAGCGCTGGTAAGGCTCAACTTTAAGTTAATATCAGAGGCTTAGGCCTAAAGGATAGTAGTAATTTTTCAAGAATTTATCTATAAATTGGGTTGAACATTATGCTGGATTCTTTAGCTGGTTAATTATGTAATGGATTTCATGGAGAATTGAGTCGTGAGACCGACCATATATAGTTGGTATTAGGCTGAAAGGGTTTGTATTGGACAATATATTTCCATCTTCCTTCACATTTGATCATCTACAAAGTGGTACATTTTATTTTTGTTTTTATTGTAGAAGGTAGAGCTTCATAAGAAAGTTTGTTGGTTTAGATAAAAATGTTATGCTACTCTAGACTTAATATGACTTATGTGTTTTCAATTTCTATTAGTAAATGCTACTCTTATGTAGTGAATCAACTTGCGAACATTAGGGCATCTCTTTAAGTTTATTTAAACGTCATACTAGGGAGTTATTTTAATGTACTGAAAAAGCTTTATACTGTGAAATGTGTACAGAATCAGGGGGGAGTGCATGTGCTTGCATCGCTTCAATTTCTATTAGTAGATGCTACTCTTATGTAGTGAATCAACTTGTGAACATTAGGGCATCTCTTTAATTTTAGTTAAACGTCATACTAGGGAGTTATTTCAATGTGCTGAAAAATATTTATACTGTGAAATGTGTACAAAATCAGGGAGGAGTGCATGTGCTTGCATCACGAAACAATGGTTCCTACTGAGAAGAATTGATTTGATATGTATTAAGGAAAAATGTTTTTCAGAAGTATGCTGAAGTTATTAGAGATATGTATAATGAAATATTGATTAATGTTAAAGTGGTTGTGGAGTGGCCAAAGAGTTTAAAATTAAAATATAATTATATTAATGGTCCATATTGAGTACATATCTTCTTTCGTTTGTTATGAAGATATTTACGATGTAGTAACGATTTAGGGTTAGTAAGATGTATTCTTGCAATCATCTTATAGAGTAACAATTCAATTATTCAGCTAAGTCACTGCAATTATTGATCTTGGTATACATTTCTTTCACATAAAACACATGTTGCAAAGGTCATAAAAAATCATATTTCATTTTTTTGTGTTTTTTTAATTTGTTTGCACCTCCTTTTCTTTCTAATAAATTAGGAAATAATTTGATAAAAGATCAACATATAAAATAACAACATATAAAATAACTTCATAATGCTTTATTAATGAAATACGAACTTAAATTCTTTAATGTTAATATGTGAATTTATGTCTTGCTTTTGACCGTAAAAGTCAAATGTTTCTACAAAGGAAGAAGATAATTTGAAAAAGCTATAATAATAATCTCTTCAAATTCAATGTCGCTCATTTAAAGATAAATTGAGAAGTCCTTATTAGTTCCGTCACACTTTTTGTTACCACTTCTGTTTTGGCTCTGTTTTAAAACAGTATTTTCTTCCATTGTTATGAATTAAAATTTTAGAAAGTGAGAGAAAACATCTAATCGAAGAAATTTTTATATGAGATAATTTCCCTCTATTTTTAAATATTTTAATCTCAAATATAGGAGAGAATATTATTTCAAAACAGAGCATTCCCATGGCTCATCCACCTTCATTTTCTCTCTCCTACACTTTTCTGTACTTAGTACTAAATGCTAAAATTTATATTTATATTATGGTTTTGATCTCTAAAGTCAAATATGTTGATTAAAATATGATTTTAAAAAACTTTCTTTGTTCCTCTGTATCATGGGTGATTGTTATTCTTTGGATTTATATTGAAATTATATTCTCTTATATTTTTTTGTGTTAAAATTTTAGAAAGAGAATGAAAGCTTCTCATTCATGGATGAGATATTTTGCCACTATTTTCAATTTTTAAATCTTATAAATAGAAGATGGCACCATTTCAAAATAAGATATTCTTGTCGCCCATTTATTTTAAGTTCCTCTCTTCTCCACAAAGTATGGATTTCTCCAACAACTTTAAACAAAATATTTCGCACAATCACTATATTACCAAAAAAGGCCACAATCTACTTATCAATACTGGAGAGGGGGTTTTCAAGCATTCTATGTTAATAATGCTTTTTTTTTTTTAACTCTATGGAATGCCTTTTTTTGTGGTCTTTAGCTTTCTCATGGTGCCAATTTGTATTAGTTTTGTAAATTTTTTGTTGTTCAATTAATTATATAAAATTACTTGAAATTTGTATTTAAACTCTAAGACCTGAGTCTCATTGTTTAAAGTTAATTCTTCTAGATGAATCAACCAAAGATTTTTAAATTTAAACATTATAAAGAATCTTGGTCCAAATAGGTTATATTCCTCAAACTAGCAAAATTTAGTAATTCATTCATTAGTCCCGATTGTTTGACTTGACTGTTTCTTTACTTCAACTAGATTGCTCGTTTTAAGCGTCAAAAAGCTGCTGAAGCAAAACTTCAAGAAATCAAAGAAAGGAAGGAGAGGAGAGGCCGTTCATTGAGAGCTTCAGCTCTTTCTGCCCCTATTGAGGCTGGGGAGGAAGATTTGCTTGATGATGATGGTGAAGAAAGGGAGGTTAGTGATTATCTTTATATTGTCAAATATTGAGTGATCTTTACATTTATTTTTCTGTTTAAATTAGTTTAGTTAGTTTTTTATGTTACCCATATATCATGTAGAATGTTTTGTTATAGTCGATTAATGACTAGTTGACTACATTATGGCTATGATTTGACTCAAGGTTGAGGATCACTCACATTTCATATTGAGTTTTGGCTCGGCTCGAGTTCTAATGGAAACCAATGAATGTGGATTAAATTCAAATTATTTGGCTTTATCTTTGCAATGCGAGTCAAATCATAGATTATAAATATGGATTGATGGCTTATATTCAGATGGAACATTAATGAATGAAATTTGATTATTTGTGAGGCCAAACAAGTGCTCCTTAGATCCAAATTGTATATGTGGATTGCTCCAAACTAGGTGTGCAGAGTTTTGCCTTTCCTTTTCTCTATCAACTTTGGTATCATGGTCAAAACCTTTGTTTTCTCTTGATGGCTTTAATAATATTCTAATATTTTACAATCTTAATTTTCCCATCCTAATTTTAGTAGCCACATCTTGACCTGCTCCAAATTTATCTCTAATTTTGTAATTGCATATTCTGACTCAATCACCCATGCCACTCACCCTCCTAAAGCTTCTAGTCTAAGCCTACCCTTCTAGCCCATAAAAATATCAATCCTATAATAGAGCCTTAGTCCACTAATAACCGCATTATTGATGACTTCCTTGAGTGGAGATTCGTGTTTCAACCTGTGATGTTGTTGCTTGTTACTTTTCCTGCCTTTGGTTACACCGCTTACACTATGGCTCCCAGTGCGAATTGATTGTTGTTTCTATCTACAACCATTAATCAATCATATATCTACACGTTCTCTTTCCCTCTTCTACTCAATGTCGCACTTTTTTCCATCAAGTTTGAGCTTTTTGCTCGATGGTGCGATTGGTGCCACATCTCTCCTTTTACCTTCACATGTTTCAGCATTGCAACATTCTCTGTCTGTAAAAATGACGACTGTTTAGCAACATCGTGACACCCTCTTTGACATTATATATGTTGCCAACTTTTGTATCCTTCTACTACTATCTTGATCACAACGTTAATTCGTCCATAACTATGATCAATTTCTGATGCAGGACTAATTAATGCTATGGTTATGAGTCCATTTGAACATTGCACAACTATTAAATTAGAATAATTTCAGAACCAAATTATAAGCAATCTTCAAACAACGGTTAAGACAAGTGAAGTGATCAATTGCGTAGGCGAAATCACATGCTCCGAATTTGAAACGTTCAAGATAATTAAGAAAATAAAACAACACAAAATAGTAGCTTTCAAATTAATCCCTAATCTAACAACGAGACGTAGGATGCAAAGAAGACTACACTCAATTCCTATTCAAGACTAAACTTGGCAAGAGCAATTTGAAGGAGCTTTCATGATGACAACCATCCAATGAGAATTTAGATTTAGAAGAAATAAGATGCACGTGAGAAAGAGAAAACCTTTGCAGAAAGAAACGTGGCGATCCTCCGCGATAGCAACTACTATGGACGGATATCCAAGGTCGGCGAACTAAGATGTTCTCTTCATCGTGTGCTGGAGCAGTAACCCCAATCCTTCCGAAATCTGAAAAGATTTTCAGATTCTTTGGCCAAAATCTGAGAGGAAAGTTCAGATTTTCTCTAGTGAGAAAATAGAACTTTGGGAGAATGCTTTGCAAGGAATTTCAAGAGCAGATTTTAGGAGAGGGAAAAGAATTTGGAAATCAGAGAGAGCACGGCATGGCTTAAGCGGCAGCAAATATGGTTGGATAGAGAACTTCTTTCCAACGCCAGGAAGTAGAATAGGCTAGCAATAAAGAGGGTTTGATTCTTGGAAAATTCGGCCAAAGAGCAAAGGAAATAATTTGAATTATTTCCTAAATGAGCTTATGGAGTAATTAAGAATTAATTCCCAAATTCACTCATTAAGGCCGGCGGCATGCATGGGCAAGGGAGGTTTGGGATGAGGTGTCATGCTTGCCTAATTGAGATTTGATATAAGGAAAGTAATTAATCACATCCAAGTGAATTTAAAATTTAAATGAAATTGATTTAGAAACTTTCCAAAATTAGAATTGTAATTTAGGAAATTTTCAAATTTCAAATTAATGATTTTGAATTTTGAAAATCTGCCCCAAAATTACTCCATCCAAATTAGGCAAGAGTTTTATTGGAGATGAGGGAGTGGATGGAGGCCGGCGGCTAGGTGATGAGGGCTGACGGTGGGGGCTGGGGTCGGGTTGGGGGTTAGCCGTGGGGTTGGAATGAGGGAAAGGTCTCGTGGAGGTGGTAATTCGGCGACGATTTGAGGGATTGAAGTGAGAGGAGAAAGAAGATGGTGATAAAAAGAAAAAAAAGAGAAACCACGAACCCGACTTATCTAGGTTGGTGGGTATTGCGCCAATCTCCTTCCTCTCCAAGGAAGCTCTCTTCCAAAGTTCTCTCCAAGAACTCTCAAACGCTCTCAAGCTCAAGTGTAGGAAAAATTCTTCATAATCATTCATTAACCTTGAAAATAAAACAAAGGGGCTTTAAATAGCCTCATACAAAAGACTCCAAAATAAAATGACACCATTGCCCTTAGGCTTACACATGACAACTCCCATAAAAAGGGTACGACGGGAAATACTAACATACACATAAGCAAATAATAAAATGCATGAAAATAAAATACATCGACTCAAAAATATAAAGACTCGATCGTGGCCGTAGATCGACGGCCGCGTCTCTGGTAAACTCTCCAAGAAGATCTGATGTCCCCATCAATTTCATCATAAAGCACTTGTCAATTTCCACACCCAATAATACTAGGAAATTTTCTACCTATAAGAAGGTCACTACTTTCTAGCATTCACTTCTACTGTGAGAAGGCATAATTTTTGTTGATTTTAGGTTATTTAAATATCATTGTTGGGTCTTGTAGCTTTGCATGGATAACTGATTTGTTAATCTCCATTTTATTGAGGTTTCTATGAGAGTGAATTGACCCCTAAAATTATCCATCTTGCAGCAGTATGATATTTCAAGTTACTTTCTGCATATTTGAAAAAACTCAAGTTTGTTGTGGTTGAAAATTGATTATTTCGCAATGTTATTTTCTATCAATTGTTTTAATAAAAATTTCATGTATATGTATTCTGCCAGGTTTTTTTTTTTTTTTTTAATATTTTGTTACTGTTTGCAATGACAGCACTCACTCCAGAATAGGGCAAATAATTTTGATGAATAGCTTTCTCAATATGATTAGTTTAAGAGTAAATCATCAATGACCTAATTGATAACGATAAAAAGTAACATACTTAAAAAATGTACTATAGACAAATAAACAAAGCTAGAGATTGATATGCCCACTAAAATAAATGATGGAAAAATTGTATGCATAAATAGGAACAAAAAATTACTTCGGCTAAATTCTCGGTACTTGGTGATCTGAAGTTCTCTCTCGTTATTAGGAGGGGTAATTAATCATATGGGCCTGCATCAATTGGAAATATGGTGCCAGATCATAAAGTCTTCATAATTGAGGGCAAAATATAGGTGTAGTGTATTATCTTTAATATAATATTCTTTTTAAAATTTTTCCTCAGAACATTTCTATTAAAACTTTCCTCAAAACACGAGAGGTTATAACGCAAATTTTCGTAGCCCATAAGAATTGATAGTGGAATCTTAATAATAGTGTAGTTTCTCCCTTGTGATATGATGCACTTGTTGTGGTCCGACACTGTTTGCACAGCAAGCTGATCGTTTTGCTTTGTAATTCATTTGATTTATTTGACCAATTTACCTAGTAGGCAAACCAGGTTGCTTCTGAAAAATGTGGTGAAGTGAGGTTAGCTGTTTGTTGTTTACTTGGCTAATGTTGTGGTTTGTCTATGTTTGTTATGTTGCATGTTTTAGGAATCTTGTTGGATCATATAAATGATCTGTGTTTGGCCGATAGGCATCTTTTTTCTATGTTTTAATTAAAATTAAGGCTCAGCTTTGGAACTTGATTGACAAATTGTTAATAAGACCCTTCATTTCAGCTCTTTATTACTGAAGTTAGTTTCTTTGATCTTTCTTAGTCAAGATGGTTATTGTTACTTTTGTCAGCTCAGATCATCCTAACGATTAACTTGTAGTTCGTTTGTTTGGGTACTGGTCTGAAGTAACTGCCAAATTACTAGCTAAGGGTATAAAGATTATCTACTATTCTTTTAGCTAAAAAGGTTTGGTCAGTATTTCCATTAAACTCTTGATGACATACTATTCTTAGAGTAACCAACTTTTTTTCTCGGTGTGTCAAATTGTTTAGCTCATCAAACCATGTAGCCTTCTACATCTTGTTAAAAATCTCTTTGCGCTCCTATAAAATCTGATCCAATACATTAGTTGCTGACTTGTTGCACTTTATGAATTCTCACACCTCAATGTGAACTTTGAGGTTTTTTTCTGATTATGTTCTATTCTACATATGAACTGAATGCCTGAGTAATGTTTCATGTTGCTTAAATTTCAGGCCTGGATAACTTCTATCTCTCTGGCTATTTGCAAGGTATATCTACATCTATCCTTTCGAGCATGCCATGGAATCATCTTCTGCTCATTTCTTGTAAATATCAATTATCAAATGGTAGCCATCTTTTTTTTAACTTATCTTTTCTTTTTCTTTTATTTTTTTATTTTTTTGATTTTAGGCTTTTGACCTGCTTGATATGCTAAAGAAAGAGGAAGAGATGCTAGTTGCTGTGAAGGAACAAAGTTCACAGGTACTTGGTTCAGAGAAGAGTTATTTGTAAACAGGGAGAATTAATGCACGATCATCATTGACATAAGGATTCTGGTTCAACATGTTTTTTTTTTTTTATCTTTTCATATTATAGATTATGTTATTTTAGATTTCATGTATTTAGTCGGCTTATTGTTTAAAAGGATATTTTAGACAGTTTACCATTCTCTCTCACACCCACCCACTGTCTAATCAGGAAGCTCTACAAACCACCACCGCTTCTCGCTTATCGGCACACAATTAATACCTCTATAATTGTTGAGACTCGGTGCTCATAACTCACAAATGTCAACCAATTAGAATCCATGCTTGCGACTCACCAACCTACCTTTTCTCCATCAACCATCTATTTCGTTGATTTTCTCAAATAATCACTAGTCACCTAGTGCTGACCACCTAGTAGTCTTACTATCTATTCAATTTGGATGCTTTTTGGCCTCAATTGGTGTTGCATCTAGAACCTGAGGAGGGCTACAACCCGACTTCTCTATACCATGCAAGAAGACGCTTCATTTGTATATGCTAATGCCTTTCAACATCGCCATCTATTCCTTTTATGAGCTGGAAGAGGCAGTGAAGACAGAATACAATAGCTTTCTAAGATTGATTACAATTATTAGAATGACATTTTTTTTTGCAAAAAGTTTGCAGTAATCTAAATATTTGAAAACTTCATGAAATTTACTTAGTTTTAAAGGCTTGATTCAGAGATATATTTAAGGAAAACAAGTACATTTAACAATCTCTCACTTAGATATTAATTTTTTTATATACAATCATTAGAGAGAAATCATCTGTATGCGGCTCCCCCTTCTCAATCAACTTAGGAGTTCGATTGAGACTTTGTACTACCTCAGTCCATTAGTGACGAACTTGTCAATTATTACCACAGTCCTTATCTTATATCATACTTCTCTTTGATCTTGAAATGTCATTTGCCTTGTAATGCTCTTATGGCTTTTGGAAGCTCCCACTTAAGAGAAATTCATCTCTCATTGCACCACTATAATCTCTAACACTTGATTTCACAATGGCTCCCACTGTTCTGATGTTTCCTTCCATGCTTTAGGTGTTGTCTTTACTTCCTCATACTATCACCATTGCACTCTTCATCAACTTCTCGGAGTTATTGAATAAGGCTGAGACATTCTTCACCCAATGTTTCAATGGAGATCAATTTCTTCTTTAAGCAAGAAACATGTCTTACATTATGAAGGTTTCATGTAGTCCTATTGCTAATCTTCACCAACTTCCACAATGTTCAGGTCACCATTAATAAGCTGAACCTGCTTACAAACTCCAACTATTTAACTAAACTCTTTATTTTGAGTAGATTGGTACTTTTCTCTTTCATACCACTCTAACTAAGGATCAATTCATCGTA
Organism: Dendrobium huoshanense; assembly: GCA_016618105.1. Lineage (NCBI taxonomy): Eukaryota > Viridiplantae > Streptophyta > Magnoliopsida > Asparagales > Orchidaceae > Dendrobium > Dendrobium huoshanense. Next base: position 9,841,843 of record CM028347.1, on the reverse strand, counting down.
GATCTCTTCCAATATTAATATTCAAATAGTCCACCTATTTTGAAACCTGTCCACCCGTCTTGTGGGCAATGCTTTTTTTCATGTGGGCTGTCATGCCACATTGCCAACATGTGTTGTTGCAACCCTTTGCTGAGACTTGAATCTACTCTGCTATGATTCTTGCCCTTATTTTGTGTTGAACTCTTGTTAACAATTTTTCAAGAAAAAAATTGATATAATTGACTGGGGTGACTGTAATTTTCACATAATATTTCTTTTCTCAAGTTTGCGGAGGCTTTTATGCTTTGTATAACCTATATGTTTGATCATGGTCTTTTCTTACCTCAAAAGCCTTGCCTTTGTCCAATGCAAGTAGTGTTGATCACCTGATCTGTTTTAAAGTCTCTTTGCCTCATAGTTCACGTCTTTGTTGGCATATTCATCTAGACTTTGGCATGTTTGTTAGCCTTAATAGTTGCTATTATTGTTTTTCTTTTATATGACAACATGAAACATGATTGCCCACTTATTACTATTTTTTTCTTAATTTATTGCATCGTTATTTCTGATTTATTTGAATTGTAGGCAGGTAATGATTATTTTGCTCGAGAAGTACTGGATGATCGTACCCAAAAGCTGAAATGTGGCATAAAACTGCTGCTAGTCGAGCTCCTTTCCTGAAACCTTCCCAACCTATCACTTGTGCAACTTTTGCACAAGATGTTATTGAAGGGAGAGCAAAGGCGTCAGAAGTACATGAGCACAAACACCAGCCTCTGATATTTGGACCTGCTAGCTTAATTGGTGGAAAATTAACTAGTGAGAGAGAGAGAATGGCAGCACAAGTCTTCCAGCCTTGTTACAGGTATGAAATGCTAATGTTTTTGTTGACTATGTTCCATCCTCATTGTTCTGTTCTACTATTTTGATAACTTAATAACTGATTGCGTTTTACGGTTTCTATCTGCTTCTATGACTGGTAAATAAACATCTGGTTTGCATGCTTCTGGTTATTATGTTTTAAGTTGTGTAAGAACTGTAGATGTCTCCTAATGGGAATTGATATCTCATTCTCCTACATGAATAAAAATGAGGTGAGCTGAAAGGTTGAAGAAAATTGATACAAATTTGATAAATAGATTTTATAGTTCAGACTCCGCCACTCACTAAATTTAAAACTTAGTTTTATTGATGAATTTATTTGCTACTGTTATCAAGGAAAATGATCATGTTTATCTAATCATGCTTTCTAGTGAGAATATATGCATCATAAAAAAACTTAGGCAAATTACTTGATTCTGCAAATGCATATGCATCCTAAATTCATTTAGTTTTATGTAGTGAACCTATGTAACTCTCTGTAATTTGGACAGTTGTGGTGGGGCTCACTCTTTCTCTCCAATCAAAAGAGGTCCACGTTGACATGGCTTTGTTTCGTAGGATTTTTCAAAAACTAAGGATAGGATTTTTCTGTTTTGTGAGGAATCCACAGATGATGAGAATTCTCTTTTGTATGAAGCTGAGTAATGGTTCTTACTCTATAGAAAGTCTTCTGCAAAAAATCAGCTCCATTTGATCTGAACCAAGAGAAAAATCAGAACATAACACTTAGGTTTTGTTTGGGACAGCTTTCTCGTTGTTTCTTAAAGCAACTTTCTAATACAAAAGTTTAAATTTTTGTACTAAAAAGCTGCTTTAAGAAGAAGAACGAAAGTCAATCCCAAACGAAGCCTTAGTCCACTGCGCTGAAACCATACAATTGCTTGTTTCCAATGCTGCTGTTAAGCCTGTTTCTTTCTCACGTAGCAATTGCTTTTATTACTTACACTGTAGGTTTGTAAAAATTGCTTCCGCTGCTGTTCTTAATTTATTCACTTCTTTTATCACAAGGCATGTTTAAATTACTGCTTATTTACTGGATTATCTATGAAAACAAGGCCTTATTTCATCATTTCCATTGCTGTTTTTCCAATAAAAGTTATGCAATTTGGAATCAATAGTAGCTTTGTTCTTTGAAACTGTAGCTCATTAGCCCTTCTGGCTATTTACTGTTTGTTGGATTGATAGGTTGCCCACCATGAGCATAGAAGAAGCTGGTTTAAGAGAAATGGAGATTATGAACAAGTGGCAGGAAAGGAATACAAAGCTCATGGAGGAGGCCAACTCTTCCTGGCACAAGGATAGGAATCGCCGAGAAAATGACGACAACGATGACGATGAGGCTCAGGAGAAGGCGCGAGCATGGGATGATTGGAAGGATGACCACCCTCGAGGTGCCGGAAACAAGAAGCTCACTCCTTGCGGGTAAAGAAAGCTTTGTAACCTGGCAAATTATTACGTCCGGTGTCCAGATGCATCTGGAGGCGAATTTGGACGCGCCATGTCACTCCGACTCCAGTGCATCCGGGTGACGTGGCACTTCCTGATTTGCCTCTGAACAGTACGGACACCGCATGTAATAATTTGCCCTGTAACCTCCTCTGTAAGTATTTTTTACATCTACAGATCTTTTATAGTTAGGGAAGATGACTTTTGAACGCTCTTTATTTATTTTGGCTGTTATATTAATAGAAAACATTTTAGTATTTCAGTAAAGTTAGCTTCAAAAATCTATAAACGGATGCTTTTCCATTATCTATTGGTGGCAAACTCGTTATGTTGAGCCTAATAATAATTGAATTTGCTCAGTTTAGGCTCATTCATTGAGGCTCACACCCAAATCGTAATTGAACTTTGAGGCATATGTCTTAATGAAAATAAATAGTGGCTTTTTTTAAAAAACAAATTGCATATTATGGGTCATATATAGTTAAATTTCTCATTTCTAATTGACTTATATGGGTCCACAAAGTTAAGTTTGAAATAATTGTTATAATAATGATAATAATAATTTTAATTCTATTTAAATCAATAAATCTTAAATTTATATGCTTTTTTTGTTTAAGATAAAATAATGCTTGATAAAACAATTTAAATTTAAAAAGTGAATATAAATATAAATGGGCTTAAATTTTTTTTTTTTATTATTTAAATGAGCTCAATTCAAATTTATTATGATCCAAGTTTCTTTTTGGAATTGACCTATAATAATTTTAATTATTGTGGAGTATTTTGTCTATTTGAAAGTTTATTTTAAATAAATTCTTGTAAGATGTAAAGGCACTCTTCATTGGGATTTATTATTCTATTGGGAGACTAGAAGTCGTCTGGAGATCAATAAAAATGTGCCACGTCACCCCATTGCTAGGTATCCAGTTTGGTACCCGCATTCGGTATCTCTACATATCGCTGGGTACCCAACGCTTAACAGGACGGTTCTCCTGTCGGGTGTTTGTACATAATAATAGCTCCTTCATTGGAGTGTTAAGATTTAAAAAATCATTGAAAGGTTCAAGAGTTAACTATTGTACTTTTTTCTTAACCATTACATATCATCTAACTTGGACAAATTATTACATGCGATTACCGGACTGTCCGGAGGCTAATTAGGATGCGTCACGTCACTCGTTACCCAACATTAAACATCATTGATATACAATAAAATGGTGATGTATAACATCTTGATTGATTTTAGAATGGCATCCATTAACCGCACGTAATAATTTCTCCTTAATTAGGCGGCACCTCTTCACTTTCTCAAAAATTCATGCTCAATATTTCCTTTCAAGTATCACTTAATCTAAAATAATAATTTTCAAATCCATTGATGCAAATGGAGCTTGGGACATGAAATTTGAGGAAGCAAGTATGCTAGAAAATTTCTCCTGTGAAAGAATGTATAAGTAATTCTCAAATTTTGAATATTCAAAAATAAGAATAATAAACAAATTATAAGATAAATATAAGAAATAAAAGCATTAGAGTTAAACATATTCCTTTTTTCTCTACATATATTTTGTGCTGTGGGAATTTTCCAACTAGAAAGTCTAGTCTTAAACATAGAACTTTAATGTTCTAGATAGTTGAGACAGCATGAGCCAACTCATACTCTGCAGCTTCATTAATCAAGTTTGAATTGGATCCCAATTTGCTGAGTATCAGATTGGCTCATTTATTATAATCAAAGAAAAAAAAAATCTAAATTCAAGTAACTCTTACAATAAAAAGGTTTAAATGAATCAATTGAGATAGGAAGAGAGATTTTTTAAGTAGTTGTTGGAAAATCATGTCTATTCTAAACACAAATGTGAAGTAAAATCCATATATTTGAAGCATATTTAGATATTTGATTGCTTGTAAAAAAATTCATGAGCTTAATTTTGTTCATATTTGATTGCAAAGTAAAATCAATCTTTGACGGTAGTAGTGGTCGATGAGAGTCGGTGGGCAATAATGTTGAAAAGCAACGAATAGGCGTCACACACTAACGGGCGAAAGTGGTTTATGGACGATTTTGAATATCACCAAAATTTAACCAATATATGAATTTTCAAATATTTGAAATTTTACCTTAGAGTTTGTTTTTCAGCTAATCATACATCTAAGTTTTTATAATCTCTGTTTAGAGTGCACCTTAAGGCTCCGTTTGGGATAGCTTTAGACCACTATTTTTTTCATTCTTTCAAAATATTTTTGTACTAAAAAGTAACTTTATAAAGCAATAATAAAAATTATCCTAAATGAAGCCTAAAACTCTCCCAGCCAAATAACCTCTTAAATTAATAACCTTATACTTACTCTTGAATGCTATTTAACTATATTTAATGCTAAACAAATTTTAAACAAACCAACTAGCATGCTAACAATTCTGAGTTTGAGCTAATCAGCTCGGACTTCTACAAAGACTTAAGATTCTTTCATAAATTGACCGGAATTGGCAAAGCAAAAAAAGTGTTGACTCTTAGATCATGAATAGAAAGAGTAAAATTATTAGCTTACCGAAACCGGCTCGCAAATCATTTATGGATCTAAATCTGAGCCAACTCATAAATCAACTCGACTCTTTCTTATATGCTATGGTTTAAGAGCTTCAAGCTTAGCAAGCCAAAGCTAGGAGAGAGTTGGCTCACTAATAAGCTCGAGCTAGGCCATTTCATTCTGCCATTAAGCTTCAAATGTGCTAAACATAAGTGAGAGACGAATGAATTGATAGATATTGCTTGATAAAAAACTGTGTATATTTTTGACATTTATAATTTATAAGATACAGAAAGAATGTGGTATTCTCTAAAATTAATAGCAAGTGTAGACATACATACTATTCTTACAACAGTTCCATAAGTTGCTGAACAACATCTGCAATATTAATATCAAAAATATAAAATGTTAGCAGTAGCAAAACAATAAAAGATTTAAAAAAAAAAAAACAGTAGCACTGACCTTCAAGAACTGGTGCTGTTGTCTGAAATTCTTGCCAAATGTGCTGATACAATGTTAGATCATATTTGAGGAATTTTGCAGCAAGAAATACTGATCCAGCAGCTATGTGATGAGGCTTAAACTGGAGCCAAAGTGAGCTCCGAAGTCTAATAAGAAAGAGAGAAAAAAAAAAATCAAATGCAGCTTTTTAAACTGAAGGAAAGAAACACAAAGAATTATTAGCAAAGTATGAATGCTAAAAAAATAACCAAACCATCTATTTTCTACTACAAACTAGAAAAAGTCTTCCCACTTCAAATAATAGCCATTCTAGTCTCAGATAAACAAGAACACAATCAGAATAGCAGAATTATATGGCATAGCAATATAACAAAAATCAACTTTCACTGTTGTTTTTTCCTTACCAACTATCATAAGCAGCTTCTATCCAAGAATCTTCTGACAAGCCGACATAATTATGCCATTTCAGCATAAGCAATGGGCCCTTGGAATTCTATGCTCCATAGTAAAAGAACATTCATAAGATTCAGAACAGTGATTTCATCAAGAAAATAACATGAGGAGCTACAATGATCGAATGCCATTCACCGTATCATCATAGAATGATAAAATCTGGAGGCTTTTGCTGAACTAGTAATGAATGAGCAAGTTTGAAACTTTATTAATAGAAAATAAAAAACAATAAGTAGAATGACAGTAATAGCGGAAATATTTTTTTTGACTGTACAGGCCTGGACATTAACAATGCAAATTTTAAAGCAGAGCAATCACACGATCAAAATCTTGTCGTAAACACCACAGCCAGAGAAAGTTGAATCAAAGGGAACCACATGGCCAAATTGATACAGCCTAACTTCTATAGCCATGTAGGAGAACACTAGGAATGCAACAAGACACTTTCTTTCAATAAAACATAAATCAATACCAACTGAATGAAATTAATAGTAAATAGATATAAGTAAATGATTAGAAAATCTTGCAAAAAAACAAGCTAAAACTTAAAATTAACTACCCTCAAAACAACCTAGAAATATCACCTCACATGCAAAACCCAAAATAGGGAAAGTGCTCAAAAGAAAGGACAAACTAGTGGTTCACCACAAAATTTTTGATCCAGCTTAAGTTGGCACTCATCTGGCAAATACCAACAAACAGGGCACAACACACCTTAAAACTCACAATATTTGGAGAAGAAAGATAGTATATAGAAGACCGAGACCAAATAAAAGAAGGAAGGTAGAAGAAGATAGCTCGCAAGCTAGCAACAATAACAACCAACCCCTTCAAACAGCAAAATAGCTCACAAATATAGGAGAACGAAGAAATGGCCATAAATTTCTCACTTAATTATGCCACCCAAACAGTCAATAGAAGCTTCTCAAGTTAGCCCATTTAATGAGTTAATGCACTTGGTATAGGAAAACAGCAAGGTAGAAACTAAACAACCATCAGAACGGAAAAATGGGACACCAGCATGAGAAAAAACAGCCAGCATAGGGAAAGAGTTGGGTCAAGACCAATAAGCAAAACAACCCAAAATAAATACCCAACTAAACATCAAAGAAGCTAGATCAACACAAGTGGAAACCAAAGGAGTGAAGCTTCCTAAGGGCACCAAACTCAAGCATGATCACGGGTTGTTTTGCATCATAGAGTATTACAGATTTAAAAAAAAAAAAACATAAGAGTCCAAATTACAAAGAATCCAAAACATAGAAAAATAAAGAAAACATAGATTAAAATTTCTTGATTGCATCACAAATCCATATCCCAAGCCCCCCAAAATAAAATCAAACCTGCCTCTCAATAAAAAAAATTATTTTGTGCCGAAGGTGTACCCAGCCAATCAGGAATATGTAGATAATTGAAGTACAACATTGCACAGATGCCACAAGCTGGATGCTGATTGGTTGGATGCACCTTACACACCTTTCTCATATGCGTCTAATAAAAAGGGATGGATGGAGAAGGTGGGTTGGGGGATCGAGAGAGATGAGACCATATGCATGCACCCGTACATTAAATACAGATGAACTAATACAACCATGAAAATTAAATTAGAAAAGAAAGTGTTCCAAATCAAATTCATGCATATGAAAGCATATTGAATTATAACACACCAGTAGGATTTATATATACATGGCAGAAGCTCAAGCATTAGAATTTTACTTGCACGACTTAAAGGTGCAAGGGAGACGTAAAAAAGTCCTTTAAAATGGAATAGGAATAAGAAAATTGGTCAAAATTTTCCTTGGATCTATCTATTGCATTAAAAAAGATAAATAAAAGAAAATTGAAAATTTATGCATAAATTAACATATGAGCTAATAAACTGCCCTGTTAGTTAGATTTTGTCAAATAAGTTCATCATAACTTCTTAATCCAGTAAAAAGATGGGAATCCTTATCGATTGCACAGTAACCAACGAATGCCGTTCGCAAGTTTTGATGCACATGTGAGAGCGAGCAGGCAGTGCGGAATGGTGAGGTTGGACAGAGAGGGAAAGGTGCTTGTGTCCATATTACCAGTTGTTGTGCTGGAATGCACATAGGATTTGAAGGTGGTAAATGAGAGGGAGGACATGCTTTCTTGCAACAAGGGAAAGGTGATGAGTAAAAGGAGAGGGAGGATGATAATTAAAAAGGATACAATGACAGCATCTCAAAAAGGTTTAACTCTTCCATCTTGAACATAATATTTTACAAGAACTTTGGAAATTTTCCAGATTACATCCATAGTAAGAGGCTGCACTGTCCAAAAACAGCTGATATGAAAGTAAAAGTCCATATGGTAAGTTAATAGATGTTCAGGGTACAGCAGTAGCAAATAAGAAAGGAAGAGGTAAGATGTTTAGCAACCAACAACAAATGGTTCAAAATGGAAAGCTTAAGCAAAGTGGGGGATATATATAGATAAATGAACTTTTCACACTACTCTACTAATTCAATCAGATCTAAACATAAATATTACAACTGTTATGTATTTTTTCTACATTCAAATAAACTCGTCATAAGATATATAGATTTCTTCTGAATCAAAATGATGTGGACACAACACTTTATTATCATCATTCTTATAATTATTGATGTTCAATCCAAACCACACCACCTCCCTCCTTCATTTTCTCCCTTCCCAACCCACTCTCAATTCCTCCCCATCCCTCCCTTTCTGGATCCCCTGCTCTCCTTGAGATAATTTTAATTTTCAACATGCCTTTCTTACAAAGAGATTTGCCAAATAACAACCTCTAAACTGATGCATATTAAAGAATTTTTTTTTCATTGGTACAATTACTTTTAATTGATATGTTATTAGCTATTATGAGTTATAAATATTAAAATATATTGATTTTTAAACTAATATGCCCTTTCTTGATATCACAAAAAATTTCGATCCACCAAACAATATATTTTTCACTAGAGCAAAGGCATAAAATTGACGATACCTAGATCAATCCTGGTTTTCATCTAGTCTGTTTACAACCTAATATTCCGACATTAAAAGGCAGAATTTCAAGTTTTCAGTAACTGATTTGGGTATGAAAAAGGATGGGTATGGATGTCGATAGCAGCAAAACCATGAAGGCATTCCAACGAAAGAAAGAAAATTCGATGGATGCAGATGACATCAGCATGGGATTAAAATGTGAGACACTCTTCTGGCTGTCCACTCGGTGTATGGCAACCTAAGAGAGCCGACTGTGCAGCATATCCTTAAAGACTGCATATCAGATCCAGTGTGCAATTCCCAAAAGATGACTTAGGATAACAAGTGGTCAGAAAAGTGGTTATGGAACTTCAGTAAGCCTGAAAAATTGGCTGTTTTAGTGATTTTATAAAGTAAAAAAAAAAACTGCTAGTTGAACTTCAGACGTATAAATATACTTTCGATAGTCAGCATATATATCCTCCAGATAAGAATATCACACAGTTGAGCACATTAGTCTCGTAGACCCTGCAATTTATAGCAGACCAATGGATCAATATGCAAAACAACAATAATAAAAAGCAAGCAAATAGGTTCATAGAAAAAAGTGGATACTTTTAAACTAAAGATAAATCAAATAACTCCCACGAAAGCAATATTCCATTCATCATATGCTACTGCCTAAATCACAACACATTAAGCAGTAAGAATGTCATTCTCAGGAAGACAAGAAAAGCAAAACAGACAACAGAAAAGAAAGAGCATAATAAGTATAAATAGCAAAACTATTTCCTAAGACCCATATAGCAAAACTAATCCCTCCGATAGTTTATAAGAAGGAAATCAATTTAAAAAGTAGTCTAACCGAATCAGCCTCATTAATTTACATAATAGCTACTCAAAGTTTCATACTATGCACGGTTTAATCCACATAAGAAATGCAATTAATCATGCACGATTGAACTCAAATAACAAAAGCAGATCTCTAGCTCTCCATGGCACCCAAGCGTATGAAATATAGCACACAAGAGAAACTGCAGGTAAGACCACCAACCAAATGAATAATCGCACGCTCTGAAATAGAGCTTCTAAATTAGGTAGCGCATTAGTTTAAATTTGACACATAGTTAAGTATTCATAAACATTTTTAAGCAATTACAAGTTGCATTTAGAGTGGGAAGTCCTTGTATAATCATCATCATTTGCCTTGATCAGAATATTTGGGATTTGATTCTATGAATCCTCATTTCATATTAGTTCTGACACATTGTTTCTTGAGATTATAAAATAAAAAAAAATAAAAAAACAATAACACTTGCTATCAAATAACTAATTCCATTAAAGTTTTATCAGAATATTTTTCAGTAGGGACCAAAACATCTTAAATTTGATCTTGCAAGACGCATTAGAAGCAACAACTATAACTCTAGGAGATTACCGATCATCATAGAAAATAATATAAATGAAGTTTGCAATGAAAACTAAATGACTCAAAAATGTAGATTTGCCATTAGCAAACAAACTATATTGGGGGCTTCCTAAAAAAGAACAGAATATAACTCAAACTCTTCCAATTACTTTTGGCCAATTAAGGCAGACTCATACACACATCGCATACACAAAACTCGAACCCAAGACCTCTTAGTTGGTAGCCTAAGCACTCAACCAACATCCAAGGTGAGCTGTGTAATCTTGGTTCTATTGTTCAGAGTACAAGTTTTAGATATCTTGAGTCTATTCTTCAGAGTGATGGTGAAGTAGATTATGATATTATTAGTAGAATTCAAGTTGGATGGTTGAAGTGGACTATGCATCGGGCTTATTGTCTAATAGAAAAGACCTCAAACTTAAAGGAAAATTCTATAAGATGGTGGTAAGACTTGTGATGCTTCATGGTGCAGAATGCTTCATGGTGCAGAATGTTGGTCATTAAAACAGAATATAACTCAAACTCTTTCAATTACTTTTGGCCAATTAAGGCAGACTCATACACACATCGCATACACAAAACTCGAACCCAAGACCTCTTAGTTGGTAGCCTAAGCACTCAACCAACATCCAAGGTGAGCTGTGTAATCTTGGTTCTATTGTTCAGAGTACACGTTTTAGATATCTTGGGTCTATTCTTCAGAGTGATGGTGAAGTAGATTATGATATTATTAGTAGAATTCAAGTTGGATGGTTGAAGTGGACTATGCATCGGGCTTATTGTCTAATAGAAAAGACCTCAAACTTAAAGGAAAATTCTATAAGATGGTGGTAAGACTTGTGATGCTTCATGGTGCAGAATGTTGGTCATTAAAAGAGAAGCATAATATTAAGTTAAGTATTGCAGAGATGAGGATGCTTAGGTGGATGAGTGGCTTTACTCTTAGAGACAGAATACGAAACAAGCATATACGTAAAAACTAAAAAAGGTTGGAATAGCTCCAATGGAAGATAAGATTAGAGAGAGTCGCCTTAGATGGTTTGGTCACATAAAATGACGGCCTTTCAATAACCCGATTAGGATAGTAGATATATTAGATTTGGCTTATGTTAAGAAAGACAGAGGTAGACATAAAAGAATTTGGGAGTCGCCTTAGATGGTTTGGTCACATAAAATGATGGCCTTTCAATAACCCGATTAGGAGAGTAGATGTATTAGATTTGGCTTATGTTAAGAAAGACAGAGGTAGACCTAAAAGAATTTGGTTAGAAAATATTAGAAATGACCTTTTTTATTAGATTTAAATAATAATTTGACTCTTAGCATGACCTAATGAAGAAAAATGATTCATGTAGCCGACCTCACATAATGGGATAAATATTTGATATTGTTGTTGTTGATCTATACATAGTATTCATATGCTTATTTTGTTCAAGCCCTCCTAAATAGTCAGTGAATCAAGCAAAAAGTTATTTCCTTCAACTCTAAGCCTTTCTCAAGATAGAATGCAAAGCATCATTAAAGTCACAATTTGACACATAATCTTTAGCCTATCAAATATCATAGGTGTCCCCTATTATATGGCAAAGCTTGCACTCATCACTTTAGTAAGATTCTTTCCAATATTCAATATCGCATTGATGGTTATAAACAAAACTCCTCTTCCAAGTGGATAGAACTACCCTCATCAAGTATGCTCTTAACAACACCCTTATCTATCCATTGAGTATCTTATCCCCCTTAAGAAACTCCTTAGGCATATAAAATCTATTTGCCCAATTATTTTGAGAGTCTTCTAATCATAAGGACAATTTGCACCGGAAAGCTTGGGATAAGATATGCAAACCTCACTCTAACAATAGTCTAGTATGAAGAAACTTGAAAGCATCTCCTCTACATTAAACGTTAAAGTATGGTGAAAATTCTCTCTCTCAATCCCAATAGTACTATGTAAACACCCGCTCAATTCTCAACAATCAAACTAGCTACACAATGTAGAATGTTATGTGTAAGGCTAGATTTATTACTAAAGATAACATTAACTTACTCATCCAAACAACCATGCCTTTATTTAGTGGGCTCTCTCTCCAAATAATTTCCTACCCTTTATGTATTGTCCCTCTATATTCAAGATCTTTGAACTAATATTGGTGTTTAACGACGCTAAACTCATCCACTTCACATTCTCGTAAGTAATTCCTAGCCCTCTCATCAGTTTGAATTTTATGAAACCAATTAAATGGCGGCCTAAACCCTCACTCAATAGCGGCTTCATCTTTAATACTACTTCATCCTTCTGCTAAAGCTTATCTATGACTTCACAGTGTATTCTCCAATTATGCAATTCTGGTTGATCTATTAAGATTCAACCGTTCATGTTGAAGCTCCTTTACTCTCCCACTATTTTGATATGGTACAATCCAAAGGAATTCCTTTAGCATCCAAATAAGAGCATTGCTATTTTGTTGAGATGCTTTGCCCGCATGTTCAAGGTATTTGGCGATATTCTACCACTACTATGGGTCATCTCTCCATGCCACTTCATAGTATTTATATTGCCTACTAGAAGGTGGAACTCCACAAACTCAAATTCTCAATGGCCTCAAGCTTCCGCTTTCATGCACTATATGTTGGGAGATATAAATTGCTCAAAATTATGCAAAATATGACAACAAAAGATGCTCCGTTCAATTTTAAACAACTACTTCATGAAATCACTTCGGGTTGAAACAAGTTTCAAAGTTACTAAAGCTTGATATTGCCACTTTTTGGACACATCCATCCTTTCCTCTAACACCAATAAAATACAAAATAAAGAAATACAAACTATCCATAAAATAATCTTGATCCCAGTCAATTGGAACCCCCACCCCTGAATTTCCTCAGAATTAACATTAATGAGTTTTTCTCTAATTCTTCTGGTACTAGCAAATGTAACAGGTTAATTTGGGATTACTTCGAATGCTTTATTACTAGATTCTTCTACTACATACAATAACCAACTATCCTTTTGGCTAAGTTTGAATGCCTTCACAATGGCTTGAAGCTTTGTTTCCAATTGAATGCACAACATATTCAAGTTTCATTAAACTCTCTCTTCCTCATTACTATTTGGGAATTATAAATCCTCTTTATTAAAAATTTATAAATATAATTTTATATAGAAAATAGAAGGAAATGAAACGAAGAAGTTAGTAGAGAAAGATCTTTTAAATAAGAAGCTTCTTTAAAACTTCATGCAAAACTTATTTATGGCACACAAATGAGTGTTAGCACATCATAAAGTGCACCGGCGATGCAACACACCAACGAAATCATTTCCACGAACGCCTGCCATCTGCCCTCTGCCGCTGACTCCTAACGGCCACTGGCAGCTTTCCTCTGCAGCTTAACTAACCATATCAAACCAATTCTATATATACTACATCGGCTGTAAAACAAGCTATGAAATAAAAATGAAATTCTCACCAAGAACTCTTCTCTGTAGTATTATCCTTGTTTTCTCTTCTCTCTAACCTTTGCAGGATATTCTTCATGGTATCAGAGCAGTGAAACTGGGACCTCCTCCTCATTCCGGGGACAATGACGGAGCAGAACTCCTCTACCCAGTCGAGAACGACATCCACTTTGGCCTCATCCATGGCAGCCACAGTCATCATCCCTCCTTTAAAATTTCTAATGTCTAATCTCAAAGCCATCGTGCACACTCATCTCACCATCGACAACTACCCCATATGGCGATTATAGATCTATCAAGCTTTTGCGGCCAACGGCTTCGACTGCTACATCACTGGTTCGCTGCCGTGTCCTCCAACTCCAATCGACTCCAACAATGCAGATTACAAGCTTTGGAAGCTAGTTGATCAGAATCTGATATCCACTCTCTTCTCAAACATCTCAGCCTCCATGCTCCCCTACATCCTGCATCTCAGGACCTCCAACGAGATATGGACAGCACTGGAATTGCGTCTGCAGCCGACTAACAGATCACGAGTTCTACAACTGAAAAATGAGCTGCATAATGTTTAGATGAAAGATCAGACCATCTCCCAGTACCTGGTGAAAATCAAATCACTTGTGGACAACATAGCAACTGCGGGAAGTCACATAGAAACAGAAGATATCATACTGTATACTCTTAAAGGCCTACCAGCCACATACAACCCGTTCAAAGCTGCTATCAGGATTTCCCCTCTCCCCATCACTCTTGAATCTCTTTACTCACTGCTCTGCAGTGAAAAGATTAATCTGCAAACTGAACTGCAGCAAGACCTCACCCCTTCTTCCGATCATCAGGCTCTCTATGCATCTAGAGGACGAGGCCGCAATGCCAGCACTAGAGGAAACAGAGGAAGAGGAGCTCCATTCAGTTCGAACAATGCACCAGCCAGATCCACCTTCAACACACCCAAGACTGTCAATCGACCTGTCTGCCAAAACAGGTCACCTTGCATCTATCTGCTGGCACAGGTTCAACTCTACTTACACTCCTGCACCGTCATCAAACAGAGCACTGCTCACTCAAACGCCGACAACTGCCACCACCACCACCTCCGACTGGGTGCTCGACTCTGGCGCTTCTACACATTTGACGTCAGACATCGCCAATTTGCAGTATTCAGCTCCCTATCACGGACAGGACACAATCTCTACAGCAAGTGGGTCGTCACTTCCCATTCATCACTCAGGCGCTGGTCTCCTGCCTCTCCCTGACTCCTCTCGTAAGCTCAAATTACACAATCTACTACACGTTCCTTCCCTTGCTCACAATTTACTCTCCATTTCTAAACTAACAAAAGATAACAACTGCTCCATCTTATTTGACTCAACTAGTTTCACTCTCAAGGATCTACAGGACAACAAAATACTACTCCATGGTCGTAATCAGGATGGCATCTATCCCATTCGGCTTCCGCACTCCACCTCTGTTCGCGCTCTTTCCACCACACGCGACTCAATTGCTCTCTGGCATGCTCGCCTGGGCCATCCTCACCTCGGATCGATGGCCAAGTTATCCAGCCTTCTACATACCAGTCACATTAAGCTCTTAGATTTTTCCTGCATTTCCTGTAAAGTGGCTAAAAGCCATAAACTATCATTCCCTAAACTAGATACACATGTAACTACTCCTTTTACTTTAATACACACATATGTTTGGGGTCCCTCTCCGACCCCTTCTCTCTCTAGTTTTCGCTATTACATAGTCTTCATTGATGATCATACTCATTTTTGCTGGTTGTACTTAATGCACACGAAAGATGAAACCAATCTAAAATTTCAGCAGTTTTACCGCTTAATTCAAACTCAATTTAATGCAAAAATTAAACGCTTACGCTCCGACGGTGGTGGTGAATACACAGGCCATGACTTAAAAACATTTCTTCTCAACCATGGAATTCACCACGAGCTTAGCTGTCCCTACACTCTTGAGCAGAACGGCGTCTCAAAGAGAAAGCATCGACACCTCCTCGAGACGACCCACACTCTTCTGCACGCCTCCTCCCTTCCAGCAGCCTTCTGGGCCGAAGCTGTTCAAACGGCTAACTACTTAATCAATCGACTTCCCACCTCCTCACTTCATAAGTCAATACCTTATCAGCTTTTGCACAACAAATCTCCCTCCTACAATCACCTTAAAGTTTTCGGGTGTTTGTGTTTTCCATGGCTGAAACCACAAACCTCCAACAAACTTGAACCTCGATCCCATCCCTGCATTTTCCTCGGTTACTCTAGCTCACACAAGGGATACAGGTGTTATAACCCTCAAAACTAGAAAATTCACATATCCAGGCATGTAACCTTTGACGAACATCAATTTCCATACACCACATCACCATCCTCTCCACCTCCATCATCCCAAACTGAAACTCCTCCTCTTCTACTTATCCCAACATCAGTTCCCTCACAGTTATCCTCTCATGTTCCCTCTACAGCCACGTCTGACACCTCTCCTACTATACCTCACGAGTCACCCATCTCCCAACCAGACACCTCGTCCACTGATGCCTTACCAGTTCAGATTTCAATTTCCCTCTTCCCGCGCCTACTCACCATATGTTAACCAGGCTTCAAACTGGTCACTTCAAGCCACGAAAAGTTTTCGATCTACTTGATGTACAAGACCACAGTCCTACTCTGTCCAGCTACACACCTGCATTACAACTTCCCCAATGGCGTCAAGCAATGTCAAGCGAATTCATGGCTCTTCAAAAACAAGGTACCTGGAGACTCACTCCACCACCCCACAACACACCAGTCCTCGGCTGCAAATGGACCTATCGAACCAAGCTTAATCCGGATGGCAGCATTGCCCGCTACAAAGCCAGGCTTGTCGCTCAAGGCTTCAAGCAACAGCAAGGTATAAACTATGAGCAGACATTCAGTCCGGTGGATAAAATGCCGACCATTCGTGTTCTGCTCACAATATCCCTTCACAGAGGCTGGCCCATTCATCAACTCGACATCAGCAATGCCTTTCTTCATGGTGAGCTTCAAGAGGAGGTATACATGTTACAACCACAGGGCTTCATTGATCCAAAGCTCCCGAACCATGTCTGCAAGTTGGAGAAGGTAATCTATGGGCTCAAGCAAGCTCCAAGACAATGGTTTCAAAAATTGACATCCTTTCTCACTGCCTTCGGCTTCCAATTCAGCAAAGCGGATCCGTCACTGCTGCTTTACAATCGGCAGGGCGCTACACTCTATCTACTGGCATACGTTGATAACATACTGCTATCTGGCAATCATCCTCCAACCCTGCAGAAACTATTGACCCAACTCCAACAAACTTTCAGCTTAAAACAAATGCAAAATGTCGATCTCTTCCTTGGCATTCAAATCCAGAAAACAGCCACTGGATTGTTTCTTCACCAGTCACACTATGCCAAGGACATCATTCATTCAGCGGATCTCGATTCGTCCAAACCCGTTAACACACCAATCTCACCGAAGGAATCCAAAACAGCTCCTGATATGGCTCCTTACGACAATGTCACTCTCTACAGGAAATTAGCCGGATCCCTTCAATACCTCACCGTGACCAGACCGGACATTGCTTTCGCCACGAATGTTATCTGCCAACATATGCATTGTCCGACAGCGTCTGACTTCAAAAGACTCAAGCGCCTCTTGCGCTACATTAAAGGCACTCAAAATTATGGGCTACCGATCACGGTCATATCTCTAGTACTCACCACCTTCGCCGACGCTGACTTGGCTGCAAGCACAGAAGATTGCAGATCAATTACAGGGTTCTGCTCATACCTCAGCCCAAATCTCATATTCTGGAGTGTTAAGAAACAATCCACGGCAGCCAAATCCTCTACGAAGGCGGAATACCGTGCATTGGCTGCAGCCACCTCCGATGTCATATGGCTACGTCGTCTTCTACATGATTTCTCTGCAGCCCAGACTAGCCCAACTCCGATCTTCTGTGATAACGTTTCCGCCATTGCTCTATCAAACAATCCGATCTTCCATGCCCGGACAAAACACGTTGAGATCGATCATCACTTTATCAGTGACCACATTCAGCGCCAAGCGATCGCCGTCTCTCACATCAACTCCATTGATCAGCCAGCAGATATCCTAACCAAACCTCTCACCGGGCGCAGGTTTGCCAATCTCCGATCCAAATTGACCATCTCCAGCTCCGACGATCAATTTGAGGGGGGATGTTAGCACATCATAAAGTGCACCGGCGACGCAACACACCAACAAAATCATTTCCACGAACGCCTGCCCTCTGCCGCTGACTCCTAACGGCCACTGGCAGCTTTCCTCTGCAGCTTAACTAACCATATCAAACCGATTCTATATATACTACATCGGCTGTAAAACAAGCTATGCAATGAAAATGAAATTCTCACCAATAACTCTTCTCTGTAGTATTATCCTTGTTTTCTCTTCTCTCTAACCTTTGCAGGATATTCTTCAATGAGGATGTTACCACCCTTATTTAAATGTGAGCTTCATCTCCTTAGTATTAGCTATACAATTCATGAATATTCCTATAACATTTAAATTAACTATAACTGCTAAAAGTTTCTAAGATACTACCTCTTGCCTGAATTTTAGGACCTTTTTATGTATCATATAAATATTTCATTATTTCTACATACTGAATTACTTCCCAACAAGAATTTTGAAGCTTGCGTAAATTCTCAAGAAAAAAAAAAAAACTTCAACATCTTGACTTGAAATAGCAGTTTGAGATGGGCTTGCATCAATTTAAAAAAAGAAACTGAAACAAGAAAAAAATATTTAGCACAAACAATCATGGAAAACAAAAGAATAAGAAAGTGCAGGAAAATGAAAGAAATATGCCATGTTCATTTGGATTGGAGTTGCACTAGTTCAAACTAGGAACTGCAAAAATTAAACAATTTAAAAGAAAGAACTGATTAAAAACTAATTAGCTGAAAAGGGGCAGAAAAATTTAACATCAGTAAAGACATAACATACCGTGATTGCGTATTTGACCTAACGTAGACCAGATCAAATACATTTTGATATGTCTTTACGAAAAATAAGGCTTTGTTTCATAAAAATTCCTTTCACATAAGTACTTTACACAATTAAAATATTAATATCCATTTCAAACTCAAACAAGAAAAATTAGTATAGCCAGGAAACAAATTTATAAATAAGCAAAAAACGCATGCTCACAATGTCAATGGATCTTTGTAAAGGAAATGTAATGAACTCGTTTAATAAACAAAAGGAGAGGAAACCAATTCATTACAATAACATATTTAAGAAAAGGGTAGTCGCCATTTTCCTGTTCTCTTGATAACATTTCACTAAAGATCACAACAAACAAATTGACAATGCAGTAGTTTTGCATAAAAAATCATTCAAACTATATGAATATAATGCTACTAAAAAGACTTACCCTTCATTGACCAGGTTCCAAGCCAAATTCAATAAAACAGTTTGTGATAGTCCTAACTTCTTAAAAACAGAAGTAAGTGGAACATAGGGATGCTCCACCTCAAGTTCAAAATTAAGAGTTTTTAGAATCAATTGCTCAGCTTCAACAACTCGGTCTCGGTATTGTTCAAACCAGTCCTGCTAAAAACAACAGAAAATGGAGATCAGCAAATACGCACTTCCAATAAAATCTAATCAGAAAATGGATGCTTTCTTGATAGATAAACCATGGAGCATTAAAATGGAAATCTAGAAACACCTGTGCAAATATAAAGAACCGAATTTATAATTGAATCTTATTCTAGTAAAATTTTAATGATTTTTCAACTCTTAAGACACGCCCCAACATTTGCGTAAAGTATGTGTTGATTTCAATGGCTTTCAGTACTTACAGCATACAGCAAATGTGGAAAGAAAGCAAAATTCTGTTTCTGACAAATTTCGCAGGAGGCACTGAGCACAGAGTTCAATAGGCATGGTGTTTCTTCCGACTTTGCAGCTAAGAAAAGAGCTGCCGTGGCTATTAACTGCATAAAATACATAATATCAATTTACATAGTGCAAATCAAATTGAGAAAAGAAGCTGTCAACTTAAGACGATAAAAGAGACCAGGCATAATCCCACCAAAAAGTGAAATTAAAAAAAAACACTAATCTAAATAATCACATAACAGACATTCAATTCCAAAATTGAAGCAATATGCAAAATTTGTATGGAGAGTTGGAATGCATATATATTATTGCATCATCTGAACATCATAGAACAGTTAGAAAATATGAATGTAGCAATGATTGAAACATATGGCTGTGTTCAAGATAGATATTGTTTCGTTTTGAAGAAACATAGGATGAACCTCAATTTACAAGTTAGTGAGTTCACGTAAAAAGTAAGTATAAAGTCATTCATACAATAAATTTCAAGGAAGTTCCATTTTGCAGCGCTCATTACTGTACCACACAAGGGTGCACTATTATGGGCCACCAAGCAGTATCATCTGGGTAGTTGTTTGGCCACACCAAATAGATAAAACAATATAGAAGAAAAAAAGGTTTAAACAATGAAGGTGTGATGCACATAGGAAAGAGAAACAGATCTTCATTGTTTTAAAGTGAAAAGCACATAGTAACATGGCATTACTACCATGTACATTTTTCATGTTTTTCATAATTGTTAATGTGACAATGCCCTAATACAGCAGCATAAAGATATGGTGGTTTCTTCTGATGTATTTTATAATTGTGAATGTACCATCTTGGTATTCAAATGTAGGGAACTAAAGAACCAAAATTAAGTTCGCAGCAGCATGACGACACAGTTTGAATGGATTTATTAGTTTATCACAAAGTTAGAGCTAGACAAGCAAAGCACAGAAATAAAGGTATCAAATGGTTATTGTCATGGGCCTCATGGCTGCCTACAATAGCAAACATCATGCCAACAAATAACTAGATTAAAAAGTAGAGTTGTTGATCCCTCGGGATTTCAGCATCACAAATTTTCAAGATTTTTTGCAGCCTTCTAAAATATTCTAGAAGCTTCTAAAGGTTTCCCAAAACTTTCAAAGATTCCCAAAAGTTTCTAAGGACTGAAGGGAGTATTCCTCATCAAGCTTAACAAGTGAAAACTCCAAAACCATCAATGGAAGAGGCCAAACACTATCAAGGAGTATGCAAATTTCAATTTTAAAAAAGAGGCAAAAATGTATAAGTTTGGTGAAAGTCTAGAACTCCTTATTCATCAAGCATGGACGGCCACTTTCCTAGGATTACATGGTTTTTGAATTTCAGTCTCCTAATTTTTAAATTAGTTTAGTTATTTTTTAGGTTAGTTCCTACTTCTAATCAAATATGAACTTTGAATTTCTCTTCTAGAATTTTCTTCATCTTGACTCTATTTAAAGAGATCCACCTAATCATTTCAAGACAAGAAATGATAAAATAAAAAAAATTGTTCTAGGTTCCTAAACACTAACCCCGATTCTGCCTTTGGCCATACCAAGCCAGGACAAGCCAAGCCCATCTTTGTGACCTCTAGGACTCTACATGATAACAATTAAATCTTGTTAAATACTAATAAATTATTTGGCTATTTGTTACAAGATTTAAAATTTATGAGAGGAAAAATCTATAAATCCGTTAAATTCTGTGAATGATGGGATTTGACAAATCCTAGTTTTAACTAATAATTGGACCGAAGTTGCATTTATCAAAACAACAGCATTTAAAGGCTCCAAAACTAAGTTTTGGCAAGATTTAAGCTAAATCTTGCTGAAATCTTGCCTATAATAGAATACAAAACAGCCCCTAAGAGAAATAAGAACATAGTGGAAAACTATCTCAAATGATAATTTGCCCAAACTACAAACTGCTTTTGGGTGCAACCAAATTGACAAAACAGGAATAGTTCAATAAACTCACAAATCTATCATTAGAAGCATGAGATCGGCGAAGAAAGAAGCGGTGGCAAAGCACCATGGCTGTACCAACTGTCATCTGAGGCCTGCGATCAAAAGAATCACTCAATCATGAGAATTTCTATAATAGAGGAAATCTGGGTGAACCAAAAGCTGAAAGCATGATAATAGCTTACAGATCGAGTCTCATCCCAAGGCTCTGAAGATAAGCACAATAGGAATAACGAAGGCGGGCCTCCATGTATCTATCTATACCATCTTTCCTTGATGGCGAGCATCTCTCGATCTCATCCCGCGACATGACTGGCGTGTCACCCTCTTCCGATTGCCTATGAGCAGAGACGGCACCGAGACCGGTGGAATCGCGGTGCAGCACAGGGAGCTGAGACATGACACAGGTTCTGCGGCCAGGTACCGTGTTCAGGCGCCAGCTCCATCCATCTTCCCACGATGAAGCCGCCGAATTCCTCCTCTTCGCCGAAGGCCCAAGATCATCACCACCGGCGGCATCGTAGAGGTAGTGATGCTTCCGGGTGGAAGCTGCACATGTGGCAGCGCCGCCGCCCGCTGCAACGGCGCGCGTTTGCTGAAGATCCCTTGAGAGCGGCATGGAGAGAAGATCGGCTACGGGATTGAAAGGAAAATTAAAGAAAATTGTCAAGAGTGGAAAGAAATGTGGGACGAACAGATTAGAATGCTTCAACATGCGATCCATCCATCGATGGTGAAGAAGGCTTTTATGGCATGTGCGTTAAGTGCAATGATTTTTATATTAATTTCTTTCTAATAAATGGACATAGTAAATTTATGATGAGAAAATAACAAGATTCAATCAAAATTAGAATCATATGTGAGAAAAATGGAATCAAACCTCATATAAATTTTATTAGAACCCTATTAAAATATTATCTAAATCATGTGTTATGATTCTTTAAAATCTGCTGTTTGAGAGAGTTTTCGGGTTAGGGTTTTTTCTCCTCTTGCGCCACCCTCTATAGCTGAACTCTCTTCTGCCCCTTCTTCAATATGGCAGATCCTCTTTCTGCATCTGATTTTCCTCCTCTTGGATCCTCATCTGGAGGAGCGCCGCATGTTTTGCCGAGGAACTGGAATCAGGTATTTGCTCCTGATACTTCGGCTCCTAAAGCCTTCCACTTTACACACCATCCGTCTGAGCCCGAGATGTACCTTTCTCGGATGATAAGCTGTGTAAGGGTGGGGAAGAATGGAAGCTTTTCCTGGTCGGCTACTCTATTGGTCGTAGGCCTTTCTATGAGGCTCTGTTGGGAGCTATTAACAAAACTTGGAGTTTAAAGGGCTCTCTGCAGCTTCTCTCCCTAAATGACGGTTTCTTCCTACTCCGATTCTCTTGTCAAGAAGATTTTGACATGGCGTGGTCACGTGGTGTCTGGTTCTTCCTTGGTAAGCCTTTCGTTCTACAAAAGTGGCACCCGAAGTTCAAGCCCAAGAAGGAAGAGTTCTCTACTGTTCCGATCTGGGTGAAAATACACGACCTCCCGCTTGCATGTTGGAATTCGGAGGGAATATCGCGCATAGCCAGCAAAGTAGGGATTCCGGTAGCAGCGGACAAGCTGACGGAGCAAAAGACCAGGCTTACCTTCGCCCGTATATGTGTGCTTGTGGACAACCTTGCTACCTACCCGGAGGAAATTCAGGTATCATTAGATGGTGATGTTGTCTCTCTGAAAGTCCAATACGAATGGCGCCCGACCCCTTGCGAGCACTGTAAGTCCCTAATGCACGTCTCTTCCTCTTGTCCGACAAAGCCTAATTTGGCATCTGAAGATCTAGCTAATGCTAATGCTAACGCTGGAATCAGAGGGAGAAGTTACACTAGGAAGCCCCGTAATAGACATCATTCCAAAAGCCAGAATATCTCTAGACCCCCAATTACACCTATTGTTCAGCAAAATTCCGAACAGATTACCACAAAAACTCAATCTGCATCACAGCCTACTGTTAACATCACCAATGCTATAGGGAAACCTCTTTCATTTCAACCACACTCCCCTACCTCTCAAAATATCACCCCTAAAAATATGTCTGTAGCAGACGATTTTCCTACAACTGATTCACTGCCTATGGTAGATGCTATTGTATCGGGTATCCCCAACCTCAATTCACCTCAAGAGGCGATTTCTTCTTCTTCCACCACTCATTACTCTGTTCCTGCTAAAGATTTTATTTCTCCAAATAAGTTTGATGCTCTTAGTATTGAGGAAGAGCAAACACTACAGTCTGATGATAATGTGAGCTTAGACAGTAAGTTAGATTCTGCGGTTGGGGGCAAATCTAAGGCCACGGAGAAGGGTAAGCAAATGCAAGCGAGTACGGCGCCCAAAAAACCTGCTAGGGGGAAGCAGAACAAAAAACCCCTGCCTCATACTAATAATTAAATGTCTTTTCCACCCATGGCGGCGTGGAATATCAGGGGTTTCAATCACCCTGATAAAGTTTTCAGCTGTAAGCGTCTCATCAAATCTTTTAACTTAAGCGTGATCTGCATTCTGGAAAATAGGATCAATTCAAATTCTCTCCTGGATCCTTTTTTCGAGTCTTCTCACTCTCTGTTTCCTAAAAAAGAAAGCTGTCATAACTTCAACTTATCCTCTTCGGGTAGGATATGGGTCAAGTGGGATGCCTCTAAGCTGTCCTTCAAGCCTTTTCTGTTATCTAATCAGGTTATTTCTTGCATTATTTGGGTTGGCAACAAATCGCTGCTTCAATTATCTGCTATTTATGCTTCTAACAACCATATGGAACGCAAGGAATTATGGGACTCCTTGGTGCAACTGGCACCAAATAATGATTTCCCTTGGGCGTTAATCGGTGATTATAATTGCTGTCGTTTTGCATATGAAAAATCTGGGGGGACTACTCTAAATCAATCTGCTTTGATAGACTTTAATAATATGATTTTTAGTAACAGTTTGGTGGATTTAAACTCTGTTGGCTTAAAGTATACTTGGTTTAATCAGCGCACTATAAATCCTATACACATCAAACTTGACCGTGTATTAGTTAATGAAGGTTGGCTGAACTTTTTCCCTGAATCTTACTGTGATGTCCAAAGCCCCTCTTGCTCGGATCACTGCCCTCTCATCATCCTGAACCCTGGTATGAATATACAGGTGCATCATCGTTTTCTCTTCAAAAACTACTGGACAAACATTGATAAGTACTGGGCTATTCTATTGGACTTCTTCTCTAAACCCTGTAATGGGAATCCCATTTCCCATCTCAGGAATACTTTAAAACTTATCAAGGATGCGGTTAAGAGTGAGGTATGGTCTTCTTCTTCTTGTATTTATAGGCATTTAGATGATTTAAATGCTAAGAAATCTGATATGATGGTTAAGCTACAAGATGATCCTACCAATGTTGTTCTTAATCACTCTTTCAAAGTTTGCACTGTGGATATAGCTAAGTTTAATTCAATGCTAGCCTCTTGGATTATTCAGAGGGCTAAAGTCAATTGGATTAGACAGGGGGAGGATGACTTAAAGTTTCTATTTGCTAAAATTAGAATAAGGAGAGGTGGTTCTAAATCTGTGTTTAACTTATTGGCAAATTCCCCTTCTTCTTCTAGAGCTGATGTGGTAAGCTCGTTAATTCAATATTATCAAGGTCTTTATAATCCCCCAGCTCCCCCTAATGCGACACTTAATTGCCTCCCCTCTGGGACTAAGCTGCCGCAAGCTAATGCAACTCGCATTACTTCTTATGTGCTGGATGATGAAATAAGACATGTTGTCTTTTCGGGTAACACAAATTCTGCTCCAAGCCCGGATGGATATAATTTCTTTTTTACAAATCTGCATGGCACATTGTTGGCCCTTTGGTTTGTAGGGCTGTTCACTCTTTTTTTCTGAAATATTACATGCCGCATGGTGTAAAAGCAACTGCACTGGCTATCATTCCAAAACACAAAAATGCATCTGAATTATCTGATTATAGACCTATTGCTCTATGTAATGTTCTTTATAAAATTATTGCAAAGGTACTTGCGGAAAGATTAAAACCTGTTATGAATCATATTGTTATGGATAATCAAGCTGGCTTTCTCAAATCTAGAGTATCCACTGACAACATTTTGCTTGCTAATGATATTTTATCATATGCGGGTAAGAGCAAGGGCTGCAATTATTTCTGTGCCAAGTTGGATATCAAAAAGGCCTTCGACTCTGTCAGTCGTGATTTCTTGCTTGCTAGGCTTGTGCAAAAAGGTTTTCCTCCTCTTTTTGTTAACTGGATCAAACTTTGTATCAAAGACATTAGTTTTTCGATTCTGCTTAATGGTGCTATTGAGGGCTATTTTTCCACTTCTGTTGGTCTAAGACAGGGCTGTCCTCTTAGTCCCTACCTTTTTTGCCTTGTCATGGATGCGTTTTCCAATCTTTTGGAGAATAGGGGATTTAAAGGCATTTCTTATGAAAATCACACGTTATCACATTTGCTATATGCTGATGACGTTTTAATCTTTGGGGAGGCTTCTGTTGATAACTGTAACAACTTGGCTAATATCCTTAGGGATTTTGCACTTTCTACGGGGCTACACATTAATTATGAAAAGAGTGCCATCATGATCCCCAAAAACTAGAGGAATGTCCAGGATATTTGCCAAATTCTTTCCATCCACAACATAGTCAACAAAATTACATATCTTGGTATCCCCTTATCCTTCTATAGACTGAAAATTGAAGACTTCTTACCCCTTGTGGATAGTTTAAACAAGAAAATGAATGGATGGAAAGCCAACCTGCTATCTCTTGCGGGTAGATTGCAATACATTAAATTCACAGTTCAGAATACCATCGCATATTGGATCAGGGGATCCATTTTGCCAAAAACAGTGCACAAATATATCAACAGATCTAGCTCTAAATTCTTGTTCTTTGGTGATTCTAATGCCGCAAAAAAGCTACATATGCTGTCTTGGGACAAAGTTTGTATGCCTAGAAATAAAGGCGGGCTAGGTATTCCTTCCATTAGTGCACTTCAATTTGCCTACAACTGTTCTGTGATTTTTAGGATGTATAATGTACATTCACCTCTTTCCAAATGGCTTTTATGTATTTACAAGTCTCCGTGGAAACCTCCTCCTGTTTTTGCATCCAAGCAATGGAAAACTATCTGTAACACTGCTGTGGGGGTCAAGCACTGCTTTAAATTCAATATTACTAAGTCTGCTCCTATATCCCTAATTTGGGATCACTGGTGCAATAACAATACTATCAGGGAGTATATGGGGGGTTCTTTTGTAGACACTTGCCCTGATATCACATTGAACTATTTAATGTCTGGATCACAGTGGAATTTTCCTCAGCTATTCCCACAAACTTTGAGAAATTTGATAGCTGGTTTCAACATAAATGAGGGGGACAACAACTGTTTGTTATGGAAAAAAAGTAGTTCTTATAAGTTTAAGAATTACATAGATGAATACTTCTCTGACTACCAAACCTGCTCCTGGTATAAATCTGTTTGGGCTAAAAAAAGTATTATGAAACATTCGGTGTTTACTTGGATGGCTTTACTGGGCAGTCTCAAAACTATGGATGCTCTTCTCATAAGGAATATTAGCGTCCCAGCTGTTTGCAATTTATGTCATGTTTTCAATGAAACTGTTTCTCACATATTCTTTGAATGTGATTATGTTTTTTCTGTTCTTATTACTGTGATTCCTGGTCTTCAAGGCTTTCTCTTTAGGCCAACTATATTGCAGGTATTTGAGTGGATAAAAGGAAAATACAAAGGCAATAAGAAGATTAAAAATTTATATTATATGATTATATGTTGTATTATATATCACTTATGGAGGGAGAGGAATGGTAGAAGATTTGGCAACACTGCTAACTGTCACACTTCCCTGACTCTTACTGTTAGAAGAAACATTTCAGAGAAAATTGTAAAATGGAAGGATTCACTCGATTATTTGAAGCTACTGTAACAATTTGGGTTGCTGTTCTGTTGGATCTGTCCCTATATTCGTCTAGACGCTGAGCGCTTGCACTGGAGCTTTACCTGGACAATGATGTAGCTCCCGATACTGGCTCCTTTGGATGGCCTAAGGGCAACCAGGGGCCACAGTTCTACTCGTGCTTAAATTTATATTATATGAGTCCAGGTTCTGATAGGCTTGGGAGTTTTTTTTTTTGTGGATACTGCCTGGGAGATTTCTTCTTTTTTCAGGTGTGGATCTGCTTGCTGCGGGAACACATGATAGCCAGGGCCGGATCTTTTGGAGCTGGAAGACCAGATATAATAGTTCTTATGGAGCTGAAGCTGGTTGCAGCAACTGATGACATGCTTCTTCAATTTTTGTGTCTCTACCACAATTTTAGTGCTCTATTTATTTGAGTTTTTGATATTTGGGGTGGTATAGTTGATGTTTATTTGTTTTTTTCCCACATAAGGTTTTGATTTTGCTTATGATGGGAAGTTATTACTTGTAATTTTCTTTATTTTCTGTAACTTTTCTTCTATAATGAAATTTATGGGCTTTCGCCCTAATTTTTCCAAAAAAAAAAAATCATGTGTTATGATTCTAAGATAGGTTTGAACATGATTAAAGTACTATGCTTACGAGAACATTTGCAACGATAGAGAGATAAGGAGCTTAACATCTTTATTTTGAACAAAGATCCAGCACACATACAAAAAAAAGCGAGGGAGAGAGAGAGAGAGACATACGAGAGTTATAAGAGACATCATGATTTTTACGTGGAAACCACTAAAAAAATAAAATACCATGGGGTCTAACCCAGTTAAAATGATTCCACTAGTGTTTGTCGTTGATTACAAATAATGCCCTTCCCCCAAATGTATCATATAAAATGCATTACGAAAATTCAATAATTACTATTGATTTAACGAGTTATAACATTCTTACAATAATAAGAAGAGTAAAATAAATGTTATAATGAATGCGATGTGCATTTGGTCTAATCAATAACTTGATTATAATCTTTCACTCTACACCAACTATATCTATGTTGGACCTCATCCTTCACTTTCTTTAAAATGACTTCTATTGTTTTTTTTTTTTACCACTATTAGGCTTCACTAATTGAGGTAATATGACAATATTTTTTAATTTAATATGAAACCTCTATGTGTCTTAATATATATATATATATATATATATATATATATATATATATATATATATATATATATGGCTCTAAAAATCGGACCGGACAACGAACTGGAAAAAAGAGAGGTTTATGATTCGACCGGTCTAACCGGCGTTGAACCGGATGACATAATAAATAATAAATATTATTGAAATTTAATAAAATTATCATAATAATAATATTATCATTCAAAGCATGAGACAAAAAATTAAAGGGAGATTTACATACATACCACCTTATACTACTCTATTTACATATTTAACACTTAAAACTTTAATATTACATACATACCACCCATAGTTCATTTTCATATAAAAAATGAGTGGTAGAAATGAAATATATGAGTGGTAGGAAAGAAATATAAGTGGTATATTTTATATTAAAATAATATAGGGTGGTATGCATGTAATATTAAAGTTTTGGGTGTTAGATATGTAAATAGAATGTTATAAAGTGGTATGTATGTAAATTTCCCAAAATTAAATTAAAAAAAAACTATGAAACATAAAACACAAACTATAATAACTGACATTTAGATCTTCAGCTGAATCGAACATCTATTGACACAAAGACATATAACATCAACTCATTTGTAGGTACATGTCATTTCTCATAAATCAGCATCATCAATATTAAAGTAACTATCCATTACATTACATGTAGTTTAGTCTTCATTTGGGACATCTTTTTTTCTGCTTCCTAAAGCGGCCTTTTAGTACAAAAAGGAAAATTTTTATACTAAAAAATTACTTTGAGAAGTAATAAGAAAGCATTCTCAAACCAAGCTTTAATCTAAAAATGCTTTTGAAAATAGACAAATATTAGCATCTTGCATCATTTTTATGAGTAAAATATCTCCACATGATGTATTCAAAAATATTAGATCCACACTTAATAACAGGTGACATGCACTTTTACGGTACTGAACACAAACAACTATAAATAAATATACGTACTTGAAATATCATTCACAATTGACCCGAAGATTAATAACTATCCATAATTTTTTCCTTATTTAGCCTAATAAGATATGATGGTTTCTTCAAAAATGATTTTTTGATTACCCTCTTATATAGGCGATAGCTTGCTCACAATATTTGTCATATTCACAAGTAGATTTTATCCAAGAATTCACCATAATACTCTCAAATACTAGTTTATGTTGAGTATACTTATACATATATGTTTCATTAATACATATGTATTATATAGATGATTTTTATCATTGATTAATTTTATAAATGATTTGCTAACAAAGTGTAATTCCTTGAAAATCTATAAGATGGAATTTGGCATACACTAATTTTTTTTAATTGTTATACGTCCAATTTGCATTCACCATATTGTAAAGCATTATGAACTCAATTTTATAAATATTTTTTTGCTATTTTTATGAGCCTTATATATATGAAAATAGAAGGTTGCTTGGGGGGTTTGTTATTCTATGCGGAGTCCAGAGGACGTCTGAAGACCAATAAAAATGTGTCACGTCACCCCATTGTTGGGTACTCAGCTCGGTACCCGCGCTCGGTACCCCTCGTTACCGCTGGGTATCCAGTGTTTAACCGGACGGTTCTCCCGCCCGGTGTCCACACAGAATAATAGCTCTGCTTGGGGGGGGGAAGAGAGAGAGAGAGAGAGAGAGAGAGAGAGAGAGAGAGAGAGAGAGAGAGAGGTCTCAAGGCCAGTATGGCCATGGGCTAATTGAAATAATTATCGAACAAATCAACAATACCCTACCTATATTTTCATTGATTTTACTTTCTACATGATTTATTTTCTTGAATTTTATTTGATCAAATTTTATAAAAAATTAATATATTTAAATCATTTAAAAATATTCACCATATAACTTTTAAGTATGTTATTGATTTAATTACTCTGCAAACCTTTATATGATTATACAAAATTTCAAAAGGGTATTTCTTATTTTTTGAGATTTATATTCTATTTTGAGCAGTATTAAATTATCCCAAAATTTTGATAAACATGCATATTAACTTTTTTAGTTTGAACCCCAATATTTCAAGTTCATATGCAATCTTACACACTTGAAATGACATGCAGGGGTGAATCCAACTTCTTTTTTCAGGGTGGGTAAAAAAAAAAATTTGTGGGGGATGGACAAAGACGTTTAGGATTGATAAAATTAGGGTAAAATTTTTTTTAAGAGGGGGAAAAATACCCAAAAGACTGAAAATATTCCAAAATATATCCTCTACAATTATATAAATTTTTTTTGAAGGTGGGCATTTGCATGTGTATATGTATAACCTAACACTTCAACTGTTCCACTCCCAAATCTCGGCTTATCGCCACTCTCCTAGTCGAGCCAAACCAACATGATTGCGTGAGTTTCTCCCTTCCTTTCTCTCTCTCTCCCAAGGCTACCCATAGGTTTAGAAGCTCTAAGCTTTCAAGCCATTAAAAACCCAAAATTTTATTTTATGGGAGAATAAAAACAAACACAATATTATGATTTAAAACCATGTTTTGTTTGTTTTTGATTTAAAAAAAAAATTATTTAATGAATTTATATCTTCTTGAGCAACACATATATTAGTTAACAACAACAACATCAAACCTTTATCCCACTATGTGGGGTTTGCTATCTGAACCCTTTTTATCAATTCTGTCATGTTAAGAGTTAAATTGTTATTTAAATCTAAAAAAGAAATGTCATTTCTAATATTTTCTAATCAAGTATTTCTAGGTCTACCTCTACATTTCTTAACATAAGTCAAATCTAATACAACTATTTTTTCTAACCGAGTCATTAGTAGGCTCCCGTTTTATCTGATCAAATCATCTAAGGCGACTCTCGCTAATCTTATCTTCCACTGG
Source organism: Dendrobium huoshanense (assembly GCA_016618105.1). Classification (NCBI taxonomy): domain Eukaryota; kingdom Viridiplantae; phylum Streptophyta; class Magnoliopsida; order Asparagales; family Orchidaceae; genus Dendrobium; species Dendrobium huoshanense. The sequence continues at coordinate 9,810,344 of CM028347.1, read as the reverse complement.
AGCTACTCCAACCTTACAACAAATTAAGTTAACAAATTATAAAATTTGTTTATTTTATCAAGCTAGCAATTAATTTAAAAACATTATGTTTATTAAGGGAATATTGCTTATCATCAATGGTTGTCAGTCATCTGTCCAATATTATCTCCCAACATCTAATGCTTTTCATCACCCAACATGAGATTCTTATCAGTCGTCATTATTTGTTGTTGTGGCACAATATCTATTGTTCCCACTCAATCATTAAACAACTAAATATTTTGAATATATGTTAGACACCTATATCTCATGCATGTCTTCTTGAATTTTGTCTTCCCTCTTATAAAAGAGCTGCCGAGTTTCTCAATAACCATCACTCAACTTGCGACATTGACATTCAACCATCATCAAGTATGCTATTATTTGAATTTCGTCAGCCGCTTACATCAGCTGACCATTTTTATAGCGGCTAGTCTCCCATTTACAATGATAATGATTGAAAAGATAATATGCCATCACATGATGTAAAACATTTGAAGTCAAGTGTTGTCCAACTCTTGCCAATGTTTGACATTGTGAACCACTAGCATTCACCTTTCTGATCATCGATCTACACTCTTATAAGAGGAGTAATTGAATTGATCATAGATGTTCCTAATTGTTCGACATTTAATGTTCGTCAATATCCAATATTTAACGTCTACAGCTATCTAATATATATTTTCTGATCTTTTGTGTTATACTAATGAAATCATTTTAATCATATCAAATCACATAGTATATTATCTTCATGTAATGTTTACTTAAAATAAATAATTTCTCTTATAAATTTCTCCTACCTTTATTTGTGTGAGAAATGATAAAAAGAAGATTTAAGCAATCCCTTAGAGGATAATTACAAATATATACTGTTTTTAACCCTTAAAAGTTGTGGTAAATATAAATTTATAAACCCTAAACCTCGAATCTCATAAATAAGAAATTTCTTTCCGATCTCTTCCCCGATCTTCCGAAGAAGAGCCGGCAATGGCCTTTGCTCAGAGGCAACTCTTGAGCTCGGCGCTGTCCCCAGCGGCTCCTCCTCGACCTCGGCGGCCGGTTTCGAAAATAGTTTCTTCCGCCCATATCACGGAGCAAAGCGGTTGTTCTTCCCAAATCACTTCATCTAAGGAACCCGAGCAGTGGAACCGCAAGAAAGTTTTCTTACTCTCTGTCGCCACCGCCTCTGGTTCTGCGGCTGGCGGGGGATTTGTTTTCAGCCTTTTCTCAACCCCACCTCCTGGAAGTACCGGAGGCGGCGGGGGTAGCGGTTGGGGAGGTAGTGGTGGTGGTGGCGGCGGCAATGGCGATGGCGGGGGATTCTGGTCCAGATTCTTTTCTGCTCTCTCTCCCCCTGCACGCGCGGAGGAGGAGAAGATGGAGACGGGTGCAGGGCCGGAGTGGGACTCCCATGGCTTGCCGGCTAACATCGTGGTTCAATTAAACAAGCTTAGTGGGCTGAAGAGGTATAAGATATCGGATATCGTCTTTTTCGACCGCCGACGGGGCTCCACTTTCTCTAGTTCCGTTGACTCGTTGTTTGAGATGGTATCTCTCCGCGCAGGCGGTGTCTACACCAAGGCTCAGATCCAAGCTGAGCTGGAAACTCTGGCCTCCTGTGGCATGTTCGAGAAGGTCGACCTAGAGGCGAAGACTAAGCCGGACGGGACGCTTTCCTTAGTTGTTTCATTCACCGAGAGTACCTGGCAGTCTGCGGACTCGTTCAGGTGCATTAACGTTGGTCTCCTGCCACAGACAAAACAGCCGGATATGGATCCGGACATGACTGACAGGGAGAAGCTTGCATATTTCAAGAGCATGGAAAGGGACTATCGGAGGAGAATTGAGCGCTCCCGGCCATGCCTGCTGCCAGTTTCAGTGCAGAAGGAGGTGATGGAGATGCTGGGTAATCAAGGGAAGGTGAGCGCTAGGTTGCTGCAGAAAATTAGGGACAGTGTGCAGAAGTGGTACCATGATGAAGGGTATGCGTGCGCTCAGGTGGTCAATTTTGGCAATTTGAACACCAGAGAGGTTGTTTGCGAAGTGGTGGAGGGGGATATAACTCAGCTTTCCATCCAATTCCAGGACAAACTTGGAAATATCTGTGAAGGGAACACCCAACTTCCTGTGATCCGTAGAGAGCTGCCCAAGCAGGTGAATTCTTTATTAGCTGAGCAAATGTGAAGTCCTGCAAAATATGGATTACTTGCCTTATTTTTCTATATTTTCGCAACGAAAGGTATTCAGTTGATAGTTTGATTTTAGTTTCTTGACTAGATTATTGGAGTAGACGTTTGCTTTCTGTTTAATTTCTGAGTTAATAAAAAAATCATTGCAAGTAACTACTTTTCATGATTTTTCTTTTGATTAAGTATGCAGTCAATATTCTTCCTCAATCATCCAAGAAAATGGTTAATAGTGGTTCCTTAACTGCTAGTATTTGGAAAGTTTGAGCATTATCAAGTTAAGTTCCTCTTACATGTAGAGGGAAGTGAAATTTAAATATCATGAGAATGAAATAGGTCATATTACTGAAAAGAAGTTAAGTGTCTTATTTGAGGGAGTGGACCTCCGAAAGAGCACCGCGCAAACGGGTCGGTTGGAAGGGACAGATTGGATCGTGCATACGACTAACCATTGGGGATAGAGACTTTCACCAACACACCTCGATGGGTAGCAATATACACGACCTAGTCACGGGTTTCCCCCACCCGATACAAGAATTCGAATGGGGTTTAGTAGATGTGGGACCGAGTTTCCCACGGGCGCAAGCCCCCGTGGTTAATTACATCCCAGGCCGGAGCCTGAGAAAACTCTCGATTAAGGATCATATATTATTCTCTCCTAAAGTGGGATTGACACATGGGTATAGACTAGGAAGTCCTATCCAAAGGAAAGAAAGGTCCGAAGGGTTAAATCAACATGCGTGGCTCATACCAACATTCGGAGACTCTAGGGTACTAGAGAGAAACTGGAGAAAGAAAGACAAGCAATCAACCACATGCGTGAGAGAAGGATGGAGGTGGCGTCATCCTGTGACGTAGATAAGTGGGATTTAGGGTCCCTGAAAAGAAGGGACCTACCTACTATTTAAGGCATACTACGAGACCGAATATAGTAGCCTCGAATTCTAAATCTAGGTTGGGTTTAGTACTCTACGAAACACTAAGACCCGTGTCCTAGCTAATGCGATGCAAAAATCTGGACTTATCCCGGCCTGGATGGGGGAGCCAACTAACCACCTAATCGCTTCAAAATCATGGTATCAAGTCATTTATGAAAGATGGGTGGGAGGTACAGTTTATTGGAAATAGGACCGACATCTAGAGGATTTCCTAAGTGGTCCTGGACTTATGTTGGGTGAATGCCCCTAACTAATGCAATTAAATTTTGATTAAATTGGTTTCTAATGCAATGCATGCTAGTTAAAATGTCAGCTCATGAATGCTATAGAAGTTTAAAAACAGGCTTATAGAAAATAAATTTTTAGAAAAGACTGAGTCTCCCTAGGTCCGGCACTTCATCCTCATAGGCCAGATTATCCGGACTCTACCCGCAGGCAGGGAGATGTCTTATAACAAGGAAAGAAGAAATGCAATAATATGCATGCGACCCCGGACGACTCCAGCAATTCCCTAGGTTCGTTAAGTTTCTATGTTATTTAAAACTTAAATTTTTAGATATTAATTACGAGTAGAAGAATTTTATAGTCCTTAATGAGCCTAATACGATTCAGGCGAAAACAAAAACGGCATGCAAGAAAGAAACCTAGAAAAAGCAGATATTTCTAAGCGCAATCAGGTAAGCACATCAATATAAATCCACAAACTAATCAAATAAATGTCCATAGGCCAACTGCCCTTTAATTACAACCCAGGGTATGCAGAAAAGTAAAGTGGCCGGGCACCACTGCCAACAACCCGGGTTTCTAAGCCTATGACAGACGCCAACAACTTTGAGTGGGATATTGGGTCTTCAATCTTCAGTCTTCTTTGGATCACTTCTCCTTGGACTCTTGGAACTCCTCCTCGGATTCCTTGGATTCGTCGTGGCTTGAATATCCAAATAAAGAGACAATTCTCCCCAGCAGGGGTGTATTGCCTTTTCTCTTTGGATATCTGAAGCCATCCAGTTCGATCTTCCAAATGGAAGAAGACTCTCCCCTTAGGGATGCCTTCTTCTTTTAGAATCCGAACTGGATAAGAATATCCCAACTCAGAGTTGTTTTCACAACGCTTAACAATTTATTACAAATTTTTACATCCATTAAAAAGCTGAAAAAAAATCTAAAAGACATGCATGGTTATCCTAATAAAAATCCCAAGCAGTTTGTATAAAAAATGAAAATGCTAACACCATTGACCCTGTGCCAAGCCATGCTCTTAATTATGAGGGCCAAGCAGCTCCATCTGTGCAGTTATAATTATTAATTTTAGCCCTCATTTTTATTTAGGGGGAGCTGAGCAAGCACCTGCATAAGATAATATTAGAAATCATAACAATGCCCCCCCTTTTATCAGCTTGAGCATGACCACCTGCACGGAAGAACATGATATATATATATGACGCTCCTAACCTAGGGGTAAATCTAGCGCTCATATCCAGAGTGCAGAAAAAGTAAGCAAACACACCAATCATTTTTCAAACAACATGCAGTGAAAACCACGGAAAGCTCCGGCACACAGCAGAAAAGTAAAACCCAGCGGCCAAACCTAGGCTTAGAAGTGGTGCCCTAGCAAACCATTCTATGTGTGTGTAAGGCTTGTGTGGTTTGGATAAGTCCTAGGCAGGGTAGTTAGTTAAAATTGTCTGAAATTCAGGTATGTTATAGGCCAAAAAAGAGAATTTTAGTTGAAATTTAAATCTTAGTGGATTAGGATCCATTTTAGTAAGTTTAATTTGTTGATCAGTTTTAAAGAACTTAGGGTGATGATATTTGAAGTTAAAGTTGCATTAGCCAATTTTGGAAAGTCCCGGGTCCTCCTAGGAACTGAGCTAAGGGTCCAAAAAGTCACTATGGGAAAAAGGCTAAGTTTGGGATTCCTAACACCCTAGGAAAATACTAGACCTTAATACGAGTAGTTAGACAGGTAGTAGGCTGGAATTGGAGTTTTCTATCCAAAGTTATGAATTTTCTAAGTTTCGGGCTCTAAATGAACTACGGTTGACCAAAAAGTTGACTTTTTAATCTAAGCCAATTTCTGGAATCATAAGATTTTTAATAAATAGTAGGCCCTAATTGGAGTCTAATGCAAGTGAGTCTACCTAATTTGAAATTTTCTACAATTAGTTATGGATTTCTAAAGATTGGGTAATTAAGGGAATCTTCTAAATTTCCTAATAAAGGGCATTTTTTATTGTTTTGCTCCAAATCACCTCCAAACTGATTGGAATCACTCCCAAAGGTCAGGAATGACCAGAGAAAGTGTTTCCAAGCGTTTGGAGAAGATTTGAGATTTTTAATAATTTTTAATAATTTATTAGGGGCAAAATAGTAATTTCCACCTATGGTCAAATTAGGGGTCAACTTGAAGTCAAACTAGGGAGCCCTATTTATCTAAGGTCAAGAATCTGATTCTGGTCAGTTTGATGTATTATGGGTAATTTTCTGACCTAGGGTGCATTTATTGTATTTTTCGGGAGGTCTCGAGGTCTTATTTAACCAGTTAATTAGGGTTAGTTAATTAAGGGCTCTAAAAGCTCCTAAAAATTTACAGAAAATTCAGGGAGGTTTATGATGTCACGAAGTTTAAATGTTGAAGTTTTCGTGTCAATCCGGGATCTATCCTAACTCCTAGAAAACTTCTAAGTTCGCTAGATGAGTCCTTAATTATTGTCCTTAGGGTGTCACTACGTTGTAGGAGTTTGAATCGAAGTTTTAGTTAACCCTCAAGGTAATAAATGCATGGGAGTACAATAATGAAATAAACACACCATGTCTTTAGATCTAGGAGAGCCTAAACTAAGTGCTCGTGGTGCGACCTACGCATGCAAACTACGAAAAATAAAAGGAAAGACATCTAATGGAGGAATTAGTGAATGATTGGAACTCAATCACCCACTAATTCTCTCCCCCATGATTGCTCTTCATATCGGTTATATTTAAAATTTCATGAAATAGTAGGTCTCCCAAAAAGTAGGATTTAATTATAAGTAATTTTTAAAATAGTTTCAAAATACTTAAATATATATATATATATATATATATATATATATATATATATATATATATATATATATATATATATATATATATAAATTTTGGAAATTAAAATAATTAAAAATAAGTCAAATTATAATAAATAAGTATAGGGGAGACCCACTGACCACCCAATCGAGGCTTCGACACGATTTGAAAGTAGATTGTATCTTGAAAATAATTATTATATTAATATATAAATATCAAAGTATCCAAATAATAGGATCAAAACAGGAATCTATTCATACAGCCAAAATCAGAGGCTGGAAATAGTTTCAAAGCAAAATACATATTTTTCTGAAAAGATCGAGGGGTCGCACGTCAAAATCTGATTCAAAACGACGAAGATATTATTTTCCGAAGTTTAAACATAATAAAATAACATTTTAAAATAGTGCCATTTCACTGTTTTTGACATAACAGAAACTACAGACATAATTTTTATACAAAAATAGTCTTAAACTGTGCAGAATTAAAAGTACACCCAAAATAAGGTGCTGTGCACAAAAATCCGACTCAAAATGAGAAAGTTACACAATTTCAAAGTTTAAAGAACATAATTAAATAATTTTAAAATAGTGCAACTGGCTGATTTTAAAATAACTGCATACAGGTCAAACAATTACAAGTAAAACTAGTTCCAGAAGGTGCAGAATTCAAATACGTTAAAATCAAGGTGCTGTGCGTCGACAACGGATTTAAAATAAGAAAGATATAATTTTTCGAAGTTTAAAACGATCAAAAGGGTCCTTTAAAACAATGCTGTTTGGCTGTTTTCAAAATAAATGCAGACAGATCCAGAAATTTTGAGTAAAGCTAAATCCAGAATGTGCATAATCTAAATACTTTCAAAACATGACGTTGTGTATTAAAATCGGGCTTAAAACGAAGAAGTTATGCATTTTTGAAGATTAAATGCAATAAATAGTTTAAAAATAATTTAAAATAAATAATTTTTAAAACTAATTATTAGAAATAGTATAAAATAATACTTTAATATTTCTGAAACTTAAGGTAATTTGAAAATGTATAGTAATAGTAATATTTTAATTATTAATAGTATCTTAAGTAATTTTAACTAATTAAAGTAATTAAAATAATATTTAATTATTAAAAATACGATTTTCACATCTAAATAAGTATAATAATATAATAATAGATATAATAATAACAAACAACATAGATAAGTTAAAATAATATGTATTTATTAATATTATAATTAAAATACTAGTATTATAATATAATAATATCAAAATAATTAAAATAATATATTTAAAATAGTATATATATATATATCTTCAATGTTTTATAAATAACTAAAAATATATACATTATTTTTATAAAAAAAAAATTTGATAGTGTAGAGGATGAAAATACGAACAAAACGAGGTATTATACGCGAAAATCGGGCGAAAAATGAATTTTCTGTGAATTTTTGAAGTTTAAATAGCTTTTAAAATAAATTTTACATTAAAATAATCGGCCGGCGACACGTGGCTCCACGGGATAGGGCGCGCGGTTCTCGGCCAATGATTGCGCCGCCGCAATCATTGGCTATGATTAGCCAATCATCACGGCGGCGGTCCCGCGCTCCACTTAACCACGTCGGACACCTCCTCAACCGTCCGATCTTCCGCCGTCTCGGATGGACGGCTGTGATCGAGCCAGACGGTGATCCGATCCCGCCCGAATACACGCGCTGTCGGACGAGGCTCAGGATGGCGGGATCTCAACCGTCCATCATCAGATCGACGGCTGAGGGGAGACGCCATGCATGCAATGCCGGTCCCGAGCCCTAGGGGTGTTTTTTGTCGATTTCTCTCGATTGGGTGAACGAAATCAAACGAAATTTTAGATCTAGAATCTAGAAGCGAAGAGCATTCATGGGGAATAAAATTTAAGTTCTAAAACGCACTTTATAAAAAGCTATTTGATTCTTAAGTGTTCTAGACTAGGGTTAAGCTTTTACCTCAATCCAATGGATGGATTCGGGAGATCTTGGGCTCGTTGGACTCGTGGACTCTCCAGGAACAACTTCCTAGTTGACGTCGAGATCCAACGCACGCTCGATCGACGGGACGAAGCCTTGGAAGGAATTTCGTCTCGGGTTCGCCGGAGGATCGCTGCCGGCGGGGTCTAAGCATCGGGATTTGGTTCGAAAAAGTGGAGGGGAGTCGTGGGAGTGCTCTCACAAAATTTTAGAGCCTAAGGAGGTCTGAGTCTAGAGCAAGAGCAAAAAGATCCAAACAATACCTAATTTTTTCCTATTTAAACTCCTAAACCTAAGGGGGACGGCTAGGATTGCATCAAGATCAAATTAAGAGGGAAAAAGGTCGGTTTGGCTGTTGTTTGAATTCCAAAAACGCTTGGAATTGATTGGGGACATTAAATGGGCCTTTAATAGGTTATTAAGACCTATTAGTGGCTTGGTTTGACCAAGTCAACCCTGGACTTGGTCAAACCAGTCAAATAGGTCAAGGGGGATGAGGATCAAGCCATGGAACCCGTTAAATTAATTTAAAATTCATTTTAGGCTTAAAGGGTCCAAATTGGTCAACCCTGGTTGACTTGGTCAACTGGGTTGACCCAGGGTCCAAGTAAGGGCCCAACAGGCTCGACTCGACTCACTGAACCCACTGGAGAGGGTCTTGGGGTCTGGCCTGGTCAATTTGACCAAGTCAACTCTCCAAGCCCAATTCTAGGCAAAATTGAGGTCAACAGAGGGGATACTAGTAGCTTTAAAATTTTAACAAGAATATAGTAATGGATTGGTAACTAATAGACATATTCTTGTTTGATGGAAATAGAAACAACAAATGGAGCTCATTCATAATTGATGTAAAGTTTCTTGAAGGGAAAAGAAGAGAGGCTGCCTCATTCTGTACCCTTTAAGCTGATATGCATATTGTTGCCTTCTCCTTCATTCGCACTTGCATTGAATTAGAAAACAATGATTATAATATATATATATATATATATATATATATATATATATATATATATATATATATATATATATATATATATATATATATATATATATATATATATATATATATATTAACATCATAGATTTCATGGAGATTTGGATATTTACCATGAGGTAGGCTAAAAATCTGACTTGAGTTCATCACTTAAGCTAAAGGAGGTATTTTGGATGTAAACTTCATAGATGATTCATCCAGATGTCCAATATGTTTAAAAAATGAAAAACTATCAAAATATTTGATTCTAGAAATTTAGGGCCTTGAGATTATATATAGGATTTCTTTGAATTTATATGGAATTGATTAGGACATAAGGTTAATTCGATGCATGATAAATTCTTTTGTCCTAAGAATAATATTTCATGTTATTTTTTGAAATATGCAATGTTGATCACTTATTGAGATACCCAATAACACCTAGTAGACTATTTTGTTCAAGATCCTATGGTTTCTTGTTTAAGCAAAAGTTGGGTACTGGCGTGCCATATGAAAACAATTGAGGATGCTCATTTAAATGTCTAATGGCCATGAAATCGGCATGGTTAATAAGTTGTGCATGTGTTCGTCCCTATAAAATTTAGTTTCAATTGATGATTGATATTGATATTAATCACTACATGAAGATCTATTGTGGAAAAGGTGTTTCTGTGTTAGTAAGATAACTTAAGAGTTTTGTCCTACTTGATATCTGTTACAAGATCTAGGTTCAACTTTCAAGTGATAGCTGAAGTTGAAAATCACTATATTTTAAAAATGCTATAAACTTGGTTCTGTGATAGTTACATAATTTGGGAGTGAAGACAAGGTTTTTGCCATTATTTGAGATTAACTGAGCTTGATTTTTTTTCATTGTAATGTCACTTTACGCAAGAATTTAGAATTTGGGTTGTGTGACAATTGTTAATATTTGAGCAATGATGGAGAAATTTGGTCTATTATTATAAGTACAGTAATATCAATAACAATGAGAGTGAAAAGCAACAACTGGCCACAAATACAATAACAATGATGATGTTGATGCACTTTACCTTGTAATTTGGAGTTTTATGAACTCATCATCATCATTAACCTTGTGTGGAGGTTGAGGAGGATGATTAGTCGTGAACTTGTTCACTTCAACCCTAGATATATAAGGGGTGTATGTTTTAAGGACAAATATTAGAATATAGTAGTGTCTTTAAAACATCAACGAATTTAATAGCGAGTCTATAGGTAATAGTTTTAGCTTTTGTTAACAACTGAAATGTAGAAGACAATATTGTACTAGGTTGGTGTGAAGTTTATTAGGGCTATAAACGAACTGAGCTGAATTGAGCTTCGGCATTTCGAGATTGAGCTCGTTTGTCAAGACCTTGTTCGAGCTCGGCTTGATAAGATTCAAAATTTTTCTTGTCTATGTTCGAGTTTGAGCTCGTCTAGAAAACATCTGTTCGAGCTCAACTCGTGTTCATGTTTGAGCTCAATTAATTTTAGGCTTGTCGAGCCTATTAATGAGTTGCTCGTTTAATGAAATAAAATATCTTAATCAAGTAGCTTACGGACCAACAACAAGCCAACGAACAACCCATCCCTCGTTGCCTGCTAAATAGTAAATGCTCCATGAAGGAGAGAGAGCAAGGCGGTGTGAGACTAAACTTCTCACTTTTTTTTAGTTTTGATGATGCATGCCTCGGAGGATAGAGAGCAAGGCGAGCGGGCTATCCAAAAAGGGGAAACAATTAAAGTAAAACTGTCACGGTGGAGCAAGGAGTGAATTAAATTTTTTTTCTTCATCTGTCATGATGGAGCTTGATTAAAGCAAAACAAAAGCACTCATTTTTTTCATCTATCTTTTTAAATAAGGAGTGAATTAAATATTGTTAATTATTTAATTAATTTATTATTTATTTTTAATTAAATATTAACAATAATATTATTAATATTTTCAAATAACAAAATGTGCAAATAAAAAATGGCTTTATATGGCCTTAAATAGTCTTTGAGAGAATAGTTTGATAGATTCTCACTAGTTATAAATAAAGCTAGATACAAATAAAGCCAAGGAGATCGTACCCACTTCATTAAACACTACATTGATGATAAATATGAATTCTCTGCCTATATATTAATGATATAATTATCCCAGATGATGAAAATAGCTAAAATGAGTTTCTCTTGGAAAATATTGCTAAATAAGTTTAAATTAAAGAGTTGGGTAAATTCAAATACTTCTTGTGAATAGAAGTTGTGCAATCAGAATAAGAAATACTTCTTTATCAACAAAATTATATCATGGACATACTAAAAAAATAAAAACGACTAATTACAAACCTTGTGAAACCTCATCTGAAAAAATTGGACATAGGTGAAGAAGAAAAAAGTAGTGTACATCGGGCAATATTAAGATTAGTTGAAAAAAATTCTATCTCACAGACATCTAGACATTACATTTGCAATGAGTCTCATCAGTCAATTTATGCACAACCAAAATGGTCTCACCCCTAAGGTGCTTATATTTAATTTTCAGATATGTTAAATCAGTCATGATAAAAGAATTCTCTAGAAAAGTATATTACTTTACAAATTGAAGGGTATTTTGATGCAGATTATATTGAATCACAGGTAAATAGAAGATCCTCAATAGTTTTAATGTATATTTTTAGGGAAAATCTCATAAATGGAGGAGTAAGAGCACATTGTTTCAAGATCCAACATTATATATCAAGATCCAACATTATATATGAATTTAGAACTATTGCCCAAAATCTATGAACTTTGGTGGAGCAAAATCATTTAGAAGATATAAAAATTAAATGAGAAAGATCAATTAAGATATATTGTGAAAATAAATTTGCCATCAGCATTGTTCATAATCTAGTACAAAATGATTTTATGAAGCATGTGGAGTTTGATAGATATGTCATAAAAGAGAAAATAACAAGTGCGTTGATTTATAGTCATATGTGCAAATAGTACATTAACATGTAAAAAAATTCAAAACTAGATTTATCAAGAATGTGCACGTTGTTTCAAGATCCAACATTAAATATGAGTTTAGAATTGTTGCCCAAAAAATCTATGAACTTTGGTGGATCAAAATCATTTTAGAAGATTTAAAAATTAAATGAGAAAGGTCAATAAAGATATATTGTGAAAATAAATTTGCCATCAGCATTCATGATTTTATCAAGCATGTGGAGTTTGATAGATATTTCATAAAAGAGAAAATAAAAAGTGTGTTGATTTGCAGTCATATGTGCCAAAAGGACATCCGCATGTAAATATTCTCATTAAAGGACTCTACAACCTTACATTCAAAAATATTGTAAGTAAAATTGGAATGGTAGAATCATACCATTCAGTTTGAAGGGGAGTGTTGAATGATCGTGGGACCCACAAGTCAAGTAATCTTGTTGGACATCATTGAGCACATGGATTAAAGGTTCTAACCATTGGATCGATCCTCTTATAACCTTTAGGTTACAATCTGCGTACCTTCTCTTCCTCTTTAAGTTTCCGGCCCTTGGCAGAGATTGTTTTTTTAAATAGTTTTGATTTATTTTCATTGAAAGAATTTTACAGAAGTTTGTATGTAATTTCACACTTTGTGCATAATGATGTAATAAAATTTAAATTAGCTTTTCTACTGCTTTTCTACATAATATGTTCCATTGAAGCTGGAATAAATTTCTGTCTTTATTGTCGATGCTTTGGAGCGCCTGAATTGTAAGACAAACAACTTTTTGAGATGATTTGAGCTAGCACAAGAACCACGTTGATTGTTCAAACAGATCAGACTAGCATGCTAGACCTCCTTGGATGAAGCTGCTATTGATTAAGAAGAAAAGCTAGGTTTGACAATGATATTGAAAATATGTCCTATCTCATCATCCTTTTACCCACAGATAAGAAGATTGGTCAGCCTTATAATTGCCTTGTAACAGATTAAGGGGTGGGAAAAGTCGGAGATGGACTTGACGGAGTCTCTTTGTGATAGCTTGCTGAGCTGGGGCTTTGCTATATCATCTTTGAAACCAACAACTTTCATGCTTTTTGGTCCTCATTCATACCTCTTATTTCCCATATTCTGAAATTCTAAACTGATCCTCTATAAATAGCAAGCTATGGCGTGTTTTCACCGTGATTGCATGGCTTAGAAGGCCCTAGAAAGGCCCGCCATGAGAATCTTTTGATTCAATTTATGAATTGTTATTTGCTCTGATTGCCTAGGAATATTTATTTAGCCTTCTGGAGATTTATTGCATTATTATTATTATTATTTTTCAATTACTAGTGTAATCTTTGTTCCTGTGTTTTGAACTTCCATGAATACCTTTTGATGGTTAAACTTGTTACAGCTACGGCCAGGGCATGTTTTCAATATTGAGGCAGGTAAGCAAGCTTTGAGGAACATAAATTCACTTGCTCTGTTTTCCAACATTGAGGTGAATCCAAGACCTGATGAAAAGAATGAAGGAGGAATTATAGTTGAAATCAAGCTTAAAGAGTTGGAACAGAAATCTGCCGAAGTTAGTACAGAGTGGAATATTGTACCTGGACGGAATGGGCGACCAACATTGGTATTCTTGATGACTGACTTATGTGTTGCATGCTCTTAAACTGAAATTTCTTTCTTCTTGTCATTCCTTACTCTTGCTCAGTTGTTGTATTAAAAGTCAATTATAGTACATTTTGTGTGTTCTCACATACATCTGAATGTTCGTAATTTTAGGCGTCTATTCAACCTGGTGGAACAGTGACCTTTGAACATAGGAACATCAAAGGGCTTAATAGATCCATAATAGGTTCTGTGACATCAAGCAATCTTCTAAACCCTCAGGTATCATATCATGTTTAATCAAATTATTGTTGTTCTCTCAAATATTGATTAACTTTTGTTTGCAAAACTTCTTAGTTTATTATTTCACGTGCTTGGAAAAATAGAAAACACTTTAAGGTATCTTGTTCATATTTGATTTCTGAGTAACGAGGTGCTGGAACTCCTCTGTTTCACTGTTTATTTAACATACGAAAGAGCAATGAAGATTTGCGTGCGGACTTCATAATGTATCAAGGAAAGCATTTTCATTTATATTATGTTTTTCTAAGTCACGCTAACTTGTCTGCCTTGCTGTTTAGTGGAATAAAGAAGTTGAGCAGTAATGTGTTTCTACATTATGCTGGTGCTTTCATTGGATATTTGAAGCATTCTGTAGATGATATGTTAACTTCACCTGTTAGGAAACTATGTTTTTATTTGCATAAGTGATTCTAAGAAATCAAGAAATAAGTAAAATATGTGTTGGGTACACCTCTAAATTGTAGCATAAGCTGGCGTCATGTGTAGAAATATCAGTGAAGCCTGTTTTACTTAATTATAGTGATAATTTGTTGTTTTACATGGGTTTAAATTAAATTGGAAATATCCAAGCACGCAAAATTTACTAAAAATTGATTGCTTATATTCTTCAGAACAGAAATTTCAGGGTATAATATATCAAATGGCAGCTCTTTACAAAGAATGCACATAATCGCATGATTGCATTAATGGAAGAAGAACACACGTTCAGTGAACCTAGTGCGAAGTTAGTGGGATTGTGCATATAAGTACTGGGAGAATTAGAAGCATATTATAAAATGGTGTGAAGTTACTATTAAAGAATGAAGCTAGTTTGTGTCAGTAGAAGATATTATTCGGTTCAAAATATATGAGGTTCGCACCAAGATATTTTGAATGATTGGGCTACGCTGCAGTGAAAATATTAATATGTGCAAGCTTCAGCAGTAGCTGCAATGATTTGCACAACAGAGAGATGTGAAGTGAAGCACATGGTGCATCGTGTTTCATTAAGTTTACTTATACTGCCACAGGGACACATACATTGGAATCTTATATTCAAATAAACTTTGGAGTCCCTGATACTAAGTTTAACACTTGAACATGACCTTATTTTAGTTTTCTTTTCATATAAACATTGTTAACTCTTAATATATGATATAATATAATAATTTAAATTGGGATCCATTAGGCATAAGTGTTTTAATAGTGTAGAGTACATACTTAATGTATCAAAAGAAGAAGTTCCAACACAATCTCTATTTACACCCTTAATAACAGTGCTCTAAGAAGCTTATCTTGAATGGGAGTTATACCTATATCAACATTAATAGATTCCTTGACTTTCGGATGAGCCATGGCATAAACCCTCGGTTGCACTTTTTTTTTTCTTTGCTGATCCTTTTTTGGAGCCAATGCACCAAACTCAGTGATTTTCTGTTTCCCACTTCTATTAGTAGATCATTAATAAAAACTTCTCTACACCACAAATAATTAATTCCTATGTTTTTCGTTCATTGATTTCACTAACAGCTTGTCCAGTACGTTTTTATCATTTCTTAACGGGTCCTTGCGAGTTGCGCCATAGAAGTTTCATATGTTTCTATATGCAAGTAATGTGCGCATGGATGATTTCTGAATCCAAGGAATTGAGATGGCTTAAAACCTATGATCAGCACATGACAAATTGTTTATCGTTCATGATATTGCTATAATAACCATCTATAAATTCTTATTCACTCTATTAATAATTTTATGTTGTTGATTGTCTAGGATGATCTGTCCTTCAAGCTTGATTATGTGCATCCTTATGTAGACGGTGTGACCAACCCACGCAACCGAACATTTCGTACTAGTTGCTTTAACAGCAGAAAGATGAGTCCAGTCTTCACCGGCGGGCCTGGAGTAGATGAAGTTCCACCAGTCTGGATTGACAGAGTGGGGTTCAAGGCTAATATAAGTGAGGTCAGTCTTAAAAATGCCTCTTTTTCTGTAAGTGTAATAAATTTCATATTTATTCCTTTGGAATAACAACTTTCTTGAACTATTTAGAGCTTCACACGTCAAAGCAAATTTACCTATGGCCTGGTGATGGAGGAGATAACAACTCGTGATGAAACCAGTAGCATTTGTACTCATGGTGCTAGGCCTTTGCCTAGTGGTGGTCTGAGCATGGATGGGCCTCCCACTACCCTTAGCGGGACTGGCGTCGACCGCATGGCATTTGCGCAAGCCAACATTACTCGCGACAATACAAAATATGTAAATGGCACAGTTGTTGGTGAGAGGAATGTATTTCAGGTAAATCACAGTTATTGATTGCCAAAGAATTTTCATGTTATTTGTATTCATTGTACGAATTTTTATTTTGTGTGGAGTCCGGACGTCATCCAGAGACCAACAAAAATGCGCCATGTCATCCCAAAAGTGTACCGCGTTCGGTACCGAGCGCGGTACCGACGCTTGGTACCAAGTGGGTACCAGACTGTTCTGTCGTCCGGTGTCCGCACAGAATAATCTCTCTTATTGTACACTGCTCTTTCTTTTTTCTATAGTGTTTGAATAAGTTTTATCTATTTGCCAGCATATACTAATACTTCGAGCCATTCCACATGATCTCATTCAAATAATGAAAAAAAAATTGAAAATAGTTGCCGTTACTGTGAAAACTAATAGGATTCTTTTTATATATATAGCAATGCCTGCTTTCTAACACCAGGCTTTTCCATGCATTAATTATATAGCTGGATCAAGGCCTTGGCATAGGTAGCAACTTTCCATTCTTCAACCGTCACCAGCTAACTATTACGCGCTTCATTCAATTAAAACAAGTAGAAGAAGGAGCTGGAAAACCTCCACCACCTGTTCTGGTTCTTCATGGACATTACGGCGGCTGCGTCGGCGATCTGCCAAGCTACGATGCTTTTACCCTTGGGGGCCCATACTCTGTAAGAGGGTACAACATGGGGGAACTGGGTGCCAGTAGAAACATTCTAGAGGTATTTGATCTCCACATCGAATTCATAATTTCACATTCTTGTCCGCCATTGATAACCTGCAATACAAGCTTGTTAATGAATGATTTTGGGCACTGAAAGAACTGTAAATTTCATTTTTTTTTTCAGCTTGCTGCAGAGTTAAGGATTCCAGTGAGGAACACTCATGTGTACACATTTGTAGAGCATGGAAATGATCTGGGAAGCTCCAAGGATTTGAAAGGAAACCCAACTGAGTTCTTTCGCCGGGTCGGATATGGCTCGTCGTACGGAGTCGGCGCGAAGCTGGGGCTGGTGAGGATGGAGTATGCAGTTGATCATAATTCAGGAACTGGAGCTGTGTTTTTTAGATTTGGTGAGAGGTTTTAGGTGGCTTGATATACACATCTAATGAGCTAGTTTTGTTACTGATTTCTAAGGCTGGGTTCCTGGTTGAGAGTTCTTATTTTATTTTATTTTCTTACAGACCATTGTCTTCTGCTTGCATGAGGATAGTTAGCAATTGGATTATTTTATTTGTTTGTTTTGTTTTTTTAATATGCATGAAGACCTTTTTTCAGGTATACTAAACTGATAGTCTTATCTATGTAAGGCTTCATTTGTGACTGTTTTTTTACTATTTTTAAAGAAAAATTTACTTTAAAAAATAGTAAGAAAAGTATCTCAAATGAAGCTTAAATCTGCAAGAAAGAAGATTTCTAGTGGGATATTGTAATGATTGAATAAATTTTAGATCAGGATAATTTGCTGTAAATTTGAATTCAGAGATTTTATTCTTCAAATTTATTTTAAAATTAATATGATATATGATCACTCAACTAAAATTTACATGATAATTATTTCATAATTTTGTTGATGCCTATACTGCTTCTTTTGCTCAAATTTAGGCTAAATTTATTGACCTATATATATATATATATATATATATATATATATATATATATATTGTTTGATTGAATATAAAATGAATCTTGATTAATATATTTCTTTAAATGGATTTTGGGTGGTAAACTTGCAATGTTGTGAGGCAAATGGGATGAAGGGTCATGAGGGAGGCCGCGCAGGTTAAGGGCATCTCCAACCGAACGCTAAACAAGTGTATGTAGTCGTTCCGTTGCTCCAATCAAACACGAAAATTTTTGCCATTTAATCCCAGGTGAACAGTGCGACGCCAATATTGGCGTCGCACTGTTCACTCACGTCATTTTTTGCTCTCAACTGAAAAAACGCTCGAAAGGGTGAGCGATCGTTACCTTCTCAAAAACACCTAAAATGACGTTCGATTAGAGCATCACCGCGTCATTTTGGAGTTTTGCGTTACTTTGCCGTGAAAAATGAAGTTTTCGGTTGGAGATGCCCTAACAAGTTTGCTTTATGCTTTTTAAAATAGTTTTTTAATATAAAAAAATTAATTTTTTAATAAAAAGTTGTTTTATCAAGTAGTAATAAAGCGATTTCAAATGAAGCCATAAATTCATAATTCAAAAGTGTTCTAAATTAATAAAAAAATATCCGTTGGAGATAATCAAAATCCCTAAAAGTTTAGATTAAAAATATTTTATATTATTTAACATCAAATTAATATTTTATTTGAGATAATTGTTTTTTTTTTCTTAAAATAATCTTTTTATATAAAAATTTTAATTTTTTATTAAAAATATAATAAAAAATCCGTTTCAAAAGAAGTCTATATTATCTGATTTAGGCTTCGTTTGGGACGGCTTTTTTATTGCTTTTTAAAAAGGAGTTAAAAAAAGAAAAAAATTTGTAATAAAATTCCGTTTTATAAATCATAAAAAAGTTGTCCCAAACGAAGCCTTAAATAGGAAATTTTTGAATAAAGATATTAAAATTCTGAAGCGTTATCCGCTCTCTCCTCACTTGTAAAAAGGCGCTGCTTCTGCACCACTCTTCGGCGCCGGCGCCTCACCCAAAATTCCACCGGCAATGTCTTCGGCTAACTCCGCCGCTGCGCTCGCCGTCGCTTCTCTCCCGTGGAAGCGCCCCTCCTACTTCTTCTTCCCTTCCCCCTTCTCTCAGCGCCAAACTCCTCTTTCCTGTCGTAAATTCCTCTGCCTCTCGCTTTCCCGCCTTGTCTCCTCTCGCTCCCATCTCGTGGCGGGAGCAGCTCCGGCCACCGCTCTGTCTTCGGAGACGGAGAAGAAGCGGGTTCTCATCATAAACACCAATAGCGGCGGCCACGCGGTTATTGGCTTCTATTTCGCCCGCGAGCTTCTCGGCGCCGGTCACGAGGTCACCATCCTCACCGTCGGTGATGAGGGTTCCGACAAGATGAAGAAGCCTCCTTTCACAAGATTTTCGGTTGAATTCCATTACGTGACATCTGTTCTGTTACAACAGAATTCTACTTTTTTTGCCGGTTCTTATTCACGGGCTTGATTGGTTGGTTTTGCAGGAGTTGGTGAGTGCCGGCGGCCGGACGGTTTGGGGAAGCCCTGCGGATGTGGGGAAGGTTGTGGGCTCGGCGACATTCGATGTGGTGTTGGATAATAATGGCAAGGATTTGGACGCGGTGAAGTAAATTGTTGCTTTGTTATCATCAGGAAATTTTCTTAATTTTTAGTGCACTTCATGTGGTGAACTTATTAGTTCTCTATGTTTATATGTGATGCTATAGCCTTTATGATTGTGAATCCTCATCTATACAAAATACTTTGGGGCTGTTTGGTAGCAGGATATAAAATCAAATCTCACTGAAGATGAAAGCCGCCGTAGACGAAAAATTCGGCCTTTTCGTGCTAAATCCCGTATTTCCGAAATCCTATTTTTGTGGGATTTACGAAATTCATTGGCCGGAGAAGAAGAGTCTGCTCGTTAAATCCATTCTATAGCCAAACAGTCACACGAGATTTAATAGGATTTACCATGAATGTTACCAAACAACTTTCATGATTTAGGCCCCTTGAGATTTCCGAAATCCGGATTTAGAGGATTTACGAAATCCTACTTAAATCAAATCCTGAGTGCTACCAAACAGCCCCTTCGTATTAGAGAGGTCAATGAATTAATATTTGGTGAGTTATGAAATAAAACAATGATTTCTCTGCTTCGTTGTGTGATTGTTGTCTTAGGTCTCCTTCCTTCTCTTGGTTGGGGCCAAAAGCCTCCCTCATTAACACAAATGAGAATGAGTTGCAGGTCTATAGATTTGAAAGGATTTGTTTAATAGAGAGAATTCTTTTAAACTTTACATTCGTTCTATGTTATTCTAGAGATGAGATCTCTGCTATAGTTACAGATTTCATCATGTGCAGGCCTGTAGCTGATTGGGCCAAATCTTCAGGAGTCGAGCAGTTTCTTTTCATCAGCAGTGCTGGCATCTATAAGACAACTGATGAGATCCCACATGTTGAAGGGGTATGCACTCCGCTAACTAATTGTTCTATTGGAGACAAGTTTTATTTGTTTGATTGCATTTGTTGTTCAAACTCGCCTTCTTAATAAAAGAAATTAGAATTTACTTTATCTGTCTAAATATTTATGTGGGGGTATTGCTTGATGTCATTGGAGAGATTATTTTGTGCGGACACCGGACAGGTGAGAACCGTCCAGTTTTCTCTCTGTCTACAATTAAAGTGCATTTACTGTAGCAGTTGCACTTTGACTGTGCTTATACTGGACGGTTCTCTCCATCCGGTGTCCCGCACAAAATAAAAAGTTTTGGTGAAAGTGGGGGTCTACATAAGGCTCTCTCATTTATGGGAAAATTATTATGTGTGGACTCCATACGCAGAGGATCGTCCGGATTGCTGCTTGTTTGTTGAGTATTTATTGCTTATTTTAAAATACTCAGCAAATCAACAAAAGTCAGCAAATACTCAACAAATATTCAATCAATACTCATTAAATAATCACTAAATACTTAAAAAATACTCACAATTGAGCATTTACTAAGTATGTACTGCGTATCTACAAATACACAGTAAATATGCAACAAATAAGCAACAATTAGGACGATCCTCTTCGTTCAGAGCCCGCACAGAATAATTTCCCCTCATTATGGTGTAGACTGAGGCTTGGGAAGCAAGTATTGGCCATATGGTTTTGATGCCATCGTCGATTCAGTTTGTTTATAAGCTACTGACATTTTGTAGGCCAACCTCTCTTTTATCTTTTACCAAGATTGAAGAATGCCAATACTGCAGGATCCTGTCAAAGATGATGCAGGTCATGCTGCAGTGGAGAGATACATTGCAGATTTGTCTTTTGGTAGCTGGGCAATATTTCGCCCCCAGTACATGATAGGATCAGGAAACAACAAGGATTGTGAGGAGTGGTTCTTTGACAGTATGGCTCGGCTTCTCTCACATTTTTTGTTCTGTTTCATCTTTAGATATACATCATAGATTTACTAACACAACTTATTCTTCTTTTTTTCTGTCATTCCTGATGACAATCGATAGAAACTGATTATAATCTTTATGTTTGGTTTGATGTGGTCGATTCTGCATCCATCTGGATTACCTCAAATTAAGGCTTCGTTTGGGACGCTTTTCTTCTTGCTTCTTAAAACTGCTTTCTAGTATAAAAATTAAATTTTGGGAAATTTACATACATACCACTTTATTCTATGCTATTTACATATGTAACACCCAAAATATTAATATTACATGCCTACCACCCATATACAACTTTAATATCAAATATATCACTCCTATAATTCATTTCTACCATTCATACCATCCTATAAACTTTAATATTTCATCCCATGCACCCAAAATGGTTGACATGTAATATTAATAGCATGAAATAAAGTGGTATGTATGTTAATCCCCCTTAAATTTTGTACTAAAAAATTGCTTTAAGAACCAGGAAGAAAGCCGTCCCAAACAAAGCCTGAAATTGATTATGCATGATGTGATCATGATGCTATTCAAATTATATCAATTGAGCAGATGGCGCCAAATCAGAACTTAGGCCTTCTCTAACCGAACTCCAAACGCATGAATGACGTAGCTCGCGAGCTCTACCGAACGACAAAACTTCCGGTATTTGGTTGCGGGTAACAGTTCGACGTCAATATTGACGTTGCAATGTTCACCTGCGTTATTTTTCTCTCTACCGGATTTGCCGAAGAAACGCGCGAAGGAGAAAGACGGTTACCTGGGCGCAAGATGGAGTTCGATTGGAGATGAATCATGCATTTTTTTTTTTTTGTTACACTGCATTTTGAAGTGAAATGAGATTTTCAGTTGGAGATGCCATTACGCAATTTGACTTTTCCCTATCACCAAAAAATCTGGCAGGAATTGTGCGCGGCAGACCAGTTCCAATTCCTGGATCAGGGATGCAACTCACCAACATCTCGCATGTGAGGGATCTATCCAGCATGCTTTCCCTTGCAGTTGCTGACCCCATTGCTTCCTCTCAGAAAATTTTCAACTGTGTAAGTGATAGAGCCGTTACATTCAACGGATTGGTCAAGCTATGTGCACAAGCAGCTGGTCTTGAGGCCAAAATCATTCATTATGATCCAAAATCTGTAGGAGTTGATGCAAAGAAGGCGTTTCCTTTTCGCAACATGGTAGGTTTTTTTTTTTTTTTGCTGTAAATTGTTTCATTTTAACTGCCATGCTATGTTGCACCGATACACCTATTTATAAAGACGTGTTGTATCCGATACACGGATACGCCTCCGATATGACACCGATACGTGTCGGATACGGAAAAATCGTATCCAATTAAATTATTATTTAATTTCAAAAGGACATGCGTACCTGAATGCGTACCCATTGAAAAACAAAAAAAAATCCTGAAAAAAAAAACGACGTGTCGTATTTACTTATGCAGCTACGAGCGAAGTTCTCTCATTTTCAAGATGGATTTTGATATTATAAGTTACAAGATTACAAATGATGTTACTTTTTTTTTTTTTTTGTAATTTCAAATATTATGCTTTGATTGATTTCTTAATTTTTATGTATGATTTATAAATTATAAAGCTGTGTATGCGTTGTACCTGTATCTTGTATTTTTAAGAATTGACGTCTCTTATCTGTATCTTGTCGTATCCGTGTCGCTGTATCCGTATCGGTGCAACATAGCTGCCATGTTTGCTGGCGATGGCTAACGCATGGCTGTTTTGTGCAGCATTTCTATGCAGAGCCAAGGGCAGCCAAGGAGAGACTTGGATGGACTAGCACCACCAACCTTCCTGAAGATTTGAAAGAGAGGTTTCATGAATATGTTAGCATTGGAAGGGACAAGAAGCAGATACAGTTTGATATTGATGACAAGATTTTGGAATCTCTCAAAGTAGCTGTAGCAGTTTAAGCATTTCTAGCTCTTTCTCTTTGTTTTTTTTGTACTTACTCATCTCCAACCCTTCCTTTGCCATTCACAAACGAGATATATAGATATTATAGTAACAATAAGATGGATTTTTTCTTTGCTGCATTCCTATTCACTTTCTTGTTGGGACAATTTTTTTCTTCTGTGATATGGTATTCTCTTACCAAAGTATGAATAATTTCCTGAGACAGAAACAATTACTAACAGAATGGAGACTGGTTCCATTGGCTGGGATTGAGCCATCTCCAATTTCTCTAGCAGCAAAAATGTTAGTCTCATCATTTCCCTTCTCTCAAGTAGAGATGAGAACAATCTAATTTCAAACAAATTCAATGCTGGCTTCAAATTAGATCAAATTATGTCTTATTTGGGAAGATTTTCTTACTGCTTTCTAAAGCAACTTCAATGTTTTGTTTGGGATGATTTTATCGCTATTTTTTAAAATAATTTTTTAGTAAAAAAATGTATTAAAAAATTATTTTAAGAATCAATAAAAAAGCTGTTCCGAATAAAACTTAAATCAGCTTTTAGCTTGAATTAATTTAATTTTTAGCTATTTTTAGTTTTTAAAGAGAAACATAATACTAAGTTAAGTGTTGCAGAGATGATGATCCCTATGTGGATGAGTGACTTTACCCTTAAAGTTATGATACAAAATAAGCATATACTTGAAAAGGTTGGAGTAGCTCCAGTTAAAGATAAGATTAGAAAGAGTTGCCTTAGATGATTTAGTCACATAAAATAGTGGCCTTCCAATGACCCGGTAAGAAAAATAGAGGCATTAGATTTGACTTACGTTAAAAAAGGTAGAGATAGACTTGAAAAAACTTGATTAGAAAGTACTAGAAACGATCTTTATTAGATTTAAATGAAAATTTAATTTTTAATATGACACATTGGAAAAAAAAAAAGGATTCATGTAGCCAACCCCACATAGTAGGATAAAGACTTAATGTTATTGTTATTGTATTTTTAGTTTTTAAAAAATGGCAAGCATTCATCATATTTATATTTCAAGTCAATTTTGAGCTGGCTTGATCCAATCTATTGAATTGTGCTGGTTCACTTGAGGTTAGTCATTGAGATTTAGCATGAGGGCACACTTTATGATGATAAAATGACATGCTTCATAATATTTCACTCTAGCATTATAACTACCAAATTTTGCTTGCATGGCTTCATGGTTAAGTTGATGGGAAAGGAAGAATAAATTCAAAAATATAATAAGCAAATTTGATTAAATTGGATAATACTCATTGATATCACAAAATAATTTTCATTTAAAAAAAAAATAAATCTTCATTACAAGCTAGTAATTTTTGTTTATAAAAATAAGATTAGAAGAACAAGTTAAAATATTATATTAATATCACAATCCTCTCAAGGATCCCTCAAGAAGATGAGAAATTCTTCCATGCGAACACCGGTACTGTCCGGAGGCAAATCAGAGCGTACCACGTTACCCATTTGTTGTGTACCTAATGACATGGTGTGTTCTAATTCGCCTCTGGATGATACGATGTCAAGATTGATATCAAGCGGGAACTCAATATTCTCTAGTAAAAATCCACTACACCCAATTATCATAAATATAACAAAATTATTTAGGAGAAACAAAAGCAACAACAAAGCATGTAGAGTATTTCGATGTCCTCAAATAATAGTCTTTCAACCATGACCCAAACATTATAATATTCATCAAAATTTTGTGTTATGAAATGTTCTATGAATCAGCCACATCTAATGTGTCAACTGAAATGTTGCTAGGGTTTTGTTCTTCCATCAGCTTCATCTGCCTTTCTGCATATTCCCTTTCACACTGGCTAATACCCATTATAATGTCAAGCATTGTTCCAGTAGTACCAAAGAAGACTAGAGGTGCCAGAGATTTCTTTCTTATTCCCACTGGGATTGCAATTAGAGCCCCAGCTACTGAAAAAAACCATGTACCCAGTGCACTGCAATAGTTGAGAAGCAATCAGACTTCATTAGACGGATCTTTATCACTCAAAAGGTAAAATCATTGATTCCAATTGGAAGTTATCTTATGCAACCAAAAAACAGGATTGTAAATGACCCAGGTCTTCCTTCTTCAAACATAAATATACCAACAAAGATTACAACTTAAAGATACTTTTCATTAACAAACGTTAGACTTGACACATTGACGCAACTACACTCTTGAAGCTTAAAAAATTTTTGAGAAGAAAGATACATATGGGGTTGGAACCATGGATGAAAAAGAAGGGGTTAGAAGGCCGAGACGACATAGTTAAGGAGAAGGGAAAAGAGGCTAGCTCGCAAGCTAGTGAAAACCCCCAGGTTTACAATCCAAAAATCAGCATATCCATCATTCTAAAGCCGCCACAAAACAGCCCCATTTATAGGAAAAAAAAAAGAAAAAAGACAATAGATGTAATTAATACACCTCCCAAATGGCCAATACGAACACTTGGAAAACTGCAGCAAACATGGACCAAAGGGACAGCCGCCAGAGGGGAAAGACAAAGCATCCACATAGCATAATGGGGGAAAAATCGAAGCACCAAGGGGGTAAACCGAAGCATCAAAACAACATTTAATAAGCAAGGAAACCGAAATCTATTAGGGAAACCAACAGCCCACCTTTTGGGAATTAAAATTGGCAAGGGAAACACCAATAAGCCGGCTATGCCTACATCATTATCAATGCCATCCAACAAATTGTAGTTAGATTTGAGTGCATTTTGAAGAATCAAACAGTGGCAGACAATGTTAGATATGACATTATTTAGCATGATGTTCTTTTAAGAGAAATTGTTCAGTACTGGGATCATATTTTTAGAGAGAACTCTTGATAGCAGCAGCAGCCATCTAATCTGAATTAATTAGGGTCAATTTTATAAATTACTATTCTCCATTCACTTTTGATTGGTTAATATCTCCTAAGCAGCTTGTAGAAAATCTACTGCAAGCCATGCCACAGCCTGCAAAACGCCACTCCGCTTGTTACAGCCGGATCCAATTTTTGCCTCTCCACCTATTCAGCCTGAGGCCAATCATTGCCAACTGCTGCAAGCAACAGCGCCTGCTACTCTCACCTAATGCACTCCCAATGGGCCCGACTGTTGACTTTGCCAGCCTTGCTACAACTGTGTCTGATGGAAGTGAAATTATTCTGTGTGGATACGGACGCCGTCCGGAGGCAAATCAGAACTCGCCATGTCACTTTTTGTTATGTACCGCGGTTGTACCATGTGGCGTAGCGTGTTTTGATTCGACTCCGAACGGTCCAGTGTCGGCACAGAATAATTTCTCCAAGCCATATGATATTCTAGCTAAGCAATCCACACCCTCGTTTTCTATATGTAGTCTACCAATCTCTATTTTGTAGATTTTTAAATTCTGAATTTAATATAATTGATTAGGTTAATTGCATTCTTGCTTTTTCATATTTATTGGTTATAGTTCACCTATAAATATTATATTTAGTATAACCACTGGATAAAGAAAAATAAATACTCTTTTATTCTTCATCTTCCAAGCATTTTCTCAGAATTCTAAGCCTTCCTTATCATTCTTCCTTGTTTAAACCATGAAGATGATTAAATATGAAATGACATTGGAAAGAATATTTTCCCCTAGCACCGTTTCCTGCCATGAATCAAGTTCTCGTAGCAACGCTAGTACTCAGGAAAAGCTCAGGTAGTTGATTATCCAGCTCAAATCAAAATTTTATACACTTAAAACCATCATCAATGTGATTGATAAAAATTATATGCTCTTGAATGCTTTCCATGTCCAAAATGAAAATCTAAAATATTCGATCATGGACTAAAACCTCGGATCATATGACAGGATATGCTTCATTATTTTAATCTCTTCATCTGTATTTAAAAGGTTATACAGACAAAATTATGGACAAGTCAAACTAACAAGTACCTAACATTGAGACAATCAATGCACAATCTCTCTAATCCCTAACTTAGTACTTTTGATTCTTAAACTTTTATACAACTAATTATTCATCAACAAAATTACCAATAGTATAAACTATATTGCTATTTTTTTTTCCTATTCAGTGTAAATTCAACAATATGGACTCGAAAATGATAATTGGCAAGGCAAAATTGATCTTTTTATATTAATTATGAAGGGAATCCAAAAAGGAAAGATAAAAATGCTCAATATGTATGCTCCTTTAACAAAAATATAATCATGTTGTGGCGATTCGCCTTAGATATTCAAGTTCATCTTGAAGTGTTTTAGTGAAAAACATGCTAATTATCTAAGCAAACTGAACTTGTTACCCTAGTAATCCGTATAAAACCTCCTAGCCTTTTGTAACTATTCTTAATGACATCGAATGTAAATCATTTGTTGATACCTACACTAGAAACACTTGGATGGATCACTCTAATGAAAAGACAAGTTAGAAATCAATTGCATTTAAAAAAAAAACCACTCCATAAAGAACCAATTCAAATCTCAAATTCAAGTCCTTAGGATTGGTAATGATAAAAAAATATTTTTATTCAATTTTTGGAGAATACCTCCTTCAACAAGATGTCATAACCCAAAATCTTACTTAAGTGTTGGCATCAATTCATGAGGACAGGTTAATAATATTTCTGATGATCTGAATATGTCTATTGCTGCTCTCAGGAAAAGCTTAATAAATTGCATTAATCATCTGATCGGTCATTATAATTCCTACAACAAACTATCTCCAAAGTTTTGTGCCTTTATTACAAGTTTTTTAAGTAGAAAAACTCCAAATAATATCTGAGAAACATTAAAAGTACCTATATGGAAAATTGTTGTTCAAGAAGAGATCCACACTTAAAAGAAATGTACGTGGAATCTTTCAAATATTCCCAAAAGGAAAAAAAAAAAAACAGCTGAACGCAAAGATGATTTTAATGTGAAATACAAAGCTGATGGAAGTGTCAACTAATACAAAGGGATCTTTATTATAAACTATATTTGTATTTTCTCTCGTGGCTAATTAAGATTGGTTAATCCATCAACTAGATATAAAAAATGTTTTTTTGAATGAAGATCTTGAAAATGAATTCTATATGATAATTATTCTTGTATTTGAATTAGATTAACTTGAACTAAGTCAACGTACTTGAGAAATCTATATATCTTAAAGCAATCACCAAGAGTTTGGCTTTAGAAATTCATTATGATAATTAAAAGGTATAAGTAATGTTAAGGGCAATATGATCACACTTAATTCACCAAGAAATCATTTGATGTAAAATCTCTATCCTAATCCTTATAGTGATGATATCATCCTTACAAGTGATCATGAGGACGAGATTAAAAAGCTAAAAGTTATCTTAGCAAAAGAATCTGAAATAAAGAATCTTGGTCTGTTAAAATATTTCTTAAGCATGAAAATAACAAGATAAAGAATGGGGACATCTGCTAGAAATATGTCTTAGACTTACTAAATGAAATTAGATGCTTTGACAGAAGCTATCTACAGACAATGGATACTTCGAACAAAATTGGGATTCACGAAGATTCAACTCTTATTGACAAAGAAAGCTACCAAAGGTTAGTAAGAAAATCCATCAATACATCTCACAGTAGACCTAATATTTATTTTCCTATTAGTATTATTAGTTTATAAATAACCCCACAAAATGAGCACCTTCTGTAAAAGAGTAAGGCATCTTAAAAAGACAATTGGAAATGAGCTATTCTTCAAAAAGTGGACTAACACATAGAAATATTCATTGAAGCTAATTGGACAAAATTTATAACTGATCGTAAATCCACATATGAATATTGCTCCTTCAAACGAGAAAAATAATTTTTTGTTGCTCGGAGCACTCCTAAGGCAAAATTTAGGGCTATGATGAAATTTGTAAATATATGAGGCTTAAACATCCTATCAAAAAGGTTTAAAGATGCCCACTACGAGTAGTGACAACCAAGCAATTATTATCATTGCCAAGAGCCCCGTCTACTATGATCAAACTAATCATGTTGAAATTAATATATATTTCAATAAGAAATAAATTGATTAAGGAATCATCCAAATGAAGTTTACATAAGCCAAAATCTAATGCATCTAATCTCCTAATCGGGTCATCGAAAGGCCGCCATTTTATGTGACTAAATCATCTAAGGCGACTCTATCTAATTTTATCTTCCACTCAAGCAACTCCAACCTTTTCACGTATATGCTTGTTTTGTATCATGTCTCTAAGAGTAAAGCCATTCATTCACGTGAACATCCTCATCTCCACAACACTTAACTTAATACTATGCTTCTTTTTTAATGGCCAACATTCAGTACCATAAATCATTGCAGGTCTGACCACTATCTTATCAAATTTTCCCTTAAGTTTAAGGGGTACTTTTCTATCACACAACAAGCCTGATGCATTCTTCCACTTCAATCATCCAATTTGAATTCTACTCATAATATCCCCGTCTATTTCACCATCACTTCAGACAATAGACCCAATATATCTAAAATGTATACTCTTATTAATGACTTAAAGTCACAATCCCCCCACTAGATCTATTACGATTAAAATTACACTCCATATATTTGGTTTTAGATCTACTCAAATGAAAACCTTTAGACACTAACGTTGACCACCAAAATTGAAGTTTACCTTCAACTCCCTCTCTAGTCATATCAACAAGAAGAATATCATCAGCAAAAAATATACACCAGGGTACAACCTCTTGCAAATGTCTAGTGAGAACATCCATGACTAAAACAAAAAGATATGGGCTTAAGGTGATCCTTGATGTAATCCAATAGAAATAGAAAAATACTTGACCAAACTACCTTGCGTTTGAACAAAAGTAACAGCTACTTCGGAGAGGTGGTTCAATTAAAAGCCCAAGAAGGCTTGATTGATATAATAACACCATGTATAAAGCTAAGTTTGTCTATGCGCACTACAATTATTTATTGGTTTTTTTTTTTCATGCTAGCAAAGCACCAACACTATTTAATTGCTATATATATATATATATATATATACCAATAAAATATTTCTTATTTATGATACTATCATCTAAGTCTTTAAAAATGAACTAAAAGTTTAAGCATTTATTTATGATACAATCAAATTATTAAAAATTTAATAAACCACTGCGAATGAAAGTGAATAGTTTTGTTGTGCTCTTTGAAATTTGAAGCTACAACAATTTGCCAAAGGGGCATGCATCAATTAGCTTCAACATGGGATGGGCCAAATCACTTTGATTAGCTATTCTGGGCCAATCCTGTCTTTTGGAAGGCTATTTTAAATATACTATTAGCATTATTCGGACAACTTCATGAGTAGATGTGACAACTACAATTCTTTGGTCAACCCCATAAGAGCGACTATTACTCGGGTCAGACACCTCAGATGAATAAAGAACATTAAATAGGTCTATCACACCACCAGAAGAGCCAACTATAATATTCAATGGATTAGTTACAACACTAAAGAGTCCATATAAAATTTTCTTTCAGTTTTTTTATTAATAACCATTTGCAAGTGCAAATGAATCTTAAGTGGGATTTAGGAGACTTCGAGAACAAGAATAGTCATCCAATTTGTAAACCAAAAATTTAGGAGAAACTGTTATGATCTTCCAGAAGGACCCAAAACTTTCCAGGAAGCTTGGGAAACTTTTCAAGAGATGAGAACAAAGTTCAAAGCCTAAATATCATCAAACATGCATCATCGTTAACAAGGGGAGAAGGAATTGGAAGTTTTTACGCATTCTCATATCAAAGGGAGGAGAAAAGTTCAAGTTAAATCGTTCAAAACTTCAATAAAAATTATCAATCAGCACTTCAACAATTTTTCCACAAATATTCCATTGCAATAGGGCTTAAACGGCTAAGGCATGATTGGATGAAGATTAAATCTTATTTTTCATAAAATGCATGGTAATAGGGTTTAACTCATTCTCCTCAATTCTATATCCAAGACCTAATGGGGGTCGTATATCAAATTATGGGTGCCAACAGCTTCAGATTATTAACCGTATAATAATACATAATAACTCAATTATAGCCATGAGTAGTAGCAAGCTCAACCCCAAGAAGCAATGTCATCGCGCACTAATTAAACGAGTGCAAGAAAAACTTAAACTGTAAATGAAGAAGTTAAATAAAGCACGTCCCTCTTATATTATCATTTTTTCAGACCCCATTGCAATCCTTGCTTATTTAGCAAAAATAGTGAGATAAAATAGAAGAGGAAAAGGATGATTGCATAAAGGACCTCCATAAACTTCATATAAACAATTCACAACAACAAGAAATGGCTTAAACCAATATTTTTCATGTTCAGCAAAGGAATTCATATCTATCAAGTTTGTTTTAAAATTCTAATTGCTAGTGAAGAAAAACCTACACAGTTTCAAATATGTGGGATCTTCCCAATCATCTCTAAACCATATCCGAGTAGCTATACAGAAAAAATCTGTATAAAACCATTAGCATCGCATTTTTTTCAAAGAACAGTTTGCAGGAAAAAAACCTAACCACAAAGAACAATAGCAGGAGATCTAAAATACAAAACACAATAGAGAGAAAGTTCAAAAATCGAAAGAACAACCAAACTTTTAAAATTAGTGCATGAAAGCTTGAACTAGGAGCACATTGTGCATCATATAGTTAAGAGCATAAGTCACCACTGCAAAGCTTCCATCTACATCATCTAGCACTCAAGTGAAGTAAAATGCATCTAAGCTCTTAGACCGGAGTGATTATTACATCCTTACATGCATCATAAATCATTAGAATGCATGCTTGTCTAAGAAAATTGTACTTCTTCAAAAGATTTGGCAAATACGAAGTATCATTGACAGACTATTTAAAGAGTAACAAAACCAAAAGCTACGCTCTAGGATTGTTTGGTTGCAAGATTTAGCCAAAATTTAACGTAGATTTAGGCAAAATCTTGCCAGATGGTTTTTTGAGCCACATGAATCGTACTGCCTTCTTAAATTATGTTTTAGATCAAATCCCGTATTTAGGAAATCTCGAGTCAAATATGATTAAAGAGATTCACACCACTTCACCTTATTTTGCATTTTCTTCTGCTTCATCTAAATCTTAAACATTTAAAATATATGCCAAATAGTTTACTAGTCTTTAACCAGATTTAGCATCCATCATATTTCAGGATTTAATGTCTTGAAAATTTACCGAATTTGGATTTACAATATTCAGTAAATCCTAATTGCAGTTAAACAACCCGATAGAACTCTTTATGGAAATGTTGAAGATAAATATTACTAAAATTAAAATAGAAATACAGAAATACTGTTTGAATTCATAATCTTTTTTTAATTTCTCTGCTTTTTTAACGAAGTGGGCTACTTTTATGATGGCAATTGGTAAGATCAACCCAAGTTTTAATCTAGCATATAAATGGGATAAAAAAACTCACTTAGCAACAGTGCAATCCTCCAGTTGCTTCTGCTGAACATGCCCGCTTCCTCCTATTTCCATATTATCCCCCAATTCCTCAGACGCCCTTGTTAGTCATAAAACCATGGAGATTAAAAAGCATAATTGTTTCAATTTTACTCAAAAAATATCAATGCTGTAGACATTTGAAACACTAATCTAACCCTATCCGTCTAAGAGATTGGATACTACACAAGAAAAGCTTACAGTTACTCACCTCGCCGGAGAATTCGAAGTAGAAGCAGTAGAACAGGTAAAGCAAGGAGAGATAATCAGGAAAGAAGAAGATGAAAAGAACGGGTAAAGGAGAATAACAGCGCCGGAGCCCCGAAATTCGCCGGACCCGAGCTTCCAATGGTCGCCGGCTTAGGGGATTACGATGTATAACGTAGCTGACCGCGACTTTTAGAGAGCTTAGGGCACATACCATTTACATGCTTAGCACTTTATTTTATGATATTTATATATTTAACATTTAAATTTTTAATATTATATGTCTATCATTTATAAATAGTGGTGTCAATATTGGACCGGACCTGAAAATTTCAACTTTGGGTTGACCCGAATCCAAAACAGTTCGGGTTCGTGTTCAATCATTTTCGACTTGTGTCAAAAATCGGGTTGGGTTTAGGTTGACACGTTGACCTGAAATTGACTTGAAAATGACTCATTTTTTACCCGAAAACCTTTTTATGACCTGGGAATCTGAGACTGACTCGATTTTGACCCGCCTGAAAAGCGGAGTTTGACCTAATTTTGGAAAAAAAAAAAAAAACTATTAGTTTTTTGTCCGACCTAGGTCATTCGGGTCGGGTCGGGTTGACCCGGACCCGAAGCGGGTTAAGTTCAGGTCTGGAAAATCGATCCGTTTCGATAAACGGGTCGGGTACGGGTTGACCCGAATAATGCCGGGTCAGTTTCGGGTTCGACCCGAACCCGACCCATGACCCGAAATTGACACCCCTACTTATAAAATAAATATGAGTGTATTAAATAAAATATTAAAATTTATAGGATAGCATAATGTTAATCAAGGTTTTGAAAACCGGACCGGACAACGAACCGGAAGAAGGAGAGGTTCACGGTTCGACCGGTTCGACCGGTCGAACCGGGGTCGAACCGGATGACGTAATAAATAATAAAATTATTAAAAACTATAAAAAAACAAGAAATTTTCCTACAATAACATCATTCCACATTCCATTATTATATCAAACTAATCAAAGAACATAAATATTGCATCAATTCAATTTATAAAGCATAAAAAATAACACAATATAAACATGGTAACAAGTAAGTTCATAAATAAATAAATAACTCAACAAACGAGAAATTTTCGAGAAATGCGTACCGACCATAGTTTGCAATGCAAGCAATGCACAAAGTAGCAGGTTATGAGTATGAGAGCACTTTGATATTTTATGTTTATGAAAATACCTTGAGGAATATCTTGAGAAATAGAAGCAGGTTGATCCACATTTGCTCTTTGTGAATATCTTCTGTTTTGAAACCAGTTCCAAACCTACAAACTTCAAAATAAATAAGGTTTGCGAGGTTCCACTTTTAAAAAGAAAAAAATACAAGAAAGACCTCTTTTAAAAACATAGAGTTTTACATGTATATGAAAATTTCATTTCCTTGTTCAATTTTATAATGATCAAACAATAATAACAGAAATAGGAAATATGACCTCTAAATGATAACATAATTGTCAGATCAATAGGCACAAAAGACACATTAAATAATCTTCTTTTACAAAAAGTTGTTCCAGGAGAGCTAATACAGAATATAATGGATCATTATCAAACAAAACCTATAGTCAAACCTTGTTTATAATGAAAACCTAAAACCCAAAACACTCCTACTAAATCTAATAATCATCAACAAAATTTGTGAGATCAAAAGATGGATTCCCAAATCCCTCTTCACCAAAATCTTGCATCCCAAATGCTTCTGCTTCCTCACATGGTATGTCATCTTCATCACATGTATTAGCTGAGTTGTATTCATCTGCAAATCATTAATGTGAAATAATAAGTTTATATTTTATAGTACACTCAAACTTAATTTACAATCTTACTTGGGGTTTGTTCATTTGATGTTTTGTTTGGTTCTATATCTATAGGAATTGCATCATCTTTATAAATTTCTGTCTCTAAGTCTTCTACATGCAATTCTGGAGTTGGCTCATCATCAAGAATCCAAAAGTCAATAAGTTCGATACTTGTGTAGTCCAAAGGATCATAACTTCTTTTTCTAGACTGTAACCTACAAAATTGTTATAAAAAATTTGATAATAACATATACATCATCATTTAAAAAGATATTTAAAATGTTCTCAAATAATACCTATTTTTTAAATTGAGGTTGTAACGAACATATACTAGATCATTTAGCCTTTGGTGCTCAAGATGATTTCGCCTTTTTGTATGAATCTGCTCAAACACACTCCAGTTCCTCTCACAGCCTGATGAGGATGATGTCTGACTAAGAAGTCTAATAGCCATTTTCTGTAGGTTAGGTGCACTATAGCCGAACATCTTCCACCATTCATCTACAATAAACATGTTATGTAATGGTTTATTCAAATAATTTTATTGTAAATAAAAGCATCATAATTGACATAAATATTAAAATAAAATCTCAAAATTTTGTCATCTTACCAGGTTGCATTTCTTTTGCCAATGTTAATGCAATCGGCTTCCCAAAACTTTCCAAATTATCACGAAATAGCCTCAACTCATTCATTGCCAAAGTTGATTTAGCACAAATATCTTTATTGCCAATTAATTCTATTAGACCTTGCGAAACTTCAGGCTTGTTGCAAAAATTTTCTCTATCATACTGAAACTGAGGGTTAAAAAAATAAGCTGCTGAATGTATCCCTTGTCTCAACTGATTATCCCATCTTCTCTTAATGATACTAGTGAAGGGCTTGTACATTCTTTTGTTGTTTCTAAACATGGCCTTCATTGTTTTTCTAACTCTGTACATACCATCATAAAGGTATCCAAGAGATGGCTTTTCATCTGCATCAACAATTCTTAACAACCTAATTAAAGGTCCTGATAATTTAGAAATTATTAAACTATCATTCCAGAACCTTGCATCCAAAATAATTGAGGCTGCTTCTTTCCCCTTCATTGTCTTACATAACTTTGAATCAGTGTAAGCCTTACTGGTGATGAATGCTTGTAAATCACATTTATGATCATGAACACTTCGTAAGGTGATGAATGTTGTTGCAAATCTAGTTACTCCTGGCCGTACAATTTCTGTCCAACCTTCTCTTTTTCTTAACCATGCTAATATGAAAGCATGATTATAAACAAAAATTGTAATCTTCGATGCTTTCCTTGCAAGTTCTGAGATGTAAGGCATGCTTCCTATATCCTTCAGAATAAGATTTATGCAATGCGCAGCACAAGGTGACCAATATATATTTCCAAATTTTTCATGCAACAGCTCACCAGCTTTCTTATAGTTTGCTGCATTATCCGTCACAAGATGAACTATGTTTTCTTGACCAACCCATTCAACAATATCTGTGAATAGTGCACATAATGTTGTTGCATCTTTAACCACATCAGAAGCATCTACTGATTTCAAAAATGAAACTCCACGAGGACAATAAACAAGAAAATTTATTAATGTTCGACTTCTTGTGTCTGTCCAACCATCAGCCATCAAAGTACAACCAGTTTCTTTCCATGTTCTCCTATAAGAGTCAACTAACAACTTGCATTCATTCTTAGCATCTCGTAGTAGGTTCACCCTCAATCTGTAGTAAGACGGTAATTTATAACCAGGTCCTATTGCAGCAATTGCATCAATAGCCCTTTGTGCATAAGGTGAATTTATAGCGTTGAATGGAATGCAGCTATCATAAAACCACCTAGCAACTGCCAAATCAGCACGATGTACTGCATCCTTAGAAGCCATTACACTTTTGAGGGATGGCTGAGATCCTGATTTTGTTCTAGGTGCAAAAAAATGATCATCTTCATTAATTTTTCTCTTCCCTTTATCAATGCCTTTACCATGTGTATCAGAAGTTTGCGATTTTATGACTGAACATGAGCCCCTCTCTTCCTCAACTGGATCGTCACCTAATAGATCAACAGTCTGGGATAGGTCTTCTTGTGCTAGTTGTTTTCTCTTTGTTATTTCAGTCAAATTCTGTTGCATCTGATATCGGATGTCATGTGGCACGTTCTTACAAGAAGCAATGTTACCTTTAACTCCTGCTAAATGCTGCTTCATCCTATTAATACCTCCACCCTTATAAATTATTCCACAATGAAGACATTTGTATTGCTTCCTACCATCAGCAGTTTTGGACTCAGTAAAATGGTTCCAAGCAATATCTACCTTCTCCCGTACGCTTTGACTTAGAGGGGCCAGTGGATGGTTTTGTTGATCCATAGGTAATATTAAGCTAAAAATGTGATTAGAGCTAAGTTAATTAAAAGAAACTTCACCATTTAAAGTAAAAAATCAAAGGATAATTCTAATTGAGAAACTTCAAAGACAAAGCGATACATAATTGGTGTGGTCGAATCCATAATTGGTATGATCAAGTATAGAGTAGTTCTAGTTCACAAGAAAATTCATAAAGAGAAGAAAATTTGACGAAGCATAAGGTTATCAGGTAGTTTGAACTTTGAATCATTGAAACACGAATAATAACAGATATCTATAGCCACTAAACAAGCTAGTTTGAATCATTGAATTCAACTCTCATAATGAAGAAATAATAACAGATATCTATAGCCACTAAACAAGCATGTTTTGTGCATTGATATTGGTTTTGTTTTATGAATTGTGTTTCGCCTAATTCTCAAAATTAAACTCTTATAAACATTTTCATGAACCATTGTGCCAAAACCAGAAGAAACCGCAATCAATTCTTGCTTGTTTATCTGATGTTCTTAGAGGACTAACATGTAACACTCTTCAACCAAACAGGAAATGACAGACATGCCGGTGCTCTATATACTTGGAGCATTTATACCAGCTACCATGATTGCAGTCCTTTATTATTTTGATCACAGTGTGGCATCTCAGCTTGCACAGCAAAAAGAATTCAATATGAGAAAGCCACCGTCATTTCACTATGATTTACTTCTTTTGGGTTTTTTGGTACATTCTAATTCCAACACCTTCAATTCCCTATTATTTTTCTTTAGCTTATACAAACTTCTTTAATCGCCTGTTTTGTTCTAAAACCATGTGTCAAATTAACTTAGCAGACACTAATGTCAACTGTTCACTGTATTTTTGTAGAAGGTGTTGAGTATATCAGCAAATGCAGACCCCTCTGATCTACCAAGAGCAGTCTGTTCGGGTATGATAGTTATATGCATTTAAATTGGAAAATTTTATAATTTATTTTGAGTTAATGAAATATGAAATTTAAAATATCATTCAAATATTATTATTTTTAATAGAAATGAAAACTGTTCATACAGGGATTGAAGGAACTAGAGGAATCTACCATCCAAATGGATACTCCTTCGCGATCTGGAACTTCGGCGACCAATTCTGAGAGAGGATACTCCTATTTACTGCACCAAACAGAAGCTGAAATTCGAAAAAAAATTTACATTTTAGAATAGGAAAATCAAATTAAAAACATACATGAAAAAAAAAATCATTCATGGTTTTGAGTTTTGACAAAAAAAAAAAAAAAAACTTTAGAAACAAACGATACAAACCAGAATGAGCGCGATTTGCCTTCTGTCTTCGCGAACGAGATGTCCTCTTCGGTGGCGGCTTCCGGCTTCGCGATCTGGAACTTCGGCGACCAACGAGAAGAGCGAAAATGGAGCTGGAATGTCGGGAAGGAGAAGAACCTGAAC
Source organism: Dendrobium huoshanense (assembly GCA_016618105.1). Classification (NCBI taxonomy): domain Eukaryota; kingdom Viridiplantae; phylum Streptophyta; class Magnoliopsida; order Asparagales; family Orchidaceae; genus Dendrobium; species Dendrobium huoshanense. Next base: position 9,771,725 of record CM028347.1, on the reverse strand, counting down.
AGGCGAAATGAGAAGAAGCAGGCGACAAATGAAATAGGGTTTAGTTTTATCGCAGAAAGAAGTGATCTCAGCCGTCCGATTCCAAAAAATTCGCTAAAATGGCGCGGATGCTGAACCGGCCGGTTATCCGAAACCGGGACCGGTTCGGCGGTTCGGCGGTCGAACCGGCGGTTCGAGCGGTCGAACACCGGTTTTATGATTTCCCGGTTTTGTTTCGAACCGTAACCGGCTGGCCGACCGGTTCACGGTTCAACCGGTTGAACCGGCCGGTCCGGTCCGGTTTTCAAAACCTTGATGTTAATAATAAAATATATGAATAATATATTTAATATTAAAATTTTATATGAGGGATAATTATATAATATTAAAATTTTAGATATTATATATATAAATAACATGAAATAAAGTGGTATATATATAAATCCTCCTATTTTTTATTGTCAATATGTATTCTATATTTATATTATATGTGGTTATTTTTTTATTTCAAATATATAAATTGATGCTAAAATTTTTATTAAGGGAGATCGATAATGGTACATATATTTTATACTTTAATTAATATATTATATAAAATTAGAAGGTACTTTGGGTAGATACATTGTTCCATAAAAAAAAAAAAAATCTAATCAATTAAGGAGTAGGAAAATATTCTTTTGGCTTAGGAGAGCGAAAAATAAAGAAAAAGAAAAAGAAAAAGTCTACTGATGGACCTGGAAGCTTGCAGACACAGAAAAGTTAGAGGCGGCGGCGGATTCCCGATGATATAAACGATCCACCTGAAGTCTCCGGCGAGATTGATCGGAATCGGAAGCTGTTTTCAGTCACAAGCAATCGCTTAGTACGATGGGCTGCACGCAATCGAAGATCGAGAACGAGGAATTGGTGGCGCGATGCAAGGATAGGAAGCAATTGATGAAATCGGCTGTGACGTCCCGCAACGCCTTCGCCGCCGCCCACTCCGCTTACACCATGGCTCTCAAGAACACCGGCGCCGCCCTCTCCGATTATGCCCAGGGAGAGGTTCATGATCTCCACCTCGCTTCCACCGTCCTCCCATCTTCCTCTTCCGCCCCCGCCGGACAAACTGCTTTCCCTTCATCATCGGCCGCCGTTGCTATTGGCACTGGCGCCACAGCTGTACATCCACCGCAAGATAATCTCCCTCCGCCTCCTCCTCCACCCGACCATCTCACAACCGTCGCCCCCTTACAGCGCGCGGCCAGTATGCCCGGTCTACCAATTTCCAGTGTCCGACGGAATAAGTCTGCCCAAGACTCGGAGATAATCGAAGAAGACGATACGGAGGCCACAGTGGATGACTCTGAGGTGGATACTGTTGACGACAGCTCCGCAGCCCCCGCGACGCCTCCGGCACCTCCTGCTCCTCCTGCACCACCAAAACCTTCAGAAACCAAACCGCCGTTGCAGCACCCAGCTCCCGACGAGAACTGGGATTTCTTCGGCATCTTCAAAACGGAGAATATCCCCGCTCCCTCCCTCGGTCAGCCGGAGGAATCGATGTTCAATAAGGAAGCGGAGAAATTTGCCCAGATAGAATCTTCTCCCGCTGCTGCAATTAAGGATCCTACACCTTCGGTCCCAGCGACGGCGATCCCGGAGAAGATTGTTGCCGAACCGCCACCGACTCAACAGCAAAAGATAGTGAGGAAGCCGAGGCAGAGCGGCGGCTCATCGCACCATCATCGGACAGGGTCTTCAGGTGGGGGGTCGGAGAGCAAGCGAGGGAAAATGGTTCCCGCTGTACCTCATAGTTTTAGCTTCCTGCAAATTCTGAAGGAGCTGGATGACCATTTCCTCAAGGCTTATGAAAGCGCGAAGGAGGTTTCAAAAATGCTCGAGGCAACAAGGCTGCACTACCACTCCAATTTCGCGGATAATCGAGGTGATTTCCCTAGCCTTTGGGATTTCCCTAACCTTTGTGGGCTGTTTGATATCATCCAGGATTTGATTTATTAGGATTTCGTTAAATAAGGATTTTCGTGCCTAAATTTTGAAAACTGTTTGGTAATAAATCCTATTAAATATCGTGTGAATGTTTGACTATAGTATGGATTTAACGAGTGACTCTTTCTCTCAAGTTAATGAATTTTGTAAATCAATCAAAAAATAAGATTTCGGAAATCTGGTATTTAGCACGAAAAGGCGGAATTTTCCGGCTTTCATTTTCCGTGAGATTTGGTTTTGCATTTTAGGCCGTTTGGCCGGATTTCGCTCAAATCCACCTCAAAATCCGTCCTAAATCCTGCTACCAAACAGTTCCTTTGGGTTACATTTGATGGAAAAAAGATTGCTATGTTGTAAATTTTTCTTTCTGTTTGTAAGATGACAAGCTTTTTGCATTGGATTTGAGTACTAAATATATATTTGAGATATTGGTGAAACCGCCAGAAGAAGGCCAATAACATTTAAAGGGAAAACCTTTGTGCTGTAATTGTTCCCTCATGTTTTATTTTATTTCACTGGTATCTTTTCTACGCGGTTTAGGATAGCTAACTGTCATTTTTCTTCTATCATTAATGACTGTCTTCGTTCATGTGTTTTCTGATAATTCTTTTTGGTTTTATCACCCTGGTTTTAATTGATTTTTTACAGGACATATTGACCATTCTGAAAAAGTCTTGAAGGTTATCACATGGAATAGGTCAATTAAAGGCTTCCGTAGCGAGGCTGATGCCAATGATGATTTAGATGATGAGAAGTGGGAAACTCATGCTACAGTGTTGGATAAGATGCTTGCATGGGAGAAGAAACTTTATGATGAAGTTAAGGTAAATGAATCTGTTCAACAACTCTTTGAACTTTTTGTGTTTCTTAATATGCTCTTTGTTCTTGACTTTATTGTCTTACACATGATGCTAGATTGCTAATTTTTAATGTATTTTGTGTGGATAATTTTTATTCCTGCTTTTGTAAATTAGGATGTGCTTTTCTGGCTGCAAATTAATGAAAGAGAACGCATGTCACAAAATATTGAATCATGCAAAGCGAGATTTAGGTCTCGTTTGGGACAGCTTTTTAGCACAAAAAATTTTAATTTTTATATTGAAAAGCTGTTTCAAGAAGCAGTAAAAAGCCGTCCCAACAAAGCCTTAAGCTTTTTTTGAGCCGACTTTCTTACTGTTTTCTAAACCAGCTTTTTAGTGCAAAAATTTTATAAACTAAAAAATTTTGTACTAAAAATTATTTCATAAAGCAATAAGAAAGTTGTCCCAAATGAAGCTTTAAACATCAGGCTTTGGAGTTGTTTTCAGCCTTAGAGCATTTGTTGAGATTCTTGGGGAGGAAAGAAGCTTTCTTCAGCTTCTTGGAAGAGAGGAGGATAGAGAGAGAGGGAAGGGGAGAGAGAGAGAAGCTGAAATTAGATACTTTATTGCTTAATCATTCATCTAATAACAACCTATAGAGTCTATTTAAAGACACAAAAACCTACACCAATGGAAAAACAATCCATACAGGAAACTAAAGAAAGAACACCTAAAGCTAACAGTAAAATACAAAAAACAGACTTAAGTTGCAACAACAACATCATCAAGCCTTTGTCCCAGTACGTGGGGTCGGCTACATGAATCCTTTTTCTCCATTGTGTTCAGTTAAAATTCAAATTCTTGTTTAAATCTAATAAAGAAAGATCATTTCTAATATTTTCTAGGATATTAAAAAAAAAACTCTAACAGTGTCTCTCTGTAAACCCATCTCCAAACAACTTTCTTTCAGAAGAATGCAGGTGTTTCTTTGAACAAGTCATGCATAATATGCAATTATAAGCTATCTGAAGTATGTTATGTTGGAGTTCATAGAAAAAAAGAAATGGCATCAAAATTTTAATTGTTTATCCATCCTATGAGTATTCATGTGCAAGTAATACCTACAAAAAATTTGGAAATTATATAATTCCTAAGGAGAAGAACAATTACATAGAATGACCATCGACCCCACATAATAAAATATATATGCATTATATTCCAGCACCAAATATCCCTTTAATTCACCAATCCATGGGTTTTGTACACTCTAAACTCCCCCTCAAACTGAATGATAGAGATCTAATATTTCAAGTTTGTAAATGTAGGATTGCACTGACCTTTGGTGAATATGCTGATGAGTTTAACCCACTCTTCAAAATTTTGTTATTTATAAAATGCCTATCTAACTCAACATGTTTGGTTTGATCATGTCATATTGGATTGTGGATAATGCTGGTGATAGATTTATCATCACAATATACCCTCATAGTTAATTTTCATTTGATTTTTAAGTTGTCCAGTATTATTTTAACTTATAAAGTTCACAGATAATTTGAATTATTCTCTGAATTTAAATTCAGCACTTGACCATAACAAGTTGTTCTTGCCTCTTCTTGTTATGTTACAAGATTTTATCAGTGTTATGCAATATCTTCAAGTAGATCCAACCTATTGGTGATTAGTTTTATATTTTTTGTAGAGAATTCCCTTTCTAGGATTTGATTTAAATGCCTGGTAACTTTGTAGGCAACTTGAATGCAAGATTTTTTTTCATATGAAGACACAAAAGAGCATAGTAAGAATTGAAATTTTTTCATAAGAAGAATATTTTATGAAATGAGTATGATCTCAGTGACTATATTTGCCTCATTTCATATGAAGACACAAAAAACATAGAATTTCTAGTGTGTACTAGAATAAAATCACTAAAATCAATCAAAATAATAATAAGAAAGGCTGGTGTGACTTGAGCAATAATATAATCCCATAAAAAGAAAAATATAAAAGGCATTTGAGCTTTTACCATATACAACAGCTTAGATCTATAGACTCAGCTTGTTGGTTTTCAAGTTTTAGCTCGTCATACATCCAGGAATTTCCTTTTGAGGTTCATCATTCTAATTCATCATTAGAAAAGAACATAGATTTTAGCACTAGATTAGACTAATGCTATTTTATAGTTCTTTAAATGTCACTAGGGAGCCTCAATGTAGGATTTAGAAGAGTATTAGGACAAAGAGCTTAAGAGAAGAGGTTTGGATTGAGTTTATTTCAATCCAAATCAAGGCAAACCTAAGGGGTTGTTTGGCAACAAGTAGGATGTAATTTTAGTGGGATTTCGTAAATCCTGTAAATCCGGATTTAATAAATCGAGAGGGTGTTAAATCTTGAAAACTGTTTGGTGTGACATATACTAAATCCTGCAAATTGTTTGACAACGTAATTTAGGATTTAAGGTAGTTGGTTTGTTTAGACATTGAATTTAATGTGATTTGAATTTAATATAGTATAATGATAAATAATATAATTAGAAATTAATTTAATTATTACTAATTATCAAATTAATTATTTAGGTGTTAATTTTAAATTACTTAATAATGTAGGATGTATAGGGTTTGCTTTTTCTATTATCCTGTGCTTTATTGCTTTTCCTTGTCATCGTCGCCATTTCTTTGTGGCTGCTTCGACTTCGCTTACAGTGCATGCTTTGCATAATGGAGCTCGCTCGCTGCTTCGCTTCCTTCGAAGACTACGGATCAAAAGTAACAACGAGAGCTAGCTCGTTGAGAGCTAGCTCGTTGCGTAGGTAATCTTCTCTGCCTCCTTCCTTCACAACAGGAGCTAGCACGCTCGCTAGCTCGTAAATCCTGTAGTCCGTAAATTCATAACTTTGCCGAACCGAGGGATTGACTAAATCCCATATTTAGCCGTAAATCCGGGATTTACCAACGAATGAGGTTTACGGAGCGCTCGAAAATCGTTTGGCAAGGTATACCTTAAATTCGACGTAAATCCGATACCAAATAGCCCCCAAGGCTTATCTAAAATTGTTTGAGCTCTTAGGAGTTTCTAAAATTAATGAGATAATTTTTTGAAGTCTAAGGAAGATGAGATAATTTTTTGAAGTCTAAAGGAAGCTCCAAAACAACAATTATAAAGAGAGAAAATTCTAAAAAAGAATTTTGCTTTTATAATATTTTTATAATCGTGGGGTTCGGGTCTTGATGGAATGGTAGGTCTCATGCGAATAAGGTTTAGCGGATCCAAAACCAATAATACGACGACATCCTCAGTCCTCACTGTCTTCTCCCTCCCATGAAGGAGAGACAGGTTTCGCCGGCGACGGCAGAGGGGATAACCCGTTTTAATCCCAGTTGACCTAGATGTCTAGGGTTTTTTCCACAAACATCAGTCCAAAAGAGAATTTGGAAGTACCTCACCAGAGCTGTCGTCCGATAGCTGGCATAACATAGAATTTTCGTATAGTGGCGAGGCAACTTTGCCGATTTGTTTCTCGTCTGTTCTCGCCAGACTATGAAGATCGAATGCCACCGCAACACGCCAAACTCTGGTTCTTCATATTGGAAGCAGTAGTAGGCATATAAGAATATAGGGCTTCGGTCAGGTCCCTCAGCTCTGCAAGTTCTTCCAAGCTCTCTCCTCACTCGAAAAATGAGTCCCTGCCCTTGATTCTTTCCGCCTGCCAGATGCAATAGCCAAAACGGCTTGTTGAATACCCAAATTTTTTATAGATGAACGGTTGAGGCAAGAGCCCTTGGGGACGTCAGACGATCGTGCATAAAGGTTTTCAGCACCACCTTTGCTCGGTTCAGCCCCGTCGTGCATCAGTAGCCATTCAATCTCCCATCATCTGATTTGGAGAGGCGTCGGTATAGCCTTCTTTGGTAATGGCTAAACCAAATGAACCAATTAGGTTCAGTAAAGTTCGGTATTGGGTATGGGCTGAATTGTATGAGCTAAGTAAAAATTGTTTGGGTTAACGTAGCCGATTTGGGTCAACTTGGGATTGATCCAGATAAAAAATTGAGTCAATAGATAAATTTTGAGTAAAGAAGCTTTGTTTTTCATCAAAAGTGTTATCTTTTAAAGTGAATATATATATGATTGGATGATAATATTTTATACTTTTTTTTTTAGTTGATGAATATCCTATAAAGATACATTAAGTGCCCTTGGATCAAGTTTGCCTTGGCATTGTTTATCGATGTGAACATATGACACAATTAAAAATTTTTGGAGGAAACTTGGAGAAATTTTATTTGAGGGAAAAAAAATATAACAAGATAGTTTAGGAAACTTTTAAATCAATCACTTTTGAGAGTATTCATCCACAGAATCTTCTCGAAACAAAGACAAAGTCTATTCCTAAAAGCAACATGTGGTGCAATTACTACTACTATAAAAAGAGGCATATCAAAAAGAAATATTCAAAACTCTACAAAAAACCCCAAGGTTATGGTGAAAACAAAGAAATCCAATTAAAATGGCAGGCTTATCTTATTAAACAAGAAAGGCTTAACACAAAAGAAATTTTCAAGCTAAGGAACTTCCTCAACTCTTTGAAAAATCTTCCCGGTCAAGCTCTCTAGCACATAATAATATAGAGTCAATTCTTATACAATTGAAGCCTCAAGTAATTCCCCTATAACATTGAAATCAGATTTTAGGGCCTTCCCTATTGTATTGGATCATGATTAATGAATGAAATTTTAGCTCTTGCTCTTCGTTTCTTTGTGAGCTCTTGAGAGAAGAGAGAACCCTAGGAGAGGCCAAAGAAATACCCGACAGCTACCGGAAGAGTTCGGGCTCTTGCATTCCAATTCCCCTTTCTTCTTCCCCACCCTTTCTTCTCACCTACCGCCGGCAAACCCCACCCAAAACTGCCGGCCAAGCCTCCTTCCCCTCCTCCTCCCACCACCACCGGCCACTACTCCCCTCCACCCAACCCGTCGACCTAATCCCCACTATCGCCGAACCCCCTTGTTTTCCTACATTCATTACTTTCCTAAATTAGCCCACTATTGATTTGGAAAGTATTCTAATTCGTATTCAAAGAAATTTGAATTTCAAATTCTTTCCTAATTAATATTTCATATTTTAGGAAGTTTCCCAGTAACCATAAATATGAAATTAATTCAGATTTAAGTCCCCAATCAACAATTAATGCAAGGATCCACTTACATCGAATGTGGACACCCTTTCCCTCCCTCCTTTGGCTGGCCCCCTATTCCCTCTCTTTTAATTAATTCCCCCTATTAAGGCTATCAATCAACACCCTTTCTTCAAGGTGGGCCGCCCCACCTATTCCCCATTAAAGGAGATTCGAATTTCAAAATTATTCCCTCTTTTCCCTTATAAAATCTGAAATTAAAATTCAGATTTTATTTGTTGCCCCTCCACCCACATAAACCAAAAGCTTAAATTAACGAGGCCTCTTCTCCTAGCCTTGGCCGACCACTCCAACCTCTCCCTCTTCGTCTATTCTCCCTTATTTCTTACACCCCCAAGGGAGGAGTTACACAACCTTGTCTTATTCCCTGTGAATGGCCGATCCTGAAATAGACCATGAATTCGTATCCGATCATCAAGGAAGAGTAGATGTGTTGATATCACCCTTCTTCGACCTCAACTTGGAGATTGACCACACCGTTGACGACTTCATTAATCGGATCCTCTTCACTTTGACGACAGCCATCGACGAGCATCAAACCTCCGTGCAGTGGCAAGTTTTTCAACCTCCACTGACTTCTCCTCCGACTAAGTTTTTTTTAGGCAATACTGCAGGCGTCCTTTGTCTTTTAGTGGTGGCATTAAGTTTGCTGAAAATACTTTTCCACTAAAGCAACCCTCAAGAGTGAGAGTGAGGGAAACTCAAGATGAAATTTTTATTTGTTAACCGGTGGATTTCTGTTACTTGTGCATTTAGATTTACTATAATTTTGTTATTATTTTAAATTGGCATTCTAACATAGTTTGTAACCGCATGCCAGCGCAAAACAACAACTAAGTGATCCTAGAATCTAATATGGTGAAGCATTAATTTTAAAATTAGCAAGCTTAATAATTTTAATTAAATCCCCACAATTCCTATTATGTTTCACATCAAATATCAAGTCACCAATACACTGCTATGCAGAATCTGCCTGTAAGAATTCATTCACGTGAGCATTTGTAGATGGACATCTTTATTTTTCAGATTAAGATATACATATTTTCTGCAACTATTTATGTTTATATTCAACATATTATATACAATATAATACAGTTATGATTTGAGTGCCTATTGCTTGCGCACATTTTTTGCAGAATATTCTTAATTTCCATTCATCATGATAATGTCATATGTGGATGATGCTGATGGATGTTTTGAACATCAGGTTATAGTCTAGTCATGATTTGAGTGCCGTTTTTTTTTTTAAATTTTTTTCTGTATTGTGGAGACTACTTTTAAATAGCAGTGTGACCCTTTATTTGCTAAAGTTTTCCCGGAAATACTGAACTCTTTGGTGCTTGTATCCTTGAATACAGGCTGGTGAGCTTATGAAATTTGAATACCAGAGGAAGCTGTATTTTCTGAATAAACAGAAAAAGCGTGGTGTGGAATCTGAATCTCTGGAAAAGCTCAAAGCATCAGTGAGCCAGTTGCATACAAGATACATTGTTGATATGCAGTCCATGGATTCCACCGTCTCAGAAATTAACAGCCTGCGTGATCAGAAGTTGTACCCAAGACTTGTTGAACTCGTTGATGGGCAAGTTATCCTGATTTCATCTATTTACTTGTTTATGTTTGAATTTTAGGCTCAGTTTCTACGAAATCGCTTAGTTATTATTTTGTTCTTCGTGTCTATATTAATGAATATTGTTATGTTTCCGCATCTGTTTTACATGCATTGCTTCATCTATTTATTATTTCATTTGTCTAGCTTTTTGCTATCATCCTTTGGACATGTATAAAACTATTAGTATCTGATACGTCGTGGAAGTAAAATAAGCAAGAAAACAGTAGAAAATTGCAGGAATTTGAGGAATTATGGCTGATTTTTTATTAATAATTCAACAAGAAAATTAGATACAAACGATCTATAATTAGATAGGTAGATCGTCTCTCCCAACAACCTAGACACCGCTAGGAAACCCTCAAAGGAAAAGAAATATAACAATACTCAAATCAAAACATGCATGAAGAAAAATAAACCCTAGAACCAGCCTTAAATAAGCTCTCAAATTCCCTCCAAAACAGCTTTCTTTCCATTTAATTTTCCTCTTCAATTGAATTCAATTAGGAAATCTTTCCCTCTTCAATTTGAATTTAATTAGGAAATCTTTTCTTAATTGATTGTTTCCTTAATTCCTCTCTCAATATAATGAATTAATTCCTTGTTGTGCCCCATAACGGGGGCCAAAATCCCCCGCCCCCTCGGACGATTCCTCTTTGTCCACCTCTCACTGGTCTGGATCCTACTAGATTGGATGGTACAACCCCTCCATGTCCTTCCCCTTGCAGGATGTTGTCGTATCAATACTCCCCTCCTCGAAATGCACCTTGTCCTGAAGGTGGAATGATGGAAATTGTCTCTCAATCATACTTAGGGAGATCCTTCCATCGAATTAGGACCTTTTTTGCTCCTATTGTCTCTTGTTGTGCATCAACGATCTCCATGGGTTCCAAGATCACCTCCAAGTCCTTTGTTAATGTCGCTGGTAGAAAGGATGAGGGTGAGGGTGTGTGATCTCTAACAATCCGCCTCAGTTGTGCTACATGGAATATTGGGTGCATTGATGAGGATGTTGGTAATTTCAAACAATAGATTGTGGCCCCAGTGCGCACCGTCACCTCATAAGGTCCATAGTAGCACGATGATAACTTTTCATTCTTCCTTTTAGCCAGCATCCTTTTTTGGTATGGTCTAAGTTTCAAATAGACTATCCCCAAACTTCCCGTCTTTGCTCATCTGCCTTTCTCTTCATAAGTTGTTGAGCCCTCAACAAATCCCCTTTGAGTTCTACTAGTATCCTATCCCTCTCCTCCAAGTATTGATCTATACTAGACAATCGTGTAGTGCTCTACCCATAGTGTATTAGGTGTGGTGGATTCCTCCCATACAAAATCCTGAAGGGTGTCGTCTGTGCGGCAGTGTGGAAGAATGTATTTTACTCTGCCCATGCTAAACATTTGGCCCATAGTTTTGGCATGTCATATATAAAATAACGCAAGTATGTCTCCACACTTATGTTGATACTTCTGTCTAGCCATCCATTTGTGGGTGATATGGTGCGCTCCTTTTTAAAACTGCCCACTATATCTTGAATAGCTTCCTCTAAAATGGATGAGGAATACATTGTCTTTGTCTGATACTAATAATTTTGGAATGCCATGTAAGTGTACTATCTCTACGATAAAGACTGTGGCGACTGATATAGCGGTGTAGGGATATTTCAGCTGAATGAAATGAGCATACTTATTCAACCGGTCTACTATCAATAGTATCACTGAATATCCCTCCTAGCGTGACAACCCTTCAATGATATCCATGGTCACTTCCTCCTAGACCCTTTCAGGTAAAGTTAATGGCTGCAGTAACCACCTGGGTGCCATAGTCAGGTACTTATGCCTCTGACACACATTGTACCCGCCACCATGTCTTCCACATCCTGGTGCATACCCGCTCAATATAGCTCAGCAGATAGTTGGCTGTATGTCTTCTATACTCTTGAATGCCCCCCTATCGCACTGCTATGAAATTCCTATAGCATCTTGAGAATGTAACTTGAGGACTATGGGCTTGAGAATGTAACTTGAGGATTGTAGACAGTGGGAGTACAAAGCTCCGTTGATCGAGTAGATGTCCCCCCCCCCCCCCCCCCCCCCCCCCCCCCCCACCCTCAGAGCATAATCGGGGTGATTGTTCAGGGCCTTCAGTAAACCTTCCATGATCTTCCTCAACCCTTCATCTTGCTCACTCTCCCTTAATGTTTTCCAGTCTAAGATCATTAGCACCAATAAGGCTGCCAACTATGGTTCCTTGAGCCTCTTGGACAATGCATCTGTTGCTTTATTTTCTTGGTCCGACTAGTATTGGATCTCAAAGTCATATCCAAGCAAATTGGATAGCCATCTCTTGTGCTTCCTCTGTGACCATCCGCTTCTCAATTAAATACTTTAGACTCTTCTAGTTTGCCCTGACTATGAAATTTTTCCCCAACAAATAGGGTCACCACTTCTAAGTTATCAAGACAATTGCCATCAGCTCACGTTCATACACTGACTTGAGCTTTTTTTTTGCTGTGAGCACTTGGCTGAAATATATAATAGGTCTCTGGTTTTACATGAGTACTACTCCTAACCCATAACCTGATGCATCGTCTCCACTACAAATGGTCTCCCAAAATCTGGAAGCGTCAATACTGGTATACTGGTCATAGCTGTTTTCTGTTCCTGGAAAGCTTGTGTCACTTCCTCCCCACACTTGAAGTTATCCTTCTTCAATTGCTCTGTTAAAGGTCTTGTTATGTTGTTGTATCCCTTCAAACTTTTTGTTGTAATCAGTGAGCCCTAAGAACCCCCGCAGCTTCCTCAAATTCTTAGGAAGAGGCTAGTCCACCATGGCCTTAGTCTTAGACTGGCCAACTAACACCCCCTCTTTGGACACCACATTCCCTAAATACTCCATCCGCGACTGCCCAAACTTGCACTTCTTTCAGTTGGCAAACAGCTGATGCTTTCTCAAGGTCTCTAGGGCGGTCTTCAAGTGTTCCAAGTGTTCTGTCTTTTTTCTATTGTATATCTGGATGCCATCAAAGAATACCAAGACAAATCTTCTGTCATGTGGCTGGAATACTCGGTTCATCAGTGATTGAAATATGGCAGGGGCATCAGTGAGTCCGAAAGGCATCACGAGGAACTCGTAGTGCCCTTCATGGGTCCTAAAGATTGTCTTGTGTATATCTGCTACCTTTATTCTGATTTGATGGTACCCTGACTTCACATCGATCTTGGAGAAGATCACAGAAGATCACCGCTCTAAATAACTCATTAAGTGTGCATCAATCACTAGAATGGGAAACTTGTCTAACACCATTTCCTTGTTAAGAGTCCTATTGTCCATACAGAACCTCTAGCTGTCATCTTTCTTCTTCACCAATAAGATTGGATTAGAGAAATGACTCATGCTAGGCTGGATAACTCGTGCTTCCATCATCTCCTTGATTAACCTCTCTATCTCATCTTTCTGGATATGGGGTAATCGTAGTGTCTGACACTTATAGGATAGGTCCCGTCTTTTAGATTGATGGCGTACTCATTTTTTCGTGATGGTGGTAAGCCAACAGGTGGTTGAAATACGTCCTAATATTATTGCATAATCTGTTGAACCCCCATTGGAATCTCCATTGCTTCTTGTTCCTGGACTCCTATGTTATTTAACTCCACCAAGTACCCCAGGCATACATCTAGGATTGTTCTTAGCGTGATTTTAAGTGATACAATGGTTTTGCATAAGCTAGCATCCCCTCGAAGCACTACCTTTCTCCCCTCTATTTGTACCTCCATGGTTTGAGATTTCTAGTTCACCTTCATATCTCCCGGGGTCTATAGGCACTTCATCCCCATAATCACATCCATACTTTCTAAGTCCAGGGGAAAACTTCCACCACTTGAATATCCTGCAAGGTCATCACCACCCCTTTACATACCCCTCAACGCCTCTCTATCTTATCCGTCCCCATCATCACCCCACATCCTTTAGTCCTCACTAACTTCAACCTCAATTGGTCCACGACCCAATTTGAGATGAAGTTATGTATAGCTCCACTATCCACCAAAATCACCACGGGATGCTCACTGATCTGCCCCCTCACCTTCATGGTGTGATTGGGAGTGAACCTCACTACAAAATTTAGGGACACTTCTGTCATATCAATATGTAGGTGCTCCGTTTCCTCCACGACATCCTCCAGCTCGTTCCCGCTCTTCTCTTCCCCTTTACAGACCATCAAAACCTGAAGGGCTCAATTTTTCCACCTATGTTTGGGTTTAAATCTCTCATTACACTTGAAGCATAACCATTTGCTCACCTACCCTGCATTTATGCTTATGTGATGCACTTTAAATTGCCTCCAAGGGCGAACTCCAGTGATCTTCTCTTTCAGTGCTTCCCTTGAAATGACATCGTCTGGGTCTTTGGTGTCAAGGTCGTGGTGGTAGTCCGGTAAGCCCCTCCCATGGTGTTACTCTAGCTATCCTTCTCCCTCTAATGTTTCTCTTCTACCCTTTGCGCCAGCTCCATTGTATCTCTTAGTCCTCTAGGCCTCAACACCCCTGAGCTTTGCTCGTATGTCCTCCTTAAGGCCCCTCATAAAATTTCCTTCCAACCCCTCAGTCTTTTTGACAGTGGCTCAAATTTCTTATGATACTCAATAATGGTCCCTTCTTATGTTAAGACATAGAACTGCTCGATGACGTCTCCTTTTCAAATGGCTCGGGAACGTTCTAATAAGCAATCCTTGAATTCCCCTCAAGAATAGATCGGATATGTGGCTTCTCTTTACTGAAACGAAGCTAGTGTTTTTCCCTCCAAACATAGGTCTGTCGTATTGAGTTTTTCCCCTTATGTCAGCTCATTGATAGCAAAGTAATGCTCCACCCGATACACCCATTCCTGAGCATTTTCCCCTTCAAACATTGACATTTTTAACTTTCTTGCTCTAGCCTCCATACCCCAATGGTTTCTTCCTCCCGTGTAGTATTGATGTGATTCTCTCTCTTCCTCCCTTGGTTGATTTGGACCCCATGGTTTGCCCTAACCATTACTTCCTCTGGTCCACCTTCCCTACTTAGGTGGTCTCCAAAAAGCTTCGGCCTCCCTTCTTATTGATGCCCCTTCTTCGAGGCACCTTTATAAACTTCCCATTGGAGCCCTTCAGTATGGTTCTTGAGAGAAAACCATCTCCACTTTGTCATCGTCCTCATAAATTCCTTTCCCTTTAAATTTGCCTTCGTAATAGCCAGTGAAGCCTTTGACTGCTTCTCAATTAATTTCTTCATCATGTCTCTTCCATCTTCTCGAATCAATTTTTCATGGATGACAACATTTCTTCTACCGTTGTGAACTTCCCTTTCATTCCAGAATATTTCTCCTCCATTCCAGCCCTAAATTGTTCTACCTCCCCTTCCAACACCTTCATCTTCTTTGCTTCATGAATCTAGATTCCAAATCGCAACAAACTACCAAAAATGGCGACTCTGGTCTTCAAACAACAGAAATCAGTAAGATGGGGATAAAATATGCAAGCAAAATTAATAGGGAGAGCTGAAATTTTAGCTCAGGATCCCGCTCTGATACTAATTTGATATGCCATGGAAGTAAAATCAATAAGAAAATAGTAAAAAATTACAGGAATTATAGGAATTATGACTTATTTTTTATTCATAACTCAACAAAAAAAATACAAGAGATCTATAATTAGAGAGGTTGAACATCTCTCCCAACAACCTAGATGCCGCTAGGAAGCCCTAAAAAAAGAACTACAACATACTCAAATCAAAACATGCATGAAGAAAAATAAATTATAGGAACAACCTCAAATAAGCTCTCAAATTCCCTCCAAAATAACTTTCTTTCCATATTAATTTCCCTCTTCAATTTAAATTCAATTAAGAAATCTTTCCTTATTTAATTTGAATTCAATTTAGAAATATTTTTCTAATTGATCATCTCTTTAATTCCTCTCCTAACATAATGAATTAATTCATTGTTGTGCCTCACAAAGGGGCCAAAATTCCCCCCCCCCCCCCCCCTAGATTCTATCTACGTGGTCCTCCCCTCCATGGTCCGGATCCTACTAGACCGGCCCTCCTTGTCCCGCCCCTTACAAGCTGCTGTCGTATCACTATCATGGTAAGTAGCTAAATTGATAGTGTTATAACTCAAGTTTTGAAAATATCTTTTTTTACCTGCAACATTCAAGAATTTATTCAAAAGTCATTGTAAGTCCAAATCATAAATCGTCTTCTCCATAACATCTCTATTGTTGTGTTTTAGTTTCCCTATTTTTTTCATAATTTTTGGGCACTGGTGAAATTTCTTAAAAAATCGGCACCTGATGGTAGAAGTGGGGTTTTGGGAGCGTCAACCGTCAAGTGTCCGTTTTGCAAACTAATGTCACATAAATTTTCTAAATAAAATATGATATTTTATGGATATTTTTCTAGAATTTTTAGAATATGTAATAGATTTTTTATAAATTTTATACTAAAAAATTATTGGAATATCATTATTATATTATTATTTTATAAAATATCTAAAGTCACTTAAGTTTAAAGTTATTTAAGATTCCTTTTATTCATTTCATGCGTTTAAGGAGAAAAATTTGGAGAATTCAAGAGAAAAAGAAAGAGGAGAGAGAAAAGTTTGGTATTGGCAATCGTAGAGCAATTTTTGTCTATCAGGCCAGTTGAGAAATTTGCTTGTCTAGAGGTAGGTTACGTTTTGCCTATTTCAAATTTTAATAATTTTATGTTTTTTTGGTATTTTTATATCAAATTTGTATTTTCGTTACCGAAAAACGATGATAACTTTGTTTTGGTAAAACTTTCGCCTCGTAACTTTTTATATGTTATGGAGATTGTGATTACGAACATTTTGAGTATATTCTAAAAAATTTTTGCCAGGTAATTTTGAAAAAATAGTGATTTTTGCCTTCTTAAAAACTTATTTTGACATCTAAAAATAATACTTCACTTCAACTCAAGCTTCTGAATAATATTTTACACAATTTATGATAATTTGATTATGTTTGAAAATTGTTAATTTTTACTCAGTAATATTTATGTTGTCTATCGTTGTGGGATTTTGGTAATTTTTGAATTCAGTCCAATTATGTTTTAATTAATGAAATGAATTGAAAAATATGTTGTGAAGTATTGTGATGTGATGTCAGCACCAGTGGGTGACTGATGTGGGATTCTGTTATGCCGGTGCCAGTGGGCGATTGAGGTGGGGTTCTTTTATACCGGCGCCAGTGGACAACCGAGGTAGAATTTTGTTACGCTGGCGCTAGTTGGCGACTAAGGGGGGATTCTATTATGCCAGCCTTAATGGGCGACCAAGGTGAGATTCTATTATGCCGGTGCTAAAGGGAAACTGAGGTGGGATTCTATTATTCAGATGAGATTTTGTTACCTAAGTATTGTTATGTAGGAACCAATGGGCTACCGAGGGGGATTTTATTATGAAGTATTTACTTATAATTCAGTTCATTTAAGTATTTATTTAATTGTATTTAATTTCAGCATATGATTCAACATAATGTTTTCAATTCTTTTGATTTTGATTATTGATTTTTTGTTTTAGGTACGATAGCTTACTGAGTCGTGTTAGCTTATTCCTGCTTTTGCTTTTGTTTTAGGCCCTGGGACAGGTAAGGAGGGAGCTGAGTATTTTGGATTGCACGCTCCGATCTATATTGTAGGTATGTTTTGGTTAATTTTGATTTTTGCAGGCTTGACTTTTTTTGTGCGCCTTTTTGTCAAGTACTGTTGTAGATAGATTTTATATTATATATGTTTTGGATGATATATAAAAAATCATGTTGAGATTTAGTAGTCTTTTACTTTATATTACAATTCAATAGTGGCTACATAGCGTAGCAATTAGAAGTTTTATTTCAGTACTTCTCCAACCATATCTTAGGGTCAGTTTTGTCACAATCGGATACGGTATGACCTATGTGATATCGGGTCATATTGGGTCGGATTGTGACAATATTTTTAGTATCAGAGCATAGGTCGGTGAAGTGAATTGTAACAGAGTCATAAGATTTAATCTGTAGAAGAGTGAGATGCTTCTGGGTAGTTTTGGGTGCTCATTTTATTTATTTATTTTCCTTTATATATATATGTGTTGCATTCAACTGTATTTTGAGATAGCTGATCCACCTCAGTCGGATCCAGATATGACCAATGGTCAGAGTTCTTGTCAGGCAGCTCAGGTTTAGTGTACAGCTCCTGTGATCAGTTTGAGACAATTTCTCATATTGCAGGTATAGTAGCACAACTAGTTGATGAGGCTCACACATGGGTTGTTGGTACCCGATCTGATGACATGGACAAATATGTGTAGAATTTCATGAGATTACAACCTCTTAGACTTTCAAGTGTTATTGAGCCTAGAGCAACTGAGGATTGGCTGATGCAAATAGATAAGACTCTTGATGAGATGCATTGTCCTTCTTAGAGGAGAGTTGCATTAGTTGCATTTTTATTTGATGGCGAGGTACAGCGCTGGTGGTTGGGCCAACAGAGAAAAATTTCAGGGTCATGTAAATATCCTGATTACTTGGGATGAGTTTGTTGAAACATTCAAGACATGGTTTGTACCTCCATATACTATGAGACAGTTACAAAGCTCTTTTTTGAAGTTGATTCAGGGAAGTGATGCAATCATAGTTTCTGTATTTTTATATTGAACATTAAATTTTAATTTGGTTTTATATTTTTTTAGCTATCCAATGATGGGAAAGCATCCAATGATCATGGTAGGTTTTGCTTGGGCTTTGGTAGACCTTTGGTTTGATAGCTTGATGGGTCCTTGGGCTGCTGCTGGTTCTCGGGTTGGCTTTTGGTTCTTGGTTTGAGCTTATGATGATGTTGGGAGGTGGTGGTTTATTGGAGTTGAGCTTTTCTCTCTAAGTTGCTAGCTCATTAATGTTGAGTTGAAGTTTAGTTCATTTATTGGGGGAAATTTATTGAACTTCCTAGCTCATTAATCTAAAAAGGTATGCTCATAAGTCTTGGATTCATTTTGGAGTGGACTTGTCTCTTCTCCTCCCCTTTTCTTCTCATTCCTCTGTGATTGGTGATTCCTGTGCTCTGTCCCTTGGGATTCCGTATCTTGCTGATGGCTTCCTGTGCTGGGTGGTTCTCCCGAGCCTTTGCCCCTTTGGTTTTTGCGGTTGGCTCCTCGGTTCCATGCTGGGCTGCTCGGTTCTGCGATTTTCTGCTTGGAACCCGTGGGTTTCCTTCTCTTTTTGCTGTGTTGTTTGGGAACTGTTATTGTGGATGTTGGCCTTTCATTTCCCTATATCTTATTGGACTATTTGGTGGTGCTATGGCTATTGAGTTCCCCTCTCTTGCCTATAAATTAGAGATGCATTTTGAGGAAAAGGTTGTTGAAAATTGTTAAGCATTGTCTCTTTAAAAACCTGAGGGTTTTCTTCTTCTTGGAAAAGCTTGAGAGCTTTGTCCACTTCTTCTTCTCCTCTATTTCGTCTGGGCTTCTTACCTCTTTCTTCTCTACGCAAGTTCCACTCCATTTGTATCCTTCTTCTTGAGCTGAGGTGATGTTTGTTGGCTGATTTGGGAGCATTTGCTGGAGGAGTTTGGTTTGGACGTTTGGACTATCTTGCTGTGGTGGACCATCGGTTTGCTAGCCCTAAGCACATATTTTACTTAACCTACATTTCGATGCATGTGAAGAAACCGTTCTGTTGGTTGTTCTGAGGATAGCGAATTTTTTTTATTTCTTTTGTTTCTTTTGACTTCTCTTCTAGTTTTTATCCGTCGGTTTTTGTGCTAATAGATGATTGCTACTATTTGAATCGAGTTTGGTTATAGTTTTTCCCATCGTTCTCTTTTGATTGGCTTTTCTATCTTGTGTGCTTGCATCAGGAAGCATGTTAGTGATGCAGTACGAGGCATAGTTTACTGCTCTCTCCAAGTATGCTCCATAGTTAGTTGACACTTCTGAGGAGAAGTGTTCTCGATTTCTAGAGGGACTCCGAAATGCATTTATGCATCCACTGTTGGCACAGGATATTACAGACTTTGCTCGGTTGGTCAAGAAAGCCAAGAAGATAGAGCCTGATCTGGTAACAGTGCAATAGCGATGGGCTATAAGCAAGACGAGATTTGGCGGTGAGATAGTTAGCAGTAGCCATTTTGGGAAGAAGAACAGGCATGGACCTGTCGAATTTAGGAGGGGACAACTAGTAGCAATTTCTTCTGGATCAGATAAAGGCAGTGTTGTTAGTTCTGGGGGTTCAATGAGTGAGGTCCCATTATGTCAGCAGCGTGGTAAAAGGCACAATGGTCAGTGTTATAGAGCATCAGGCATGTGCTTTCACTGTGGTCAGTTTGGACATAGGATTGCTGAGTGTCCACAAGGTGGTTTTGATAGATATAATCATTTCAGAGGCTCTGCGCAATCGACTGTAGGCGGGCCGAGGGCAGTACCACCTTGACCATATACTGAGGCTTCTAGAAGCCGAGATGTTGGTCTAGTAGCATGAGGTCAACCTTCTGGAGGTTCATGAGGTGTAGGTAGTTCTATTGCTTTGACCCCAGTGTATCCACTAGTTTACATCCTGACATAGCTAGAGGCCACTGAGTCCCCATTTGTTGTGACAGGTATAACTTATATTTCTGCATATCATTGTCATATTTTATTTGATTATGATGCTAGTAATTCTTTCATGTCTGAGCAATATTTTGATTCTCTCGGTTTGTCTTATGTATTATTACATGTTTCTTTGCCCGTGGTTTTGCCTACGAGAGATGAAATGGTAGCTAGTAGGGTTTGTTTTTGTGATTTGGAATTTTTTTTATAGAGTTTGTAGATCTGATTTGATTTTGCTACCTATTTTTGCTTTTGATGTCATTCTGGGTATGGACTGGATGAGTCGGTATGAAGCTCATATTGATTTCTTAAAGAAGAAAGTGATCGTGCATCAGAATGGTGAGAGCTTCATATTTTAGGGAATCAGAGGTGTTCTCTCTTGTTTGATTTCTGGTCTAGAAGCGGATAGACTTTGGAGGAAATGTAGCATAGTATTTTTAGCACCTGTCAGAGATGTGAGATTTTCTTCAGATTTTGTGAGTAGTGTCCCTGTAGTTCGGGAGTTTTTAGATGTCTTTTCGGAGGAATTAGTGACTTAACTGCCATACAAAGAGATAGAGTTTTGCATTGATCTTTTTACGGGTATTACTCCAATCTCTAAAACTCTGTATGGAATGACACCTGAAGAGCTTCAGGAGTTAGTAGACAGGGGATTCATCCACCCTAGTGTGTCTCCGTGGGGAGCACCTATTCTATTTGAGAAGAAAAAGAATGGTATGATGCGCATGTGTATCGATTATAGGGAGTTGAACAAAGTCATTATTAAAAATAAGTGTTCTTTGCCTAAAATTGATGATTTGTTTGATCAGCTGACTGGATGTTCAATATTTACCAAGATCGATCTGTGATCTGGTTATCACCAGTTGAAAGTAAGGGCAGATGATGTGGCGAAGACTGCATTTAATATGAGGTACGAACATTATGAGTTTTTAGTCATACCAGTTGGAGTGAATAATGCCCCAGTAGATGCTTTGAGTAGAAAGTTTTTTGGTACTTCTTTTTCGTTGCTTACTTCTGTAGGTTTTCTTATTCGAGATTTGGAAAAGTCGCTAATTCCTCTGGAAAAGCTGCACTGAGATAGATTATTTAGCGGAGATAGAGGTAGTATCTGCTAATACAGATTCAAAATTGTTAGCTCAAATAATTATTCAACCTACTATACAGGAAAGAATTTAAGAAGCTCATAATCAGATACAGAGTATCTGAAGTTGAGTGGTTAGATTAAGACTGGTAAGAAACTTGAACTCTCTTTATCTGACTCTGGAATCATTTTCTGTAAGGATATATTATGGTTTCCTTCTGTTGATGATCTGAGAGCTGAGATCCTACATGAGGCACATTACTTGGGCTACACTATTCATCCATGAAACAGTAAGATGTACGGAGATTTAAAAGGTATGTTTTGGTGACCTGGATTGAAGAAGAATATAGCTGAGTTTGTTTCAAAGTGTGTGGTCTATCAGTTAGTGAAGGAAGAGCATCAGCGACTAGATGGTCTTATACAATTGTTATATATCCCTAAGTGGAAATGGGAGGAGGTGACGATAGACTTTGCTATGAGTTTTCCCATATCAAAACATGGACATAATGCTATTTGGGTTGTTGTTGATTGTTTGATGAAGTCAGCGCATTTTTTTTTCGATTCGATAGATTGATCTGGTAGACAGATTATTATAGATATATGTCAGAGATAATATCAGATTGCATGGTGTGCCGAAGGTGATTGTATCTGATCGTGATGGACGGTTTACCTCCAGAATATGGAGAGGCATTCAGCAGGGTCTAGGTACGAAATTATATTTCAGTGCGGCTTTTCATCCGCAGATAGACGGATAGGCCGAAAGGACTATTCATGTACTGGAGGATTTTTTGAGACTCTGTATTCTGGACTTTGGAGACAGTTAGAAGGATCATATCCCACTGATAGAGTTTTCATATAACAGTTATCAGTTTAACATTGACACAACTTCTTATGAAGCCATGTACGGTAGGAAGTGCAAGACAACTTTATCTTTGACAGAGGTGGGTGATAGACATATGATAGGATCGGCGTTTGTGGATGACACTACAAAAATTCAGCTGATCAGAGAAAGATTGAGAGCTACACAAGATAGACAGAAGAAGTATTATGATCAGAAACACATACTGGTGGAATTTTAGGTTGGTGATTTTGTTTATGTCAAAGTCGGTTCGATGAAAGGTGCTAGTAGATTTGGAAGAATCTCTAAGCTAAGTCCAAGATACATTGGACCTTTTAAGATTGTTGAGAGGATTGGTAGTGCTGCTTACATATTCTTGTTATCCGATCATATGTCTGATATACACAATGTCTTTCATGTATCTTCTCTAAGGAAGTGTGTATCTGATTTTGGAAAAAGATTATCTGTTGATGATGTGAGCATTCATCCGAGTCTACACTATAGAGAAAAGCCAGATAGGATTTTGGGGTACGATATCTGAAAATTAAGGTGCAAACATATTCCGATGGTCAAGGTATAGTGGAAGCACATGATCGCCAGAAGCTACTTGGGAGAAGGAATTTGAGATGAAACAACTCTATCTAGGTCTATTCTGATGTATTTTGATTTGGGAATGTCGAGCACGATATTTTTTTTAAAGGTGGGTGGATTGTTATAACTCAAATTTTGAAAACTACATTTTTACCTGCAACATTCAAGAATTTATTTAGAAGTCATAAGCTCAAATCATAAATCGTCTTCTCCATAACATCTCTATTGTTGTGTTTTAGTTTCCTTAATTTTTTCATAATTTTTGGGTATTGGTGAAATTTCTTAAAAAATCAACACCTGATGGTACAAGTGTGGGTTTTGGGAGACCCATGTGTCCGTTTTGCAAACCGATTTCATCTAAATTTTTTAAATAAAATAAGTTATTTTATGATATTTTTTAAAATGTTTTAGAATCCGTAATAGATTTTTAATAAATTTTATAGTAAAAATTTATTAGAATATTATTATTATATTATTATTTTATAAAATATCTAAGTCACTTAAGTTTAAAGTTATTTAAGATTCCTTTTATTCATTTAATGTTTTACAGAGAAAAATTTGGAGAATTCAAGAGAAAATATAAGGAGAGAGAAAAACATAGTTTTCGCAATCGTAGATAGATTTTTGTCTGTCGGCTCAGTTAGGAAATTTATTTGTCTCAAGGTAGGTTACGTTTTGCCTATTTCAAATTTCAATAATTTTATGTTTTTTGTATTTTTCTAATCAAATTTGTATTTCTGTTACTCAAAACAACGATAACTTTGTTTTGGTAAAACTTTCATCGCGTAACTTTATATATATATATATATATATATATATATATATATATATATATATATATATATATATATATATATATATATATATATATATAAGATTGTGATTACGAATATTCTGAGTATATTCTGGAAAATTTTCAATTTTTGCCTACTCAGAAATTTATTTTGACATCTAAAAATTGTCTTTCAATTTAATTAAAGCTTCAGAATAATGTTTTACATAATTTGTGGCAATTTGGTTATGTCTAGAAATTGTTAATTTTTACTTAGTAGTATTTCTGTTGTCGACAGTTGGGGCATTTTGATAATTTATTAATTCAGTCCAATTATACTTTAATTAATGAAATGCATTGAAAAATATGTTGTGAAGTATTGTGATGTGATATCGACGCCAGTGGATGACCGATGTGGGATTCTGTACGCCGGGATCAGTGGGCGATTGAGGTGGGATTCTGTTATGCCGGTGCCAATGGGTGACCGAGGTGGAATTCTTTTATGCCGGAGCAGTGGGCAACTGAGGTTCGTTGTTCCTGTTTCACCAAAAACCAATGCGCCCCTTCCGCCCATATGTTGCTGCAAAATTGTACCGTTGAAAATTATTGCATTGGTGCACTGTGTGAGAGTGCAAATCCCTCTCATTCACACTTTCCTCTTTTCTTTACTCTATCCCACCCTCTTAGTGCTCTTCCCTCTTTATTTAGATGTTTTATCGTGATCTTCTCTATTTCTTCGTCCAAAGTTATGCTTTAACATCGTAAATGCATCGGCATTACTCTATTAAGGTATATGGAGCAACCTCAACTGCACCTCATATATGTCTTTCTTGACTCAATGAGCGTGAAATAAACGCCTCACTAGCTCATGGGACACTACGGATTTGGGTGAGAAATGAAAAATGCAGGCAATCACTCTTGTTTGTAGGCGATGATTTTTCACTCGTGGGGGCCTGCCTAGCCATTGTCACAAACGGAATTGTGAATAAAATGGAATCATTTCAAGCGCTCTGTTGGATCCAATTATGTCTGTCGCTAACACTTGACTTTACTCGCATGCCTACTTGGTGAACTCATGATCTAAAACCTGCGTGAAAATGGAGATAATCTATAAAAAGCTCAAGAAAATTAGGAATCACAAACATGGAATCCACTAAAATTAGTCTAAAAGTCTCAAATTGCTCATCATCAACCCTTATTTATAGGGTTCTTAGAACTACAAAAAAGATTACACAAAAAGAGAAAAAGAGAAATGGAGATGCTAGCCAAAATTTCAAGTCAAGATATGTACTCACTAGCAAACTAAAAAAAGAACATGCTTTTGATAAAAAGAGCGAGCAAATAACTAAATGCAAACAAATTCACATGAATGCGAAACAATGCTTGCATTTGATCAAAAAAAAAATCATACTTGGATAGTTTTAAATGGTGGATGCATCATGCGGCAAATATTGATCCAAATTAGACCACAATAGAAAACATATGCAAACTCGCAAAAGGATGCCACCCCATCTTGGTGCAAATTCCAAGGTATATTTCAGTGAACATGTCGCTACCGTTGACAACATAAACAATTAAAATGAAAGCTCCAAAGTGATGCTCGTGCTCTTTGAGGGAAATCAGGCTTAAATTGCTAATGACCGTACCTTGGTGAGCATCTTTAGAGCAAATTCATCCAAATCTACTTCAAATGATTCAAAAAACGATAGCATTTTCACTCATGCCCTGAATCCTGAATAACAAAGGGTTCCTTTCCCTCTCGCTATTGTTTGAAGATCAACAAATAGCAACACCCTCTAATGGTAAAAAGAGCATGAATGTTGGGGGTTTGATTCTGGTTATCCTATTATTATGGTTTATTATGAGTTTAGACTTGCTTTTTTTGTTTATCAACCCTTCTTCCTTGTAGAATAAAATTTAGAAAGAAAAAAAATGTATGATGCAGAGCCCTGTATTGGGTACTCATACCCACACCCACCTATGTATCCACCCATACCCACCCATACCCATTGGGTATGGGTACGCTCATGGCCTTGATATTGGGTATGAGTGGGTACTCAATTTCGGGGGATAAATCGATTTACATTGTTAATCACCGTATATCTTATATTACTGCAATCCTTACTACAAGTGTGCAGCATTTAATCACGCTGTGACTACGGTAAATTCTGATATGCAGCTTGAAAGTTTGTAATCATAGCTAAAAGTAACAAGTCTCAAGGTCATCAGTCCATGACATAATGCATTCAAAAAGCATGAAAAGTGGGTGGGTGTAGGTGGATACAACATCCCGAAAATCGCCATGAGTGGGTGAAGCCCGTTCGAGTAAAGCATGGGTGCCCAATGGGACCCAACCAGGACCCCATTTAAGACTTTGGTATGATGCTTCCTCCTTAATTTCAAGTAAGTTTTGTCTTTCTATGACAACTTGCCGACTTTTAGAAATGGTTTTAAAAAAAAGGCTAAGCTTAAACTCCATTTCTAAATCTGAAGTTCTTGTTTGTTTATTGAACCTATTCGCGAGTAAAAAGAACTTCACCTTGATTTTCATTGTAATGATCAACCTGAACTACTTTGTACAATTTGTATGTTTTATTAAGAGATTTGAATCAGTTTGTTGTTGCCATAAAACCAATAATATGATGATGCGATTGAATCAGTTTAAGCACTAGAAGTAACTAAACGAAAATAGGCCTATTCTTATTCATTAAGAGATTTGAATCATTTTGTTTTTAGTGATTAGACTAATAAGATGATGATACAATTGAGTCATTTTAAGCACCAGAAGTAACTGAATGAAATAGGCCTATTATTATTTCCATGTATATAAGCTGTTATATCAAATCTTTTTCCTCTTATTCAGGATGTGCACAATGTGGGACGCCATGCATTTCCATCACAGCAATCAACTGAAGCTTGTCGCTGGACTCCGAGCCTGCGAAATTGTGCTTGCGCCCAGAGAAACAAGTGAAGAACATCATGAAACAACTATCCAACTCTGGCAGATTGTTCGTGAATGGCATTCACAGTTCCAGAATTTTATAACTCACCAGAAAGAGTACATAAAAGCACTCAACAGTTGGTTAAAATTAAATCTAACTCCAATTGATAGCAGTTTGAAGGAGAAGGTATCATCATCATCAGGGCAAGTTAAACCTCCAATCCAAAATCTTCTCCAAGCTTGGCATGATCAACTTCAAAAACTTCCAGATGGATTCGCCAAAAGCGCTATATACAGCTTCTCTGAAGTCATCAACACAATTGTGATACATCAGGAAGATGAATTGAAGCTGAAGGAAAGATGCGAGGAAACCCGCAAGGAATTCTTTCGTAAGAAGCGAAATTTCGAGGATTGGCATCGCAAGTACATCGAGAAGAGAGCCGGCCAAGCTAGCAGCGAGGAAGCAAATCAGAAGGACCTTTTGGAAGAAAGGAAGTTTGCAGTGGAAAGTGTGGAGATAAGACTCAAGAGTGAAGAGGAGACTTATCAGAGAACCTGCAAGGAGGTGAGAGAGAAATCTGTTGGAAGTCTTAGAAATAAGTTGCCAGAGCTTTTCCATGCCTTGTCTGATTTCTCACTTGCCTGCTCTGAGATGTATAAGCAACTACAGATCATTACTCAGTCTGAGAAGCCAGATTCTGCTGGTTAGACCTTTCTTCTTTACACGTACATATATAGGCCTCTTGCATGTATACTAATGGAGAAAATTTTGGCCTGTTTTGAAAACTTTTTCATTTGCTTTGAGATAAATATATTATATTGCAATCATTTCAAAGCAAATCTAAAAGTTGCAAAACCCATCCTGTAAGGATATCCTCACAAAAATTTTTTCATGTACTAATAGTTCCTTTTCTCTTATTCTGATTTGTGTTGTTGATTGATATCTGTTTGCTATAGATGGTTTGAAGAAAAACAATTGTGTATACTGTATTTATAGATGTACGATATTTGAGATAATGAATGATGTGAATATTTATGGGTTTATTTATGTTATTTAGAAGTTTGACATCTTGACTATTGCCATCTGATTGGCAAATTTTTAAGTGCGGACACTATACGTCATCCAGAGACTAATAAAAATACACTACGTCACCCTAAAAGTGTATCGCACTCGGTACCGAGCACGATACTGAGCAGTACGAGCGTCAGTACCGCTCGGTACCGCCCTCGATACCAAGCCATACCGGACGGTTCTCCCATCAAGTGTTCTCACAGAATATTCTCTCCATCTGATGAACTTTTTCTACTTCTAGAGTTGAAATTATAAGGAGAGGGCTGTTGTTCTGTTATTGTTCTTGGCTTCTGCTTCATATTTCTGAAACTTAATAACTTTGTGGCTCTATATTAATATAATTGAAGAGTATTTGGAGGGTAAAGAGTATTGTTTTTTTTTTTTTTAGTAAAATAATTGAAAAAAATAAAAAAAAAAGTCATATGGGTAAGTATTGGTTGCAAAATGCTCAGATTTCTTTTGAGATTTTGAGCTGTAAATGCACAAACCCTTAATAGGTTTGTAGATGCACTTATTGATCTTGATCGATTGCAGGCTCTGAGATTATTTTGCTCGAAGCTTTTTTAGGTTTTCTTAAATTCGACCAAGTTTAAGAAGTAAGGCTTTGATTGGGATTATTTTTTATTGCTTTCTAAAATAAATTTTTAATACAAATTTTTTTTAAAAAATTTTTTAGAAAGTATTAAGAAAGTTGCCGCAAATCTAATTGTCATAAAGTTTTTCTCATCCCAAACGACAATGTAGATTTAGGCTTCGTTTGAAACGGCTTTTTTGTTGCTTCTTAAAACAATTTTTTTGTAAGAAAAATTTAAATTTTGTACTAAAAGGTAGCTTTAAGAAGCAGTAAGAAAGCCATCCCAAACGAAAACTTAGATAAAAGAGGTTGATATGTCATATAAGAATGTTGATGCACTACGGAAGGTGTTGTAACTCTTATGTTATATTGGACCAAATCTCATCATGCTTTCTTTATCACTCAGTTAGATCTCTATGACAATAACATTTGTGGCGCTTGTGACCATCACTTGTTCTTTAATATTGTTTAGAAGCAAATCAACATAAAAGAAGACCCTCATTTTCTTGATGATGTTATGGATGTTTAGATTGACCCTTACATCATCGAAATCTTCATCATGTTATGTATTTCATTTAAATACATCACATTGCAACGACCATTATCTCAATCTGGATCATAGCTTAATATTGAACGAAAAATTTGTCTAGCATAAACACCACCAAATTCAGCTTCACCTATACATAATGGTCCCTATCTTTAAGCTTTACAATACATGAAAGTCAATCAAAGGTGGCACTATGTAGAAACAACCGTCTAGTCACTTGTTGTGCATCTTGTTAATTTTGCTCCTATCATGACGACTTAGAGAATGCCTCCATATCACAATCATCGAGGGGATGTTTTCAGCTAATTTATGCTCTACTACTAAGTGTCTTTACATTATGCTAGATCCAAGCTATTTTGACTAGACATTGAGGCAGATATATGTTGCACAAGAATGTTGATGTGCTCCGTAAAATATTGTAACTCTAAATTATATTGAACGACATCTCATAACATTTTCCTTATCACTTTCAGTCAAGTCTAAAAGTAAGTTGAAATATTGTCAAAAGAGAGCCACATAAGACAATAACATCAATGGGGCTTATATCCATCGCCTGCTCTTTAATATTGTTCAAAAGTGCATCAATAGAAAAGATGACATTTGCTCTCTTAATAAAACCACAGAGGTATGAATCGACCTCAATATCATCCAAATCTTTATTCGCTTAATTACATTACATTATAACATCTATTATCTCAAACATGATCATAGCTTAATATCGAACAAAAAATTTGTCTGGCATAAACCACCAAGTTTGACTTCACCCACGCCTAATGATCTCTGCTTTTAAGCTATTTAATATATGAACATCAGCCAAAGACGTCGAGACTTAAAGTCCAAATAAAAAAATACAAACCACCCAAAGGTCATACTCCACAAAAATTTGTTATACAATATTACTAAGGCAAGTAAAATAATTCTTAAATGATTAAAAATAATGATAATATGATTGATATTTTAGAATGATGGATATTCATATGAACTACAATAAGTCATATTTTTATCTATTATCACATTAGTTTAATAATAATATTATTATTATTTTATGATAAATAAAAAAATATTATAACAGTTCTCATTTGATCGAATTTAGGGTTTACTTCAACCATTCATCCTTGTTATTCTTCCAAATGTCCTAAATTTTCTTTTTTAAAAATCCCTAAAAACAGCGATCCGAACCGAATTAATCGAACCGACTGTACGGTCGAGGTAGCGGAGATCTCGTGAAATGAATCCCTCGACAGCCGCGGCTTCTAGTTCCTCCTCTTCCTCTTCCTCTTCCTCTTGGTTTTCTGGCATAGTCCGCGGCCGCTCCACAAAAGTGGCCACCTCTAGCGCTGGGGGTGTTGCGGCCCCTTTTGCCGGTGACGCTTCCGGCACCGGCCATCGCAAAAACCAGCTCCCAGGCGTTCTCTTCAAGTACGGTCCCAAGTCTGTCCAGGTTAGCAGAGGAGCTGATTTTTTTGCGTAGATTAAAGTATATTACCAGTTAGCTACAAATTTATCTTTTCCTTGGAGCTCTTTGAAAAGTGCGGCGGGATAACAGTTGAAATGGTTGACCATTTTACTAAGGACAGTAAGAGCACTAAAATCTCAAGTATAGTTAAGAAGATTATTTACCAAATGAAAGGAAGCATAGAAGTAGTAATTACAACCATGCAACTGATAGTTTTCGAATGAAATAAAATCCTGTGATTTGATACGAATACTCAATCTCAATACTGGTTATGCTGGTTCACATAGACTCCAACTCTCGAGGCTTAGGGTGGCTGCCATCCATTCATCTGGTTCAATCTGAAAAAAAGGGGAATGCGTGGCTTTCCAACTTAGTAGAAGTTATAATCATAATGTAACAATTATAAAATAATTCCTTTGACATGTGTACCCTTATATATATATATATATATATATATATATATATATATATATATATATATATATATATATATATATATATATATATATATATATATATATATATATATATATATATATATATATATATATATATATATATATATATATATATATATATATATATATATATATATATATATATATATATATATATATATATGAGTAAGCAACAAGCGTTTGGGAACATTAGTAGAGTAGCTATGCAATGACTAAGATTGTTCAATAATATGAGGATAGTATAAGCATTTACATATCCTAAGACCTTCAATAGTCGTTTGCAACTTGCAAGGATAAATTCAAATTCAGAAACTCACTCGAAGAAGAAAAGAGTTTAACAAGACTTCGAATATTTGGTCAACATTTTGATAGATGCAAGGTTGCTCTTGAAATTTGATATATGCAGGCAACAAAGTGAATCAAATTATCGACCTGTGTACTCCCTTTACGGGTGAAAATTGAAAAAGTCTCATTAACCACATGGATCTATATCTTACCCAAGCAAGGTGTATAAAAGATAAACCTTGCATGATTTCTGATCATGTGGTTGGATAACCCCATAATTCATCTATCACAATCCTGCCCGGAGGCTCGAATTAACGATGCGACAACAAACGATCGGATGGTTGATTAAATTTTCAATTTATAAAACTATCACCAATAAACTGAAAGAGCTACTAAAAACCTCTAAATAAAAAAATTTACAATAATTACCTTTCCCTTGAAGCGTCTCACCTATGATACACATTATCTCCTCTTCTACTCATTTTAAGCTTTTGAATAATACATGTAATTATTTTTCAATAAAAAGAGTGAGTTATAAAATAACTCAGCGAGCAAATCATGCTTTTAAATTTCAGTGACACTACACCATGCCTTTAAAATAATATGAATGTTCATTTTCAAACATAAAATAATTCTATTTAAATTCATTTTAAACATGATAATCAATATTATGCATATATCATATCTTTATCATTTCTCGTATATAATACAATTGTCACAAGAGTCATCATCTAAAATAATATTAATAAAGGTACTCCTTTTTCATTTTTATAATATTTTTTCATTTACGTACACTGGTACATTGTGTTCCCAACCAATATCATCAGGAGGTGTGCTCCATCATTCAATATGCACATATAATTATATATATCTTAGCTATTTCATTCATAATTATTCATTAACTTTATGTAAAATATAGCATACTAATTATTATACAAATTGAAATGATCAATCATTTGATATGTGAAAGATAAATCATTTGCAATGTAATTAGAAAAAGCAATAAGATACATCACTTGCAATAATGATTAAATACAATTAGAATAAATTACTATAATATGGGAACATGAATACTCACCTTATAATCAGATGCCTTGACAATCCACCTTAATCATCACTTTATCGACGCCAACTTAACACCTATATGATTATATTATAGTTTATAATTTATCTCCAACTCAAATATTCTCTAATTTTAGTATTAAATTTTACTCCCATAAATTTTTATAAATCTAATAAATAAGTATTATTTTATTATTATCATTGTTATTTATTTATGTTTATACAACATTAATTTCACTCTTTCTCTCTCTCTCTCTAATTACTTATTAAATATACCTAAATAGCTCTTGTGTTTAATTTATTAAATTATGACAAAAATTGTTTTCCTCGTATTATCATGAAAATATGGATAATAATTTAATTATTATTAATTTATAAAATTTTTATATTTAATAATATTTTAGTTTAACTAATTGAATATACTTTTATTTCTATCAAAGAAAAAAAAAATCTTTTATCCGTTCATTTCAATATTAATAATTTAAATGAAATATTTCAAACATTCTCTCTCTATTTATTTGTTGTTAATCTTAAAATTAAATTTGATTATTATTATTTTCTAAATAAATTTCTTATATGAAGATATTTTAAATTTAATATTACAAAGATATTAATTTTCTCCTTTCAAAAAATATATATTCTCTCATAAATGATCTATTCTTATTAATTAGATTCATAATAATTAACTTATTAATTATTTAATTAAAATCACATGTAAGCTGCTCTCTCTCAATCTTACGCTTCCCTCTCATCTCTAATTTATAGAGACGATGTTTACAACACCAAACGGTGGAAACAACATGAACCCTTTGACTTCCACGGCACTAAATAACGGAAGCGAGCTCTACATCAAGCATTCGCCCTAATGAAATTTTCCACACTAAAAATAAGTTTCCATGGCTGTACTGGCAGCACCATTACTAACTCCATTAGGGCTAAATTTTGGCTCTTTACCATTTGACTATTTAGTCTGATTGTTTTGAATATCTTCTTCAACATTCTTCCTTTTATGTTGGTCCATTCTCTTCTGAGTGATTTAAATTTCAATCTCTACTCTTCTAGCTCTTTTTACTAACATTGAATAATCATCGATTCCTATAGGTACTAAAGGTTGTCTAATTACATCTTTTATACCATATAGGAATTTATAATATTTTCCTCTGTTATGGCAATCAACTATGTAAATGGAAATTTTAAGGACGATTTTTTTTAAGAAGGGGGGATTGTAATAATTGATTAAACCAATTCAATTGAACTGACCCTAACTAAAGCATGGGCAAAGCAGCGAAGTCCAGTAAGCGAAGCGAGTGGGCTGAGCACGAGTGCTGGATATTTTTATAGGTGTTAAGTTTATCGGTCAAGAAGTAAGGAGTATAAGTAAAGCAGTGCAATACCTAAATTCAAGGTGAGTACTCATGTTTTTTTTTATTACAATAATGATGTTGTTATCTCTTCAGTTAAATGTTATGAATGATAATAACACCTGCTTATTAAGCCTTTAGTGTCAGCTAGATCATATTTCGTTCTTCTCATATCCAATAATTGATTATTTATATTTCACATTATCATACAAAATTAATGAATATTATAAGAATGACATGGCTAAATGGATGTGCTTGTATATGTATGTTAAATGATGGAGCACACTCTTTATGGTGCTGATTGAGAACACAATGTACCTGTGCAAATAAATGGAAAAGGAGTACTTTCATTGGTACTATTTTAGACGATGACTCTTGTGACAGTTGTATTATTTACGATATATGATAAATATATGAATAAAAATATGATATATGCATATCATTGAAGGTAATGATTGAAATGAATTTAAATAGATTTTTTTTTAGTCTGCAACAACTAGGAGAGGGTGAGGATAGAACTGATGTTCCTATATACGCCTTAGATTGTTTGTTGAAGGCTAATGATGTAGGATATTGTGGTTTCCTTCCACAAATCTATAATGAGATGCAAAAAGCCGCACATATTCAAATTGCAATTCTAATATCTTTAATTTATTTAATTGCTCATTTTTTTATGGAAATCAAATATATGAAAAATCCGATATAAACTTTTATTGAATAACATGTATTAGCATATAGGAATTTTGAAGCATGAAAATCATGGTTGATTAAAAATCTCATTGCAGTCAAAGTTCGAGAAAGTATATAAAATTTCTTTCAAGTAAGCATCTTATGAAGTATCTTTTTTTTTAAGTTTATTACTTAATATTATTGCTGTTGTTTTGTTTATTGAATGCTTCATAACTTGTTCATACATTCTTATGGAAATAAAATTTGAAAGACAAATTTATTTTAAGAAAATCTAATTTTATTTGTAATTATTTTGTGAATGCTAGTTTTTTTGTTATTGAATGTGTATTCCTTTTAAACTTTCTCTTATATATTATTAACTTTTAGGGTTAGCCGGTTAGATATATTGTAACAATCAACCTCATAAGCTATTTCAAGTAATTCACTATTAAGGCTTTATTTAGGATGCTTTTGAGAAATTAGTGACATGAAAATTGGTTGGTGTCTAACATTTTGCATCTTATCAAGGTGATATAGGCCTTGAAACCTTGAGTCCTTGATGGTGTCTTCCACCTTAATAGGTATGTTTTAGTTTTTAGATTATAACATAAAATAGTTTGAGACCTATTCCTTGCAAAGCAGGTGCTATTGATTTGCCATTCTTGGTTCATAGTTACATTCTTCTTTTTTGGCTTTTACATGCCAGAGGCGTGTATCAACTTGTTTAATTTTTCATTGAAAAAGATATAATTTGAAAATTAATTTACTAAAATTGTGCGTATCTTGTTAATAAGTGCATGTTCTATTGAAGAGTCTTCAATGTTTTAATTTGGTGCATGCTAAGCCTATTTAGTTTTTGTTACAATTCAAATAATTGGAGAGGGAAAAAGGAAGCTTAATTTTATTACACAATATCATCCGTATTTATAGCTCCATACATGATATCTTAATAAAGAAACAAATAAATAAAAATCATTCATGATTACCCTAATATAATATTTCCTAAATCAGCCATATAAATATGGAAGGAGATTGGCCTAATCCTGGTGAGCCTCCCACGGATCTTCATCCTTGGCCGTGGGATCAAGAGTCCAATAAACGATTGGGATTTTGACAGTTTTCCATTAAAACAATAACATCAAGCCTTGTCCCACTACGTGGGCTCGACTACATGAATTTTTTTCTCCATTGTTTCCCATTAGATGCTTAAATATTGTTATATATTTATGTAAGGCTAATATGGTTTTTCTTTGCTTTTTTTATAGGTGGCTTTTAGAACAGGCGATTTCAACCAACAGGTCATTTTTCTTGGTGGATTAACAGATGGATTTTTGGCAACAGAGTATGTGGGCGATAGCTATTCATTCATACCTCTATTTCTTTGTATGTGCATCTAAATTCAACTGCATGTTCATGCACATGCCTAACTTTGTAAATATTTATTGGGGTTTGCACATGCTGTGGTGTAATTGCATGATTGTGCGATAAGTATAAACTTTTCTAATAAATATAGGACTTTTCACTATACTTTGCTACGTTTTTTTTTTTGTTTTTCATCCTTTAATGAATCATTGAGGCGTGGTTTTTCATTAAACAATATATTTCTGCTTTGGTCTATGACCTTAACAGAATTGTTTTTTTTAGTATATTCAATGATAGACTGCCGAAGAATCTACCTTCCAAAATAATGTGACTAGCGGACTTTGTAGATGACAAAAATTTGTCTGAGAAGCTCTATGTTCGGCTACTTGCCAATTAAAACCTTGGATATCCCATAATTATTGGATTAGTGAAGATATAAGACATTATCTTAAGGAAATTTGATTATGTGTCAGAATGATTTGATTATAAAATTTAATTTGGTTGGAGAAAAATGTTATTTTCCCCAACCTCCGTGGATATTGATGTTTATATGTGATATAAAATTAGAATAATATTGAGAAATTTAAGAATATAAGAGTTATGATTAGTAAAATATCAGCTACTAAACATAGTATCTAATTTCATTAGAGGTGAGTACATAAATTTGAATAGTGCAAAACAGCGCGCTATTGCTCATAGCATAGCTAAGGGTCAACCATATTGATATAGGCATTTTTGATATAGTATTATTTATTTTTTATTAGTTATATTTTCTTTTAGTAGACATTGGAGCATTAAGCTAGTGGTGCTTATAAAGAAACTATAATATTCAAGAGTGATTTAAAGGAAAATAGAATGAATCTTTCTCTATGCTTAGTAATTGTAAAAAAAATATGAAGATGATGAGAATGACCAAGGAGATAATGATGATTAAGGAGAAAAAATTAGTTCGATTTATCCTCAAGATGATTAATTTTATTTTTCTTAAAACATGAGATTTGAAACTTTGTCGTTGCTAGGTCCCAAGTACTAAATGATAAAAGTGGTGGGTTCTGTAGGTCATTGACAACCAACATAAAACTCGTTGAATAATTATGACATGAATCATTTAATACATTTTGTTAATTCTAGGATGTTCCCTGGAAGCGCTGTGTTGTATGGTCTAAATACAGCGACGAGTAAGCAAGGACCGTTGCACCGACTGCCGGGCACAGTGTTAAATAGGAAAGGGTTCCCACATCATGGACGAATGCGGGCAAAGAAGCTAGTCCATAAATCTAAAATTATGATAGGAACTTGGAATATAGGTTTCCTTACAGACAAATCATTGAAATTAATAGTTATTATGATGCATATGAAGATAAATATTGTATGCATTCAAGAAACTAAATAGGTTGGAGAGAATGCTAAGGAGATTGATAGTTTAGGTTTTAAACTATGTATGAGTCATATTAGAAATGGTATATGTTTGATTATATATAAGAGTTTGAAAGATAATGTTGTAAAAATTAATAGAATTGGAGATAGAATAATAGTTTTAAATATTGTTGTTGATGTTTAGATTATTAATATTATAAGCGCTGATGCTTCTTAAGTAAATTTGGACATGTGTTTAAAATTAAAATTTTAAAATGGCTTAGAAGAATTATAAAAAAGATTCCTCTTGAAGAAAGAATTTTTTATTTGAGGAGATTTAAATGGATATGTTGGTAGAGAGGTAGATGATTTTAAAAGCAATCATGGTGGTTATGGCTTTGGATCGACTAATGAAGGTGATAAGACCATATTAAAAATTTTTTTAGCTTATGATTTTGTAATTGCTAATCATTCATAAGAATGGATATAGTAAAACTCAAATTAATTATTTTTTTTATAAGAAAAATAAATCGTTTAGATTGCAAATATTGTAAAGTTACTTCGAGTGAAAGTTTATGTACCCAACATCATTTATTAGTTTTGAACTTTAAGATGAAGAGGTTAAAAATTAAAAATAAAGTAAATCATTGTTTTAGGATTAGATATGAGCATTTAAAAAATATTAACAAAAATATTTTTGAGAGTAAGATTTTAGATCTTAAATTTTGTTTGTGTATGAGGAAGCTAATGTTATGCAGAAAAAAGTAGTTAGTGACTTAATATTAAAAAAATATGTTTGGAGTATTAAAAGAAAAAAACTACTAATAATAATAATAGTTGGTTGTGGAATCAAAATGTGTAAGAAAATATAAAAAATAAAAGATTTGTTATAAAAATTTGTTTAGCTATAAAAACTATGATAATTCAGACAGATATAAAGAGGCCCGTAAGTAGTCTAAGAAAGCAATTTGTAATGTAAAAATTTTAGCTTTTAATGATTTATATAATATATTAGATACTGAGGACGAAAAATATATGTATAAGTTAGCTAAACAAAGGGATAAGAGTAGTAAAGATTTAGTTTATGTGAAGTGTATTAAGGATGAAGATCAAAAAGTGCTTTTATTAGAAGATAATATTCAACTAAGGTGGGAGTATGGGAGGTATTTTGCTAAAGTTTTCAATGAAGATTATGAGAATGTGATTGACTTTATTGACCTTAGTATCCTAAATGAAAATAAAGATTTTTTTTTATCGATGTATTAGTAAAACAGAAGTTAAAGAGGCTTTAAAGAAAATGAAGTCTGGAAAAGCTATTGGACCTAATGATATTCCAATAAAGGTGTGGAAATTCTTAGGAGGTGAAGGAATTTCTTGGCTTACTAAACTTTTTAATAGTATTTTGAAGACGAAAAAGAAGTCTGATGAGTGGAGAATGACTGTGTTGATTTTTATTTTTAAGAATAAATGATGCACAAGATTGTGCAAATTATAGAGGATTTAAGTTAATGTGTCATACTTTAAAACTATGGTAGAGAGTTATGGAGCATAGGTTGCGGACACTAATGTTTCTCAAAATCAATTTGGATTCATGCCAGGTAGGTCTACTATGGAAGCTATACATTTGTTGAGAGGTTTGATAGAAAAGTATAGAGAGAATAAGGAGGATCTACATATGATTTTTATTGATTTAGAGAAAGCATATGATAAAGTTCCTAGAGAAGTGCTTTGGAGAGTTCTACATAAGAAAGGAGTTAATAATGTTTATATTCAAGTCATTAAGGATATGTATGCAGAAATTTGTTACTTGTGTTCAAACATAAGATGATTTGACCAAGTATTTTCCTATTTCAGTTGGATTATATAAAGGATCAGCCCTAAGCCCATATATTTTTGCTTTAGTTATGGATGTTCTCACTTGACATTTGCAAGAGGTTGTACTATGGTGTATGTTTTTTGCTAATGATATTCTTCTTGTTGATGAGACTAGTGAGGGAGTTGAAGTTAAATTTGAATTATGGAGGTCAACATTCGAGTCTAAAGGCCTTTGTTTGAGTGGTGTTGACTAATAAAAAAGAAAGAAGAATGAAATTAAGAAAAGAAAAAACAAGAGGCAGCGCACCAACCTCCAAGCCGGCTCCACTGCGAGCAGTTGGTCGCCAAACAACGTAGTTCTTCACTCCCGTAACTTCCATTCAGCGATTCACTCGATAAAACGGAAGGAAACGGAGAGGTCGAAAAAAAATTTCCGCTCCTTCGACTGCGTCATTGTTGTTCGACTTCGTTGCTCCGTAGGAGGTGTATAGGGTTCACCTTTCATCTTCTCTTTTCGTCTTAGTTCGGCTTCGTTACTTCGCAAGAGGCGGAGATTGCACTTGTCGCTTCTGCGACTCCTTCGGTGTCGTCCGACTCCGTTCCTTCGCTAAAGGAGCAGAGGTTACACGCGACGCTCCTTCGGCTCCCCCCTTGCTGTTCGACTTCGCCCTTCCGCTCCCCCAAGGCTGTCCGACTTCGTCACTTTGCAGGAGGTGTAGCGATTGTACAATCGCTTTCTCGGCTCTGTCGCTGCCTGACTTCGTGCTTCACAAGAGATAGAGATTAAACACGTGACTTCTGTGGCTCCTTTGTGTTTGCCCGACTTCACTCTACAAGAGGTAGAGAAATTGCACGAGTGGCCTTTTTCGGTTCCTTATTGTTGTTCGGCTTCGTTGCTTTGCAGGAGATACAAAGATTTGATAAATCATTTCCTCGACTCTTTTGTTACTATCCGATTAAGCTCCTTTGAAGACTACCCAAGTTAACCCAATCAGACTCATTCATCCCTCTATGTTTATATGTAATATATATGGATACATATATGACTATAATTATTTTTATAATTATAAATATAATTATATTATATTTATAATTCAAGAGAGAGAGAGAGAGAGAGTGTGTGTGTGATATAAAAAAAGAGAAGAAAGTCTTTCAAACAGGCGTCGAAGACCCGCGCCATCGATCTTAGATCTTGGCGGATGATTTCACAATTTGAAGACCCGTGTCGTGATCTTAGATTCAGGCAGATGATTTTAATTCGAAGACCCCACGCAGTTGATCTTAGATCCTGATGGAATGGTTTAAAATCGAAGACCCTACGCCGTCGACCTTAGATTTGGGTAGGAAGAAATTACGGCAGTGCCGTCCCAATTTCTCCCTCGGTGGGGAGGAGACGCCGGGAGGCTACCGAAATTTCTTGAAAAATTGTAGAACTTTCTTTTTGGAAACAATTGAGGAGCAAGTCAAATTTAATTACTCAAATTACTTCACTACAATCAAAATTGATTAATTAAAATTAATTAATTAAATCATTTAATTTAATTAATTGAGATTAATTAAGTCAAAATTAATTAATTTTGATTAATAAAATTAATTAAAAAATTTTACAAGTTGTCTAAAAATTTGAGAGTTTTTTTTATGAGAGCATTTTATTTGAAAAATAATAATATTTGAGAATATTGGTTAATTAATTAATCAAATTGTGCTCTTTTTAAATAAAAATGCAATAAAAAAGGGGGGAGAGAAAAATTTTCACTAAATTACATTTACAGCATTACTTTTCAACTTTCCAAAAACTCTCTGATAACAATATAAACAACTCAACACACTCAAGCTGGACTCCTCTGCATGCTCTCCAAAGCTCCCCTATACGAGCTCCTACAGTTACTGGTGGGCTCTATCCTTTGCAACTACAAGCTCCGGCTACTGCAACTATTGGATGCGAACACTTACAAACAAACAAATGAAGATTTAGTACATCATAAATAAATTGAATGAATGATGATAAATCTAAGCTACTGCAGGTAAAATAGAATACTAAAAAGCAAAAAAAGCTACGTATGAAAAATATAGTAGAGCAACAGTGCTAAAAAGACAGGTAGGGTAGTGGACTACTGTAGTAGGAAAACGACTACGAGCACAAATTAACTAAAACACTAATGCAAGTGTCAAAGCTCTCAAAATATTGGTGTCAACTTAACAAACACAATCAAATTCAAAGCCTATTGGGCAGCCTTGTTTATAAGAACTTGGTTGTAAGACCCACTACCCGACAACTTTCGTAGGAAAGCAGTAAGCCCGATCTTAGGAGAAAGTTTTAGGTAAAATTGACCTAACTCCTAACCCCCAATTAAAACCTCCGACCACTTCTAATATAAGCCATAAATCCGACATATGAGGGAAATGTTTAGGTGATAATACAACCCTAGACCCCTCACCTAGGCTTAAACTTAGTTGTAAGACCCACTACCCGGCAACTTTCAAGGGAAAGCAGTAAGTCCGACCTTAGGGGAAAGTTTTAGATAAAATTGACCTAACTCCTAACCCCCAATTAAACCTCTGTCCACTTCTAATAGAAGTCGTAAGTCCAACATCTGAGGAAAATGTTTAGGTGATAATACAACCCTAGACCCCTCACATGGGCAGCCTTGTTTATAAGAACTTAGTTGTAAGACCCACTACTCGGCAACTTTCGTAGGAAAGCAATAAGCCTGATCTTAGGGTAAAGTTTTAAGTAAAATTGACCAAACTCCTAACCCCCAATTAAAACCTCCGGCCACTTCAAATAGAAGCCGTAAGTCCGACATCTGAGGGAAATATTTAGGTGATAATACAACCCTAGACCCCTCACCTGGGCAGCCTCGTTTATAGGATTAGGTTGTAAGACCCGTTTATCATGCTACTTCTAAGTGAAGTCGTAAGACTCACGTTTTAGGAAAATTAATAAATAAATTGTAATGATCATAAAATCCAAATAATCAAATTTAAATCTATGAGCATCCTAGTTTATAGGATTAGGTTGTAAGACCCGCTAACGGGCAACTTCTAAGGAAGTCATAAGCCCCTACCCAAATCAAATCACACTGGCAATTCCTAATTTGAGCCGTAAGCCCCAAACTAAACAAATTAATGGGCTACTTCTAAGTGAAGCCGTAAGTCCCATGTTTTAGGAAAATTGTTAAGTAAATAGCGATAATCCTAAACCCCAAGCAATTAAATTTAAATCTATGAGCATCTTAGCCTAAAGGATTAAGCTGTAAGACGCACTTCAGGCAATTTTCTAAGAAAAATAATAAGACCTACCCCAAATCCAAATAATTAAATTTAAAACCTCGGGACAGCCTCGCTGTAGAGTTAGGTTGTCAGACCCATCCTTGGACAACTCACAAATAGAGCAGTAAGCTCCATTTCAAATCAAATATTCGGGCTACTTTCTACGAAAGCCATAAGTCTCAACCTAAATCTAAACCCAAAAACCTAGGCTACTTTCTAAAGAAGTTATAAGACCCACTCCAATCCAAACTCCTGGGTTATTTCTAAACGAAGTTATAAATCCCAAACTTAATTAATTTCTGGGTATTCTAATAGATATAAACCCCAAAATACCTAATTAAATTAAAACTCAAATCTCACCATTTCAGTCTACTCGAGATCCCTGAGAGAAGGCAACTCATGGCTGCTAATCAGATTCCTTAGACACTACTGTCAATTATTGTTAGTGTTGGTAGACTGAAATCTATGGTATACCTAGGATGACGGAATCTTGGGATCTTGATCAGTCCATTTTGCCCACTATTGAGACTAAAAATACCTAAAATTATTTCAACCTTAATCGAAAGTTCTCTCTTACGTGTTAAGAGGGGTAATTAACTATGAGTGCTTGCGCTCATGGGAAGTAAGGACCCCAGATCTTTAAATCCTGATACTATCATCAGGAGAAATCTGGTTAACTATAATCAGACTTAAGGAAAATGGAATTCTACAGCTGCAAAGCAGGATTCATGCCATTTTTCTTGAGCCAATAAATGGGTCTAAAACTGAATATATGTAGTTTAATCTTAGTAATAATAGTTCTAGTTGGGGGATTGTGACTTTGGGCGATCAAGTCATTAATAAGAGTACTCATTTTAGACA
Source organism: Dendrobium huoshanense (assembly GCA_016618105.1). Taxonomy (NCBI): domain Eukaryota; kingdom Viridiplantae; phylum Streptophyta; class Magnoliopsida; order Asparagales; family Orchidaceae; genus Dendrobium; species Dendrobium huoshanense. The sequence goes on along the minus strand of CM028347.1, from coordinate 9,729,166 downwards.
TCTTGGGTCTATTGTTCAGAGTGGTGGTGAAATAGATGGGGATATTATTAGTATAATTCAAGTGGATGGTTGAAGTGGAGGAATGCATTAGATTTATTGTGTGATTGAAAAGTCTCTCTCAAACTTAAGGGAAAATTCTATATGATGGTAGTAAGACCTGCAATGCTTTATGGTGTAGAATATTGGCCATTAAAAGAGAAACATAATATTAAGTTAAGTGTTGCAGAGATGAGGATGCTCAGGTGGATGAGTGGCTTTACTCTTAGAGACAGGATACAAAATGAGCATATACGTGAAAAGGTTGGAGTAGCTCTAGTAGAAGATAAAATTAGAGAGTCGTCTTAGATGATTTGGTCATATAAAATGGCAACCTTTTGATGACCCGCTTAGGAAAGTTTATGTATTAGATTTGACTTATGTTAAGAAAGGTAGAGGTAGACCTAAAAAGACTTGGTTATAAAATATTAGAATTGACCTTTCTTTTTTAGAAATGTATTAGAATTTGATTCTCAACATGACATAATGAAGAAAAAGGATTCATGTAGCCAACCCCACATAGTGGGATAAAGGCTTGTTGTTGTTGTAAAACATGAGATTTAGAAAAAAAAAGATTTTGAGTATTTGAACACTTGAGCCTAAACATCAATGTTTAATATTATAAAAGTGGCAATCTTATTTATAAATTTACGTTTTTCAATACCAAGATAATTTATTTTGTAATTTGATTGTATTTCACATACGTTCATATGATACATTTTGAAATAGAGAGCATTATGCCGTGTGTTATGCGCTGACTCCATAGGACTCTTGTACTATGGCGTGCTATTCTTCATTCAAAAGAATGGTTGAGGATGATAAAATCACTAAATAATGAAAGCAGATCAATCAGTAACATATCATTATAGCTTTAGATTTCTTATATTTTATATTGAAGATGTGGTTATTGCTAATAAATTGACAGCCACATGGTTAAAGTGGTAAGATCCCTTTAGGATCCTTTGTAATCAGGCAATGTTATTGGTATGGAAGCCATATCTACTTGTTTCTCCTTTATAGTACAGGGCCAAGCCGCTGTTGGCTGCAAAATTTCTTCCCTCACAAAATCACTATTTTACAGATATGTAGAGCCTTTGGCAATTGCATTGGAGAATGAAAGTTGGTCCTTAGTTCAACCATTGCTGTCCTCTTCATATATTGGATATGGAACATCTACATTGGAACAGGTATTAGTTTCCTTCCATGTCCTCCCAAGCAATATTCGATGTGCTTCTTAACTTGCAGTATAGATCATTATTCCCACTGTTTCCAGGAAATTCTCAACTAGCCCCTGTGTACACTGATAACTGAACCAGGTTCTGCTTCATGGTTCATTCAATTCTGTTGCTTGAAGCTTAGTTTTTGGCTATTAAATCGGTGGACTGTGCCCACTAGAAGGTGTGATGGTGGTAATAAATACCTTGTGTAAGAGAATGGTTCTCACAACTTGGCAGTTTACGTGAAAAAGTACCGTGCCAACTGAAGTTCATGAATTATGAAAAATCATGACCGTACTAGCTGACAGCAGCCTGACCTGATGTTTTCACGCGGAATTTTATATAAGGTGCAGAAGATAAGATGTAGGGCTTATGCCATGTAGACTTAGATTAATCCTTTTTGGAGCGAGCCATGGAGCGAGCTGATGCTTCTTATTCTCTTCTCATGCATTCTTTCCTGTGAGTTCCCAATAAGACATGGAAATGCAAGTGGTCTTTCCTCTTCTCTCCTGCACTTCATTCCATTTTTCCTTTCTTTCTGAAAGCTCCTCTTTCATCTTCTCCTTTTTCTTTGTCTTCATCCTTTATGATAAACTTGTTGCTCCCATCTAGTTTTTTCCTAATGCTCCTTCCCTTGGGCTTACAGTGTGGTGCTGGAAAGCCATAGTTGCATCCTCCCATGTCAGTTTTCTTGCTTTTTGTTATCTTACCTTTTCCGCTATCTATTCATCCCTTTCAGGGTCATATAAGTTGATTTGCACCGTTGATAAGGTGTTTTACTTCTAGTTGATTGTAATAGCTTGTTTTTGGGAGGTGTTTTTAATGGGAGTCGAGGAACATTTGCCACTCAACCTACTTGACCCCTCTTGTCCTCATGAGTTTATGCAGGAGGAAAGCAAATTTACTGTATGAACAAGGATTATATCCTATTTATAAAACTTAAAATTTATAATTTATAGGCTTTTTAATAAAATGATGAATTTTAATTACCAATAAGTGAAAATGTTGCATAAAAATCAAGATTCAAAAGAACTACTAGTTGAAAATTGAATAAATAAAATATATTGGAATTAGATAACATGTTAGCTAAAAAAGTAATATCCATTTAAATGGTGTGGAGCAGACCCTCATTCAGATTTAATTGGCTTCTGTCAAGTGTGGAACACCAGAGTCATCAGGAGAATTATTGTGTCTAACCTAAAATCTAGTAAATGTTGGGGAATGATGAAATACTTTTTTCCGATTTCAATCTCTCTAGAAAACACAATATAAAACCTTTTATCTATTAAACCAAGGAAACTTTGATGGATTCTTGAGTTTAATTTCTAGCATTGCTTCTTCTCACTTGCTTAAAGTTTGTGCTCAAGTTCTACTTACGATTTCATTATATATTTTAAGGACGCCTTGGAGCTAAACCAACTTATTGGCTATTTAATAAACAAGGAGAATTCTGAAGGTGTTGTCTTGCTTGGGCACAGTACTGGTTGCCAGGTAGTATTCTACAATTCAATTTCCTTGCAATTAAATCACTTACAATTAGGCTTAGACAAAAGTTAACTTACTAGCTCTGTCAAATATGTGAATAGGATATTGTACATTATATGCGAACAAATTTTACATTCTCGAGAGCAGTTCGTGGAGTCATTTTGCAGGTACAATGGTCATTTTACATACGGTTTATATGTTTAGAATCTTCTCTGCAATTTCATTTTTGCAGCTTATGTTACCCATATAAGATTAAAGATATTGGGAAAGTATGATTTATTGATAGTCTATAAATAATAGACAGATCATGTTGTAACTTGAAGCCAGATCTCCATATATAAAATAAAGCTGATTGTTCATATTCCTGACATGGAGGGTACAAAACACATGATAATAGGCATCAAAATCCTGAAAGTCAAACAGCGAAGATGATAAGCTAAGCTGGAGTGATCTATTCTTTGCTAAGCCTACTTCCTGTTATGTAGTGATATTCCTAAATACTCTTTGCTCGCTGATAGGGTTAATTGAGTCTCCAAAACATAGCTCATATTGTAATTCTCCGATTTTATTGCTGAAACACATATATAACTACGTTTGGGATGGCTTTCTTACTTCTTCTTAAAGCAGCTTTCTAATTAAAAAATTTTAATTTTTATACTTGAAAGCTGCTTTAAGAAGCAATAAAAAAGCTGTCCCAAACGCAGCATAAATTGTGTGAGATAGCTGCACTTCTCATCATTGTTGAGTTTGCATTAGTGCGGCTAAGTTCGTTAACCCTAAGATCTTGATAGGTTAGCGTGATATTTTTTTAGCATAAACAACATTTTTGAGGACTTTATTAGGATTTGAACTTCATCTGTGTGACTTCTCCAATCATTCACTTGAATTGAATTACACTTCCCGTCTCTTAAAATCTGGTTAAGGTAATTTCAGTATCTCAAACGAAGGGAAAAATAATTACATTTGCATGCTTTACTGCCCGTGCGTTGCTGCGTAAGGCCATGTTGATAGCTCCCTCTACTTTATTGAGAGCAACTTCGGTTCATTGCTTGAAATCAGAAGATGGTGACAATGCAGTGAATTTCCTTGCATTCTTTGCTGGCAGTGCAGTGGCTAGAAAGCTACAAATTTTGTCAACATCAAAGAAAATTTTAATCCATTTATAAAGCTTTCCTGAAAATTACTATGACAAAAGTGTTCTAATATAAATATACATGCTTTATTCTCAATTTTTTTCTTGGTGTTTATGCCCTTCTTATCATTTTCAGGAATTTTGGTGGGTTATTCATATTTTTTGAGCCACAAAATGAGGATTGCATGACTCAAAATAAGTGCATAGTTGTTTGAGAATGCTCAAAACATTTTTAGAGATATTTTAAAATTATCACATATTTTTCGAGAATTTTTTCTTGATTTATTTTTTCTCTTTTTTTCTTTTTTTCATTTTGTCCTGCTTTTATTTTAAATTTTCACAAAGCACTAGAAGCTTTCCTCGTCCCCTCGACTCACTCAAGTACATATGCCAGTGACAAGATGAAATGTTCGAACCAAATAATGTTTTACATGCTTTTTTTCTCATGTGATAAGCACAACTTTTAGAATAAGGGTAAAACCCTATTTTTGAGCATCATTCATCACCTCACCCTCTCTCACTTCCTCCAGCCTTCCAGACCGAACTCTCTATTTGTTTCAACTCTCTAGGCCCTCTACCTCCCTACTACCAAACCCAAGTGGTTGCACGTCACCGGCGGCGAGTTTTTTGGCGAACCAACCACCTAGTTCGTCCCAGCCTTGTAGCAGTCGATCCAGGCGTGGACTCCTGCTAGAGATTTATACGTGAATAGTCTACAAGCTCAACCGTATAAAGACATTGAAGATCCGACGGTATAATCTCTTTAAAACATGTCGATAAAAACAAAAACAAAAAATTATTTAGGGTGCTAAGGTCACCAAAGTCAATCGTATTCTCACAATCTTCATTGAAAAGTTTAGCAAAATATCTCATCCATCTTTGTTGAATTTCCTTTTCTAATAAAAACATCTTTTGATCTTCATCCTTAATGCACTTCACTTAAACTAAATCCTTACTACTCCTTTCTTTGTTTGGTTAACTTTTACATATATCTTTCGCCCTTCTTAGTATCCAATCTTTTATATAAATTATTAAGAGCTAAAAATTTTGCATCAGATATTGCTTTCTTAGACTCTTTACTGTCCTCTTTATATCTTTCTCAATTATCAAAGTTCTTACATCTAAATCAAATTTTATTACAAAGATTCTTATTTTTTATCTTTTCTTCCATATTTTGATTCACCGCAAATTTTTTTACTATTAAGAGTTTTCCTTTTGATACTTCTAGCACATTATTTGCAACATTCTTCAGACAATACAACAATAAAAAAAAAATTAATAAAGCTGCCCTCAAATTTAAACCGATCTTATTTTGTACATGTTTTCATGATCCTTGGGTAAGCATGACGGTTAGAACCACTAATTCGGAGAATAAATAAACATGCATTGTGATGAAGTAAACAAAACCCTATGTTTCAAAAATATGGTATTTTTAGTCATGAGGCTTCCTCTAATTGTTGCATTTGGGGATGCACACAACCTTGTCCCTTTATTAACAGAGAGTTTGTTTGCATAAATTAAACCCTTGCCCTTTTTACTCGCAATAGGGCAACTTGACTGTTGCACCTAGGTCATCCCTTGAAATATAAAAACTGTTGGCATCTAGAACTAAATTAATTAAATAGTTTTGATAGCTCAGTCTATGGATTCATATTCTTTAATTGATTCTTCCTACCTACATGCAGCTCATGATAACCGTAATAGTATGGCTCTATGACCTTTTACAGCTACTTTTGTGATGACTCAACTCTTGAACAGTATTTCTAAGTTAACTGATTATTAACTAGGCTCCAGTAAGTGACCGGGAATATCGTGCAATGCTTCCTGAAACTGCTGAAATGATAGACTTAGCTCTAAGCATGATGAATGAAGGCAGGGCGCTGGAGTTAATGCCTCGACAAGCAAATCCAGATGCGCCAATTACAGCCTACAGGTGAACTTATTTGCTCCTTTTCTCTCCATTCATCAAATGGCTTCCACGTTTGCATCTTTGAATGAGCTTTTGCGTGAAGGTGCATTAGATGATTTTGCTTCATTATTTTTCTCTTGTTCATTAGATTACATTATTCCAAATAAATTTCCATGACTTTATTTTGATCACTTTCTTTTGTTATACTGTTTTAATAGACGGAAGTGTTTTTATCTTAAGTTTGGTAGTTTTAACTGTTCAAAGCCATTACACTAATGGCTTGTCGTTAGTTTTGAAGGGGTGGTAAAATCTACACTTCTCAAAAATGAAAAGTTTCTTTTTATGTACATTTTCATTTTGCGGTTACTTGCCGTTTAAATCTTGTATATCCCCTATCATTTCTCACTTTTAATACTTGCTCCTCCTATTCAACTACTTCAGGGTACTTTATATGTTGGATTCTTTTACCTTGTGTTTTATTTTCTGCCTGTTCTTCAGATTCATTCTCAGAAACTGCTGCCTACAGCTTCACTTTCCCCACCTTCGCAAATATTAGCACAAAGGATTAACTTTGACTCTTCCACCAAATCCTCTTTACAACATTTTGGCTATGCAAACATTTTAGGGGTTTCATTGAAGAAGAAAAAAAAAAAGACCAAAGGAAGCTTCTTTTATGGATCTTAAAAAGATAAAGGGACTACGTTGTAAACTGAGAAATTTAATGTTGTATTTGTACTACCCTAACTTAATAAACCTTGCAGACTAATTGATAAAGTTTGGCACTTTGAATCTAGTTGCCACTAAAACAATGGGGATCAGATTGATATACCTTAGTAAACCGTTTCTCGTTTATAAATCACTGTAATAGATTTTTCATAAATTGGAACCATTGTTTTTATTACATTCTAGAATTGTTTGTCATATCAAAGCATTTCAGTTGCTAGTTCCATTCCAGTGTATAATTTTTATTTGTATATTTTCAGGTTTAGGATGATTAGGATGAAATTCTGTTGTTTAAACTGCTTCGTATGGTTTTAGAACAAATATTAAATGATGTTTTTTATGGAAAAGCTAAAAAAAACCTTGCACAAAGGCCTGGATAAACAAAGGCAAGTGCTATCTCAACCTCCCTTCCCAGGGAGGGGAGGAGGTTGTAGAAATTTTGAACAAACAAAGGGCCCTTACACAATTAAATTTAAACAAAATTTATCACTTTAAATTATTTAAAAAAATTAATTGTGTAATTTTAATTAATAAAAAAAGACCATATAAATGAGATGGAGGATCAATTTACATAGCTATATTTTTTCATTAAAAAAATACGACCAAACAATTCCATGATTTAACATGCAAGAATATGCTTCAGTTCTTTATTAGTGTGAGCAGAAAAGATATAGCTAATGGTTTAAAAATTTCACTAAACATTCTCCCAACATACTTTTGTGAAACATGTGCTCGAATTAGAGAGACATACTTTTGGAAATAATCATATAGCCTTGATCAAGACATTAGGCCATAAGGGTGAATGGTGGTGCGGCAGTACACATGCATGAGCTATTGTAATGTAAAATCATTAGTCCTTGCATTGACTCCTTTCCAAGAAAAAGTTGAGTTCAACACATAACTGTAGTAACAATGACCAACAACCATCTTTGTTAATAAGTGGCCCAAAAACTAACAGGAAACCATCGGACCCATTCACCAAATCTCACGACAATATCTTGTTAAAGTGATGAGCATCTAACCATCTAGCATATGGATTATGTTAGAATAAAGGCTCCAACACGCCATTAATGGATCCTTCGATTGCGGAGGGTTGATTGTGCCCTCAAAGCTTCCTGGGTTTTCAGACTTGTACACCTTTACGATAGCTAATGCGGATCCAAAATCCAATTATGCAAATAAACCAATGCAACTTGCCAAGAGAGTTGCAAAATGATTTACAAAGGATAGGATGATCCTTATGGAGGGTCTTTTTTTGAAGGATGTAGAGAGACTGATGATTACAGTGGAGAGAAGAAGAACAAGGCAAATAAGCCTTCGCGAGAAAGCTCCAAAAACTACCAGTGATTTACAGCCTATAATATGCAATAATTGTGTCAATGCCCAAGAGATTTCCCCTACTCGGAATAGAGCTCAAAATGCAAAAAATCTTCCAAATATGAGAAGAAATTACAGGAGTTGATAGCCCAATGCAAGATGAAGTCTAATGAGTGTCTTGAAGCATGGATGTCACAGAAAGCAACAAATGACCTTGATGGAACTACCAATTCTTCATCTGGAGAGTCTATCATTCCAATAAATACAGCTGTTAATTACACCTTCAAATGAGAAAAGTAAGTTGACCTTAGCAATATGTACAAACTTGAAAGTTTTTTATTCCGCATGTGCTCCGATCTTTATGTCAAGCCCCTGAAATTTAAGATTTGAGAATGCTTGTGGAGTTGCTAAAAGTGTTCAAACACCCTTACAATAGCACTGATCTACATGCCAAATATTTTCCGCATGTGCTTTGATCTTTTTATCGATCTCCTGTAAGATCTAAGAATGCTTCGCGGATTTACTAAAAATGCTAAATTCCCCCAATGATGGTTGTGTTGATAGAAAACTTTAACCGGAGGGGGCCCTACCTTTCAAAATACCTATGAACCTAATGGAAATACAAATCTTTTAAAGTGATTATAAAATCACCCCAATGATGACCCTGATAAAATGTAAATCTCAAATAGATGGGTCAATCCTCAAAATTTCAAGATTCAAAATCTAATCAAATTCTAAACATTTAAAAGAAAGTTAATCACATGCATGAGAGAAAAGATGGAGGTGGCGTCATCCTGTGACGCAGATAAGTAGGATTTAGGGTTCCTGAAAAGAAATGACCTTCCTACTATTTTAGACATACTACGAGACCGAGTGTAGTAGCCTTGGACCCTAAATCTAGATTGGGCTTAGTGTTCTACGAAACACTAAGACCCGTGTCCTAGCTAATGCAGTGCAAAACCTAAACTTACCCCAGCCTGGATTGGGGAGCCAGCTAACCACCTAATCGCTTTAAAACCATGCTATCAAGTTAGTTATGAAAGATGGGTGGGTGGTACAGTTATTGGAAATATGACCGACATCTAGAGAATTTCCTAAGTGGTCCTGGACTTATGTGGGTCAGATGCTCCTAGCTAATGCAATTAAATTTTATTTAGTTGGTTACTAATACAATGCATGCTAGTTGAAATGTCAGCTCATGAATGCTATAGAATTTTAAAAACAGGCTTATAAAAAATATTTTTTTTTTGAAAAGACTGAGTCTCCCTAGGTCCGGCACTTCATCCTCATAGGCCAGATTATCCGGACTCTACCCGCAGGCAGGGAGATGTCTTATAACAAGGAAAGAATGATGTAGTAATATGTATGCAACCCCGGACGATTCCGGCAGTTCCCTAAGTTCGTTAGATTTCTATGTTATTTAAGACCTAAAATTTTAAAGATTAGTTATGAGTAGAAAAAATTTTGTAATCCTTAAAAGAGCCTAATGAAAATTCAGGCGAAAGCAAAACGGCATGCAAGAAAGAAACCTAGAAAAATCAGGTAATTCTACTGCGCAATCAGGTAAACACATCAATATAAATCCAGAAAAATCAACTAAATGGTCATAGGCAAACTGCCCTTATTACAACCCAGATATGCAGAAAGTAAAATGGCCGGGCACCACTGCCAACAACCCGGATTTATAAGCCTATGACAGACGCCAACAACTTTGAGTGTGATATTAGGTCTTCAATCTTTAGCATTCTGGATGTCTTCTCATTTGACTCTTTGGATTTCTCCTCCTTGGACTCCTTGGATCTCTTATCCTTAGACTCCTTGGATCCATCGTGGCTTGAATATTCAAACGAAGAGACAATTCCCCCCAGCAGGGGAGTATTGCCTTTTCTCTTTGGATATCTAAAGCCATCCAACTCGGTCTTTCAAATGGAAGAAGACTCTCCCCTTTAGGGATGCCTTCTTCTTTTGGAATTCGAGTTGGATAAGGATATCCCACTCACAGTTGTTTTCACAACTCTTAATAGATTATTACAAATATTACATTCAAATGAAAAGCAGAAGGAAATCTAAAGAACCTGCAGGGTTATCCTAATAAAACTCCTAAGCAGCAGTTTATATATTGAAACCCTGAAAATAACTCAAACCATTGACCCTTGCGCAGCATACTCTTAATTATGAGGGCTAGCGATCCACTTGTGCAATTATAATTATTAATTTAGCCCTCATTTTATTTAGGGGGAGCTGAGCAAGCACATGCATAAAACATTATTAGAAATCGTGTTAATGCTCCCCTTTTATCAACTTGAGCATGGCCACCTGCACGGAAGAACAGTATATATATATATATAACGCTCCTAACCTAGGGATAAATCTAGCGCCCATCACATCATCCACAGAGTGCAGAAAAAGTAAGCAAATACACCAATCATTTTCAAACAGCATGCAATGAAAACCACGGAAAGCTCCGGCACACAGCAGAAAAAAAAAAAACCCAACGGCCTAATCTAGATCTAGAAGTGGTGCCCTTGCAAACAATTCTATGTGTGTGTAAGGCTAGTGTGGTTTAGATAGGTTCTAAGCAGGGTAGTTAGTTAAAGTTATCTAGAGTTCAGGTTAATTGGGGGTCTGAAAAGGATATTTTAGTTAAAATTCAAATATTAGTGAATTATGGTCTATTTTAATTATTTCAATTTGTTGATCAGTTTTAAGAGCTTAGGATATTGATATTTAAAGTTCAAGTGATATTAGCCAATTTTAGAAAGTTCCGGGTCCTCCTAGGAACTAAACTAAGGGTCCAAAAAGTCACTATGGGAAATGGGCTAGGTTTAGGTCTCCTAACACCTTAGGAAAATATTAGACCTTAAGAGAAGTAGTTAGACATGTAGTACATTGAAATTGGAGTTTTCTAGGCAAATTTATGAATTTTCTAAATTTCGGGCCCTAAATAAACTACACTTGACCAAAAAGTTGACTTTCTAATCTAGGCTAATTTCTGAAAATCTAAGATTTTTAATAAATACTATATCCTAATTGGAGTCTAATGCAAGTGAGTTTGCCTAATTTGAAATTTTCTACAATTAGTTATGGATTTCTGAAGATTGGGTAATTAAAGGAATTTTCTAAATTTTCTAATAAAGGGCTGTTTTTAAAGTTTTGATCCAAACCAGCTCCAAACAGATTGAGATCACTCCCAAAGGTCAGGAATGACCTGAGAAAGTGATCCCAAATGTTTGAGAAAAATTTGGGATTTTTAATAATATTTAATGATTTATTAGGGGCAAAATAGTAAATTCCACCTATGGTCAAATTAGGGGTCAACCTGAAGTTAAACTAGGGAGCCCTATTTATCTAAGGTCAATGATCAGATTCTGGTCATTTCAAGGTATTATGGTAATTTTCTGAACTAAAATGTATTTATTGTAATTTTCTGAAGGTCTCGGGGCATTATTTAGCTGGTTAATTAGAGTTGGTTAATTAAGGGGTCTAAAGACTCCTAAAAATTCCTAAAAATTATGGGATGTTTCAGATGTCACTAAGTTTAAGTGTTGAAGTTTTCATGTCAATCTGAGGTCTATCCTAGCCGCTAGAAAATTTCTAAGTTCGCTAGACAAGTCCTTAATTTTTGTCCTTAAAGTGTCGCTACGTTAAATGGGTTTAAATCGAAGTTTTACACTAACACTCAAGGTAATAATGCATGGGAGACATATAAAAGCAGTAAACACGCCATGTCCTTAGATCTAGGAGAGCCTAAGCTAAGTGCTCGTGGTGCAACCTACACATGTGATCTACGACGAATAAAAAGTAAGTACGAACAATGAAGGGATTAATGAATGATTGGAATCCAAACCACCCACTACCATTAATCCACTCCCCCAGATTTGCTCTTCATGTATAGAAGCTATGCTTAAAATTTCATGTGGTGAATCTCCCAAAGTTAGGATTTACAATATAGGTAATTTTAAAATAATCAAAATACCTACATATATATATATAAATTTTTTAGAAAATAATATAATAAAAAATATGTGAGTTTATAATACATAAGTATATAGTATATAGGGGAGACTCACTGGTCATTCAAGCAAGGTTTCAAAATAACTTGAAAATAATTTTTAATTTTTAAATGATACTAAAAATGCTCAAAAATAGCATGAAACAGAAATCTGTCCCCAAACAGCTAGAAACAATTCATGCCAGTAATTTTAAAAATAAAGTTTATAATTTTTCGAGAGAACAAGGGGTTGCAAGCCGAAATCCCGATTTAAAATGAGAAAAGTTATGATTTTACAAGATTAAAATCAATAAAGGGTAATTTAAAATAGCTTTGAAATAATGATATTTGTAAATAATTAAATAATATTAATTTAAAAACAAACAAGTTTCTGAAATATAACAATTTATCAAATAATAATAAAAATAGTAATAGAATTAAACTAGTTTAAAATAATAATGATTTTGATATTAATTAAAAATAATAACAAATAATAATATTGATAATACTAATAATAATAATAATATAAAATAATAAAATAAAAATAGTAAGTTAATAGTTTAAAACAATAGTAATTATGATATTTAATTATAATTAAATAGTAATTAATAATAATTATATAAAAATAATAATTTAAATGATAATAAAAATAATATTTTACTATTTTTTAAATAATTAAAAATATACTTAACATTTTGAATGAAAATAATTTTAAAATAAAGAGGCCGAGAATACGAGCAAAACGAAGTATTGCACGTATTTTTTAGGTTTTCTTATTTAATTTATTGTGAATTATCTAGTGAAACAGTCCAAAAGAGTTTAAAATAATCCAAAATCTCCGGAAAAGCCCACAGCGCGACA